>CM073607.1:22100000-23300000 GCA_037074985.1 Solanum bulbocastanum | reverse complement strand
AAAGACCTAATTGAGAGTAATTAGCAATTTCATACTTTAACTGAAAGTGTTTTGCGCTATTACCTTGGTTGTAAACTTTTTGTAAGTAATCCCACATTGCCTTAGCTGTCTTGTATGGCCTGAGATTAAGAACAATAAGAGGGTCAATTGACCCTAGAATCCATGTCATCATTCGAGCATCTTTATGTTCCATTAACCAAGCTTTGTTGCATCAGTAGGAGCAGGATTGCTTCCATCTATGTGGCCCCACAGTTCTTTTCCGGTGACAAACAACTAAAATTGAAACTCTCAAGAAGAATAATTTTTTCCAGTAAAACGAACACTGAAGGATTCAAAGTGATGGGAATTCATGCTTTTGAATTGTTATGAAAACTACAAAGACTCAAGAAAGCAACTAGAATGACCAAGAACAAAATTCCCAGGTGGTATAACTGATTGTTGATGAACAGTCAACCGAAAATGAAAAACCAAGATTTTCCAAAAAAATTTAGAAGGAACCACAGATGACTCTATGAAACAAGACAGTCAAGAGAAGGCTCTAATACGATGTCAATTTTTTGCTAAATGCCCCTCAAAATGAGAGTCTTTGCATTATATAGACAAAATAAAGATTACATATCCCTAAAGATCCGCCATTCCTATCCATAAAGTTCAGTTATTCTATCTCTATAAATCTGCTATTCAATCCTTCTAAATCTGCCTTTCTATCCCTCCAAATCAGCTATTCTATCACAATATTTATTCCTTTGATTCTACAACAAATGTATATCACCGTGCTAATTTATATCACTAGATAATTACATTAATATATACAATCATTTAGTTGTCCATCATGCTAACAGAGGAAACCTAAGTAATTTTATCCTTGGAAAAGGAAAGGGAACATGTTTCCAAGAATAAGTTAAAGTATAAACAAACTTTGGTAATCTTCAAAAGAATTTATGGGGATTGTTCAATCAATCACTCTTTGAGATCTTCCTTGATTTGTTTGATTTACGTCTCCTTTTAATATAACATTTGTCATATAAGGCCAATATTAATTTATAATCATCAGAACAAGATTCTATTGATATCTTCCTTTTTAGCATTCTTCTGAGATCTTTGGTCAATGAGTTATCTGTTGATAGATTTACCCGTTGGCTATTTTGTTTCTTCCTTTATTTCTCTCAATAGCTTGCCATTTAGTAATATAGTCCTACACATACATCATCAAAATTAACACTAACATGATCTCACTTTCTAATGAAGACAATATATCATTAATAGTCACTTTTTCTATTTGAAGTGATTTGATTTATTTCTCACCCTGAGTTTATGAATTTGTGAATTGAAAAGCTAAGTTGACTATCAAGCGTAGTTTATCTCCCCTGAGTTACTAGTTGGCTTTTGGCTATAAATCTGCCCCTTTGAAATGAAAAAATTGAAGAAAAAAATAAATATAGCACAAGATATGTGTATACACATAGAAAATAGCCAGATGGGCAAATAGAAGCAGTTCATAATAGACCAAAAACATAATATCCAACTAGTTTGGCTTATGCCATATAACATATTATGCCAAAAATATTACAAAAAATAATGCAGTCTTAAAAACAACCATTAACAATGATTTCCAAGAAATTACAAGAAAATAAGATAAAGTGTTGACAAATGGAAGTGGCAGCCTTTCAGGTGGAAAATTGATTGGAAATAGTTGTAGCAATAACGCCACTGCTTTCTTGAACACTCTTTTCTACTTTTATAGACTTCTTGATGAAATGATCTAGCTTTAGATGAATCTTCATCACCTCAACACCTCTTTCCACATTCTCTTCGAGGTTGGCTTTCTAAAAGGTAGAGGTTTGAAAAAGATCGTTAAGAGATTAAACTTACTGTGCATCTCAAAGACTTTGGAAATAATGTCTTGTAACATTTAAGATTGAAAACAAAGCGATGGCGGATGATTTGAGGAGAAGGGAATTCTAGTATCTCCTTGGGTGGCAACACCGGCGAAACATAAATCAGATTTGAGGATCTAAGAGTTAGTAGAACGAGTGTACTGATTCTATCAAAAGCCCTAGAGTTATAGTATTGTTTACCAAGAACATTAGGGACATCTTAAAGTCACATTATTTTCCTTCAATATGCAAGTTATAATCGTATTATATGGACTACCTGAAGGGTTAGAGGCAGATTCTTGTATAAAACCTAGGATAAAAGAGGGTTGTTTGAATTTGCGTGTGAAAAGAAAATACAAAGTGAGAAGAGTGTCATAATTCGTTCAAAACCCTGTGCATGTAAACAAGATATGCTAACCTATCAAATTTGATATTCTAGACGTAGCAGAGTAGTCAAAACATCCACGTGAGGTTTTCTATAAAAAATAGGTTCCATAGCCAAATTTCATTCCAAGCCACAATCTATAAGGGGGCTCTGAATTAGATTTGTAGACTTAAGATCCACACGATGGGTGGTTCTAGACAAAACTCAATAATTTGGAGTTAGCCACAATGAAAAAAATTCTAATCCAAACACATTTACCAAGAATGTTGACCGAGGTCATATTTAGAAAAAAGCTTAAAATCTAAAATGCCTAGTGGCAAAAACTCAGACAAGAAGCATCGAAATCTAGGCCAACCATTCGACCAGTCCAAAATGACCCTTCCGGTGCTGATGGAACAATCAAAGTTTTATTCTAAGGTCGTCTCCCTGAAATTTTGATCAAAATTAACTGTTCAAGTTTCAAAAGCTTCAAAACACGAACACTTGCATAAAAAACAAACAAATGACCATGTGACCGAGCTATCAGTACCAACAAGTTATAAATTACTTGGGGTCACTATAGGAATGCTCTAAATGATGGAAAAAAGGGAATCTTCATAGAAATTACCTGGAGGGTCATTACAACTTATTTGGGGGGTTGTTCTAATCTGATACACTCTTTATTTTCCATTTTTCATATATCTTTATTTTACTTTTGTCTCCTTGCTTATTTCATTTCTTAATAAATTACATTCCTTGTATCCATTTTGATCATTATTCTATTTTATTATATTTTGGATTTTATCGTCATGATTAGATCTTTTTCTTTGGTTCCTTCATATGTTTAAGTATTCTTTTCTATTTATTTATGTTTCATAATTTGCCTCATATTTTACTGTCTTAAATAAATTGCTTACATGTCAAGCCCTTCTCTTAAATTTTCTATGTCGTATGTTATTACTTGCCTAGATTATCATTACATTGTTCTTTTTAACACCCTTTTATTCTGGAATATATTTATATTTTAATCTCATTTATTTACTTTTATAGCATTCATTAAAATTTTTAATGTGTTACCGCAATTATTACATGCTAGTTGTTACTACATTCCATGAATTGGCACTTCACCCATACTTACCTCACATGGGACCTCAAACACTCAATATACACTTAATATTGACCTTTACACTTATCCAATAAAAAATTCAAAATCCTAGTTTACAAGGTGCAGTTATCAAGGAATTATGTGCCTTCTCGCATAAAAATATCTTCAAATTATGTCTATCAAAATCTTAAAAAATTAAGGTACATATGCATTAGCCATATGTGGTTTTAACCATGGTGTCAATTCACATAAACAACCTCTTACCTAAATAATTTCAAGTATTCTAGGACATCGACATCAAATGTTATTATCTTGTTCTTTAATTTAATTTTTGAACATATTTAGGGGGTATTTTGTTTATTGATCAAGTGATAACATGTAACGAACCAAACTACTATGACTAAAATCCACATCAACTCCTTTGTGGGTGAACCAAATCTTAATGTCTAACACATTAATTATGTAAGTATCTATGCAAGGATAAAGAAGTATACTGTAATAATTGAAAGTCAAAAAATCAAATAAATATAAATATAGACGTGGTGGACCCAATAATTTTACTATGCTGGAATCATGTGCCTGCTCGCATAAAAATATCTTCAATTTTGTGTCTATCAAAATCATCAAAAATTTAAGTCATGCAATAATAAATGATAAAGTGTATCAATGTTTTAAAGAAAGACATCCAAATAGGAGAAGATTTGCGGCAACTTGGAATTGAAGAAGCCTATCCTCAAATATACAAGCAAGAGGTGCTAAATGCCAGGTTAGATAGACGTCTTTGGATCACAACCTGCACTTAAAAAAATGTGCATGAGTAGCATCCTGCACACACTATGTACATATAGGCATCATAGGTCGACTATATCAGTAACAACTACACAATTAAAGTCATCAAACAAGCAGATAGATTAATTTAGAATAGTCAAAGAATAAGTTATTGGAATCATCATTGATCACTAATATATTTACATATATATAGATAAAAATCCATTGTATCCTTCTTGTATATCCCAATCCCCAATCATAGAAAATGCAAGTACACATTAAAAAAAAAAATACTCTATGAATACAAGTAGATAGATAAATATGGGTATAAGTATGTACCCTTTTGTAGCACAATTCTTCTATCAAAATCAGACCTTAACTACCTTATAAATAATTGATCATTGAGAAACAATCACAAATGAATATCGATCCTAAACATACTTTTAAAAATACAAAAAAGTAAATAAATCATGGAAATCATATCCACTCTAGAGTTTCAGCTATATAAATCCTATACCTTATTAGTCATCTCCAAGCACTTGCCCAATAAATCACAAGTTTGTCTCTTATTTGAATAGCTGCTAAAAGGTCTTAATCACCCCGATGTATTCATGAACTATAGGGGACCTTAGATGTCCATGTATCACATTAGTATGATTCCTAATCAAACCACTCACACAACTCCTCATTTTTAAGCTTACATCATACTCAAATGCTATTATAATCAAAATAGTGAGTAAACACTTACCCTATCAATATATCTCAATATTCTTGTCTCTCCAATCATCTCTCAGGACAATACATTAAATGTGAAATTGTATGATGTACCCTTGTTCTTGTATATGTTTGTATTTTGACTCATCTACTTAATACTTTTCAAACTATACTTTAAAATTTAATGAAATTGAATATTCTAAGCCCCTTTTAGATTTCCATAAAGTGCAAATACACACTTAAAAATGCAGATCATCATGCAAAGCAGATTTTGAATGTCACATCACTTATTATTTATTATTTTAAAATATATATATATATATATATATATATATATATATATATATATATATATATATATATATATATATTCTTCTTTTTCACTCCATTCCTCCCTCATTATCCCTTGATCACCTCTCTCAATTTTTTTCATTAAATACAATGCCAAAAATTTCATCCTAACTTGTACTATCACTTCCCTAAATAAATAAAACTCAACATTCTTCTTAATGTTTTCATCATTCACAACTTTCAATCACATTTCTTACCAACGTCTTAATAAAGCATTTGAACCACCATAAATACCTTTCCTCCATTGATGTCAATCTATAAAAACCAACAATATATCAATATAACATAATATTTGTACATAATATTATATAACACACTGCATCTAATTTCACAAACACATTCAACAGTCACTTTCATAATGATCCTCCAGGTCATTTTCTTTGTTTTCAATGTTATCAGTGTATAGATATTTCATGTAGTGAAAACAACTCATTTTGACTTAATGTGACTGATAGGTCAGTTGTCATGTCGTTCGTTTGGATTTTGTGCAATTTTTTTGTATTTTGGACCCATTGAAACTTGAATGATTGACTTCAATCAATAGTTTAGGAACATGGTTGTGTTTTTTTTTTTTTTTTTTGCATGGTCTATTTTAGCCCATTTTCTGACATAGATTATTTTTGTTTACGAGGCTTGAGTTCCTTCTTCTATTTAGAACGTTTTGATGGACTCAATTTCAGAATTACCGACGTGGGTCCCATTTTTGTTTTGACTCCATTTTGGGTCCATTTCACATTATTGCGAGTTAGTGTCAACACATATGTAATGATGTTGTAATTGATGAATTGATTTTTCGGTGGTGTTCGGAGGAATTTCAAATGCGGATAACATGTGAGTTTTGGATTTGAAGCACTCGTGTTCGTCTTTGAGGTAGCCTTCGGTCTACTTTCATGTAATTTTGGATGTTATTTTGTGGGTATTTACATTTCCTCTTGTAACTCCACCATGATTCTGTAGGAACTTTAGGCTTATTGTGAGTGTAGGGATCCATAGTTTAGGTTATGGCTTCGCTTGTGGAAAAGATAATCTTGCTTATCCTCGTTAGGGTTAATTCGTGGTTGCCTTAGAATAGGCTGGACATTAGATTCTTTAAGTTATGTTTAATCGGCTTGTAGTTATAGTTTGCTCCCTTTAGGGCTTGTTTTATGGCATTCACCTTGCAATGATTCCTGTGACCTCGATGGCTCTTCATAGCCATAGGTTGGTCCTAGTTGTTTTCAGTCTGGGAATTGAGTGGTGTGATTTGGGTAGGGGGTCGTCCCTTGAGATTTCTCCCACTTTATTGATTTGAAATATCTTCTTGATCCATATTCTTAGTGATTAGTTATGGGCATGTGATATCCTTATTGAGCTTATGATTATACAATTTGGCCCAAGGCCGTAGGTGAGGAGTTGTTGGATCCCTGGTTAGTAATTTTTGTTTTAGTAGTATTGTGTCATTACATATATAATCATTTTATTTTTAGTGACTTGCTTGCATGTTGGTTATGGCATGCATTGCATTGCATTGTTGTCTTATTCTCATAGATTTTTTGGTACCATCCTGCCGCATGCATTGGCATATTTATCATTTATGATGAGATACTATTTCACTCGATTTTTATTCTAAAATGGTTTTAACAAGATTCATACCATATGGTCACTTGACTTATTGATTTTTGAAATTACGAGGTGTCAAGGAAGTGCTCATTATTATACTTGTCATATTAGAGGCATTTGGAATATGCTCACTTTTACTTAACTAATTGGATCATCGACACCCTTTCATGCATGTTTTTTGTCTTGCTTGTCCCTTGGGAGTTTACTCTCTAGGTAGGTGGCACCATTATTGGTTGTTCATAGTTCAATGTAATTTCTTACGGTTCGATGCTGATGCTCATGGTTGGTTCAAGGCTATTTTTTCCTATTCGAGACTGTTGTTGGAAGTTCAAGGATGCTATTCCCAGTCTAACATAGATGTTTTGGAGTTCGAGGTCGTTACGTCTAGTTAGAGGTTTGGATTGTTAGTAATGGTTGTTGTGATGACCTGCATTCATGTGTATTGCCTTTCACCACTAGACTTGTTTATTGTTTGTAGCCTATGTTTTATGGGGGCTGGTTGGGCTAAGTTTGTTTTTTGTACCTTCAGGGTTTATGGGGGTCCGGGTAGGTTATTTTTTTACTATATTTTGTTCTCTGCTATCGTTTTATTTTTACGTGATAGGCTTTGACTTTAGAATGACTTTGTATCTTAATTGTCTGCAATTAGGTTGTTGTCATGTTTTTCAAAATTATTGTTTTAATTTTTTAATTTATTTTCTTTCATATATTGTAAGTTTTTTTCTGAAGATTTTTCCATCACATAAGGTTGAGTAGGTGGTAGGGTTATTATAGATGTTGGAGTAGGTGGTAGGGATAAAGACTGAAGAAGAATGTGTCAAGTCAGGAAAAACTGTTAGAATAACACAATGAGGCTCTGCATGAGGTCTACTTAATATTTTATGTGAAAGGTAGTGTAACCTTTAAAGGGTTGTCGATGGGTTCTACCTTAAAATTTCCAATTGAAAAATGTTCAATGACTATTTCCATGAATATTTTGATTAAATAAATAAGAAAAACTAATACTTAGTGGTCGATTATTCCCAATATTTTTATGAGAATTTATTTTTCTTATGTTTTTCGAGTAAGCTAGTGAGGTGGAAAAGAGTATTACTCTTTTCTTTCCAATATGATTGTCTTATATTCCTCTTTAGTTCATTTTAAAAATACTCCGTCTATCCAACTATAGTTGTCCACTATACCATTTTGGGATGTCCAACAATATTTGTCCACTTTATAAAATCAATGGATAATTTTAACTTAGTTCCTAGTTTAACCTTCTTATTAATCATAGTAATTGCATTTTTCAACACATTTTATTAAATATATTTGAAGGGTTATATAGTAAAATTAACCTTCTATTTTTAGTTTTTTAATAAGTGCACAAAGTCAATAACAGACAATTTGTTGGACAGAGGGAGCATGTCTTTTTTCTTTTTATGACAACGATAGAATTTTGATTTTTCAGGTGACTTGCTTAACACCACAAGAACAAAGAATATTTTGGTACAGTTTTTATATCGTCAATTTAAGATTACAAGAGTCAAAAATCTTATTTATTTTGTTAAACTCAGCGTCAAGTCAAAACTAGACAAACAAGTTGAAATGAAAAAAAAAAAACATTCAATTGAGACAAACTAATAAATAAGGATTAAATATTCGAAATATCTTTTAGTTTATGTTTTGTTAAGGATGTGGAGAGGAAAAACATAGCAAGTAAGGTGAAAGGGAAGTGGTAAATTTTTTTCATTTATATTAATACAAATTCCAGAAACATATAAATGAAGCACTTAACAAATAAAATTTTAGGAAAATTATAAACAATAAGTCATTGACTCCTGTAGTGATTTTCTTCTGAGTGATTCAATGTACTACATTTATCCTTCTACTCTCACGTTTCCCTATGTATGCTCAGAAACAATGACTAGCGTTTGAACAACAAAGCTCTTTAATAATCAAAGTTTAATATGCTATGTGAGCTTCTATCAAATGTATTACTATCATATTTTGTTTTTGGATTCATTAATTCCTTATGACATCATTGTACTGCATGATTGAGAGAATAAAAATTGGAAAACTTTTCTTAAATGTTTGTAGTCCCTCATTTATAGAAGTGGGACCCTCACAACAACAAACAATATCCTATTGAAACGGCTTCATAGACACCCTAGTACTCTTGAACTATGTTCTCTGATACCAAACATGTAAAGAGCTGAGCCTAAACCCTAGACGTGGCCGAAAATAGATAAGCATTCCTGGCCCCCAATCGAACTATCATCCTTACTGACTATAAGTGGAAGACTAACTCAAGAATACATAAGAATCAAATTATAAGAAATGTTTAAAAACAGTTTACTGAAACTCAAAACTTCGCTGAATATACTAAGTCTGAAACAAATGTTTTAAATAAAATATTTGAAATTGAAAAATTCTCCAAAACTATCTATCTATGAAGCCTCCAATATATACAAGGATGAGTGATGGGATAAGACCCGCGACTCCTTAAGAGAAGTACTAGTAACAACTCATAAAAATTGGAGTCCTCCGAAAGCAGGGAGCTCTTACTCAAAAGTTGGCAAGTAGAAGAAGTGATCTCAACGGTCTATGGTTGAGGATCCTCAAAACCAATATATGTATCATTAAAAGAGATCGGTCAAATGGCACTAGTACATTGAACATACGAGTATGTAATATAGTTGAATAACAATTAACTGAAAGAAAGGACTGTAATAGATAATAATGTACTCAACCTGAATGTAAAGAAATAAAGGATTTAAATCATTTAAAGCTTTACAAAGTAGTTTCTCATATCTAAAATCAACATAATAAGTGATATATAAAAATACATTCTAACTCATTATATACTTTACTTGTTGCTAGTTTCTCTAACCGACAACCATTTATGAGCCTAGCAATGATACAACGTCCTGCCTCACATTGCAAGGGCCTAACCTATACTTTGTCTAGGGTATAAGATAATATCATGACTATGGATATAACTATATACCTCCTCAGAGGCGGTGAAGAGTCGCATTGTAACACTTCGGACCTCAAAATGAAGAAAATCCTAATTATTATAAAAATGACTGCCAGTACAGCTAGAACTACCCATGGACCACTAGAAGAACCACGAATCGTAGGTGGCGTTCCTTCATTAAGTCTCAAATGTTGATTATCTGTGATCCAACTAACGGTCGATTAGTACAGTCCGCGGTTGGACATACAGACCATACGTATTACCGTAGGTGGGGGTCATCAGCTAATTAGAGGGAATCAATTATTGCGTCAACATCAAATGGTTCTATCTTGTATAGCAAAATAACTTAGGTGTCCCATCACCTATCAAATTAAAGATAATTGAGTCATTTTTCCAATGCAATCAAGTTTTCTAAAATCCCAACTCCGAATAAAAAGGTTATGCTCATTTTATTGAAGACCTATAGGGCATACCAATAACCATGACCGCACTCGACGGTTGGTGGTCCAAATGACAGTCTGTAGGTCCTTCTGTGGATGAGTTCATCAACTTTTTAATTAGGGTCATTTAGGTCTTTTTCCTATGTGTTGGGGCCCTTAAACCGTGTTGTTTAATTCCTAAACTACGTCATTTTACTTAGTCTAAGCCTAATAACTTAGTTAGACTTGACAAAACCCTCATTCAATCAAAATCATCCAAACATGGAGCATAAAGAAGAGGAAAAGTCGACCAAACCTCCCAAGAACAAACATCAGTGTTCTTTAATGTTCAGGACCAAAATCCAAATGTTTTCTTCGTAAATTTAGTTACCAGATATTTGGGATTCCATTATTGGGTTTCTTTCATCCACTAGGTCCCTAGAATTCAACTTGTTCCTTGATTCTTCATATTTCTTTAGACCTAGGGTTTCTAAAACCTTGGATATTTATTGTGATTTAGCCATTGTAATATGATGAGTCAGAGATTAGGACTCATGTAGGGCTTTGTTTTGATAGTATTAATGTCCTTAAATGACTATTTTATGCTCTAAACTGATATTAAAGTGTTGATTTACAACTATGAAGGCTAAAGAGCAAGCCAAGGACATAACCGAACAAAGAGGAAATGAAGAGGTGAAGAAGTGAAGAAAAAGCAATCCTAGAGATCTCCAAGACCATTTGTTGCACTGCCAATTTTAGCCTGCCCAAAGTTCCAGCATGCTAGCCCTAGGGAAGAATAAAGTTAGGGACAAAAAGGGGCAGTCGATGGATCACCGATCAGTTTTGCGACAATAAATTAGATCGCCCAAAGTTACAGGACCCGAGATGTTGAATTCCAACGCAAAATGGGGATGGAAGAGGACACTCAGTGGATCACCAATCATTTTGGCATGGCGCGACTTAATCCACCGAGTGGACTTTTAGGCTTAATTTTGGAAAACTAAAAATTGGATTTTAAATGTAATTTTGTGTAGTTCTCTCCCATACATTACAGTAGAGTTTTCTCTAACTTTTTGAGTTCGAATTGTATAATTTTGAAGGATTTGTAAAATGAATCTTAGATTTCATTCTTGGAAATCATTGTAAAGGCTTGGAGTCTCTTACCCAGATCATGGCTAATGCATTTGGTAACCGTTTCTCTATTTTTATAAAGTGTAGTTGAAACCCCAATTCTTGGGGTGTGATCATGTGTTTATTTGTCAAATTATTGTATGGGAATTGTTGTTTGATGATGAAATTATTGTTTTAATGTGGGCTTAATCATTAGCACAGTTTTAATTTATCAATTGTAGTTGCAAATGCAATTATAATTTTGTGTTCTTAGTTTGCTTGGGTAAGAGGTTTTTGGGACCAAAGATTTTGATTAATGAATAGTGGGCATTGGGTAAATATGAGTTCAGCTCGAGAGAGTGAATCTAAAATCGAATCCTACCTATAAAGCTCAGGAGAGTGGATGTATTAAGGTTGTGGGCTGGTTATCTTGTTAATCTTGTTGATGTTCAAAACAAATCACGTGAACCATTATAGTTGTTCAAGAGAAAACTACTGAACTTAAAGTCCCGCTTACCTATAATGTTTTATCAAATCATTGTTACATTTCAATTACCCATATATCATAATTAGCCTATAATTGATCACATCCCAAGAACTCCTCTCAATATTTTTATTTTCTTCTATTTTATTTGTTGTTTCAACAATTTATTGCAAAATCAAACACCCATCTGACATTCATTGTCACCCATTTAGATTTATTTGTATGTTTTCAATAAATTGTTTTCCTATAACCATTTAAATCACGTTTGTACTTCCTAATTTAATAATGGGACAAGGGACATATTTACCCCGAACTTTAATAAATGGTACGTATATGCCCTCCGTTATACTTTCCATCCGCATAAGCCCCTGCCCTCCAATTATAGGTACACATATACCCCTCTCACTAACGGACCCCTAATTTCTTACACGTGTCTTAATCCTATTGGACGGGTTGTTCAATAGGATTCAGACACGAGTAAGAAATTAGGGGTCCGTTAGTGAGAGGGGTATATGTGTACCTATAATTGGAGGACAGGGGCTTATACGGACGGAAAGTATAACGGAGGGCATATACATACCATTTATTAAAGTTCGGGGGTAAATTCGTCCTTTTTCCCTTTAATAATAGACACATCCCACTCCCTATGGGTTCGACCTCAACTCCTCGTTGTATTTTATATTGATTACTGATCATAGACACCTAGAATTTGATGAGGTGTGGTTGGAACGTCTAATCAAAATGGCGCCACTGCCAGAGAGTGGTGTTGTTTTTGAAATTTCTTTATTCAAGTTGAATTGTAATTTCTTTTCATTATGGTTGAATAGACTAAATTTGGTTCGCATTTTTGTTGTTTGTTTTTAGCAGAAAAAGAGATGAGTGAAAACGGGAGTAATGGTAGCCAAATGGGCCACGAAGATGAAATTGGTAATCTGAATGATGTAAATGACCCAATTCAGTAGGGCTGCGTTGGTGCAATTCGTCTACCTCCAGCTGAAGGAAACATTGTCTTCCACATCACTAGCATAATGCTTCAGCTCCTACAACTGAATGGATTATTTGCAGGGATTCCTATGAGCATATTATGAACATTGTGGATGTTTGTGATCCATTCTCATTTAAGAACATATCACAAGAATCAGTTTGTCTGAGGTTATTTCCATTCTCTTTGATGGGTGAAGGTACTAAATGGTTGGCTGAGTTACCAAGGGACTCCACCACCTCTTGGAAGGTGAACCAATCCACGAGACGTTGCTGAGATTTAAGAAACTGGTGCTTTTGTCATGACCCGAGAGAACCCCCTAGTCCTAACACGGAGTACTCAACCCCGAAGGGGTCTTATACAAACCACATAGTCATTCATTGCATTCAATAATGAAAATAGTGCAGAATTAAAACTTATTTAATCCTAATTATCAACATACTCATTTAAACATCTTTCAATGACACAACGGAAGACTAAAAGCAAACACTTAACAATGGTTTCTAAACATCAAAATACTCATTTAATCCTAAGTTTGACATGGCCATCTTAACAATGTACTTAAAAACTAAAGTAGAGACACGACCCATAACAATCGAAAACACTTAAATTGTCTATTACATGAATAAAAAGGAAACTTCAAAAAGACACTTGTCCTCGGTCGATGACGATATACCACTCTTAGCCTTGGAGAAGACTTAATCCAAGCTCTTCAATCTAGTTGGAAGCAATCACTTGCCGGAACCTACGCTTGTAGTTAAAAAGGTAGAAATATGGGTTAGCATACAAAAATGTACTAAGTATGATGACCATGCAAAAACATGCTTTAAAAAGGACATTTTAGTTTGAAACCATGCATTATGGAACTTTTTTGAAACATCATGTACAATAGCACTAAAGACATACAAGACAAGTCATAATATTACACCTTGACAGTATCAACAAGAAAAGCTTTACCTTCCCCTTAGATGTTCACTTTTAAATGACCCTTATGCTATATCTTGTGTAATGAATGAATGGCGTCCCATACCACCATCCACACCAAGGCATCACATTAAGGCCACAAATAGTGAAATTACCGTTCCTTCCTTTTCACCTTTGCACAATATCCATAAAAAAGAGACATATCATTTAATAAGGCATGACAACGGAAAATAACTCATAGTAGAACCCAAGTATAGCAAACATATCATATTTTGCCTTTAAGAGCCAACATTCTTTAATAACTTCATTTAGGATACATTCATGTCATAGTCATTAGAATTTAGAGAAATTCACTATGACCCTCTCAAAGCCTACACGTGCAATGTATAGGTAGCATCCAATAATACTATCTATACTTTGTAGAACCTATCAAGAAACAACAATGAAATCTCACATGATGGGAAGTAAGCGTTAACTAACATAGACCATGAGAGCTTGTAATGGAATCTGGTGTCATAAGTCCCCACACCGTAAAGAGGTGGTCAACTTGCCTAAGGAAGACCAGTTCATATAGCTTAGGTGGATCCACTAGCTATATCTATGCAGGAACATAGTTTATGGGATAAGGTAGACGATCATTGAATCTCATGCCTAACTTTGGGGGAGTTTCCATCTAACTAAATCCACTAGGTGCTTAGCCTACAATCCCATATAATAGTTCATTACCTTGAAATTATGACATATGAGGGGTGCCATTGGCCTACCGACTACAATTAACATTCATTAACACATAAAAGGGTGCCTAAAGCATACTGATTCAAGTTCCATTTAGGAAAGCTCATTAACCCCTCTTAAAAGGGTGCCATAGGCCTACCGGTTAAAGGCTCATCATTAACCTTCATGGAAAAGTTCCATAAACTAACCAATTCCAAGGTTCATTATTAGCATGTATGGAAGGGTGCTACTAGCTTACCGATCCAGGGATTCAACAATCATCAATACATTCATTTATACAAGAAGAGGATGCATGAGCTCGACCAATTCAAGATATACCATATATAGAAGAACTCTTCATATTCTATCATCAACATTTATAAGTGTCAAATTGACAATTAACCTTTCAATAATAACACGTTTTCATTCAAAACATGATCACAATAGCTTCATTGAACTCCCATTCATAGACACAATAGCATTCTAATTCTTCAACTTATCATACTATGCCTTCAAGGCCATGATCACAATGTACATAATAAGGAAACACCTCCACCTTTCAAGTGGATCAACAATTCATACTCAATTCTACTTTAACATGTAATTAGGTCAAATTTCCCTTTCAAGGACATAATCACAAATCATCAATACACGAACAATTCACCACAATTAGACCTAGATATTGATATAAATCAATAATATAAATTAATATGCACTATACATCATCATTCGTTCATAATCAATAGACCCACTTGATAAGATCAAATTTAGGAATTTAGAGAAATCATGGGTTCATAGAGTAAAATCATCTTAAATCATCAACTAAACATCAATATTATCATAATATGACATTAGTTAACCTTTAAAATCATTTAATAGAAAAATCCAGGAGATTGAGTAAAACATTTTCAATTTCATGAATTTGAAAATTTTAGAAAACTTATTCATAATTGATTGGGTGAAAACTAACTGCAGATGAAGGATCACGATACCTTTTACTAAGATTTCCCCAAGAAATTGGATGAAGAAAGCTTTGAATCCAAACCCTAGCTCCCACTTCTTCTTTTTCCTTGAGTTGAGAGAGAAGAAATTTTGGGAATTTGATTTGGGTGTTTTGAAATAATATGTTAAAGGAGTACTTTATGACTTAAAACTATTTATCTATATGATATAACCCTTTTAAAATCAACCCCACTTAATAAAACCTTAAAAAGAAATTACTTAAAAACCTCTCATTTAGGAAGCCCTATCAGTGACAAAGGTCACTTCTACGGACCCTAAAAGGCAACCACGGCCCGTGGTGGTGCCCATGGTCCTCTAAGGCAGTGTCTCCCCAAGCCTTGCCAAACCCCCAAAATGCTAAGTGACCTTTACGACCACTTCTAGGACTGTGGTCAAGACCAATGGCCGTACAGTTGTCTGTGGTCTTGTCAAGATCACTGGCTGTGAATGTGGTCGTGGCCTTGTGCAATGGCTTGGCCAATGTTGGGTAGCCTTGGCCTTTGGCTTAGGCCTTGCCCTCCTTGGTTTGGCACATGCCCTTGCAACCTTAAACAACATTAAAAAGCCTTTTTCAACTACGGAGTCTATCACGTACCTTGACGTTGACTGACTAAACTCCATCAAATAAGGCTCGGGACAACTTTACACAACATGAAACCTCATTACAAACTCAACACATGGTCGTTAGGCTCTTTCTTCACTAACTCAATTTATAGGTCGTTACATTATACCCCACATAGGAACATTTGACGTCTGAATGACACTTTAAACACTGTAAGGAGATAACGACTCAAAACTAGCAGCTCAACAATCATGACACATCAATACAAAGGCATAATCATATGAGGAAACATCAACTCCACATCACTAAGCTCAATGCATATACAAGAAAGTAGGAACTACTTCTACAAACTCATTATGCACAAGGCAAATATATAACTTTTTTCGAAGAACCCATTTAAACATGTAAAAACAAGTCAACTCATGAAGCATTTAGGCAACTCATCATAGATGCATATCAACATAAGGAAAAAAATCAAGCAAGTTCATTTTCTCATATAAGCATAAATTCATCCAAACATGCATAAGATAAGGAGACCATGGAAACTCATTTTTCACACATGACTCCAAAAACATGAAACAAGCTACTTGGAACTCTTGGTCTCAAGCTTGACTTGGAATAGAAGAAAGTGACAAGGATATCAAAACTCACCACAACCTACTATTCAATATACCATCCCCTACTTAGGAGAAGCCTAACTAAGGCTAACATGAAAAACAACAAAAGAACTTCATCAAGAAATTCGTGACCATAAGAGACTATCAGTTATTGGTTCTTTCATCCAGATTAGCTTCTTTGTCCTTGTTATCTTGAAGAGCATAGAAACGGTTCCTCTTTGGAGCATCAAGATATGGGTCACTAAGAGAAGATTGCTTTGCCTCCCTTCCTCTAGTCGCAAGAGTAGGACAATCTTTCACTTTGTGGTCATTCTTCCCAGAACTATAGCACCCATTAGTACTGGCTAGGCACTTTCCATAGTGCCTCTTGCCACAGGTGGTGCAAGTAGGTTTAGAAAATTGAGATCCACCACCTTTCTCTTGGTTAACCTTAGGAGCACTTGAAAATTCTTGATTTGGAGCCCTCTTCTTGAACGTAGGTTGACCTTGCTCATTGGGTCTATCCCTCTTCAAATCCCTATTCACCCTTTTAAGTTTGGACTCCTCAATGGATTGAGCATACACCATGAGCCTACAAATGTTCATGCCATTATGGAGCATTACCGTATGATACTCTTCCTTGACTAGGTCAGATATGTAGGGTTAGACAAAAAGAATGGAGCGTACTTAAACAATAGGGTAAACTTCAGAGAACACTCCTCCACATTAATGCTACCTTGCCTAAGGTTTATAAACTCTTCAACCTTCAACTCCCACTTCCCCCGAGGAAAGTACCTACCAAGGAAAGCTCCCATAAGCTCCTCCCATTCTATAGGACTCGCTTCAACTGACCTATTGGATTTCCATTTTGTGAACAACACTTGGGCAACATCCTTGAGTTGATAGGAAGCCAACTCCACTTTCTCCCTACAGGTTACTCCTATAGCATGGACTATCTTGTAAACTTCATTTAGAAACTCTTAGGGATCCTCTCCCACTTTAGAGCCAAGAAAAGTCGGAGGACTCATTCTCACAAGGTTTCTCAACCTTGAGGGCATGATACTCTCATTAGCATTCACCCTAGGCCCCATATCTCATTTGGCTTGAATTGTCATGGCTTGAGCTTGAGTTAGAAAAACCGCTCTAATATTTTCATTGGTCATGTACGGAGGAACCACCGGAAATTTATTCTCTTGATTGCCTAGAGGAACTTGGTCACCATGAAGACCTTGATCACCTTGGGGAGGACCTCCCTCATTCACGATCTCCTCTTCCGCCCTTCTTGGGTCAGCCCTTGTATTCATATCCTATAAACACAAGAGAAGGATTAGGAAAAGGTCACTTATAAAACTTCACTCTAAGGTACGACTTCAATAATATGAAACAAGTATAACTTCTAACATCCTATAGCTTTTCGCTCATAGATGTTCCACGACTCACACCGATGAACAAGACTCTACTAGACGTGTCTTGTGATACTTTGATCCAAAAAACTATTTCCAAAATCTTATGCTCTGATACCATATTTATCATGACCCGAGAGCACCCACTAGTTGTAACATGGCGTACTCGACCCCGAATGGGTCTTATACAAGCTACATAGTCATTTATTGAATTCAATAATGAAAATAGTGCGGAATTAAAACTTATTCAATCCAAAACATCAAAATACTCATTTAAATATCTTTCAAAGACACATCAAAAGACTAAGTCTCACATGGCCATCTTAACAATGTACTGGAAAACTAAATTAGGGACACGACCCATAACTATCGAAAACACTTGAATTCTCTATTACATTAGTAAAAAGGAAACTTCAAAAAGACACTTGTCCTCAGTCAATGAGGACATACCATTCTTAGCCTTGTAGATGACTCAATCCAAGCTCTTCAATCTAGTTGGAAGCAATCATTTGCCGTAACCTACACTTGTAGTTAAAAAGGTAGAAATATGGGTTAACACACAAAAATGTACTAAATATAATGACCATACAAAAACATGCTTTTAAAGGGACATTTTAGTTAAAAACCATGCATTATGCCACTTGTTAGAAAGATCATGTACAATAGCACAAAAGACATACAAAACAAGTAACAATATCATACAAGTCATAATATCACACCTTGACAATATCAACATGAAAACCTTTACCTTCACCTTAGACCTTCATGTTTAAATTACCCTTATACTATACCTTGTGCAATGCATGGATGGCGTCCCATACCACCATCCACACCAAGGCACCACATTAGGGTCACCAAGAGTGAACTTACCATTCCTTCCTTTCACATTTGCACAATATCCATACAAAAGAGACATATCATTTCGTAAGGCATGACAAGGGAAAACAACTATAATACAACCCAAGTATAGCATACATATAATATTAAGCCTTTAAGAGCCAACATTCTTTAATAACTTCATTTATGACACATTCATGTCATAGTCATTAGAATTTAGAGAAACTCACTATGACCCTCTCCAAGCCTACTTGTGCAATGTATAGGTAGCATCCCATAATACTAACTTTGTAGAACCTATCAAGAAACCACAATGAAATCTTACATGATGGGAAGAAAGCGTTAACCGACATAGACCATGAAAGCTTTTCATGGAATCCGGTGTCATAAGTCCCAACACCGTAAAGAGGTGGTCTACTTGCCTAAGGAAGACCAATTCATATAGCTTAGGTGGATCCACTAGCTAGACCTACATGGGAACATAGTTTGTGGGATAAGGTAGACGATCATTGAAACTAATGCCTAACTTTGGGGGAGTTTTCATCTAACCAAATCTACTCGGTGCTTAGCCTGTAATCCCATAGAATAGTTCATTACCTTGACATTATCACATATTAGGGGTGCCATTGGCCTACCGACTCCAATTACGTTCATTAATACATGAAAGGGTGCCTTAAACCTACCGATTCAAGGTTTATTTAGGAAAGCTCATTAACACCTCTTGATAGAGTGTCGTAGGCCTACCAGTTCAAGGCTCATCATTAACCTTCATGGAAAGGTTTCATAAGCCTACCAATTCCAAGGTTCATTATTAACTTGTGTCGAAGGGTGCTACCAGCCTACCGATCCAATGATTCAATAATCATCAATAGTTTCATTTATACAAGAAGAGGATGCATAAGCTCTACCAATTTGAGATATACCATCTATAGAAGAATCCTTCACATTCTATCATAAAGATTCATAAGTGTCAAAATTAAGAATCAACCTTTCAGTAATAACACATTCACATTCAAAACATGGTCACAATAACTTCATTGAACTCCCACTCATACACACAATATCATGATAACTCTTCAACTTATCATACTATGCCTGCAAAGAAATGATCATAATGTACATAATAAGGAAACACGTCCACCTTTCAAGTGGATCAACAATTCATACTCAATTCTACTTTAACATATAATTAGGTCAAATTTCCCTTTCAAGTCCATAATCACAAATCATCAATACACCAACAATTCACCACAATTAGACCTAGATAATGATACAAATCAATAATCTAAATCAATCTACAAATATATCCATCATCATTCATTTATAATCAATAGACCCACTTATAAGGCCAACTTTAGGAATTTAGAGAAATCATGGGTTCATAGAGTAAAATCATCTTCAGTCATCAATTAAACATCAATATAATCATAATATGACATTAGTTATCCTTTAAAATTATTTAATAGAAGAACCCATGAGATTGAGTAAAACCCTTCAAATTGCATGAGTTTGAAAAGCTTAGAAAATTTATTTGGAATTGACTCTAGGGTGCAAACTAACCCTAGATGGAGGATCACCATACCTTTTACTAAGATTACCTTAAGAAATTTGATGAAGAAAGATTTGAATCCAAACCGTAGTTCCCACTTATTCTTCTTTCTTGAGTTGAGAGAGAAACATTGAGAGAGAAAAACTTTAGGGATTTTGATTTGGGTGTTTTGAAATAATGAGTTAAAGGAGGATTTTAAGTCTTAAAACTATTTATATATATATGATATAACCCTTTTAAAATTAACCCCACTGAATGAAACCTTAAAATAAAATTACTTAAAAACCCCTCAGTTAGGCAGCCCCATCAATGACCAAGGTCACATCTACAGACCGTGTAAGGGGACCACGGTTCGTGGTGGTGCCTGCAGTCCTCTTAGGCAGTGTCTCCCAAATCCTTGCCAAACCCCCAAAATACTTAGTGATAACGGCCATTTTTACAGACCGTGGTCAAGACCACTAGCCGTAGAGTGGTCCATCGTCTTGAGACAGTTGTTTGGCCTTAAGGCCTTGCCTCACATGCCACCAAGTAAACTTCAAGGCCACTTCTACAGACCATGGTCAAGACCACTGGCTGTGAAAGTGGTCGTGGTCTTCGGCAGTGGCTTGGCCAAGGTTGCTCAGCCTTGGCCTTTAGCTTAGGCCATTCCCTCCTTCGCTTGGCACATGCCCTTGCACCCTTAATCAACATTAAAAAGCCCTTTTCAACTATGGAGTCTATCACGTACCTTGATGTTGACTCACCAAACTCCATCAAACAAGGCTCTGGACAACATTACACAACATGAAACCTCATTAGCTTCACTAATTCATTTTATGAGTCGTTACTGCTTTAATACCCAACGCACGGACTTCCGAATAATGTGTGGCTGCAACACTTCAATAGGAGTCTCGATTCAGTGAAAAAATGAGTTGATTATAGACTTTCTCCTAGTAGTATACTGCATAACCCTATGAAGTAGCATCTAAACTCCATGATTGCATGACAAATATCAATAAGGCATGCCACACTTGTGAAGATCAAGGGTCTTGTCTCACGTTTAGAATAAAAAAAGTGTAGATCCAAAAAGATAATGAGAGAGACCAAAACACGGCTAATATGATGACCCAGCTGGATATCTTAGCCTAAAATGTCATAGGTAGTGCTGCAAAGAGTGTTAATGTTTTGGGTGTTGGGGAGTAAATCATGATGAACCCCATTTTGAAGTGTTGTATAATGAGGAAGTGAACTTCCTTAATAATCAAGGAGGATGTTATCGTGCAAAGTACCAAAGACCGAGTCGAAATCAAGGTTGGAAGAGAGATAAAGGGTTGAGCCTTATGATTTGACGACGGACTTAAAAAACCACCTACTGACGCTTTAAGCCCAATCCTTTCGGATAACGCTTGATCCTCTCTATTACAAGAAATAGAAAGCATTCAAAGCCGTCATTTCTTCTTCTCCAGGAAACGAAGTTAAAAACCCATGGGACTTCAACCTCACCCACATGTTAGCTTGTACCCAAGATCAAGTGGAAATCAAGGTTGGAATAGAGATAAAGACTGGAGACACCGTGATAGAGATTGGCATGATCGTAACACCACCTGGAAGGAGACAGAGGGGGACAAGGATAGGTACGTCCCTCCCCATGAGCGTCCAAAGCCCAACATATCAGAAGGTGGCCATATAGAAGATATTCTCTCATGCATTCTCAACAAAGTTGACGGCTCACACAAGGTGTTGGAAGAGATGAAAGAGGATATCTCAACTCTCAATCAGACGACGACCACTCACTTAGTCTTTATTAAGAAGCTGAAGACCCAAATGGGTCAATATTCTTCTCATTTGAATCCAAGACAACAAGGGGGGTTGCCTTGTGACTCAATGACAAAGCCCAAAAATGATGCTTGATTTGGTATCCTCGTCGTGACACTATGTTAACTAAAGCGCTTCTTGGGAGGCAGCCAAAGTATTTGATGTTTTTAATATTTGTTTGTGAATAATGGGTGTTGATTGTGTAGGTTGAAAAGAGAAGTATGGGACAATGAGCAGTTTGACAAGCAAAAGTCCAGTTGGCGAGCCCCGACTTGGACAACTGTTGGAACTACAAAGCTAGAAGGGGCACTATGTAAAACTTGGTGCACTACATGCTAAATCGACGACTTGTCGAACAGGTCAGCGAGCCTGACTTGTCCACTATTTGAGTCCCCAAATTTGCTGGGAGCCCTGTAAAAGTCGGCAAGGAAAATACCACTCGGCACATCACAAGTGGACGGGCATAGACAACTTACTCCGTCGAAGGTGTCGTGACCTAAAAGGTTTTAAAGGCCAAACACTTTAAAATTACAAAATTCTTCACCCTTTCCTAGTTTTACCTCTCGCACCCTTTGACCCAACTTTAGATCTTTCCTATTTTCTTATTTTTACCCGCTCATTTTGTGAAATCGTTGCTTGAAAGTGTTAAACTTTTTTTCCTATATATATAACTCTTAAATTTGACATCAAGGCTGGTTTTCCAAACCCCATACTTTAAGTTTGGGGTTGAAATCAAATGCATTGGATAAATTGTTGATGACTATTGTAGGGTAGTTGATTATAATCGTGTTTAATTTTTGGGTTACCTGTACTTAAAATGTGTGCCTAATTGCCTTAAACTATTAGATTCTCGAGTTTTTGCTTGATAAATTGACTCTAAATTGTTGGGTTGCAGTGTTTATGCATTGGGTTTTGTGGCGTGATGTCTAAGTAACCCCAAATTGTACTAAATGATGTAATTTGTCCAATGATGGAGCATTTGACATCATTTTTAAGGGAAAAATCATCAAATGGCCAATTTTAGCCAAATCGGGGGAAGTCTAAGTACCCCGAGGGCATGAATAGTATGGGTCTAACTTTAATTTCATAATGCAAGTTTTAATTTTGAATTCGGGGGATGTGGGCTTGATATTGAAGATTGAGGTTGATAATTGGCATGTTGGTCCATCTGGCGAGCTACGTCAAGCTCGCCGAGTTGTTCGACAATTTGTCAAAATCCCCCACAAATTGCATTTAATTTCAAAAGTTGGTTGATTTTGTTATATAACTTTTTGCTAGAAGCCTGAGCTCATCGAGTTAACTCGGTGACTCACAGAAATGCCTTCTTGATTGCGCTTATGCACCCTTAAACCCCTAAAATGTACTGTAGTTTTCTATGGACCACTTTTACTCCGCCAATGGTGTTGGCGATATGAGAATGGCCCAGAGCATTGCCAACCTGTCTTGAATTTTAAAATACTTTGCGCTAGTACTTTCTACTAGCCTGATCTGTCTTGTAAAAGTAACTCGGTGACTAGCTCAATGGTTTGGCGAGTCTATCTGTAACTAATTTTTCTTAAGTTTTCTGGAATTTTTTCTAATATTTTTCTACGTGGTTTGCAGGAATGGCTAGAAAATATTGAATGATAGTGGGATGTTTCCCTGAAAGCGGGCACGTGGAGTCATAACAAGTGAGAAAGCAACTGCTTCCAATGTTAAGGGAAAGAAGTTACCTCCGAATGAAGGCAAGGGAAAGGGAAAAGTCCCCATAGACAAGACATCAGAGTACAACTTTGGCTGTGAGGGAGAGTCCTATGATTCTCATGCTCTATTTTCTATATGCTAGGAAGACCAGTTAGTATAGGCCCGATAAGCGGAGTTACGCTCCAAATCTCTCCATGATCCATCTAGGATTTTGTAGCCGACCCCTCTAGTTTTAGCTTCAGTGTCGCCTCTAGCACAGACAATGGTTTTGGCACCACCAGTACATGGTTCTCCTCCTCGGTCACTCAACCAACTAAATGCCAAGGAATTAAGGACCATCTTGGAAGAAAAGAGACTGCTCATAGATGGGGTAGTTGATAGATATCCAAATTTGTGGGAAACTCTTTGGTTCCACAGGTTCGAGGTCTTGACCAAGACTCATATCCCATTCATTCCTACATGGGTCTAGGAGCTCTACGTTTCCTACAGTGAGCTGGTGCCTAGAGGGAAGAAGAATGCTAGTGCCTTCAAGATGGTGGACTTTGTGATGGTCTGAGACATGAAAGTCAGATGCAATAGTGATGATATCAATATTGTGATTGAGAGGACTATAGATTTTGACCATGAGTACCAGAGTGTGATTAATACAAAGACTCAGGATGACCTGAATGGTTGGCTAGACCCCATTATTTTTGACAGCACCTTGATGTGGACTGAGTCTAGAGCGCCTATAAAAAAGAAGGACTTAAATGTAGCTATTCGATATTGGTTTGGGTTCATCAGTAGCACGATCAAGCCATCGCAGAGTGATTCTATTCTCCCCAACTCAAAGGCAGCCTGCCTTGGATCTATCATATCCAGGAAGAGGCTTAATTTAGGCCTGATCACTTAGCAAGAGATGGCCATGAGGGACAAATAGAGACATACATCGCTCGATTCCCAGTATTGATCACAAAATTATGTTGCAGGGTCGGTATTCCTTGAGATGCGAAGAGGGATGTTGAGATAAAACCCACCTCTTATACCGACATATGGTGTGTAGAGACTGAGTACACATGGGATGAAGCTGATAGGAGGAGAGCAGCTCTAGTGGACACATCCCTAGAGGTTGGCATTGATACACCACTTGTGTAGGCTGCTGTGCCTACAACGACCATTGGGTTTTTAGGTACGTTTAGCTTCTCTCTATCAAACACTCCTAGTTCTTCTGCTTCTCCCCCACACCTAAATCTGCTAATGATACTTCTATTTACCGGCCTCCGATCACTCAAGCCATGCTTGTCAAGATGGGGCACCTGCCCCATTCTACTGATGTGTTTGCTTCCTGGCTAGAGGCTGCGGTTCCTAGATGATTTAGTGACCTTTCACTACTGCATTGATGCCTCTTCAGGATTTTACTTATGCCCTCAAAATTAGTGTAGTGGTGTGTAAATGAAGACTCAGAGTTTCTGAGGAGTCACTTGGATGAGGAATAATGTAGACCAACTGAAGTCCACATACTTCACTTTGCTATTTGTGATGGTGGTGATCCCCAAAGATTAGAGTGCAGATATTCCAACCTGTGATGAGGTTCCTCGGACTACTATTGGAGATGAGACTAGGGCTGATGTTGTTGCTGAATGCGAGGCCGAGACTAATAAATAGCAGTTTGGCATGCATAAAGAGGTTTTTTTTTAGGGCCTGACTGAGTCAGATGAGGCAATGGTAGATTCAGCTAGTCTAGCCTCTCTGAAAGATGTATCCAAGGTGGGCTCTAGTGGAGCCAAATTGATGAGACACTGGGCATTGATGCCTCGACAGATGATGCACTCAGATGCTGACATCAACTAAGGCCTAGTCTGGAAGGATATATATTTTTACCTCCCTCTCTCTTGTGTCTTATTGATTGATGTTTTATTTTGTTGCATTTGAGGACAATTGCTTATTTTGTTGGGTGGGGTTAGGTATTTCCATACCTACCTTTTGTCTTGTGACTGTTTTGTGAATATTCGTTTTGTGTTGATGATATTTTTGTGAATATTGGGCTTTAATATATAGATATTCATTGTTGAATTGTGTTGTGGATATTTTTAGCTTGTGGCCTATTACTTTGATTGAAAATGGTTTTGAACCAAATTTTAAAAATTGTGCCACCTCTTTAATGTGTAATGTGGTTGTTCTTGTGAAAATTTATGTGTCGGGTGTGATCAATACCGATGACTTGAATGGTGCTCTTAATTGAACAAAATGATTGTGTTTATCCCTTTTCATAGGTCATCTGAACCTTCAACTTTGTCAAGGATGCGCGATAGCAAATCATTCACTCGGGGACTACTCACACGCCTTTTCGACTTTGGGCTTTCACTCGATTGATTGTGGTCCTCTTTATGACCATACACTCTTTTCTAATAATCACTTTTCTCAGCCCATTCTTGATAGTATCTTATTTGCACTTCCTCCTTGTGATAGTTCCAACCTTGATTCCCTCCTAGTTGAAAATAGTGTGGAGGAGAAACCGGCCTCATATTTCTTGGAATTCCAACCTTGATTCTTCCTAGGCTTTGAATAACCCAAGGAAGAATCCTCTCCAAATCTTTGCAACCCTTCACATTCTCCAACATATGAACTTGTAATAGCTTCATTTGTGCCAAAATCTTCTTGATGATCTCATCCCTTTATCTTTCTTTATCAAGTTGCTTGGGTCATTCTAAAACAAAAATGAGAGACTTGATCCTCTTTAGTGTACCAAGCTCGATTTATATTCGTCATGTCGTCAAGAATAAATGAAGCCCCCTCAAATGATTGCAACATTATACCCCCTCGAACCAATTGATCAGCCATTCCTTTATTAACCGAATCAAGTTACTTGTAGAAATATTGGAGTAGCAAATTGTTTGGAAGCCCGTGAGTTGGGTATTGAAGTAGGAGTTTCTTAAACATCAACAACGTTTCATGGATGGGTTCTCCCTCTAATCATTTAAAACCTTGAATGTTATCCTTGAGTTTCATCATCCTCGACAGAGGAAAACATCTTATATTAAATGCCATGATAAGCTCATTCCATAATGTGATAGAATTCTTTGTTAGCTGAGCAAACCACATGCTAGCCTCCCCCGTCAGAGTTAGTGGAAATAATGTGAGTCTGATTGATTCTTGTGTCACATTCTTGAATGAAAACGGGCTGCAAACTTCTATGAAATTCCTCACATGCTCATGTGGATCTTCATGAGCCAGCCAACCATAAAGTCCGTTCATTTGGAGGAGATGAAGGATTGTGCTTGTGACTTCAAAAATCGTATTCTTATTAGCTATTGGTAAGCAAATTGCACCCATTTCTCCTGATTGGGTTGGACTGTACGCAATATTAATATCATCGATATCATCTCGATGACCTGCTATACTACCATTCACCTCTTCCTTACTCATTCATACTTCTACTCAGCCCAATTAACACCAACGCAATGCAATCTAACTCTGTTCCACTACAATCGATAAATTCAACTTTGATAAATGAACTCTAAACAACGCTACTCCCTACCAGCAGCACTATTTTGATTAACATTTCAAGGATACTTCATCCAATTCTAAGTATCAATGATCGTTAGTCGGTAGAAACCTAACTAAATGATTTAGGGTCGATCCCATAGAGAGTTGCTTTCTTTTGAATTTGAATATGAGAGTATGACTGTGACATTTGTAGTTGAACCAACACCGCACTTAAGAGTCTAATTTAAACTTCCAAACATCGCTACCAACCCACTTCAACAATCAACACGGAACAATCAAATAATGAGACAACACTTGGGGGATTTGACTAACCAACTATTGAATTCAACACAGTGGTTGTACATCATTACCAACAATGTTAATTCATCGTGGGTAGAATGGAGTATAAGTAACGCAATTTTCTATCAAACAATTACTTTATATTTTGTTTAATTCTCTCAAACTTCAACACTCTCTATAATACTCCCAACCCACTTTCTCATCAAATCTACTATTTTGAGCTATATACAAAGGTTGAATCTCAAGTTTCACTTCCTTAAGCTGAAACAATCATGACCCAGTAGTAAGGAAGCCAAATTACTACTTTTGTTTTATACTTCTCTCTCGAGCAAGCACAAAACTTTGAACTATATCACACCAAACATGTAATAATGAAATTAAACCACAATAATAATTCAGACCCACTTCTAATTAACACCAAATTCACTAATTTATAACACTTAGTTATTCAAATGCAACAATATATCACACTGTCAATCCCCCAACATTAGGGTTTTAGCCAATCATACTATAGAGATGAAATAAAATACCTACCAAGTTTTCCATAGCTAGGTAAATGAAATTCGAATGTCAAGATTTAATATTATCTTTTCTATTACAGAATCCAAATGAAGAACTTTTCTAAAATTACTTAAAATTGACAATAGCAGTGTTTCTGTTCTCTTTCTTTTATATCTCCTTCATTTTTCACCTCTTTTTCATCCATCCACTGCAATTTTAGGCGAGCCAGTTCATGATCTTTGTTCTATTCCGTGATGCACCCTTTTGTCTTTTGACTCGCCCATCATCATTTTTCTAGATCTCAATCAATACCTTTGGCGAGATGGTTGTTCTTCACCGATGCGATAGACGTTGCGCATACTGAGATTAAAGCTCATTGAAGTTACTCCTAATCCAGCCTCAGAATTTTGTAATTTTAGGCAGTAAAGGAGCAAGTTGGCGATTCGCAGTGTTGTCTCGGAGATCATCAGGCTTATTTTTCCTTTTTTCTTCTTCAGCTTATGTTGTCCTTATTGCCCATTACTGTTCTAGCTTCATTCCTCAATCCATATATTTGAGAATAAAGGTTTTTACATTAGTTATTGGCACAAATTTAGCATTTGAGGACACTGATTCTATACAAAGAAACCCTTAAATTAGTCCACATGTCATACTTATTATTAGTCCAGAAACTCTATCTAAACCCTTCTCAGTCTGTACTCAAGATAGTGACCCAGTTATAGCTAGGCGGGTATTTAGAAAGTGACCTGCCACAGTTTCTCATAAAGTCACCTCTGTAGATTTTGTAGGGTTAGAAATGGCAGATTTTGATATCATTTTAGGCATGGATTGGTTACATTCTTATTATGCCTTAGTCGATTGTAGAACTAGGATTGTTTGGTTTCAGTTTCCAAACGAGCCAATCTTAGAGTGGAAGGGTAGTACTCAGTGCCTATGGGTTGATTCATTTCTTACCTTAAAGCAAGAAAAATGATTTGCAAATAGTATATGTATCATCTTGTTTAGGTTAAGGATTCAAACTCAGAAACCCCAACTTTTAAGTCAGTCCTAGTAGATAATGAGTTTCTAGAAGATCTTTTTGGAGTTCCTTTCAAGAGGGAAATCGACTTTAGAATAGATATCCTTCTAAATACTTAGCCCATTTCAATTCCTCCTTATAAAATGGCTCCAGATGAGCTTAAGAAATTGAAAGAGCAATTGAAAGAGCTTTTAGTTAAGGGTTTCATCATGCCTAGTATCTCTCTATGGGGTGCTCCAGTATTGTTCATGAAAAAGAATGATGTTTCTCTCATAATGTGCATTGAGTATCGTTAGTTGAATAATGTCACCATCAAAAATAAGTATCCCATCACCATGATTATTGACTTGTTCGACCAACTTCAAGGTCTTAGTTACTTTTCTAAAATAGACCTCAGATTAGTCTATCATCAGCTCAGAGTTAAAAAGATAGTGAAATTTCTAAGATAGCCTTCAGGACTCGGTATGATCATTATGAATTTGTAGTTGTATCTTTTGGACTAACAAATGCTCCTACACATTTCATGGACTTGATGAACACGGTGTTCAAATAGTATATGGACTTGTTCGTTATCTTCTTTATTGATGATGGCTTTATTTATTCTCGGAGTGAGGAAGATCATGCGGCTCTTCTGAGTGTTGTTCTGTAAACTCCCAAAGATCTCCACCTATTTGCTAAACTCACCAAATGCGAATTTCAGTTACACTTTATCGCTTTCCTTGGTTATGTGGTATCCACCAAAGGGATCTGAGTGGATTCCCAGAAAACTGAGGTAGTACAATATTGACCCAGACCCACCTCCCCAAAAGATATCACAACTTTCTTGTGTTTGGCTTGTTATTACATGAGACTTATTGAAGGATTTTCATTCATAGCTTCCCTATTAACCAAGTTGACTCAGAAAAAGGTCAAATTTTAGTGGTTAGATGAGTGTGAGAAAAGCTTCTCAGAATTGAAGAAGAGGTTCACTATAACTTTGGTCTTGACTCCACAAAATGGTTCAGATGGTTATCTGATTTATTGTGATGCATCCAGGGTCTGCCTTGGTTGTGTGTAGATGTAGCGGGGAAAGGTCATAGCTTATGATTCTAGACAACTTAAGGGTTATGAGAAGAACTACCCAACTCATGACCTCGAGCTTGCATCTGTAGTATTTTCCCTAAATATTTTGAGATACTACTTGTATTGTGTTCGTGTTAATATATACACATATCATAACATCATTTAGTATGTGTTCACCCAGAAAAAGTTGAATCTTCATTACAGGATATGTCTTGAATTCCTCATGTATTATGACATGAATGTGTTCTACCATCCGGGCAAGGCTAATGTATTGGTTGATGCTATCAAGAGGTTTTCCATGGGTAGTGTCGCACATGTTGAGGAAGAAAGTAAAGAGCTATCCAAAGATGTTCACTAGCTTGCTCTCTTAGGAGTTTGACTTACAAACACAACAGATAATGTGGTGATAGTTCAGAATGGATCGGAATCTTCATTGGTAGAGAAGGTTACAGATAAACAAGATAGTGATCCTATATTACTTCACTGGAAAGGTGAATTTCATAATTAGAGAGTTGAGGTTTTCTCCCAAGGGGGAAATGGTATGCTTTTATACTAAGATCGCTTATGTTTTCCTAATGTGGGTGAGTTGAGGTGGAAAATCATTACAGTAGCTCTTAACTCCAGGTATTACATTCATCTAGGTGCAACTAAGATGTACCGTGACATATGGGAAGTCTTTTGGTAGAAAGGCTTGATGAGGGACATAGTAGACTTTGTGGCGAAGTGTCCTAATTGTCAACAGGTTAAGGTGGAACTTCAGAAACCAAGAGGTATGACCCGGGAGATTAACATTCCTACATGGAAGTGGGAAGTGATAAACATAGTCTTCATTATGGGTTTAACTCATACTTGCAAACAACATGACTCCAATTGGGGAATAGTGGACAGAGTTACTAAGTCCGCTCACTTCTTAGCGGTCAAGATTACATATTCAGTGGAGGACTACGCCAAACTCTACATCCATGAGATAGTCAAGTTGCATGAGGTTTATTTTCTTTCATCTCAAATAGACTTCCTCAGTTTATGTCTCATTTCTGGAAATCGTTCCAGAAAGGTCGTGGTACCCAGGTATATCTCAGCATTACATTTCATCCAAAGATAGATGGTCAAGTAGAACATACCATTCAAACCTTAAAAGGTATGTTGAGAGCTTACATGATCAATTACAAAGGTTTTGGGGATGGTCACCTACCTCTTATACTGTTCACCGATAATAATATCTTTCATTCCATCATTCAAATGGCCATATATGAGGCACCAAATAGGCATAGATGCAGGTCCTTGATTAATTGGTTTGAAGTAGGTGAAGCACCCTTAATAGGGCAAGATTTAGTTCATAAAGGTACGGTAAAAGTTCAGATTATCATAGATAGACTAAAGACAACTCAGAGTCATCAGAAGTCCTATGCAAATGTGAGGAGAAGGTACTTAGAGTTTGAAATTAATTATTCAGTCCTCTTGAAGGTGTTGACTACGAAGGAAGTGATGAGACTTTGCAAGAAATGGAAGCTCAGTCTTAGATATGTAGGTCGTTATAGAATCCTGAAATGGGTTGGTAATGTTGCTTATGAGTTAGAGTTTCTAGCATTGATAGCAATAGTTTATCCAGTCTTTCACATTTTCTTGTTAATGAAGTGTGTGGGTAATTCGACATCAATAGTACCATTAGAGAGTATAGCTGCAAAGGATAGTCTCACTTATGAAGAGGTGCATGTTTAAATTCTTTACCGTTAAGTTCGTAGGTTGAGGAATAAAGAAGTCGCTTCAGTGAAGGTTTTGTGGAGGAGTCAGTCTGTAGAGGGAGCTACTTGGGAATCAGAAGCAACAATGATGACCAAGTATCCTCACCCCTTTCCTTCCAATTTCGTTGTAGCATGAGGTAGTTCCTCTCCAATATATTTGTTTACTCTTGTGTAATTTAGTATAATCATTTTGTTCCCACAGTTATTCTTAGATTTCAGCATATTTGCATGCTCTCGAAACTCAATTCAGTTAGATATCAGTTTTTACTAGTTACTGTTAGGGATTATAGATTCGTCCCTCCATACTCAACTTGTTTAGACTTCATTCGAGGATTAATGTTCCCAAGGGGAAGTTAATGTGACACCTCGGACCTCAAAATTAATAAAATCCAAGTTCTTAGAAAATAATAGTGTCAGTATCTATAGAACAACCCAAGGACCGTAGGTGGGGTTTCGTCGTTTATGCCAAAATTTTGATGGTCTCTGATCCAACCCATTGTCGACCAATACAGTCTGTTGTTGGACTACTAACTGTAAGAGAGGGTCAGTAGAAAATTGGAGGGAATTGGCTGTTGGGTCAACTTTGAACGATCATAACTTTTAGTATGAAATTAATTAGGATGCCCCTGACCTATAAAATTAAAGATAATTGATTCATCTTTCTAACGCCACCATGTTTGATGAAATCCCAACTCCAAGTAAAAAGTTATGTTCGTTTTAGTGTAGGCCTGTCGGCAGACCACGAACCACGGCCACAGTCGATGGTTGGTAGTCCAAATGACATAGGTTCCTCCGTGGATGGCATTCATCATCTTGTATGTTAGGGTCATTTACGTCTTTTTCCTATATGTTGGGGCCTTTAAACGATGTCGTTGAATGTCAAAACTATGTCATTTTACTCAGTCTATGCCTAATAACTTAGTCAGACTTACCTAGAACCCTGAATCTCCAAAAACCATCAAAAATTTGAGCAAAAAAAAGAGGAAAAATCCACATAACCTTCCAAGAACAAGAAAAAATGTTCTTAAAAGTACAACCCCAAAAATCCAAAGGATTTCTCCATAAATTTCGTCACTGGGTATGTGGGATTTAACTAGTGGGTTCCTTTCATCAACTAGGTCCCTAAAGTTCAGTCAGTTTGTTGATTCTCCATATCTTGTTTAGACTGAGGGTTTCATTACCTTGGATATTTGTTGTGATTTTGTTATGGTAGTATCCTAAATCGAAATAGCCTATTTCTTGGAATGTTTGCTTAATTCCATATATGAAACTCAGAACCCTAGTTAGTATATATTATCTTAGTTCATGAAATATACTTGCAAGGCCAGTTAAACAGATAATCATGCTCTAGATTTTGAATGCCACATTATGAGTACATAAATGTTGAATTATCAGATTGCATGTCAGTATTTTGAGCTATTCTGTATTTCAGTTACATTTGTGTCATGTACATATTCAGTTGGATTGGTGTCATATACATATTTAGTTGGGAGTAGACTTAGCATTGAGTTGGACTAGGGTTCAACGTGCCCTCATAGTCCCAAAACTACGTGTCCCCTTGGGATTATAAGTCCCTTCTATTAGGAATCATATTTATGGATCACGCCAGTCATGCCTTTATCCCCTGGCAAGGTATATTTGTTCCTCTCAATGAGGCATATACTTCGGCCTCCACATTTAGCTCACATGGTTTTATTTTAGTTAATAGTAGATCCCATAGTCAAACTCTTAGTGCATATGACAAGGTTTCAGTTTATACTTCATCATTAAGTTCAACACATATTTATACTCTTTCTCAATTTATTTCATTGCCCAGGTATGCTTTGTCCAACTTACATATATTTGTTCATCTTAGTATCTATATCTTGCATGCTTAGTACATTCCAATTACTGACGCATACTCTGTGTTAAATCCTTTCATGATGTGGGTTCAGGTACTCGGCTTCAAGATTGCACTTCAATTGATTCTTGATCTGCATTTCAGAAGCTTTAGTCGTTAGCCCTCATACTTCGAGGAAAATAGACATGCTTTTCATCTTAGTTTTTTTACTCAGTTTTCAGTTTTTTTAGAGTTAGCTGAGGGGCATGTACCAACTACTCAACTTAGTTAGAGGCTTTTTAGACATAGTAGTAGTTACAACCTGAATTATTAAATTTAATATTTTTTTTTTGTTAAATGCTTAATATGTTTTATACATTCATACTAGTTGGGTATTCTCCACTTTCAATTATCCTTGTTTTAGCATGCACATAGTACACGTTTTATTTAGTAATTTGCAGTATGCTTGATATTTTCCATACAGATGGTTAGCTTGAGGTAACTTGTGATCCTAGGTCCCATGTTACATAAAGGGGTTAGCCTCGTGGAGTGACATATGAAGAATCAATGCCATCCCATCATACGCGCTGGCTTCATAGTTCTGTGGGACTTCCAAATCATAATAGACTTTAACCCAACTCGGTGCTCGGTGCTCGATACTACTCCCAAAATAACTAATATAACTTTTTGCTCAATTCACCCATGACAAAGAATAGACTCTTTTACATTACTTGAAATACTTTTCAAAACATGAGACATGTTTACCTTCTTGAAAACATGCACTTATGAACTTATCTTTCAAGTTCAATAATCAACATAGGTTCATATATGTATATATATGAATAAATTAACATTAGAAACTCTTGAGTATTTATGAAATACAACCTTTATCCTTTGTCTCAAAACTCATCTTTACTTCCTCAAAAACTCCGTTTAAAACTCAAGTGTTGTCTTTGAAAAAACTTCTCAAAATAAGGTTCATGCTGAATTACAGACATGAACAAATAAATTCAATGATCTCAATAACAATATAGAAACTCAATACTTAGAAATAGAACTTCAAAAAAAATAAAGAACTCAAATCTTATCTCAAGAAAACTCAAATCTAGGGGTAGATCCTAGATTTCTCTTTTATGGATTTGAAAGTAGATGTTGGGCATGAGAACAATCTAGTTCAAATCCATAATAGTCTTACATACCTGGAAGAGTAAGGTTATTGAAGATTCTTGTAGAAGAGCTTGATTAGAAGCTTTGAAACCCTAACTTGAAGGAGAAATCTCAAGAAACCTTTCTTGATATTTCTTCAATTAGTTTCTTAAAACTCTATGGCCTAGAATTAGGATTCTCATTAATGATTCATAATTGTATGAAGAAAATTTAATTGGAAAGAATGAAATTCTTGGAGAAGGACTTACTTGGATGAAAAATGTTGAAAAAGATTGAAAGAATCTTGAATAAAGTCTTATACATTGATTTTCTTTCTTAGGGGTTTTCCCCTAGGGTTTGAGAGAGAAGACAATGATGGATTAAAAGATGAAAATTTGATTGTTTTGAGCCTTTTAATTAGTAAATAAAATCATTTAGGGTTTTCTTAGAAGTAAAATGACAAAAAAGACCTTTAATGTTTCCCCGTCGGCTAATTCGTCACAACACTATATCAAGTTACTAAAATGGTCATAACTTTTTACCAAAAATTTGGATTGACGCGAAATTGATTGCGTTGGAAATAGGGTTCAAATAACTTTTAATTTGATAGGTTATGGGTCACGTAACACCTTATATTCTAAGAGATATGGTTATTTGAAGATGACCCAAGTAGAATCTTACATCAAAACATAATCGGTAAGGAAACTTTCAACTCAACTTTGTGTTAGGAGATTCTTGTGACCGTAATTGATAACCAATATAATTCCCAAACTAAAAAATTTAGCTTTAAGAATATGGGCTATTTAAGAAATTTTTTGGGTGTTACACATGAAATGTACGAGTATGAAAGGGGAAATCTAAAGCACAAATATAAACTTGAACTGACAAAAAGAAAAGAACATACTCACCTCATCTCAACTCAAAGATATCGAAAGGCACTCAAACTCAGTACAATATTAAAGTGAAAATAAAGATGCATTATAAATAAAGCTTTTAAAAACAATAGATAATAACTCCATGTATTTAATGAATACAACAATAACGCTTTTACTCTTTTTTTAAAGATTCTCTAACCGACAACCGTCACTATGAGCTATGTGATCATACAACATCTCGCTCACGCTGCCAGAACTGTCCTATACCTTGTCAGAGTATAGGACTTCCTCAACTAAGTGGATCCACGAAGTTATGTTTAATAGCAATAAGGAATCATCTAAATAGTATGACCCTTTGCCCATATTGGCATACATGGTTTATGAGAACTTTGAGTTGTTGGAACTCAACCCTATATCGATACTCAATTCTTTTCCCAAAAATATAAATCATTGTTATATGTTTAAAAACATTTCCTCACCCTCAAACTTTGAGATTATTACTTAAAAGGTTCTCTTAGAAGAAATTATACTGAAAAACTCATCATGAACTCATTTAGAAAACAAGGTTTCTTTTCATTTTAAATGTAAAACATTTACTCATAGGAATACTTAGTTTCCTTATAATCCTTTTGGAAAAATGAAACTCCACTCTCCTCATCCTCATACTCAAGTACTTAAGTTTTAAAACAAGTTTTAATAGTTTGCCAAAAGACTTCTTGAAATGACTTAACGAACTCCCTCCAACTTTCCTCCTAACTCTATCTTGACTTTGAAATGTGAATTCAAGAATTATGATTATGATATACATAGGATTTCTCAATGATTCATTGTAGTTTGGATTATTAAAATTAGTAAGTGAGAAAAGGTACGTTTTAAAAGAACTTAGATGGGATGAATGACAAAAAAGAGACAGGGGAAGGCGACCTTGACGCAGTGAGTGGCGCGGGGAACCAACCCCTAAACATCAAAGCCCCATTTCTGGAGCACTGTAGGCGTGGTACTCTAACCTTCCTTGTGCATTTGTGGCGCGTCATGCTAACCCCTCCCTAGAATGTTCTAATGAATTTTCCTTCTTGATTTTTAGCCCTAATTCATCTAGAATCAATTGATTTCTCCCAAACTCCCTTAGATTCATATACCCAACATAAGTAAATGAAGAAATCTCCTTAGGAACAACCCACAAAATCTAACCCTCAGTCGAACTTAGAATTTAGAAACTTGGTGGCATTGGAAAGAGGACTTCGAAATCTTTTATTTGATACCTTCTGGCCCACCTAACTCATGTTGAACCGAAAGTTATGGTCGTTTAAGTTGACCCAAAACTTACAATTTAAGACTAACTTGCAAGATACTCAATTTAGTTCTTTCCAATTAAGTTTTTTCTAAAATTAGCTCTTTCTAAGACCGAGGTGTTATAGTTTTAACATGCCCCCTCAAGATATGAAGTGTGTGACAAGGCCTAGCTTGAATAGGTGTTTATCAAAGGGTGGCTTCGGTAGTGGTTTATTGAGAGTATATGCGAGTTGATGTGCAGCTTGAATATGAACAATGTGAACTTGATTTTGCTTAACTTGTTTGTGAACAAAGTGAAAATTTGCACCAATGTGCATCATGTGGCTAATATAAGTTGATTTGCGCATAAATAAGTAGCACACACATTATCACAGTAAATGGTTGGTGCTTGGGGAAGTGAAACATGTAGCTCTTTAAGAAGATTTGTCACCTAGTTAGTTTCTGCAAGTGCGCTTGCAACAACACTGTACTCTACTTTGGTTGATGAGCGAGCAATAGTTCTTGGTTTCCATGAGGGCTAGCTCACATGATTTGTCACACAACAAATCAAGGGAGGCACAACTAGCATCCGATACGTTATTCGATCGAGCTAGCCACTGATACACACTAGAAAGAGGATAATGAGGGCAAACTAGACTGTTATACTCAACTGTTGGAATAAGATAACTAGACCAACAAGGTCACGATAATATCAATGACATAATGAAAGGGCCGACAAGGTGAACTTAACTAATAAAGAACTGACAAGTTGATAAGGCTACAACTAAAATCATATTCAATAAGCAGACAAGTCTACATGTAAGAGTTGAAAAAGCCAAAAATAGTATGTACACAACTCCTTATGAATACAACAACTAAAAGGGTTGGGATATGTGATACACCGAAATTACACCTCCCTAAAGAAATATAAGTGACTATTGCCAAATAAAGAACCCAACTTGTAGGTTGGGGTCGATCCCATGAGGAATATGGTTCAGAATGAAACTTAACTAACTATTGTCTCCGTTTATTGAAACTGTTTCTAAAAAAAGTAAACATGAGGGTTTTTTAACTAAAATAATAGACTGTTTGTTAAATAACGGGTAAACAAGATTCAAAATTTGAGTTATCAATATGAGATGAAAACTAGGGTATATGAGTTCCCCACAAGCTCTTAACACAATAATTCTAGTAGTAGTAATCCTATCCTAGTGTTAGACATGCAAGGTTAGTAAGTTAGGTATCCCTCATTGACTAGTACTCCAAGTAGGGAATTTCACAACGCAACTTGGTCTGTCTACGGGTGTATGTTTTACTAACCTTTACCTCTACGCTAGATTATTCATCATATCAATTTAGATTAGTTTTGACCCTCACTTCAATTGAAATCATATTATTAGATAGCATCGACTAAATCTTTGTTGATTAATCCTTTTCTCATTCATTACCTCCTTGGCCCGACAAGTAGGCAACGAGGCAAGTTCTAACGTTGCGCACCGTAGGAAAGACTTCTAAACAAAATGATTAACAATACATGCATAAACACTATGCAAGAAGTACATAATTATTATTACTACACTATTAATTGCTCATGCTTCCCACAACCATAGGTGTGGATTTATCTACTCATGTTTAAGAGTTCAGAATTCACAATTAAATTAAAAGAATTCATGAACTTATAGTTAGAATAGTGTAACCCAAAAATCTTGAATTGAAATTCAAAGTGAAAATTGTATAAAACGAATTCCGTAAAATTAAATTGCTAAATGTTTGCAAAGTAATTCCAAAACAACCAAGAACTAAATGTATAGAGTAATGCCTAACCCCCCAAAATGGGAATTACAACTCCTATTTGTAGAAATCAAATCCCAAATTAAGTAGGAAACAAAATAAGGATATAAACTACTCAGACGCAGTTTCTGTTGAGGACTCAACCTACGGACTATGGGTCGACCTGCGGTTTGTAGGTCGCCATCTATGGTTCCATAAAGATTTCATGTTTCAAGGACATTTCATCTAATTCTAAGTGTCAACGATCGCTAATCAGTATAAATTCCAACTAAATATGTTGGCGTCGAATCCCACAAGGAGTGGTACGTGTTTGAGAATCAATTAGGAAGTACGAATATGATCAAATCAGTAATAGAAATAAAATATACTGAATTAAAAACATAATTCAAATCAAGGGGTGACATGAATGTCAAATAGGGTTTTGTTCATTAGATTATCAACCACAAATAGTGGTAAACAATATGAAATAACAATAATGAGATGGGTTCTTGGGATGTGATTCAATTATAGGCTAATATAGACAAATGGGTAGTTGCAACTATTAGCAAATAGCTAGATATTAGTGAGTAAGCTAGGCTATAGAGGAGATAAACTTTCTCTCGAACAATTTACCCCAAATCAAGTTGATTTCTCTTGAACATCAACAAGCATGTAAAATAAGGACAACACACACCTTAGTTCATTCACTCTCTCGAGCAGAATGTGTGGAATTAGATTTAGGATTCACTCAATCGAGTTGAACCCATGTCAACCTAATACCCACTGACCATCAATCAAAAATCTTAGGTTTTAAAACCTCTCTCTCTCGCAATTAAAATACACAAGGGTAGAACTGCATTTGCAAATACAATTCTTAAATTCAACCACAATTAATCATTGAACTCACTTCTCAATAGCATTTAAACTAACAATTAGCAATAAACATAAACTAAATCAACCTATAATCACATAATCACACCCCAAGAATTGGGGTTTTAGCTAGACTATATAAAAAGATAAAACTCGTTACCAAATTGAGTTTTCGTAAGCTGGGTACTACTGATTTCGTCCTTACAATATTCTAACTCGAAGAATATAAAAGACCCACTTCAAACTTCTAGAAAGTGAAAAAATTCAATTCTTCAAAGCTTAGGAAAAGCTATAGAAAACTTTTCTCACAGTTCAAAACTCTAAAAAATAATAATATCAATTCTAATCCTATTTAATTCCTCTATTAAACTAAATGTTCAAAAATGTATTTATAGTCGCCAAATATATGCTACAAAGAGCCACTAGGTGAAGTAAGTCAGGCACGCCGAACCACTTGACGAGCTGCCCTTTGGTCACTCTTCTCGCCTTTCTGGTAGGAATTCAGCATCTTCATGGTCAGTAAATTTTGGCTATCTAACACTGCTTCGGGGAACTACTCGGTGATTCGCCAACTGTTCCTTTCCATTGCCAACTGGATTTCTTCCATCAAGGCTTGGCACACTTGAACATTAGGTGGTCTAATAGTCATTCGGCGACTTGCCAAGTAGACTTGGCGATCACGAGGCTTGCATTCCTTTATTCTTTCAACTAGCTTTGTTCCTCTTTGAAAATTAGTGTCCTTGCTTTGTTCATCAATCCATATACCCAGAAATCAAGGGTTCTACATAAGTTATTAGCACAAAATAAGCATTTGAGGACACTAAATCTTTATAAATAAGTCACTAAATGAAACCAAATCTCGGACTCATCAACACCCCAACTTAATCTTTTTCTTGTCCTCAAGTAAAATTCAAGTTCAGCAGTTCAAAAGAGATGTCTCGAATAGTGCTACAACAGACTCAATCATGAATGAACACCACAAAACTCAACTTCTTCATGCAAGGATCAATTGTGCAATCCAACGTTCCAGTTATGACTCACCATCATCAAAGATTCTCAAGTTCACAATACTTGCTTCAAATGCAAGTTCAAGCTCAAGAAAGGTATTCAAATGCTCTCACACAAGATTGATTCCATATTCACACACAATTGTTCAACAAATAATTCTAAAATTACATACAACTCTCACAGTCACAAAGATGACTTCACCCATAGGTTTTCCCTTCTTTTTCAATTAACACTCGCTTCAACTCACTCAAGATCAAATAAGTCTTTTAAAGGCTTGTAACGGGGTTGAGTGTGAAGGTATGGTCATTTAGGTTCAGTTTCTACTATCCTCATGAAATGTGGTCTGAACATTACTTTCTTTTATTTTCTTAGACATTTTCACCCATGCTCAAAATTCACCCCATTATTCATTTCCCATGAAATATTGGACACCCATTTCTTTTGCAACTTTGACAAATTTATTTCTCAACTTTTTTGTTCTTTTTCGCTCTTTATTTTTTTGTATGGATGGGTTCCATCATTCTCAAAACGATGAATGAAGGGAGACTTTTTTGCACTTCATGATTTACCTTTTCTTTTCATGATCACCACACACCCAACTTAGGGGATTAGGTTGACTATTCAAACAAACCACACATCATGAAGATTATGGGTGAATGGATAAAGATAGGCTACAATTGCATCAAGTTTCTTCCAAGGAAAGGCTAAGTCTCAAAGGGTGTTCACGAAAAGTTCACATATCTCAAAAGGTAGGCCATATTCCACCTCATTATTCAACTTCATATGAATTACCGGACACCCAATTTCTTTTGCACTTTTCATCACTGTATTTCACAACTTTTTCATTCATTTTCTTTTCTGCTTTTCTCTTTTTTTACATGGAGGGGTTCCAACTTTTTTTTGTCAATACCATTCTCAAAGGGGGATTTCTCACAATTCTTGATTTTCATTCTTTTTTCACGCCTAAGTTGGCTATTCAAACAAATCACACTTCATGAAAGTTATGGGTAAATGGATAAAAAGGGATCAAAATTGTTGAATTTTCTTCCCAGAAAAGCATAAGGCTAAAAAGTGTTCAAGTAAGGTTCACATATCCCACAAGGTTGGCCACAAAAGAGGTATATTGTCAAATTGTTTCACTCTTCCAAATTTTTTGCCTAAGATCATTTCAACTACTTCCATCACTTAGTCAACTGGACCAACATGGAAAATTCTAGGTATCATCACACACAATGTTCAAGGTAAGGTCATCACACAAGGCATTGGCTCCAATATGAAACAAGACTCCACACTATCTAGCTAGTGTGCAATGTTCATCACAAAGAGACTCATTCGATGACTGACTAGTCACAACAAGATGCCAAAAGTACACACATTGTCAATGCAACTTCATTTGGCCTCATCGTAGACGCACATTCATTTTGTTCAATTAAGAGCACTATTAAAATCATCGGTATTGATCATAATCAATAATCAAATTTGCACAAGAACAACCACAATCACAAACAATAGAGGTGGCACAAAATTTAAAAAATAGGTCAAAACTATTTCCACTCAAAACAAGGAGCCACACACTCAACCATCCATAAGATTAAGATCAAAACACCATAAAAACACAAGTATAACTCACAAAACCCAACATATACAAATAAAATTGAATCACAAGAGGTAGGTATGGAAATACCTCACCCCACAGAAAATCAGTTCTTCTCAAATGCAACTAAAACAAAGATGATTAGTAAAATAACAGAGAGGGAGGTAAATATGATCATGCCTATTGAGTCACTCCGTATGTCGGGGCATTAATGCCGAAGGTTACACTCTACGACTGGGCATCAATGCTTGGTGTAACATCAAAACTATCTCCACTGGATCCTACCATAGAAGTCTCTCTTAAGGAAGTTTGAATGGCCAAATGTACCATCACCTCCTCAATCGTACTCAGGCCTTCATAGGTGGTATCCTCCTTAAAGCCAATCTGCTCCCCTCCAGTCTAAGCCTTGGACTCTACAACTTGATCATCAACTCTAACCTCATCTCGGGTGGTAGCTAGAGGCATATAAGAACAGGACAAAATATCTGTATCCAGGTCATCAGCGATCTCAACGGTCCCAAAAATCATCAACATATCAGTGGACTTAAGCAGGTACACATCTTTCCTCAACTTGACAATTGAACCTTTAAGACTATCACCTCATGACTGGCATCCTAACTTCTATCCTTGTTGTGAGGGAATCAATAACAACTCTAAGAGGGGTCAAAGTATTGGTGACAGCTCTCTTAATCATCCTAGGAACTGCAACCTCTAGCCTTGAGGCACGCACATCAGCAGAATGGGTTGGGTGCCCCATCCGTAGCAGCATGACCTCAGTGAGTGAGGACGGGATGCAACAGTACTAGCAACAAACCTATGAGGTAAGACAACAATATAAGAACTCACAGTCATAAAAGGGGCAGAGCTAGAAAAACCTGAATGCCCAATGACCGGAGTAGGCAATACTGCCTCTACAGGTAGTGTCTTAATATCAAAGTCTGGGGATGTATTCATCGAGGATGCCCTGATCGTCTCAGTCTCATCCTTCAAGTATTCGGCATTAATTTGTCAAATATCCGTAGAAGAGGTGGGAATCAGTTCCATGTCCTTCTTTTCATCACGTGGCACCCGAGCTCGCCTATACAACTCGGTGATAAACATCAAAAAAAGAAGAGATATTTGTTGTTGCCTAGTTCTAATGGCCATCTCTTGTCTGATAACTGCACATAGATTGATGTGCGTCCCTACAATGATGGATCCAAGACAGGCCGCCTTTTTGTGGAGGAGGATAGCCTTATTCTGGGATGACATAAGTGTGCTACTAATGAAGCCAAACCAATACATCACTACCACATAGGGGTTTTTCTTCTCTATTGGATCTCCAACCTCAATCCACCTAGGAGTATTGTCGGAAAGGAGAGTAGCCAACCAACCTTTCATGTCCTCCAAATGTATTCTTTTGATCATGTTGTGGTAATCATTAGCAATGTTGGCAGTGCATTCTAAAAAAAAGTGTTTATATCTTCATTATCACACTTTACCTTCTTTCCCCTGATAACTACATTGCTTACTAGCTTGAAGGTGGCAATCTTCCTCTTCCCCTGTTGCACCAAAGCTCCATATGTAGTGTAGAACTCCTGGACCCAATTAGGAATGTTTGGGCCTTGGGTTTTAGTAATGATCTCAAACATGTGGGACATTAGTATACGCCATATTTCTAGATATCTGTCCACCACATCATCTATGGACAATCCCTTCTCCTCAATGATAGTCCTTAATCTCTCAGACATTAGTCTGTTGAGGGACTAGGGAGGAGGAGTGTGTACAGGTGGTGTAGGGACCACAGTCTGATCTAGAATTTGAGAAGGAGTAGTTTGAGGCACGTGGATCCTAAATGGATTATGCATCCTCTTGGAGCGGATTTCAGCTCCCTGGGACAATAAGATCTAGTCTTCCTTAGACTCAAAGATAACAGCCTCAGAATGTGGATGTTCCCTTTCACTTTCATATGTGGTAAGGTGAGTCGTGTAGACTCCCTCACAGTAGGAGCTGATCTTCAGTGACTTAGATGGGGCGCCTTGCCCTTTCCTTTACATTTTCCACATGTGGTAAGAAGTTTTTCTCCCTTTGCTTTGGATGCAGTTGCTTCCTCATTTATGATGATCCCTCTTGCCTGTTTGCGGGGCGGCATCTATGCAAAACACATCAAAAGTCATTAGAAGTAGTTAAAGAAAGTTTCCGAAATAAAGTTGCAGTAGTACTTGTTGAACAAGTCGACGAGTTGCCGAGTCTCTTAGGCGAGCTAGATTGGTCTCCCTTAAAGGACCAGCTTGAAATATTTCTAAAAATAAACCATGTCGGCGATGTTCAGGGCCTTTTGCGAATCTTCGAAACCACTTGACGAGCTCAGACTAGCCCACCAAAATTTACAGTGTATTTTAGGGATTAAGAGTGATCAAAGGAAACTTTTGACGAGTCACCGAGTGAACTCGGTGAGCTCAAGCTGACCGTAAAAAGTTACAAACTCAACCAAGCCAAATCAAGAAATTAAGGGCGATAAAAGGGGAACTTTGGTGAACCGCCGATCAGTTCGGCAAGCTCGACCCATATCACCCAACTATCTAACTTGCTAATTTTCAACCCCGTTTCCCAAAATCAAGCCAGCAGCCTCTAAAATCAAAATCAAACACACACACTACTCAATTCTATAAAGACCCAACCATCCCATGCCTTTAGGGAACTCAGACTTCCCCTGGTTTGGCCAAAATTGGCCATTTAACTGTTTTTTCCCTTAAGAATAACATCAAATGCTCCATTATTGGGCAAATTATGTCATTTGGCACAATTAGGGGTTACTTAGACTTCACCAAACTAGAGATAATACAAATTAATTGTAAACCAACAATTTAGAATCAATTTAATCACACGAGACATTATATTTTTAAGAAATTAGGGACAACTACGAAAGCAACAATGGGCAATCCAACATATAGAGCATGATTTTAGAAATTATTCAACGCAATAACACAGAATTACCCAAAGAATTTGAGTTCAACAACTAATTAAAGGTGCAGGGTTCTAAAAACCAACCTGTATGCTGAATTGAGAGTTTGACAAGCTAGGCGGCAAAGTAATCCAAACCTGAGCATGAGATCCAACACAAAAACACAACTAAAAAGGGAACTACAAAAAATCTAAAGTCTGGGTGATAGTATACGGGGTTAGAAATGAGAGAATATGAAAGATTTTGAAATTTTAAATCATTTGGCCTTTGAAAACCTTTTAGTTCACCAGCAGCGTCGCCTTTTGATTAGCATTTCAAGCACGCCTTATCCAATTTAGATGCAAACGATCGTGAAGCACTATAAAACACAACGAAGAGTACGAATGTGGTCTAATAAGCCATAGGAATAGAAATTATTGAAAAAGGCATTAAACAAATTAATAAGGGTGACATAAATGTCAAATGGGGGGTTTTGGTTTGCAATTATTTACTACAAAGTAGTCACAAACAATTTGAAATAACAATAAGGAGATAGATTCTCAGGATGTGATCGATTATACAAAAATTTCGATATATGAGTAATTGAAACTACTAGTAATAGCTAAATATCGGTGAGTAGGCTAGACGATAAGGGAGATAAGTTTTTCTCGAACAACTATCCCTAATGAGGTGATTTCTTTTGAACATCAACAAGCATGACAATGACGAACCACCCACACCTTAATTCACCCACTCATTCTGGCTGGATGGATAGGATTGGGTTTAGGATTCACTCTCTCGAGCTAAACCCAACTCCACCCAATACCTACACATCATTAATCAATATTCTTAGTTCTAAAATCTCTCTCTCAAGAAAGTCAAGAACACAAATATAGAACTGCATTGGCAACTATAATTCATAAATTATACCTCAATTAATTCTTAAAGTCACTTCAATTTAGCATTTAAACTAGAAATTAACAATATCTATAATCGCATGACACATGGGGTTTTAGTCATCAACTAGGTAAGAGAAATTTGGTCTTTACACTTCTCAATTTGTGGAATATTTGAAACCCACGTCCATAATATCCAAATTGAATCCCCAAAATTCTCCAAGACTATTAAAAACTAGGGAAAAAATTATTCTAAACTAATTCAGTATTGTCTCAAAACTCTAGAACCTCTAAATCACTCCAAAATAAAATGTTTAAAATCTAATTTGTAAGTGCCAAAAATGAGCCACGAAAGGCCGTTTGGCGAAGTAAGTCGGGCTCGCCGAACCACTCCGCGAGCCACCTATTGATCTCTTCCATCTCTATTTCGCCTTGGCACTCAGCATCCTCAAGTTTTGTAACAATGGGTGATCTCTCTCTACGTCACAGAACTGCTCGGCGGTTCGCCAATAGCTCCTTTTGGTAGCTAACTTGGTTTCTTCCTTCAGGGCTTGGCACAATGGAACTTTAGGTGGAGAGACTAGCCACTCGGTGACATGCCAAGTGCTCTTGGAGATCCTCAAGCCCACCCTTCTTCATTTCTTTTGCATGTGTTGTTCCTTTTTGCCTTTTAGTGTCCTTGATTTGCTCCTTAATTAAAATACATGAAAATCAAGGCTTTAGCAGCAATTTATGGCACAAATTAAACATTTAAGGACACTAAATCTATAAAAACAAAGCCCAAATGAGTCCAAATCTAGGACTCATCAATTATCAAGCCTTCTTGACCAATTAATTTTCTAGCATTCACAGTCTTTGCATGGATTTGCTTTATCACTCTAATTGACACCTTAACTTACCCACTAGACTACTGATGATAAGGAGTGGCTAAATTGTGACGAACACCATATTTCTCTAGCAACGCCTTGAACAACTTGTTACAAAAGTGAGAACCTCCATCACTGATAGCTGCCCTAGGTGTACCAAATTTGGAGAAGATACTCTTTTTCAGGAATGTAGTGACACTCTTTCCCTCATTGTTTGAAAGTGCAATTGCTTCCACCCATTTTGATACATTGTCAACAATAAGAAGAATATAATTTATCCCACGCTAACTTAGAAATGGACCCATGATGTCAATCACCCAGATATCAAATAACTCAATCACCAATACCGAGTTTATAGGTAGCTCTTGCTTCTTTAAAATTCCTCCTTCTCGTTGACAATGATAACAAGACATAGTGAAATCATAGCATCTTAGTGGATGGTAGGCCAATATTACCCACGCCGCAAGATTTTATAAGCAGTTCGAGTACCACTATGGTGCCCACTAGCAGGTGATAAAGGACATGTCTCGAGTACACTCATCATCTCAACCTCAGGAACACAGTGACAAATATTCCCATCAGCACAAACACAAAACAAGTAAGGCTCATCCAAAAGGAATTTCTTCACATCAGACATAAATTTATTTCGTTGGTGGCATGACAAATCTGTCAGAACCAAATCACTTGCCAAGTAATAAGCAAAATATGTAAATTAAGGGATAAGATCAAAAGAAGCAGTCAATACTTGTTCAATTGGGAACACATCATTAATCTAAACTCCATCCTCTAACTTCATAATCGTTTCCTCCTCTAACTTGGAAAAATGATCAACAACCTAGTTTTTTATCCTCTTTCTATTCCTTTCCTCAAAATCGAACTCTTGCAACAAAAGTACCTATCTAATCAACCTTGGTTTTGCATCCTTTTTAGCAATCACATAGCTCAATGAAGAATTGTTAGTATGCACTATGACCTTAGAACCAAGAAAGAAGGACATAAATTTCTCAAATGCGAAAACCACAACAAGATGTTCCTGTTCAGTTACAGTATAGTTCTTTTGAGCCATATTCAGAGCTTTGCTGGCATAGTAAAACTGTTAAAGAATCTTCTCTCCCCTCTTTCCTAATACTACCCCAAGTGCCACCCCGCTCACAACACACATCACTACAAACGATTGTCTTGAATCCTGTGAAATAATGATAGGTGCGGATGTTAACTTGGCTTTCAACTCTCCAAATGCTCTCAGATAAGCATAATCAATATAAAACTTACACTCCTTTTCAAGTAGTTTGAACAATGGGTATACAATTTTTTGAGAAAACTTTTATGCACCTTCGTTAGAAAGTTGCATGCTTAAGAAAACTCCGAACACCTTTTACAGAGATGAGTGGTGGCAACTTTTCTATTACCTCAACTTTAACTCTATCACCCTCAATACCTTTCTGAAAAATCTGATGACCCAGAACTACACCTTCTTTCACTATAAAGTGGTACTTTTCCCAATTGAACACAAGATTACACTCTTAAAATCATTATGGTACCTCAGCCAGATGTATTAGACAACCATCAAACAAGTCACCTACCACAGAGAAACTATCCATAAATACCTCAATCGTGTCCTCAACCACATCTTAAAATAACGACATCATGCAATGCTGGAAGGTAGTTGGAGCATTATATAACACAAATGGCATTACTTTTAAGGCATAAGTCCCATAAGGACAAAGTGAAGGTTGTTTTCTACTGATCTTTCGGAGCTTTGGAGATTTGATTGTACCCCAAATACCATCTTGACAACAATACCAACCCTTACAAGCAAGTCGATCTAGCGTTTAATTCATGAAAGGCATTGTAACCCTAATACCTATCTAAGCTCATTTTTAGCATTCAAACCACGGTGATTCCCTCTTTCTTTGTACGTACTTTGAATGCTAAAAATTAGCCTATTCCAATGAGGTCATGGCTGGTTAGAGAGTGTGCATGGACTACCACAAGCTAAATTCATGGACAAAAAAAGATCACTTCCCAATGTCATTCATGGTTCAGATGATAGATCATCTCACAGGTAAGGGTTGGTATTTTTGTCTACATGGGTATTCAATTTACAATCAAATCTCCTTAGCTCTTAAAGATCAAGAGAAATCATTCTTATGGGACTTTCTCCTTCAAAAGAATGCCATTTGGGTTATGTAATGCTACAACGACCATCCAACGTTGTATGATGTAAATATTTTTAGATATGGTGGAAGACACACTTGAGGTATTTATGGATGATTTCTCTGTGGTAGGTGGCTCGTTTGATGGTTATCTGATGGTCGATATACTAGAACGATATGAGGAGTGCAATCTTGTGCTCAATTGGAAAAAGTTCCACTTTATGGTGAAAGAGGAAATAGTTCTGGGTCATCGTATTTCCTAGAAAGGTATTAAGGTTGATAGAGTCAAAGATGAGGTAACAGAAAAGCTTCCACCACCTGTCTCTATAAAAGGTGTTCGAAGTTTTCTTGGGCATCCAAATATCTACTAGAGGTTTATAAAAGATTTCTCAAAAACTTCACAGCCATTGTGCAAACTACTATAAAAGGGGTGTATGCTTGATTTTGATGATTCTTGTCTGAGAGCATATGGAGAGTTGAAAGCCAAGTTAACTTTCGCACCTATCAATATTTCACCAGATTGGGGACAACCATTTGAAGTAATTTGTGATGCAAGAAGGGTGGCACATGTAGTAGTATTAAGACAGAGGCGAGAAATTTAGGTCCTACTTTCTTAGTTCTATGGTCATAGTGCATACTGACCATTTTGCATTGAGGTTTCTGATGGCTAAAAGGGATGCAAAACCAAGGTTGATTAGATGGGTACTTTTGTTGCAAGAGTTCGACTTTGAGATAAAAGATACAAAGGGGACCGAAAACCAAGTTACTGATCATTTGGCTAGGTTAGAGAAGGAAGCGATGATAAAGTTTGATGATAAAATTAAGATTAATGATGTGTTCCCTGATGAGCAAGTATTGGTTGCTTCTTATGATTTTATCTCTTGGTTCGCAGATTTTGCTAATTACTTGGAAAGTGATTAGGTTGCGATAGATTTCAACGCCTATTGGTGGGCACCATAGTGGTATTCAAAATGCTCATAAAATCTTGTAGTCTGGGTATTATTGGCCTATCATCCACCAAGATGCTCATGATTTTGCCAAGTCTTGTGATCATTGTCAACGAGAAGGAGGAATTACAAAGAAGTAAGAGCTACCTATGAACCCGATATTGGTGATTGAGTTATTGGTTGTCCAGGGTCTTGACTTCATGGGTCTGTTTTGAGTTCACGTGGGATGAAGTACATTCTTCTTATGGTTTACTATGTATCGGAATGGGTGGAAGCAGTTGCACTTCCAAAGAGTATGGGAAAGAGTGTCACTACATTCGTTAAAAAGAGTATCTTCTCCTGATTTGGTACACCAAGTGCAATTATCACTGATGGAGGTTCTCACTTTTGTAACAAGTTGTTTAAGGCGTTTCTAGAGGAATATGGTGTTCCTCAAAATGTAGCCTCTCCTTATCATCCACAGTCTAGTGGGAAAGTTGAGATGTCAAAAAAAGAGATAAAGCAAATCCTTGCAAAGAATATGAACGCCAACATAACTAATTGGCAAAGAAAGCTTGATGATCCTCTGTAGTCCTATCGCAATGCATTCAAGACTCCCATAGGAACTTTCCTACCAACTTGTATATGAAATTCATGTCATTGCATGTAGAACTAGATCATAAAGCACTGTGGGCGCTAAAGAAGTAAATTTGAATTGGGGCACCACATCAAGTTATAGACTGAATGACATGAATGAACTTGATAAGTTTCACATACAAGAATATGAAAGTTCAGCCTTGTAAAGTTATTACCATGATTAGAAGATTGAAAAGTGTGAATTTGGTGGCAGTGATTTGGTGGTCTTATTCAACTCAAGGTTGCATTTGTTTCCTGGCAAGCTCAAGTCCAAGTGGACCGGTCTATTTACAGTAACTCAAGTATTTCCACATGAAACGGTTGAGCTCGATAACAAGGAAAGGATGAGGTTCAAGGTGAACGGATATAGGATTAAAGTCCACTTGGGGAATTCTGAGAGTGTACATGAAGCTATAGAGGCTTGTTCTGTTAATGAAGTCTTAGTAATCAAGGTGTCTGCGTCGTACCGTGATGTTAAATCATGCGCTGCTTGGAAGGAAACCCAAGATGAACAATCTAGCCAACTATAGGAGTTTCTTTTTGATAGAGAACTTTTTCTTCTTTCTTTTTGAATTTTTAGCTCTTTATGTAGGGGTTTATTAATTTTTATGTTTAGTGTTGGCTGGATATAGAAAACGGTCAGTGTTTAAAAAGTGTCTAGGAAATTTAAAAAGGAAGGCTGAATGTTTGCTACGTGTGCAGGAACAAAAAGGTAACATCTGTAAAAATTAAGTTGTTGCAGTGGTCTTTGGATCCCATCAAGGATCCGTCGATCAATCCATGGATTGTGGATGGCATCCGTAGGCCCCAGGTAGGTTTCCTGATATTTTTTATGTGTTGAAGTGACCTACAGATCCCATGGACGTACCGTAGGTTGACCTATGGACCGTCAATGGGATCTCGTAGGTCTAAGTTAGAGTTCCTGCTGATCCGACCTGGACCCCCAAATTAATATAACCCTTCATTTTAAAATCGTTTCCCATATTCATCTTTTCCCCCATCCATTACAAACCAATCATTTACCCCAATTTCACCCACTATACTTCTACATTACATCCATAATTCCCTCCCTTTCCATTTCTAAGCACTCCCAAATCCCATATCTTCAGTTTTCTCTTCAAATCCTCCATTTCCATCAAAGACTAATTGTCCGGGTTCAAGGCTAGTGTTGGTCTAAGAAGCTTTTTCTAGATTCACACACTCATCAACTTTGATTGCTTGAAAGGTAAATGATTGAACCATAAAACATTGAATTCCTTGTTCGTTGTTTAAATTACGAAGTCACAAAGTTACACATGACCTTGGGTTGTTAACTTACTTGTTAAAATGTTAAATTTTAGTTTAGAAACTCTCTTGGAATGATGGTATGTGAGTGAGTAGTTAATATTAATCAACTAATTAGGGTGATAGGTCTAGTTCGATTATTTGACTTAGGGTTGTTCAATATTTAGGTGTTGAATATAGGAAAAGTGCATGATCACAACCCTACTGATGATGAACTACCACATTTCTAGTTGAAATGCATGTTTAGACTTGAAGTAAGTATTTATTGTGTGTTGTATGAATGTTTGGAATCAAATGCCTTGCACAGTTATGGTACACAGCCAGAACTGACAAACCATATGTCGTGGTTCATTTGCTATATGTACACCAAATTTTCCTAAGTGGTGAAGCACAGTTTCGACTACAGTCCGTCGTTCCATCGATGAACCGTTCTGTATATTCATGGTTCCAACTTTAGAGACCTAAAAAATGGTTACTCTAACCTACGGAGGGGACTCATAGGTTGTTGTTCCAACAATGGACCGTAGGTAGCCACCGCAAGTCACAAACCTGCTACTATCTGAATTTTTTTCTTTTTTTGTCTAAGTCCAGTTTATGGTCGAAAATTATTTCATGGATCATTTTGAGTTCTTTGGGTACTAATTAAGTTTCCACAGGTACTATGTCCCCTAAAAAAGAATCGGTGTATGCCAGAAAGGGAAAGTCAAAATTAGTTTCCCCATCTCGATGGCTATTAGATGGGGGCAGTGAGGACAAGTATACCCCACCTACCACCAGATTTTCCCTCATGGCTCACCGAGTTACCAGGAACAGAGCACAAAAGGTTATTTCTATAAGTGATGAGGTCAAGGTCACTGCCTCCAGTCTGATGATGGAGCCTCACTTGTAGAAGGGTCGCATTCTGACTCTGAGTTAAAATCCCATTCCTATGGCATTCCCTTTTCATCCTTTGAAGTCGATAGCTCAGGAGACATCGTGGTGCCACCATGAGCTGAGCTAGCCCCTAGTGCAACTTAGCCTAATAGATGGTGCGTCAAGGGCCAGTACCAAATTTACTCTGATGCCAAGGTAATTATTGAGAATAAGAAAATGACCCATAATATTACTGAGGAGTGTCGGGTTCTTACAAGTAGCATCTGCACCATGCCCACTATTGAAGAACTATTCAAGAGAAACAGTTGTTAGTGGATGGCACGGAGTCCAGGGAAATTTAGTGAGGAGATGGCCCAAGAGTTTTAGGCCGCCACACTATCTGTAACTCTATCTCTAAATAGGATAATCCAATGACTTATCCCTAACTTCAACCTATCTTGGTATAGAGAACTTTTCCACTGATGTATCATAGACCACAATCCATAAGTTCATTTATGACCCCGACCACACTTTTCCAATTAATACAGTGAAATATGACTACAAGATGTGAGTGATTCAAAGTGGGGAAATTTAGAGGGATGATTAGTAGAGGGAGAGCTTACTCCATTAGATGGACCGTCACATTGCAAATTAGGGGGAGCATACCGTGTGGGTGCGCAATTGAGTTTACCTATTAGAAAGGCTGCCCTAAGTTTCGTTATGAAGTTCTTTAAGAGCATTGTGTATACAAGATTGTCCCTTACTTAGGCAGACAACATAGCTACTTGAGATCGGGTTGTAATGTTGGCAGCACTTGCAGGAGGACTAGAGGTTGACTACGCTAAAATTTTGATTGCGGAAGTTCATGATAGGGTCTTCAAGACAACCACTACTTTTCCCTTTCCGTGTCTTATATTCCACCTATGAAGGGAAGCTAATGTTCCAATTTGGCATTATGATAGTTTGATAGAGGCCACCACGATAGTGGACATCAGCCTTATTCGAGATGATGCCAATCTTACTGCACCACAGAAGGAGCTACGGGTTGACATATTGCCCTTAGGTGTTGATCATGATATAGATGTGGAGCATATCAGGATTGATGACACTATTGTTCCTCCCACTACTACGGATGCTCAGGCTCCACCATGTACAACCACTAGTCGGGCTGCGAGTTCATCCTGTGCCACTCCTCTTCAAGATCCACTACTATTCCGTTGGCCCGAGTTTAGAAGTTAGAGACCTAGATGGCCATTTTGTGGTAGCATATAAGGCATTAGATGCACTGATCTGCTGAGTTGTCTGAGGCACGTATGGAGCGCATCATGGACGTGAACATTCAGGTGGTCCACAAGCGCCTCAACGCATTCAAGTTGAGAGTTCTGGAGAGACTTGCCCCTACGATCGATGTGACCACTTTCCAGATAGATTTGGCTAGACTCTGTGCTGATGTTGATGCTCTTCTAGCCTATACTAAGATTGCACTAGAGGTTTTTCCTACGGTGGAAGAGGATGAGGTGGTGATGAATGCCCTCTTTGGCAACACTATGCCACCACCCGATCCTTCCTGTGCTGCTGGAAAGATATACTAGAGGAAATCGATCATTAATGAGCAAATGAGGTAGCAGTGGGCCTGTGAGGTTGATGTTGGCCCTTCTATTTGGGGGAATACTACTAATAGTGTTCCCGTTGCTAGTGAGGGCACTTCTGATGGCATCCCTAGTATTGATCCAGTAGGTTTCGAGAAACCAGACCCACTCGCCTCTTGATGGATCTTCGATGCATATGCACCACGAGTTTGCTTCACCTTATGCTTTATTTTTTATTTCTTTCCATTGAGAGCAATTCCACCATAATTTCATGAGGATGGGGTAAATGGGTTGTAAGTGCTAGGGTGAAGTCTAAGCAACCTAACTCATAATGGGGTTTTGTTGCTTGTGTTCTTTTCCTCCAAGGGATTGTTTTACTCTTATGTTTCACTGGAATGTTTAGGATTTTATGTGTAGAAGTAAGTAGAATAATGAAAACGTGTTGGCATAAAGAGCATGAAATTGATACCTATCCAAAAAATTTGAAATGTGCTAGATATGTAGGCTTGATGAGATCAATTTGTTTGATCTTCATATGACATGATAAGGAACTAGTATGATAGCATGACTTACACTAAAACATGAACTGGGTAATTCAATAATCCTATAATGAAACAATGTGCCAAGTGTGTGTCAGTAAAGTTTGAATGTTCATGCAGAAAGTGCCAGTCTAGAATGTACCCGATTTGTCCTAATGCTAAAATCTAGGCTAGAAGTTGGGAAATGATCATAGGTCCTTGTTCAAATAAGTCCACTCAAGGGTAAAAGTTAATTGAAAGAAATAAATTATTCCTATTGATTCAAATGTTTGAGCCTAATGAATACCATTTCTTCAATAAACCTAATTCGCCTTCCTTAAAAGATTGTTTTTACACCGGTCCCTCACTGGACATGTGGACCTTAACTTAGACCAAAAGCCTAAGTTGAGGGTGGCTAATTCAAAAGGTTACCTTCATCATGGCCCTGGTCCACTCGAATATTTTGCACCTCAAGTTATGAAAAATACATAAAATTAGGGTAGCTAAAGAAAAAGAAATCAAAAGAAAAAGGGTATAAAAAGATTTTTTTTTAGAAGACAGACAAAGAAAAGAGAAGATAGAAAAGGATGTGACTAAAGTCAAAAGAAACAAAAAGATGAATGACAAAAGTGCTAAAAGAAACAAAGAAACATGAAGTAAAAGAAAAAGAAAAACGTGAAAAACAAAAGCAATAAAGTCAAAAATCACATTTGTGTTGAAGAGAGTCAAGGGAAAGAGCAGAGAATAATGAGATGTCAAGAATTTGTTGAGAAAAGAGGTAAAAATCCAATGTAATGTCAATGAGGGCAGCAAAATTCACTAAAAGGTACCCCAATGTACCCTAGCTGACCCTGAGCCTAAGTTACAAGCTAAGAAAGTCCTATAGTGATCCTATTTACTAGTTTGGAGAGTCTATGACGTGAAAATAAGGGTAAGCCTATGGTACCGAACACTAACTTTACTTGAAGTCACTTCTGAGTGTGAGTATTGAATGAATCCTTCAACTTGAAAGTCAAATCTATTGTGTGAATAAGGATTTATTTTGAAGTGAGGGCACTTGTTACATTGTATGAGAATTGGTACCTTAGTGATTGTGAGAAGTGTATGTTCTGATGTTTATTGGTTGATCTATGTCATGTTTTGATCAGCATGAGTGAGCTTGTTGAGTCTGAATGAAACGATTTTCACTAAGGGATGTTATTGATTTAGAAAGCCATGTGATTGCTTGAGATTGTATGTTTACGTCTACATAAATGTCGTTTAGATTTTTAGTGTGTCCCTTGAGGACAAACAATAAGTTTAAGTTGAAGGTGTTGATATACCATGAGTTTAAAGTATTTTTGATGCATTTCACTTAATGTTTGTGTGTGTCTTGTGCTAGTTTATTATTAGAAATAATGTTTTATGAGTTATTTTGCAGGAAATAGGCTTGGATGCATTTGATAAAGATGGGAGATAAAAATTGTAGAAGAAGATAATGATGGAGCTAACCATAGACCGTAGGTCTGGTGACGGGCCGTAGATAGGCAATTGTAGGTCCTGGTAAGAAAGCTGGTTTTCATTACTCAAATCACGAAGTTGCAAGACAGACCATAGTCCAATCCACAGACCGTAGGTTGAGTCATCATTTGAAGGCCTTAAAATAATGCATAAGTGTGGAGCCACAGAGGGTGACCTACGGACCGTAGGTCGACCCACAATCCATAGGTTTAGCCGTCAACAGAAACTGCATCTGAGCACGTTATTTCCTTATTTTGTTTACTACTTAGTTTGGGATTTGTTTTCTATAAATAGGATTTGTATTCCTCGTTTTTGGGGGTTATACATTGTTGTACATTTCGATATTGGTTGTTTTGGAATTATTTTGCGAACACTTAGAAATTTAATTTTTGTGATTCGTTTTATACAGTTTTCTCTTTGAATTTCTATTTGGATTTCATCTATTCTAATCGTAAGTTTATGAATTCTTTCAACTTAATTATGAATTGTGAACTCTCAAACATGAGTAGTTAAATCCTCAACTATGGTTGTGTGAACCATGAGCAATTAACAATGTATGAATATTAGTTGAGTAATTATTGATTAGTGTTTATGTATGTATTGTTAATCCTTTCGCTGAGAATTCTTTCTAGTGGTGCGCAACATTAGAACTCTCCTCATTCCTACTTGTCGGACCAGGGAGGTAATGAATGAGAAAAGGATTAAAAAACAAAGTTTAATTAGATGCTATCTAATAGTCTAATTTCAATTGAAGGGAGGGTGAAAACTAAATGAAATTGATATGATGACTAATTTAGGGTAAAGGTAAGGGTTAGTAAAGCATACACCCATAGAGGGACCAAGTTGCGTGGTGAAATTCTCTTTTTGGGGGATCAATCCCTTAGGGATACCTAACTTACCAACCTTGCATGTCAAACACTAGGATATTATTACTATTATTAGGATTACTGCGTTAAGATCTTGTGGAGAACACATATACCCTAGTTTCCATCTCGTATTGATAACTCAAATTTTGAATCTTGTTTACTTGTTATTTAACCAACAATCTGTTATTTTAGTTACAAAACCCCAATGTTTACCTTTCTCAGAAATAGTTTGACTAAATAGATATAATAGTTAGTTATGTTTCAGTCTGAACCATATTCCTCCTGGGATCGACCCCAACCTACAAGATAGGTTCTTTATTCGGCAACGACTGCTCATACTTCTTTAGGGAGGTGTGATTAGGGTATATCACGTATCTACGAATTGTAGTATTCGTAGATACTTGTGGACATACTATTTTTGGCTTTTTCAAATATTACTTGTAGCCTTGTTAGCTTATTAAATATGATTTTAGTTCCAGCCTTATCAGCTTGTTAGTTCTTTATTAGTTAAGTTTACCTTGTCAGCCCTTTCATTATGTGATATATATTGTCATGACCTTGTTGGTCTAGTTATCTTATTTCAACAGTTTAGAATAACAATACAGTCATCCCTCATTATCCTCTTTCTAGTGTGTATCAATGGCTAGCTCGGTCGAATAAGGTATCAGATGCCAGTTGTGCCACCCTTAATTTGGGGTGTGACAAATCATGGGAGCTAGTCCTCTAGGAAACAAAGAACATTTGCTCACTCATCATCCAAAGCAGAGTACAGTGTTGTTGTAAGCACACTTTCTTTAAACAAACTAGGTGACAAATCTACTTAAAGAACTACATGTTTCATTTCCCCAAGAACAACCATTTACTATGACAATGTGGGTGCTACTTATTTGTGCGCAAATCATGTTTTATATAGCCAGATTAAGCACATTGCTGTAGATTTTCACTTTGTTCACAAACAAGTTCAGCAAAATCAAGTTCACATTGTTTATATTAAAGCTGCATATCAACTTGTGAACACTATGACTAAAGCCCTATCGAAGCCAGCCTTTGATAAATGCCTTTTCAAGCTAGGCCTTCTTACACACTGCTTATCTTGAGGGGGGCGTATTAAAACTATAACACCTTAGCCTTGGAAAGAGTTGATTTTAGAAAGAACTTAATTGGAAAGAGCTAAATTGAGAATCTTGCAAGTTAATCTTAAATTGTGACTTTTGGGTCAATTTCAAACGACGATAACTTTCAGTACAACATGAGTTAGGTGTCAAGAAGGTATCAAATGAAAGATTTCTAAGTCCTATTTGCAACGCCAGAATGTTTGCTAAATTCTGAGTTCAACTGAGGGAGATATGGTTGTTTGAGTTCTGTCAGTCCGATTAAGGAAATTCATTTGAATTAAGGAGTGGTATTTTCGTACTTTGGTATTTTCCTTACCCCATTAGCCTTAAGTGTGTTTTTCACCCAATTAGGATCAAAGTTGATTAAAATTAGCTTACACCTAAATCTAAAGCGTTTAAGAAACTAGAGCTAATTTCTAGAGGATAAAAATGGAGAAAAGCTTCAAGAGTTCATGATTCTAGAGAGCTTTGATGATTTGTTACCAAGAATTCGATTCCTGCAAAGTATGTAAGTTTTCATAGTGATACGGTATTTCACTCTCACACCAATTTATGATTTTTCCATTCAAATTTGTTCACATGATTTCATATATTGAGTTTCTCCATGCATTTTCTTGAAATTTCGTTCTTTTATCTCTATTATTAGATTTTAATGAGTTCTTAAAGCGAGGGGTTGAGTTTGAGGGTTGTTCTTGAGGAGATTTGAGTAGGTTTCCATTAACTTATTTTGGTTATATTAACCTAAGGGAATTTTGGATAAATCAATCTATTCTAAGTGAATTAGGGATAAAAATCGAGAAGGAAAATTTGTCAAAACATTCAATGGAGGGGTTGGCGTGATACGCCACGGATGCACTAGGTAGGATGGAATGGCACATCTGCAGTGTGCCAGAAATGGGGCTTTGAAGTTTAGGGGTTGGCGCACCGTGCAACTCAGTGCACCAGGGTCGCCTTCCCCCATCCCTTTTTTCATCGTTTATCCTATCTGAGTTCTTTTAAAATGTACCTTTTGTTACTTCCTAATTACAATTATCCAAACTACATCTAACCATTGAGAAATCCTATATATATACTATTTATAATTCTTTAATTTACATTTCAAATTCAAGATAGAGTTAAGAGGAAAGTTGAAAGGAGTTCTTTGAGTCATTTTAAGAAGTCTTTTTGCAAACTATTAAAACTTGTTTTAAAACATGTGTACTTGAGTATGAGGATGAGGAGAGCTGAGTTTTATTTTTCTAAATGATTATAAGGAAACTAAGTATTCCCAAGAGTAAATGCTTTACATTTAAAATGAGAAGAAACCTTGTTTTCAAAATTAGTTCATGAGAAGTTTTTTATCATAATTTCTTCTAAGAGAACCTTCTTTAGAATGCATCTTTGTTTTTGCTTTTATATTGAACTGAGTTGAGTTTTTCTGAGTTTGAGTACCTTTGAGTATCTTTGTGTATCTTTGAGTTGAGATGAGGTGAGTATGTTCTTCTCTTTTTGTCAATTGAAGTTTATCTTTGTGTATCTTTGAGTTGAGATGAGGTGAGTATGTTCTTCTCTTTTTGTCAGTTGAAGTTTATCTTTGTGTTTTGGAGTTCCCCTTACATGCTCGTACATTCCATGTGTAACACCCCAAAAATTTTTAAGTTAAGACCGAAACTATTCTTCCTTTACATGTAAGGTCGTATTGGGTGATTTTTAAATTACCCATATTTTTTAAGCTAAATTATTTAGTTTGGGAATGAATTTGGTTATCAATTAAGGTCACTAGAATCTCCTAAAACAATTTTGAGTTAACCGATTAAGTTTTCATGTAAGATTCTACTCGGGTCAACTTCAAACAACTATATCTTTTAGAATATAATGTATTATGTGACCAATAGCATATCAAATTAACAATATTTGAATCCCCTTTCCAACACCACATATTTTGCATCAATCCTAATTTTGAGTAAAAAGTTATGACCATTTTAGTAACCTAATACAATGCTATGATGAATTAGCCGATGGGAAAAGATTAAAAGGGATCTTTTTTTTTTCTTTTTACCTCTAACAAAACCCTAAATGATTTTCTTGACTAATTAAAGGCTCAAAACAATCAGATTTTAATCTTTTAATCCATCATTCTCCTCTCTCTCAAACCCTAGGGAAAAAGCCCTAAAAAAAAATTTAAAGTAGTACACTTTATTCAAGATTCTTTCGATCTTTTCAAGATTCTTCCAAGTAATTCCTTCTCCAAGAATTTCATTATTTACAATTCAATTTTCTTCATACAATTATGAATTATTAATGAGAATCCAAATTCTTGGCCATAGAGTTTCAAGAAACTAACTCAAGAAATCTCAAGAAAGATTTCATGACTTTTCTCCTTCTAGTTAGGGTTTCAAGGCTTCTAATCAAACTCTTCTCCAAGAATCTTCAAGAACCTTGTTCTTCCAGGTATGTAATACTATTATAATGTTGTTCTAGATCATCCTCATTCCCAACGTCTACTTTTGAATTAGTCAAAGAGAAATCTAGGATTCTACCCCTAGATTTGTGTATTCTTGAGATAAGATTTGAGTTCTTTATTCTTTTTGAAATTCTATTCCTATGTATTGAGTTTCTATATTGTTATTGAGATCGCTGAGTTGATTTGTTCATGTATATAATTCAGCATGAACCCTATTTTGAGGTATAAATCTTGAGAAGTTTTCTCAAAGCCAACACTTGAGTTTTAAACTGAGTTTTTGAGGAAGTAAAGATGAGATTCGAGAAAAAGTTTAAAAGTTCTATTTCATAAAAACTCAAGAGTTTCTAATGTTATTTTATTCATTTATATATATATATATATATATATATATTCTAATGTTATTTTATTCATTTATATATATATATATATATATATATATATATATATATATATATATATATGTACCACTGTTGATTATTGGAAAGATAAGTTCATAAGTGCATGTTTTCCAAAAGGTAAACAGGTCTCATGTTTTGAAAAGTATTTCAAGTAATGTAAGAAGTCCATTATTCATCATGGGTGAACTAAGAAATAAGAGATATTAATTATTTTTGGAGAAGTATCGAGCACCGAGTTGGGTTAATGTGTTTTAAGATTTAGAAGTCCTACAGAACTAGGTATCCATCGTAAGATAGGATAGCACTGATTCTTCATGCGTGTCACACCCAAGGCAACCCCCTTTACGTAACATAGGACCAGGATCACAAGTGACCCCAAGCTAACCCTATGTCTTGCAAATATCAAGAATACTACGAATCACTAAATAAAATATGTACTATGCACAAGCTAAAACATGGATAACTGAAAGGGGAGAATACCCAACTAGTATGAATGTATATAACATATTAAGAGTTTAATAACAACTTAAATATTAAATTTAACAATTCAAGTTGCAACTACTACTATGTCTGAAAAGCCTTTAACTAATGTGAGTTGTTAGGACATGCCCCTCAGCTAACTCTAACAAAACTGAATACTGAATAAAATGACTAAAATGAAAAGCATGTCTATTGTCCTCGAAGAATGAGGACTCACGATAGAAGATTCTAAAATGCGGACTGAGAGTCGATTAAATTGTGATCTGGATGCTGAGTACCTGAACCTACATCATGAAAAGATGTACCAAAGAGTATGTGTCAGTACTTGGAATGAACTGAGCATGCATGATAAAGATACTAAGCTGAAAAAATATACGTAAGTTGAATAAAGAATAACTGGGCGATAAAACAAATTGAACAAGAATGTAAATACAGAAATATAACTTAAAATATAAGTTGAATGCAATGACAAAGTACTAATCATGAAAATAACATGTTGGACTAAATGATGAAGTAGATACTGCAAACCCAATCAAATATACTACTAGTCTAACTGTGGGAGCTACTATTAATTAAAATAAAAACACATTAACTAAACGTGGAGTCTGATGTATACGCCCCATCGAGAGGACCAAATATACCTTGCCAGTGGTGTAAAGGCATTCATGGCGGGATCACTAAATCTGATGCCCAACAGAAGGGACTTATAATCCTATAGGGGCACGTAGTTCTGAGACTATGAGGGTACGTTGAACCCTAGTCCAACTCGGTGCTAAGTCTACTTCCAACTAAATATGCATATGACACAAATGTAACTTAAATACTGAATAACTCAAAATAATGACATGCAATCTAAGAATGCAACATTTATGCACTAATAATGTGACGTTCTAAATCTAGTGCGCGATTATATGTTTAACTGACCTAGCAAGTATATGTCATGAACTAAGAGAATTTATGCAAACTAGGGTTCTTAGTTTCGTACAAGGAATTAATCAAATTTCCAAGAAACAAGCTCTTTCGATTTAGGATACTACAATAGCTAAATCACAGTAAATATTCAAGATTTAAGAAACCGTTGGTCTAAACAAGATATGGAGAATCAAGGAACTGACTGAATTGTAAGTGCCTAGTGGATGAAAGGAACCCACAAGTGAAATCCCACATACCTGGTGACGAAATTTATGGAGAAATCCTTTTGATTTCGGGGTTGAACTTTGAAGAACACTGATTCTTATTCTTGGGAGGTTTGGTAGACTTTTCCTTATCTTTTTGCTCCACCCTTTGATGATTTTTGGATATTGATTGTTCTAGGTAAGTCTGACTAAGCTATTGGTCTTAGACTAGGTAAAACGACATAGTTTAGGCATTAAGCAATGTAGTTTAAGGGGCCCCAATGAATAGCTAAAAGACTTAAATGACCTTAAATTAAAAGGTGATTCAGTCCATACATGGACGGACCTACGGAACATCATTTGGACTACCAACCGTCAACTGCGGTCATGGTTCATTGTCTGCCTGACAAGGCTACACTCAAACGAGCATAAGTTTTTACTTGGAGTTGGAATTTTATCAAACTCAGTGGAATTAGAAAGTGGATTCAATTATCTAGAATTTTATTGGTCATAGGCCACATAATTAAATTCGTGCTAAAAGATATGATAGTTTGAAGTTGACCCAACAATAAATTCGCTACTGCTCCTCACCTACGATTCGTAGGTCCAAAATCGGGCTGTATTGGTCGATCGTAGGTTGGATCAGAGACCATCAACATTTGGCCTTACCGAAGGAACTCCACCTATGGTCAATGGTTCTACCTATGGTCGATGGTTCTACCTACGATCCATGGGTGGTTCTGTCGGTACAAACACTAGTTTTCCTAAAAACTTAGATTTTTTTCATTTTTGAGGTTCGAGGTGTTACATTATCTCCCCCTTGGGAATATTCGTACTCGAATGAGGTCTACAAATACTAAATATGGAGGGAAGGAGCTAAAATCCCTACTACTAAGTACTAGAAACTGATATTTTACTGAACTAAGTTCCAAGAAGATGCAAATAAGCTAAAATGCAAGAATAACATAGGGAACAAGATGCAAAGACTGAATTACACAAGAGTAAGCTTAGAACTGGATAGAAACTACTACTTCAAGCTGAAACTGAATCAGAAGGACTTGGCAATCATGCCTGCTTCTGCTTCCAAAGTAGCTCTCTCTATGGACTGACTCCTCTACAAAACCTTCACTAAAGTGACTTCCTTATTCATCAACCTACGAACCTAAAAGTCAAGAATTTCAACATGCACCTCTTCATAAGTGAGACTATCTTTCATAGCCACACTCTCTAATGGCACTATTATTACCGAATCACCCACACACTTCTTTAACAAGGAAATATGAAAGACTGGATGAACTGTTGCTAGTAATGCCGGAAACTCTAACTCATAAGACACATTATCAACCCTTTTCAAGATTCTATAAAGATATGCATTTCTAGGACTAAGTTTCCCTTTCTTGCCAAATCTCTTCACCTCTTTCATAGTTGACACCTTATAGAAGACCCAATAGTCGATTTCAAACTCTAAGTCCCTTCCCCTCACATTTTCATAGGACTTCTGACGACTCTAAGCTATTTTTAGTCTATCTCTGATGAGCTGAACTTTTATCATACCTTTATGAACCGAATCTGGCCTTATCAAGGCTACTTCACCTACTTCAAACAAACCAATCAGGGGCCTGCATCTATGCTCATATAGTGCCTCATATGGGGCCATCTGAATACTTGAATGAAAGATATTATTGTAGGCGAACTCTTTGACAGGTAGGTGATCATCCTAACTACTTGTGAAATCAATCACGCAATCTCTCAACATGTCATTTAAGGTATTAATGGTACCTTCTTCCTGACAATTTGTTTGTGGATGTAATGTTGTGCTGAGATTTACCTTAGAAACAAGACCTTTCTGAAACAATTTCTACAAACGAGAGGTAAATTGAGGACCTCTATCTGCAATGATAGACAAGGGAACCTCGTGCGACCTGACTATCTCATGGATGTAGTGTTTGGCTTAGTACTCCGCTGAATCTGTAATCTTGACTGCCAAGAAATGAGGGGACTTAGTAACTCTGTCCACTATTGCCCAAATGGAGTCATGTTGTCTACGAGTACAAGGTAAACCCATAATGAAGTCCATGTTTATCACTTCCTACTTCTATGTAGGTTTGCTAATCTTCTGGGTTATACCTCATTTTTTCTCCTGTTCCACCTTAACCTGTTGCAGTAAAGAACACTTAGCCACAAAGTGTGCTTTGTCCCTCTGCATTCCTTTCCACAAAAATATTTCACATATGTCACGGTACATCTTAGTGGCACCTGGATAAATGGAATACCTGAAGTTATAAGCTTCTATAAGGACCTTCTACCTAGACTCACCCACATTAGGAAAACATAAGGGACCCTGGTACAAAAGCACACCATCTCCCCCTTAGGAGAAAACCTCAATCTTTTTGGTGATGAATTGCACCTTTTAATGGAAGTAACATAGAATCACTATATTTTTTGTTCGTAACATCTGCTACCAATGAAAATTTTGATCCATTCTAAACAATCACCCCACTATCTGATGTGTCCGAAAGGCAAACTCCTAAGAGAGAAACCCGGTGAGCATCCTTGGATATCTCTTTCCTTTCTTCATCAACATGTGCGACCCTACCCATGGACAACCTCTTGAGGGCATCAACCACTACATTAGCCTTACTCCAATGGTATAACATAATCTTGTCATAATCCATAAGGAATTTAATCCATCTCCTATGACAAAGATTCAACTCTTTCTGGGTGAAAACATACTGAAGGCTCATATGATCTGTGTATACATCAACATGAACACCATACAAGTAGTGTCTCCAAATCTTTAGGGTAAATACTACAGCTGCAAGCTCGAGGTCATGAGTTGGGTAGTTCTGCTCATGAACCTTCAGCTATTTTGAAGCATAAGTTATGACGTTACCCCACTGCATCAAACACACATCCTAGGCAGACACTGGATATATCACAATAAATCATATAATCATCTGAACCATCTGGTAGAGTCAATACCGGAGTTATAGTTAACCTTGTCTTCAGTTTTGAGAAGCTTTTCTCACATTCATATGACCACTGAAATTTGACCTTCTTATTAGTCAACTTGGTTGATGAGGAAGATATTGGTAAATCTCATGTAATAACCAACCAAACCCAAGAAAGTTTGAATATCTAGTAGACAGGTGGGTCTGGGCAGATGTTGTACTACTTTAATTTTGTGAGAATCCACTCGGATCCCTTCGCTGGATACCTCATGGCCAAGGAAAGCGATGGAGTGTAACCAAAACTAACATTTGGTGAACTTAGCGAATAGCTGGAGATCTTTGGGAGTTTGCAAAACAACTCCCAGAACAGTCACATGTTCTTCCTCACTCAGAGAATAAATAAGGATATTATCAATAAAGAAGTTAATGAAAGTCCAAATACTATTTAAACACCCTCAAGTCCATGACAGTTATAGGAGCATTTGGTAGTCCAAAAGCCATAACTACAAATTCATAATGACCATACCGAATCCTAAAGACTTTATTTGAAATGTAACTATCTCTGACTCTGACTTGATGATAGCCGAATCTGAGGTCTATCATAGAAAAGTAACTAGCACCTTGAAGTTGATCGAATATGTCATCAATCCTGTGGATGGGATACTTATTCTTGTTGGTGATTTCGTTCAACTGATGATTGTCAATGCACATTTTGAGACAACCATCATTCCTTTTCACAAACAACACTTGAGCACCCGATGGAGAGATACCTGGCCTGATGAAACCCTTATCTAGGAGGTCTCTCAAGTAGTCTTTCAATTCTGTAAGCTCAGTTGGAGCCATTCTATATGGAGGAATTGAAATGGGCTGGGTATCTGGAAAGAGATCTATTCTGAAGTCTATTTCCCTTTAGGGAGGAACTCTAAGAAGATCTTCTAGAAACACTTACAGAATCTTATTTACTACTACGATTGACTCAATAGTTGGGGTTTTGGAGTTTTAATCCTTAATACAAACAAGATGATACATATACCATTTGGAAATAATTTCTTTAGCCTTAAGGTTAGAGATGAATCGACTCATAGGCGCTGAGTAATTACCCTTCCACTCTAAGATTGGCTCATTTAGAAACTAAAACTGAACAATCCTAGTTCTACAATCGAATGAGGCATAACAGGTATATAACTAATATATGCCTAAAATGATATTGAAATCTGCCATTTCTAACTTAACAAGATTGATGAGGTGACTTTTTTTTGAGACTATGTCATGGCCATTTCTATATACCCGCTTAGCAATAACTAGTTTACCAAATAGAGTAGAGGCTGAGATGATTTCTGAAAAAGTTTCTAGCTAACACTAAAGTTTACTGTTATATAGGGAGTTACAAACGATAATGTAGCCTCTAGATCTAACAATGAATAAAAATCTAATTGAAAGACTTGTAATGTACATGTGACCATATCAAGAGAATCATTTTGGTCTTAGTGAGCCTTGAGAGCATACAACCTATTCTGGCGTTGATTGCCACCTATACCAGATCAAGTACCCCGCTGAGTTGAGAGACCTACTGGTGCTGCTGGAGTTATAGATTGAACCATATTGTTGTACCCTACCTACACTTTCCTAGCTGAAGGAAATCCTTCAACATATGGAAAGACTGAACACACCCAAAGCACCATTCCTTGCCTGTAAGATACTCGCTCGGATGGTTTTTACCACACTTTGGAAAAGTTGGGAAGGTCCTATTAACTGAAGCACTCTCCTGAGACCTAGAGCATGATGCCCTACCTTTCTAATCCTATTGAAACCTAGGGGATGAAGCACTAACTGATGAAGGTATTGGGGCTGTAGACCTCTGGTGAATCTGTGAGCGATTCCCACTATCCTACTTTTGTTATGTGTATTCATAATTTCCTATTCTGGCCTTTTTGTTATCCGTTGCAAATTCCCTTAGCTTATCTTCCTCAACGTGCTGATCATGAGTCATTAGTCTGGAGATATCCCTATCTTCTAGAAGTATAGCATTCCTACACTCAGTCTTCACCAGAGTAGATACCCCAAAAAGGAACTTAGTCATTTTTGCCCTTCGATCGACAATCATGTCTGGAACATACCTCGACAACTTGGGGAACTTCCGCCCGTACTCTAGGAGGACATAGAACCCTTCTTCATGTTCATAAACTCTTGTGCCTTAGCTTCTCTCAATTCCCATTGGAAGAACCTGTCTATGAAAGCTCTAATAATACAATCCCAAGTCACATGAGCTACATCTACACCACTGTTATCTTTCCACTGAGTGAACTAGATATGAGCCACATCCTTCAGTTGATAGGATACTAACTTAACACTCTCACTTCCTGTCAGTTACACTACTCCAAGTATTTTCTTAACCTCATCATTGAAGTTCTGCAGGCCATCACCAACCTTCGACCATAGAAACTCAGGCGGATTCATCTAAACAAAGTCTTGAACCCTAGCTTCAGTTGATCCATCATTTGTGTTAGTAGGAATTGGGAGCTACTAATTATTTTGATTTGCCACACTCTAAGCCAAGAGCTAGATTGCGTTTTGCAATTCTGCATTCGTAACCTCATGGTCAAGACAAGAGGACCTGCATTAGAAGTGCGTGTGTTACCTCTATGAGGAAGCATAATATAAAATGCATAACGATGGATAAGAAATGACAAGTTATATCATACCTACACAAGATAAAAATATCAAAGAGAGTGAAGTTTTTCTTAAAACACTTTGTAGCCTCCATCTCATAGATGTGTTGCACTTCACACCGATGAAAGTGTCTCTACTTAGTGAGGCTTTTACATATCCTAGGACGCTTGAACCTAATAATCTGATACCAAGTTTTTCACACCTCGAGGCTAACCACTTAACGTAACATGTAACCTAGGATCAAGAATGACTCCAAACAAAATCTATGTCTAGCATATATCAAGCATAATGAGAATAATTGAGTAAAACATGTACTATGAGGATGCTAAAACATGGATAAATAAAAGTGCAGAATACCCAACTAGTCTAAATGTATAAAAATACTAAGAGTTTAATAACAACTGAAAGATTAAATTTAACAATTCAAGTTGATTCTACAACTATGTCTAAAAAGCCTCCAACTAAGTTGAGTTACCGGGACAGGCCCTTGGCTAACTCAAGAAAAACTGTAAACTGAAAAAAAGACTAAAATGAAAAGCATGTCTATTGTCCTCGAAGTACTAGAGACTCAGCACTAAAGCTGCTGAAATGCTGACCGAGAATCAATCTAAGCCCGATTTAGATGATCAGTACCTTAGCCTACATCATGAAAGGATGTAGCATAAGTATGCATCAGTACTTGGAATGTACTGAGCATGAAGGACAGAGATACTAAATTTGACAAATATATATAAGCTGAACAAAGCATAACTGGGTAATGATATAAACTGAGCAAGAAGGTAAATACTAAAAAGCTAAACTGAATGCAATAACCAAGTTCTAATCTTAAAAATAATATCTTGAACTTAATACTTAATTATCTAATGAATTTGGTAAAATGCACTAACAGTTTGACTGTGGGAGCTACTATTAACTGATATAAAACCATGTGAGCTAAGCGTGGAGTCCGATGTATACGCCCCATCAAGAGAACCAAATATACCTTGCTAGAGGTATAAGGGCATGATTGTTGGATCACTAAATTTGATGCCCAATAGAAGGGACTTATAATCCTACGGGGCAAATAGTTCTAGGATTATGAGTGTACGCTGAACCTTAGCTAGACTCGGTGCTAAGTCTACTCCAAACTAAATATGTATATGACACAAATGTAATTGAAATAGTGAATAGCTAAAAATACCTACATGAAATATGAGAATGAAAAATTTATGTACTGATGTTTGCGTAATCAACAACACAACTTCCAATCCAAGTGTCTACGATACTGCAAATGTATAATAACCCAACCAAGGGTTGGGGTCGTGTCCCAAGGGAGTGATTTCGATAATTAATAGAAATATAAAATTAACTTCTAACTAGTTGTAGCTAAAGATATTAACAACTAAAAACATTGCAAATCAATGTGGGGGACATAAGAGTGTCAAATATTGATCGGGGGGTTTTGTCACAAGTATATCAAAAATAGTAAAAATAACAAATAAATCTATGAATGAGAGGGGATTCTTGGGATGTGACCGCAATATATGTTGGTGTAAATTGTTGGGGACATGCTTTCGATAGGAAATTAGCAAGATAATAGTGACTAGGCTAAGCTTTAGATGGAAATAAGTTCCCTCTCGGGCACCTTACCCTGTCTCAAATAGGTTCCTCTCGAACACCCATTTACCGCATAAAGGCCAGCCTACGCCTTACCCCACTCACTCTCTCGAGCTGAGTGTTAGGATATGAGACTAGGGCTCACCCTCTGGGGTTGAACCTCATGTCGACCCACTCCTTAGGCCATCAGTCTAGTTGATTTGGTTTCACGACCTCTCTCTTGAGCAAGTCAAAAACACATAGGTGGTTTTGTATTTACAACTACTAATCCATTAAATTAAACTATAACCAGTAGGTGAAATCACCATTCAAGTACATCTAACCTATTAGCAAGCAACACCCAACAATAATCTCAACATATATTTGCTAAATCACACCCCAAGAATGTGGGTTTTTAGTCACACATAAAGAGATTGAAATTTATACCTAAATAAACTTGCATTTAAATAGGTATGAATATTTAATTCTTCTAACAGTCCAAGAACGAAGAATCCAAGAGTCCCAAGTCCAAATCCTTGGAGATGAAACCCTCCTCTTCTTCAAGTTTTCAAAACCCTTTCCAAACTCAGAGCAAAAATAAAAGTACTAAAATTATATTAATAGTCCAATATTGTCTAATAATATGTTCTCTATAACTTTCAACGTATATTTATAGTTTTCAAAAATCTGTGTTTCTACGGGTCATTCGGTGACATTAGTCGAAATCGCCGATCAACTTGGTGATTCACCCTTTAGTGTAGTTCATCGCCTTCTTGCACCATCCTTGTATCATCTTGCTCTTGGTCATTGGGCGATAAAATACTTTTTCACAGAACTTTTCGTTGATGCGCCGACTGCTCCTTTGTTTCGCCGACTTGATCCTTTCCTTCAGGCTCAGCACACTTGAACAAAAGGCGAAGTGAGACCCTTTGGAGATTCACCAAGTGGTCTCGGTGATCCTCAGGACTTTATTTTCTCGTTCTTTTCAGCCTTTTTGATCCTTTTTGCGAAGTAATGTCGATGCTTTCCTTCAATCTTCAAATACGTGAAAGTTAAGGGTTTTCATCAGATATTGAGATAAAATAAACATTTGAGGACACAATTTCTATTAAAATATAGTGTTGAATAAGTCCAATATGTGGACTCATCAACTCCCCCAACTTAAACTGTTGCTTCTCCTCAAGCAAACCAAAGCTCAGCTGATCACAAAGGGTGTCTCAAATAGTGTTACACAAGACCCAATCATGAATGTACACAACAAGACTCAAATTACTCATGCAAAGATCAATTGTGTACTCAAAGATTCAAACTGTTCCACACCATTACCAAAGATTCTTATGCTCGCAATACTTTCTACTTGTGCAAGTTCAAGCTCAACAAAAACTATCTAAATGCCCTCACATAAAGAATGATTCCATATTCACACATAGAGGTTAATCAATTCAAGTTCAGGAATTAGATACAACACTCACACTAGAGGAACACAATGCATGATTTCACCCATAGGTTTGCCGTTATTTTCCCATCGACTTTCGATTTGGCTTACTCAAGATCAAAAAGGTCTTTCCAAGGCTTGAAATAGGGCAGCGTGCAAAGGTATGGTCATTTAGGCTCAGTGACTTCTTCTTCCTCATGAGATATGGTGTTATCAAAACATTCTTCTCCTTTCCCTTATTACTTTTTCTTCTAGTGCTTCTCAATTATCCTTTTATTAACTCTCTATGTATTGCTTGGAAACCCAATTCGTTTTGCACATTTTATTCCACAAACTACTTTTTGAAGGGTTTCCATTTTGTCTTGCAATACCATGGGTTAAGGCAGACTTTTCTTGCACATCTTGACTTCTTCTTTTTCTTTTCACCACACACCCAATGTAGGCTTTTGGCCTAAGGTTGTTATTCACTAAACCACAAATCAAGAGGATTATAGGTAGTGGGTCAAGTAAGGTCTAGGGTTCATCTAAGTTCTTCCAAAAAAAGGTAAGGCTCAAGGGATGTTAAAAAGAGTTTCACATGCTCACGGGTAGGCCACAAAAGAGGTATATGTCAAATTTTTCTAACACTCTTTAAAGTTGCCTAAGATCATTTCAAAAGCACACCTTTCTAAATCAATCAGACTAACAAGGCAAAATCTGGGTTTATTCATGCATGGTTCAAAGTAAGCTAATCACACAAGGCATCGACACATAAGTAAAACAATACTACACACTCTCGCTACTGTGCAACAGTCATTTCAAGAGAATTAATTTAATAAATGGCTAATCATCGCGATATGCAAAGAGTTCACATATTGTCTATGCAACTTCATTTGTTCTCGTTGTAGATGTGCATTCATGTTCATTCGATTGATAGCACTATTTAAGTCATCAGTATTGATCGGAACTAAAACTTAAATTTTGTCAAAGAACAGCCACGTTCAATACATAAGAGGTAGCCAAAATGTGTGAAAAATTCAAATTTTTTCGAAAGGAAAGATCAAAATCGTTTCTATAATTTAAAACAAAACAGAGTCATGAGATAAAACATCCACAAGCAGTAGTGTAACAACAATTTTAAATGGAACAACCCAATTATATACAAAGCACGAACAGAAATAACAAACAAAAGGTGAGCCTCACCCCACCACAATTTTAAAAAAAATTGTCCTCAAATGCAATTAACAAAGAATCCTCAAGGCAAAATAAAAAAAGACGGAGAGGGAGGTAAAGAGGGGATCCTGTCTAAGTAGTTGCTCCATCTGTCTAGACATTAGTGCCCGGAGTGACTTTCAGAAGGACCAGCTCCACTGGATCTAGCAGTAGGAGCCTTCACCAAGGAAGCTTTCATAGCAGCATCCATGATTTCTTCTGTCTCGACTATGTCGTCAACTGCAGCTCTTTCAAACATCTCTTCATAAGTCTCTTCCTCTAAGTCAAGATTGGCTAACTGGTTTTCTCTATCTCCATGTATAGTGGTGGTCTGAGGCATCTCAGGTACATCTGGAATATCCACTGTTCCAAAGATCATGGACACATCGGTGGATTTTAGGTAGTCCACATCTTTGGCTCTGCAATAGCGGTCTTCAAGCTTATCACCTCTTCTATGGCTCTTTCGTTACGCTGAAACATGGCTATCCTTGCCGCCAAAGCATCAATAGTAGTGCTTAGTGGTGTCATAGCATCATCGGGGGCTGCCTATATCATTCCTGGAATGGGGCTTTCTATATTGGCAGCCCAAAAATCAGTAGAATGAGCAAGTTATCCCATCCCGATCAAGGACGCCTGAATGGTCGGTTCACAAGATGCAACCACAACAGTGGCTCTGGGTGACAACATAGAAGCATACAGACCTGGAGTCTGTGAATGAGAAGAAGGAGTGGGTATACCTTAAGACCTATGTGTCGAAGTAGACAAAAATGCCTCTTCAGGTATAGAAATAGTGGCTACAACTTCCTTCAGCTCCTTTCCTGTTTGGTCCTTAAGATATTTGGCTTCGAACTTTCAAATATTGGTAAAGGCAGTGGCAACCAATTCCACATCCTTCTTTGTGTCTCTAGGCACCCGAGCTCTTTCGCATAATGCAGTGATCAATACCAAGAAAGGGAGAGATGTCTGGTGCTGCTGTGCACGCATATGGATCTTAGAAGCAATTATTATCCCTAGGTTTATCCTGGTTTTCTCTATGATGCATCCAAGACAAGCTGCCTTAGCAAGGCGAAGGATTTATTCATTCTGTGATGACATAATTGTGCTGCTAATGAACCTGAACCAATATCTTGCAACTACGCTCAAATTTTTCTTTACAATTGAAACTCCTTCTGCTAGCCATTTTGGAGCAATATCATCTGAGATTAGCGGGGCTAACCACTTTTTAATTTCATCCATCTTCTTTGTTCGACTAAGTATTAGAAGTGATCATCAATCTTATCAGACATACCCAAAGCTATGTTGATAGCATTACTGTTACAAACTACCTTCCTTCTTCTAACAACCAGATAGTCAACTACTTTAAAAGATGATACTAACCTCTTTCGTTGAGGTACCAATGCACTGTATGCAGTGTAAAACTCTCTAACATAGCTTGGTATATAAGACCCATCGGGTTTTGTGAATATATGAAATTTGTGATATTTTAGGCACTTTATTATCTCGGGGTACTTATCGATCACCCCATCTATAGATATTTGTTTTTCCTCAATGATCGTTCTCAGCCCCTCAGACTTTGATCTATTCGTTGAATTAAGTGGGGGGCCTTGTACTAGGGCTAGTACTATTGCCTACTTAGAAACTGGAGGAGTCGGAGTGGTGGATCGAGAATTTCTGATACGATATGGGTCGTTCATCTATTTAGATCGTAACTCATTCCTCTATGCCTCCATTAGCGCATCTTCATCAGAACCCATGCTCTCACTGTGATATGTTGTTGGGTCATTGGTGTAAAAACCAGTACTGTCGAAACTTGCATCTGATAGCTCAACAATTTTGCCCTTGCCTTCGCTTTTGTAACTAGTTGTGGCAATTTTTATGGCCTTGTGTCTAGATGCAGTTGCATCCTTAGTGATTGTGATCCTATTTCCTTTGCGTCAGGGTGGTTTGTTGCTACCAGCTTTGTAAGGTTTAGTCATCCCTACAAGAGATTTTGGAAAAGTTAAGGAAAGAAAATAAATGCAATCATAGGTAATATAATGAAGAAAAGCTTTCCAGGAAGATTGGCGAGTCGTCGAACCTCTTTTGGCGAACAAGGGTTTGTACACCGAAAGTTACAGTTCATTAGGGTCTCACACGTAGCATACCAAGGGAGGCCAGGAGTGCTCTTGGTGAATCACCGAGTGCGCTCGGCAAACCATGGCTTCTTGTCGAAAGTTATAGTCTCATCCAATTTAACTAGCTACTAAGGGCGAGATGGAGACATTGGGTGAACTGCTGAACAATTCGGCGAGCTCCACCCAGCTCGCTAAATGGTTCATCGTACCCATTTTCAATCCATATTTTTGAATTCAATCTCGCAGGCTCCAAAAGCAAATTCAAGGCATGCACTCACTAAATTTGAGCAAGTCCCATCTTACCCATGATCCTAAAACACTCAGATTTCTCCCAAATTTGCCACATTCGGCCATTTGACGATATTTAGTCTTAAGAGTGGTGTCACCCTCTCTATCATTGAGCAAGTTTTCAACATTTAGTACAAACGTGGGCTTTTCCGACCTCACCCAAACAATCAAAACAATATGCAAGCACAACCTAATGTTTTTTCATTCAATTACCATCACAACAAGTACGGGCATCTACGATCAAAACATTACGAGCATGATTATCAAATTTAAATAGACATTCTAATCCTACTAGAGAAGCCCAGCACACATCAATAAGATATGATCATTGCAAAGGAGTTCAAACTATTTGAAAGTAAAATCGGGGTATGGTTAACTAACCTTTTGTGCCGATTAAAATGTGATTGAAAAGGTAGATAGCAAAGAAAACTAACTCTGAGCACAAATCACTCAATCAAAATACTAGAAAAATATAAGAGTACTGGAAATATTACCTTGGTGTGAATTTTTGAGGATTTAATGCGAGGGAAAGTGAAGGACTTCAAATTTTTGGTCTTTGGGCCATTATAAACCATCCAATTCGCAACCATTCTGTGACATTAATTGCACTCGCCGACCTAGTCGATGACCCACCGAGTGGACATTTACCTCACCGAGTTTTACAGGACCTTCAGGCTAATTGAAGGTCCAAACGACAGTTTTCATTGGGATCGCTGACCAATTCAGCGATTCGCTGAATGGAACTATTAGTTCGCCAACTGCAATATCCACACATTCTCCACACATTATCTTGTTCATTTAACACATGTTACTTCCGACACATACAAAAGCATTTAAAACCTTGGGTGCCTTCCAAGTAGTGCCTTATTTAACGTTGTGGCTTGACATGAGCTACCAGTCAAACTTCGTCTCTAGGATTAGACCTAGTGCCGCTAGGCCACCCGCCTTTACTGCTTGGGTAGAGATGAGTCAATGTGCGGTCCAAGAGGTTTTCAATCAACTTGATAGATCTTGAGTGGGAGCCACTCATGTGATTTAGTACCTCCATGCTTTCCTTCATTACCTTTAGCTTTCTATCTTGTTCATGAAGTTTTTGGAGAATGATTAATGGTGTATCCTCGATACGTTTATTTTCACTGCTCCTAGACCTTTCTTGCTCATAAGGAGGTATGTGCCTCCTTTGGCTCTTGCACTGGTTTTACACCTTTGAGGTTTCGGTGACTTAGTCATTTAGCTGGGTTGCCAATGCAGATAACTTAAAGTCACCCTCAACTTCTTTGTTTGTCCTAGGTATTTTACCACCACTTCCCTCCGTTATGCTTAGGCTTTCTGCATACAGCAACTTAGAGAAAAAATAAACTAAAAATAAAATTAGTACACTACAACTAAGAAACAAAGATTTTACTAATCTAAGAATTCTCAAATAACACCACACCCCGGCAGCAGCGCCCTTTGGATGTTTGTGTAATCAATGACACAACTTCCTATGCAAGTGTCTATGATCCTACGATAGTATAATAACCCAACTAAGGGTTGGGGTCGAGTCCCAAATGAATGGTTTCAAAATTTCATAGAAGAATAAAATTAAGTTTTAACTAGTCATAGCTAAATATATTAACTACTAAAAACATTGTAAATCAAAAGGGGGAAAACAAGAGTATCAAATATTGATTAGAGGGATTTATCAAAAGTATATAAACAGTAAACATAACAAAGAAATCTATGAATGAGAGGGGTTTCTTGGGATGTGACCGCAATATATGTTGGTATAAACTGTTGGGTACGTGCTTTCGATAGGAAATTTGAAAGATAATAGTGACTAGGCTAAGCTTTAGATGGTAATAAGTTCCCTCTCAGGCAGCTTACCCCATTTCTCAGACACCCATTTGCTGCATGAAGGCCAGCCTACGCCTTACCCCACTCACTCTCTCTAGCTGAGTGTTAGAATATAGGACTAGGACCCTTTGGGGCTGAACCTCATGTCGACCTACTCCTTAGGCCATCAGTCTAATGGTCTTGGTTTCATGACCTCTCTCTCGAGCAAGCCGTAAACAGATGGGTGGTTTTGTATAAGCAACTACAAACCAATTAAATTAGACTACAACCACTAGGTGAAATCACCATTAAAGTACATCTAAACTATCAGCGAGCAACACCCAACAATAATCTCAACACATATTTTCTAATCACACCCCAAGAATGGATATTTTTAGCCACACATCAAGAGATAGAAATTTATACCTAAATGATCTTGCATTCAAATGAGTATGAAGATTTAAGTCTTCTTACAGGCCAAGAATGAAGAATCGAAGAGACCCAAGTCCAAATCCTTGGAGATAAAACCCTTTTCTTCTTCAAGTTTTTAAAAGCCTTTCCAAACTCAGAGCAAAAATAAAAGTTCTAAAATTATATTTTGAAGTTGATATTGTCTAATGATATGTTCTCTATAACTTTCTATGAGTATTTATAGTTTTCAAAAATCTGTGTTGTAATGGATCATTCGGCAACATTAGTCGAAATCGTTGTTTAACTCAGCGATTTGCCCTTTAGTGTAGTTCATTGCTTTCTTGCACCATCCTTGCATCATCGTGCTCTGGGCATTGGGCGTTATAGTACAGCTTTGTAGAACTTTTCGGCGATGCGCCGATTGTTCCTTTGTTCTGCTGACTTGATCCTTTCCTTCAAGCACATCACATTAGAACAAAAGGCGAAGTGAGACCCTCTGGCGATTCACCAAGTGGACTCGGCGATCCTCATGCCTTCATTTTCTCTTTCTTTTAAGCCTTTTCGTTCCTTTTTGCAAAGTAGTGTTCATGCTTTCCTTCAATCTTCAATTACCTAAAACTTAAGGATTTTCTTCAGATATTGAGATAAAATAAGCATTTGAGGACACAATTTCTACTAAAATATAGCCATAAAAGAGTCTAATTTGTGGACTCATCATGTACTAATAATGTGCCATTCGAAATCTAGAGCATGATTATCTATTTAACTAACCTAGCAAGTATAATTCATGAAGTAAGAGAATTTATACAAACAAGGGTTCTGAATTTTATACAAGGAAACAAGCAACCTTTCCAAGAAACAAGTTATTTTGATTTAGTATACTGTGATTACACGTTTCAAACACACGTCATCCAATTCTAGGTATAAACGATCATTAAGAATTATAAAACCCAACGAAGAGTTGGGGTCCAACCCACTGGAAGTGGTACGTGTCTATGATTCAATTAGGAAGTATAAACATGATTTAAATGGTTATACCAATACAATTTATCGAAAACATACAAATAAATATAAATGGGTGACAACGAATGTCTGATGGGGACTTCGATTTTGCAATGAGCAGCTGAAACAACAAAGAACAGGGGAAAATAACAATATATAGAGGAGTTCTTGGGATGTGGTCGATTATAGGCTAATTATTATATATGGGTAATTCAAATCTAACGATGATTTTCTGACACATTGTGGGTAGGGAAGGACTTTTAGTGCAGTAGTTTTCTCACAAACAACTCTTATAGTTCAGGTGATTTCTTTTGAACATCAACAAGATTAAGAAGATAACATCCCACAACCTTAACATATCTACTCTCACGAGCTATATCGGTAGGATTGAATTTAAGATTCACTCTCTCGAGTTGAACCCATATTAACCCAATACACAAATCATTAATCAAAATATTGTCCCAAAACCTCTTTCTCAAGCAAGCGAAAGACTAAAAATTAAAATTGCACTAGCAACTACAATTCATAAATTAAAACTCTACTAATGATTAAACCCACCTTAAAAAAGTAATTTCATCATCAAACAACAATACCTGTACGATAATTAGGCAAATAAACATATGATCACACCCCAAGAATTGGGGTTTTAGCTACACATCTTTAAAAAATGAAAAATGGTTACCAAATGCATTGGCCATGATCTGGGTAAGAGTCTCCAAGCCTTTAAAATTATTTCCAAGAATGAAATCCCAAGACCCACTTTTCAAATCCTCCAACATTATACATTTTGAACTCAAAAATCAAGGGAAAACTCTAAGTCTATAATGGGAACTATAATTTCTGGGAGAGAAACTCCTCAAAATTCACTTAAAATCCAATTTATAGTTTTCCAAAATTAATCCTAAAAGTCCACTCATTGTATTAAGTAACACCTCTCCGAAACGATCAGGGATCCATCGAGTGTCCTCTTTCATCGCCATTTTGAATTAGTTGTCAGCATCTCAGGTCCTATAACTTTGCGCGATCAAATTTGTTGTGGTGGAACTAATCGACACTCCTTTTTTCACCGACTGGAGACTCCGATAGAAGTATCGTAGCAGCATATTATTTTGATGTCCATGACTTGGGCATTGAAGCACCAGCTTCTTAAATCTCAACAACGTCCCGTGGATTGGTTCATCATCAAAGCATTTGAAAACTTGGATGCTATCTCTTAGAGTCATCAACTTTGATGGGGGAAATAATCTCACTTGGAACATTCTGATAAGATCATCCCAAGAGGTGATAGAGTCCCTCGGTAACTTAGCCAACCATTTAGTAGCTTGACCCATAAAAAAAAATGGAAACAACCTGAGACGAACTGATTCTTGAGAAACTTTCTTATATGATAACGGACCACAGACATCCACAAAATTCCTAATATTCTCATAGGGATCCTCACGAACCAAACCCTCAAATATCCCTTTCAGTTGTAACAGCTGAAGCATTGTGCTAGTGATGTGGAAGACATCGTTTCCTTCAGCCGGAGGTCGAAGAATTGCACCAACGCAGCCCAATTGAATTGGGTCATTTACATCGTTCAGATTTCAAATGTCGTCTTGGTGGCCCACTTGGCTACCATTACTCCTGTTTACTCTCATCTCTTCTTCTACTAAAGAGAACAACAATAACACAAAGCAAATTTAGTTGATTCAAGTATAACGCAAAGAAATCTCAGTTCAACTTCAATAAAATATTTCACACAACACCACTTCGTGGAACCGGCATCATTTTGATTAGATGTTTCAAAAACAACTCATCCAATTCTAGGTGTAAATGATCGTTAATCAGTATAAAACCCAACGGAGAGTTGAGGTCGACCCTACAAGGAGTGGTACGTGTCTAATATTCAATTAGGAAGTAAAAACATGATTTAAATGGTTATACGAATACAGATTATTGAAAACATATAAATAAATCTAAATGGTGACAACACATATCAGATGGGCAGTTTGATTTTGCAATGAACTATTGAATCAACAAAGAAAACAGGGGAAAATGACTATATAAATAGGATTTCTTGGGATGTAATTGATTATAGGCTAATTATGTAATATGGGTGGTTGAAATGTAATGATGATTTGCTGAAACATTGTGGGTAGGCTGGCTTTAAGTGCAATAGTCTTCTCTTGAACAGTTATTACGGGTCAGTGATTTCTTTCGAACATCAACAAGATTAACAAGATAACCATCCGACAACCTTAATACATCCACTCTCTCGAGCTAGATGGGTAGGATTGGATTTAAGATTCACTCCCTTGAGCTGAACCCATATAACTGAATACCTACAAATCATTAACAAAAGCTTTGGTCCCTAAACATCTTTCTCAAGCAAGCGAAGAACTCAAAATTAGAATTTCATTTGCAACTACAATTCATAAATTAAAACTTAGCTAATGATTAAACCCACATTAAAACAACAATTTCATCATCAAATAACAATACCCATATGATAATTCAACAAATAAACACATGATCACATACCAAGATATGGGGTTTTAGCTACACGTCATAAAAATAGAGATACAGTTACGAAATGCATTAGCCATGATCTGGGTAAGAGTCACCAAGCATTTACAATGATTTCCAAGAATGAAATTCCAAAATCCACTTTCCAAATCCTCAAAAATTATATAATTCAAACTCAAAAGTAAAGAGAAAACTCTATGTCTAGAATACGAAATGTTGTTTGTGGGAGATAACTCGTCAAAATTACATTCAAAATCTAATTTATAGTTTCCCAAAATTTAGCGTGAAATTCCACTCAATGGATTATGTCATGCCATGCCGAACCAATCAGTGGTCAACCGAGTGTCCTTTTCCATCTCCATTTTGCATTGGCCTTCAGCATATCAGGTCCTATAAATTTGGGCGATCCAATTTATTTCACGAAACTGATCAGTGATCTGCCGACTGCCTGTTTCTTTCACCAACATGGTTCTTCCCTAGGGCTGGCATGCTGGAACTTTGGGCTGGCTGAAGAGCCATTCGACTATCCACAGAGTGGTCTTGGCGATCTCCGAGATTGAGTTTTCTTCAGTCTTTTAGCTCTTCAGTTCCTTTTTGTATGGTTATATCATTGCCTTTATCTTTAGCCTTCATAGTTGTAAATCAACACTTTAACATTAGTTTAAAGCATAATATAGGCATTTGAGGACACCAATACTATCAAAACAAATCCCTACATGTGTCCAAATCTCAAACTCATCATACTATAATAGCTAAATCATGGTAAATATCCAATGTTTTTGAAACCCTAGGTCTAAACAAGGTATAGAGAATCAAGGAACTTGCTGAATTCTAGGGACCTGGTGGATGAAAGGAACCCACTAATGAAATACCACATACCAGGTGATGAAATATATGAAGAAATCCTTTGGATTTTGGGGTTGAACTTTGAAGAAAACTGTTGCTTGTTTTTGCGAGGATTGGCCGAGTTTTCTTTTTCTTTTTCCTTCGAGTTTGGATGATTTTTGGAGAATAAGGGTTCTGGCAAGTCTAACTAAGTTATTAGGCTTAGATTGAGTAAAATAGTGTAGTTTAGGCATTAAACAACGTAGTTTAAGAGCACTAACGCTTAGAAAAAAGACCTAAATGACCCTAACTTAAAAGCTTATGAAGGCCATCCACAGAGGGACCTACAGACCGTTGTTTTGACTACCAACCGTCGACTGCGGTTGTGGTTTGTGGTCTTCGTGATAGGGCTTCATTGAAACGATCATAACTTTTTTACTTGGAATTGGGATTTTAGCAAGCTTGGTGGCATTGGAAAGAGGATTCCATTAAATTTAATTTGATAGGTGATTGGCCACCTCAGTTATTTTGTGCAAAAAGATATGACCATTTGAAGTTGACCCACCAACCAATTCCCACAAATTGGCTGACGAACCTCACCTACGGTCATACTTATTGTCCCTAGGTCCAACCACGGACAGTACTGCTCGACCACAGGAGGGATCAAAGACCATCAACATGTGGACCTTAATGACAGAACCCCACCTATGGTCCATTATTCTACCTACAGTCCATGGCTACTTCCGTCGGTACTGCCACCAGTTTTTCTGAAAAACTAGGATTTTCTTCATTTTAAGGTCAGAGGTGTTACAAAGGGACTCTTCACCGCCTCAGAGAAGGCATATATTAGGATCCATAGTCACGATATCATATTATACCTCTGACAAGGTATAGGTTGGGCTCTTGCAACGTGCGCTAGGACGTTGTTTCATTGTTAGGCGTATAAATGGTTGTCGGTTAGAGAACCTCCCCACAAGTAAAGTATATTATGTGTTAAAGTGTATTTTTATATATCACTTGTTATGTTGATTTTATCGATTAGAAATTATTTCGCAAAGTTTTAAATGATTTTAATCCTTTATTTCTTTACATTAAGGTTTAGTACATTATTATCTATTGCAACCCTTTCTTTAGTTTACTTGTTATTCAACTATATTATATAATCGTACATTCAATGTACTGATGTCATTCGACATGCATTTTTTAATGATGCAGATATTGGTTCTTAGGATCGTCAACAAGAGTCCACTGAGATTACTTATTTTGCTCGCCAACTCTTGAGTAAGACCTCCTTGCTTTCGGAGGACTCCATTTTTTATAAGTTGTTACTCTATTAGTTCTCTTCAAGAGTTGCGGGTCTTATCCCAACACTCATCCTAGAATAGATTAGAGGCTTTATAGATGGACAGTTTTGGAGAGTTTTTCAATTGAGGATATTTTATTTAAAACTTATGCTTCATACTTAGTATATTAAGCAAAAGTTTTGTATGAAGCAAAGTATTGATATTCATTAAACTATTTTTAAATGTTTATTTCAATTTAATGCTTATATATGCTTGAGTTAGTCTTCCACTTGTAGTCAGCAAGGATTAGGGTTCGCTTGGGGGCGGGGAATGGTTCTCGAGTGCCGGTCACGTCCAGGGTGCAGGCTCAGGTCGTGACAAACTTGGTATTAGAGAACACAATTCAAGTGTCTTAGGGTGTCTATGAAGCCGTTTCAATAGGACCTTGTTTATACTTGTGAGGGCCACACTTCTATAAATCAGGGACTACAGAAATTTATGAAAAGTTTCCTTTTCTACATATTCTTAATTGTGTTGTACATTTATGTCATAAGGAATTAATGAATCCAAAAACAAAAGATGATAGTAATCCATTTGATAGAACCTCACATACTGTATTAAACTTTGATTACTAAAGAGTTTTGTTGTTCCAATGCTAGTCATTCTTTCTTAGCTTACATAGGGAAATACGAGAGTTCAAGGACAAAGTTTGTACATTAAATCAATCAGAAGAAAATCACTACAAGATTAAATGATTTATTGTTTATTATTGTCCTTAAATTTTATCTATTAAGTGCCTCATTTATATGCTTTTGGAATTTGTATTCATATAAATGGAATAAGATGACCTCCTCCAATTCATCTTACTTGCTATGTTTTTCCTCTCTATGTCCTTAACAAAACAATAACAAAAACATATTTTGAATAGTTAATCCTTAATTATTAGTTTGTCTCAGTTGAATGCTTTTTTCCATTGCAACTTATTTTCTAGTTTTGACTTAACGCTAAGTTTCACAAAATATATAAGATTTTTGACTCTTGTAATCTTAAATTGGCGATATAAAAAATGTACCAAAATATCTTTGACCTTGTGGTTTTAAACATATAACATGGAAAATGAAAATTATATTGTTGCCATAAAAGAAAAAAACACATACCCCCTTTGTCCAACAATAATTGTCTGCTATTGACGTTGCGCATTTATTACAAAACTTAAATACAAGGGTAATTTTACTATATTACCCTTCAAATATAATTAATACAATGTCTTGACAAATGTAATAGACAAATTACTATAATTAACAAGAAGAATAAACTAGGAACTAAGTTAAAAATATCCATTGATTTCATAAAGTGGACCAGTATTGTTGAACATCCCAAAATTGAATAGTGGACAACTATAGTTGGACAGAGGGAGTATTTTTAAAATGAACTAAGGAGAAATATACGACAAACAAATTGAAAAGTATAGAGTAATACTCTTTTTCCACCACACTAGCTTATTGGAAAAACATATGAAAAATAAATTCTCATAAAATATTGGGAATAGTCGACCACTAAACATTATTCTTTTGTTATTGATTTAATCAAAATATTAGTGGAAATAGTCATTGAACATTTTTCAATGGGAAATTTTAAGGTAGAATCCATCGAAAACCCTTTAAAGGTGACACTAACTTTCACTTAAATATATTAACTACATCTCAAGTAGAGCCCCATTGTGTTATTATGACAGTTTTGGCTGACTTGACACATTCTTCTTCAGTCTTTATCCCTACCACCTACTCCACCTTCTATTATAACCCTACCACCTACTCAACCTTCTACCATGGAAAAATCTTCAGAAAAAACCTTACAATACATGAAAGAAAAAAACTTTAAAAATAAAAACACTACTTTTGAAAAACATGACAACAACCTAATTGTAAACAACCAAGATACCAAGTCATTCTAAAGTCAAAGCCTACCAGATAAAAATAAAACAGTATAAGAGAACATAATATAGTAAAAAAAAAAAAAACCTACCTGGACCCCCATTAACCCTGAAGGTACAAAAACAAACTTAACCCAACCAACCCCTATAAAATATAGGCTACAAACAATAAAAAAGTCTACTGGTGATAGGCAATGCATATGAATGCAGGGTGAGCACAAGAACCATCACTAACAATCCAAACCTCTAGCCAGACGTAACAACCTCGAACTCCAAAACATCAGCCTTAGACAAGTAATAGTGGCCTTGAACCATCAACATCAGCCTCTAACTGGAAAAATTACCTTGAACATGAGCATCAACATTGAATCGTAAGATATGACATCGAACCATGAATAACCAATAATGGTGCCACCTACCTAGACAGTAAACTCCCATGGGCTCAGCAAGACAAAATATGCATGAAAGGGTGTCGATGCACCAATTAGTTAAGTAAAAAATGAGCATATCCTAGATGCCTCTAATATTTGAAGTATAAAATTGAGTACATGCTTGACACCTCGTAATTTCAAAAATCAATGTCAAGTGATCCATATGGTATGACTCTTGTTTAAACCATTTTAGAATAAAAATCGAGTAAAATAGCATCTCATCATAAATGATAAATATGCCAATGCATGGCCGGGATGGTACTATAAAATCCGTGTGAATAAGACAACAATGCAATGCATGCCATAATAAACATTCAAACAAGTAAGCAAAAATAAAATAATTATATAGGCAATGAAACCACAATAGTAAAGCAAATATTACTAACCAGGGATCCAACTAGTCCTTACCTATGGCCTTGGACCAAATAGTATAATCATAAGCTCAATAAGGATATCACATGCCCACCACTAATAACAAAGAAAATGGATCAATAAAAGATTTCAAATCAATAAAGGTGGAGAAAACTCAAGGGACGACCCCATACCCCAATCACACCGCTCAAGTCCCAGACTAAGAACAACTAGGACCAACCCGCGGCTATGACGAGCCACCAAGGTCACAAGAATCATGGCAAGGTTAAAGCCATAAATAAGCCCTAACGAGAGCAAACTATAACTATAAGGCGATTAAACACCACTTAATGATTTAAATGTCCAGCCTATTCTAAGGCAACCACGAATTAACCCTAACTAGAATAAAAAAGATCATCTTTTCTACAAGCGAAGGCATAGCTTAAACTATGGATCCCAACACTCACAATAAGGCTAAGGTTCCTACAGAATCAAGGTGGAATGACAAGAGAAAATGCATATACCCAGAAAATAACATCAAAAATACATGAAATCTATACTAGGCATTATCTAAGAAGTTCAATCATGAAAGTAGATAGAAGGCTATCTCAAAGCCGAACACGAATGCTTAAAATTCACAACTCACGTGCGATTTGCATTAGACATTCCTCTTAACACCACTAAATAATCAATTTATCAATCACAATATCATTACAGACTTTTTGACACTAAATCACAACAATTGGAAATGGACTCAAAATGGAGTCAAAACTAAAATATAGGACCCACATCAATAATTCTGAAATTTACTCCATCAAAAGTTTTAAAATAGAAGAAGTAACTCATGCCTCAAAAACAAACACAATCTGAGTTGGAAAATGGGATAAAATAGTCCATGCAAAAAAAATACAAGAAAAACACCATTAAAAGACTTGTGAAACCCCTTTCAATTAGAAATTACCTCAATATGCTAACTTCAACGCTTCCCTGATCACTCCAACACCTAGCACACTAATTTAAGGTCAAAAACAATTTGAATCACCCAAAATAAAGCTTCCTAGCTCCAAATATCGAAGTTTTAAAATGAGGGTTGAAGTTGATATTTCGCTATTTAAATAGTAGTGATTCTGGCTAGTAAAACCTATATCTAGTCACTACAACACTGAATTCTTTCCTCTAATCTCTACACTAGCAACACTAGCTTTTCCTATTTAGCAGAATCCCCAAATAGCGCTAAAAATTCATTCAACACCAGATTTTGCTGTTTATCAAAATCCCCAAACAGACCCTCAAACTTTGTTTAGAATCTATTAAAAATAAACCAGACATATTCCCTCCTAAATTCAACATTCTAGACTCAATGTAACTGTTGCAACTTCCATCTAAGGTCGTTTCGTTCAAAAGTGGGTTTCACACTCAAGTTCCATTTTGAGCGAAAAACCATAACAAGTCTTCAAATGAGACCAAAAGCCTAGGGAACCATACAAAAGGTCATTCTAGACCAAACAAGACATACTGGGTCTAATGGCACTAATGAAATTCTCACTCGAGCATATTTGGAAAGAATGTTGACCAAAGACGACCATTAGCTTCAGCTTCAAAGTAAAATGCCAAACGATACAAACTCTCAGAAGTAGTCTCGGGGCCCAAAATAACAATGACCCTAGTGTAAAATGGTCTTTTTAGAACTAATGAAACTGTCAAAATTGCATTCGTAAACTATGTTTCTGAACTATTGATTGAAGTCAATCATTCAAGTTTCAATGGCTCCAAAATACAAAAGAATTGCACAAAAATCCAAACTAACGACCCGGCGACCAATTTTTTAGTCACATTAAGTCATAAAAGACTTGTGGTCGATACATGAAAGCTATATACACTGATAACATTGGAGACAAAGAATATGGCCTAGAGGGTCATTATTAAAGTGATTGTTGAGTGTGTTTTTGAAATTAGATGGAGTATGTTATATAATATTATGTACAAATATTATGTTAAATTGAGGTATTTTTAGTTGTGATAGATTGACATCAATGGAGGAAAGGTATTCATGGTGGTTCAAATGGTTGATTAAGACGTTGGTAAGAAATGTGATTGAAAGTTCTAAATGATGAAAACGTTAAGAAGAATGTTTATTTTTATTTATTTAGGGAAGTGAGTACAATTTACGATCAAATTGTGGCGTTGGATTTAATGTAAAACCTTGTGAGAGGTCGTCAAGGGATAATGAGAGACGAATGGAGTGAAAAAGAAGAAAAAATATTATGTTTTAAAAAATAATAAATAATAAGTGATGTGACATTTAGAGTCTGATGTAGATGATGATGTATAATTTTAAGTGTGTATTTGCACTTTATGGAACTTTAAAAGGGGTTTAAAATGTTCAGTTTCATTGAATTTTAGAGTACAGTTTGAAAAGTATTAAGTAGATGGGTCAAAATATAAACACATAAAAATATAGGGTTTTATCAAAGAATTTTGCATTTAATGTATTGTCCTGAGAGATTATTGAAAAGACTAGAATATTCAAATATATTGATAGGGTAAGTGTTAACTCACTATTTTGATTATGAGAGCATTCGAGAATGATGTATACATACGAATGAGCAGTTGTGTGAGTGGTCAAATAAGGAATCATACTAATGTGGTACATGGACACCAAATGTCCCCTATAAGTCATGACTACATGGGGATTACTAAGACCTTTTAGCAGATGTGTTCAAATGAGAGACAAATTAGTGATTAATTGGGCGAGTGCTAGAGATGATTAATAATATATAGGATTTGTATAGCTGCAACCCTAGGGTGGATATCATTTCCATGATTTATTGACTTTTTTGTTATTTTTAAAAGTATGTTTATGATCCATATTGATTTCTGATTGTTTCTTAATGATCAATTATTTGCAAGCTAGTTAAGGTCTAATTTTTCTAGAAGAACTATGCTATAGAAAGCTACATACTTATACCCATATTTATCTATTTACTTTTATTCATAGAGTATTGATTTTGTTAATGTGTACTTGCATTTTCAATGATTGGGGATTGCGATATGCTAGAAGGATGCAATGAAGTTTTTCTATATATATGCAAATATGTTAGTGATTGATGATGATTCCAATAACTTATTGTTTGACTATTCTAAATTAACCTATCTTCTTGTTTGATAACGTTAACTGTATAGTTACTAATGAAGACAATCTATGATGCCTAGAAGTACATAGTGTGTGGAGGATGCTACTCATGCACATTCTTTCAAGTGCAGACTCTGATCCAGAGACATCTATCTAACCTAGCATTTAGCACCTTCTGTTTATATATTTGAGTAGAGGCTTCTTCCGTTCCAAGTTGCTACAAATCTTCTCCTATTTTGATGTCTTTCTTTAAAACATTGATACACTTTATTATTTATTATTGAATGAGTTAAATTTTTTATGATTTTGATAGACTAAAAATTGAAGGTATTTTTATGCGAGAAGGCACATGATTCCACCAAAGTAAAACTATTTGGTCCACCATATCTATATTTTTATATATTTTATTTTCTGACTTTTAATTATTACATTATACTTCTTTAGCCTTGCCTAGATACTTTCATATTTAATGTGTTGGACATTAAGATTTGGTTCACCCACAAGGGAGTTGATGTGGATGCTAGTTGTAGTAGTTTGGGTCGTGACATGTTATCAGTTGATCAATAAACAAAATATCCCCTAAATATGTTTAAACATTAAATTAAAGAACAAGATAATAACATTTAACGCTGATGTCCTACAATACTTGAAATTATTTAGATAAGAGGGTTGTTTATGTGCATTGACACCAAGGGTAAAACCACATATGGCTAATGCATGCGTACCTTAATTTTTTTTTTATGATTTTGATATACCCAAAATTGAAGATATTTTTATGCGAGAAGGAACATAATTCCATGATGGTAAAACTATTCGCTCTACCAGTCTATGCCTTCTAAACTAGAGTTTTGAATTTTTTCCTTGATAAGTGCAAAGGTACAATATTAATTGTATATTGAGTGGTGAGGTCCCCATGTGAGGTAAGTATGCGTGAAATGCCAATTTATGGAACGTAGTAAAACCTAGCATATAATAAAATGCGGTAAGACATTGAGAAGTTTACCGAATGCTATAGAAAGTAAATAAATGCGATAAAAATATAAATATATGCAAGAATAAAGGAGTGTGAAAAAATAACAGTGTAATGATAATTCTAGACAAGTAATAACATACAACATATAAAATTTAAGAGAAGGGGGTTTGACATATAACTACTTTATTTAAGATAGTAAAATATGAGACGAATTATGAAACATAAATAAATAGAAAAGAATACTTAAACATATGAAGGAACCAAAGAAACAAATCTAATCATGAAGAGAAAATCTAAAATCTAATAAAACAGAATAATTATCAAAATGGATACAAGACATTGAATTTATTAAGAAATGATATAAGCGAGGAGAGAAAATTGACAAAAAGATATATGAAAAAAAAGGAAAATAAAGATTGTATCAGGTCAGAACTTCCCCCAAATTAGTTGTAATGACCCTCTAGGTATTTTTTATGACAATTCCCTCTTTCTATAGTTTAGAGCATTCCTATAGTGACCCCAAGTAATTTATGACTTTCTGGTACTGATAGCTCGATCACCTAGTAATTTGTTTGGTTTTTATGCAAGTGTTCGTGTTTTAAAGATTTTGAAACATGACTAGTTAATTTCGATCAAAATTTTAGGAAGACAACATTAGAATGAAATTTCATAGTTCCATTAGCACCGCAAGGGTCATTTTGGGCTAGTGGCATGGTTGGCCTGGATTTTGATGCTTCTTGTGTGAGTTTGTGCCATTAGGCATTTTAGGTTTTAAGCTTTCCCCTAAATTTGACCTCGGTCAACATTCTTTGTAATTGTGCTTGGATGAGAATTTTGTCAGTTTGGCTAACTCCATAAGATTGAGTTTTGTCTTGCCCCCTTATAGCTTTTTTAAGGGCTCCAAATCTAATTCTGAGCCCCCTTATAGATTTTGGCTTGATTCAAACTTTAGCTATGGAACCTATTTTTTTTTAGACAACCTCGCATGGATGTTTTGACTACTCTGTTGAGTCCAGAATATGGAATTTGATAGGTCAGCATATCTTGTTTGTATGCACAGGTTTCTGAATGAATTATCACACTATTCTCACATTGTATCCCCTTTTCATACGCAGAATCAAACAACCCTCTTTTATTCTAGGTTTTATACAATAATCTGCCTTCAACCCTTCAAATATTCCATATGGTATAATTATAACTTGCATTCTGGAGGAAAATAATGTGACTTTTAGATGTCCCTCATGTTTTTGGTAAACGATGCTATAACTCAACGGCTTTTGACAGTATCGGGTACGCTTGTTCTACCAACTCTTACTTCCTTAAATCTTATTTAAATGTCATTGGTGTTGCTTGCCAAGAACATACATAGAATTCCCTTCTACGAAATCATTTGCCATCCCTCTCTTTTGAATCGAAAATGTTAGAAGACATTATTTCCTGAGTCTCTAAGATGCACAATAAGTTTGAATCTCTTAAAGATCTTCTTCAAGCCTCTAACTTTCAGATGGACAATCTCAAAGAGATTATGGAAAGAGAAAGGGACACTGCAAAGGAAACTAGTGTTGATGTGGCAAAAACTCCTCTAAAGCTAGATCATATCATCAAGCAGGCTATCAAAGTAGCAAATCGTGTTCAAGCAAGTAAGCTCGTCATTACAACATCTATTTCCAATAAATTTCAACCTTGAAGAGTACTACTGTATTATGTCAACACTCTCTCTTATTTTCTTGGAATTTCTTGGAAATCATTGTTAATGGTTGTTATTAATACGTTATGCACATTTTTTTTTGGTAATCTCTTTAGCATAATATGTTATATGGAATAAGCCAAACTAGTTGGATATTATGTTTTGGTTTGTTATGAACTCTTCTATTTGCCTGTCTGGCTCTTCTCTATGTGTATGCATGTATCTTGTTCTATATCTGTTTTGTTCTTCACTTTTTTTGATGTCATAAGGGGAGAATTATAGCCAAACATCCAAAAACTAACATTCGGGAGGTAAACTATGCTTGATAGTCAACTTAGCTTGTACAATTCACAAATTCATAAACTCAGGGTGAGAAAACTATAAAATCTCTTCAAAAAGACAATTTGACTATAAATGATAAGTTGTCTTGATCAAAAAGGGGGATATTGTTAGTGTTAATTTTGATGATGTATGTGCAGGACCATATTACTAAATGGCAAGATACTGAGAAAAATAAAGGAAGAAACAAAATCTCCGACGGGTAAATATCTATCAACAGATAGCAAATTGACTAAAGATCTCGAAAGAATGATAAAAAGGAAAATATCAATAGAAGCAGGTTCTGAGTATTATAAATTGATATTAACCTTATATGATGAATTTTAAATTAAAAAGAGATGTTGTAAATCAAGCTAATAAAGGAAAATCACAAAGAGTGATCAATTGACCAATTCCAATAAATTCTTTTGAAGATTACCAAAATTTCTTTATACTTTAACTTATTCATCAAAGCATTATTCTCTTTCCTATTCCAAGAATCAAATTACCTGGGTTGCCTTTATCTTCAAATAAACCTTAATCGTCTCTATAAAAAAAAACCAAGAAGTTGCTGAAGATTAATATACTTGATGCATGAACCTTCTTACATTCTCTTTTACTTTTAGCAAATATTGTTTTTCTGAGTGAATTATTGTTTAATAAGATAAGAGGACAAAAAATTAGTTTGGTGAGGCCTTGTATCTAAATATTTAAATTAATGTAAAAGAGAGAGTTTAATGTAGACTTAGGAGCTATACTTGTAACCATTTCAATATCACAAAACAAAAATATAACACCCATGCAACCCAAGGGGACATGAGTAAGATCAATATTGGATTCCAATCAGTATAAAAATATCAGGCGTTGAATTTCCTTGGAATTTGATTCCCTTTTCTTTTCCAAGGATCAAATCTCTTGGGTTGCTTTTACATTCAAAGAAGCCTTCATCATCTCTATAAAAAGCAAGAAGTTGTTGAAGATCAATATACTTGATGACTTAACCTTCTTACAATTCTCATCTACTTTTAGCAAACATTGTTTTCCTAAATGAATTGCTATGTAATAAAAAAAAGAAAAAGGAGAAAACTAGTTTCGTGAAGCCCTGTATCAAAAGATGTAAAAGAAATAAAAAGAAAGTGTTAAGTGTATATTTAGGATCTATATTCGTAACCACTTCAATATTACAACCATAGAAGAGAATAGTCTTGCAACCCAAGGGAATGGAGTAAGATCATTCTGGATCAAAACCAGTATAAAAATATCAAGTGTTGAATTTCCTTACTAAACTTAACTTATTTATTTACCTTTTAGTTACTATCTAGTCGACTGCTAAAATAGTTAGTTAACAAAACAAAGTAAAAGGGATTAATTCACCCCCCAGCCCCCACAATCATCCACTCTTATGTTTATTATCACCATGGAAATATTTAGCTTAAGATATTGGATGAGGTACACGAAAAAGATATCTGCTCAAGAGTTGTATAGAATTTACTGAACCTTTAGTTAAAAAAAAAGACAAGACTTAAGGTTTTAGTTTCTAAAGATGAGTGCTCCAAAGTTAGAAGTTCACATATCCTTTTATATAGTTTCAACTATCTATATACAACTATGCCTCAGTGTTAATCAAATTAAGAACACTATACACACTCTCATGAATCAATTTAAAAACACCTCATTCGATATTATCATTTATATAAGTATGAAAAATATAGTGAACTAAGGATGGATGTAGGCTATAATATATGGATACAACCTTTGCCAAAGGTTTTGTAATCATAGATATTATTTCTGAATCAGATTTTTCCTCTATTAAAATAATACATTCTTGATAGAAAATAATTGCTGTAAAGAATTTGGAAGGATATTTAAGAAATAAAATGGTTAAAAAAGGATTATGTCATAAGAGGAATAAAGGTAGAGATAATGATTTTTTTTAGTGTAATTAGCTTCTAATCTTAGTTACACATTGAGGTATGAAGTGGAGGGATTGCATCCAGAATCTTTTATGATAAAAATGTATGAACGAAATTAAAAAGTGATCTTTATAGAGCCGTGGTTAATATCATTGTTGTAAGTGGTGGAGTGTTAGCCAGTCAAGAACTCCAATGTTAAGATGTTGTATGTTGTAGTAATGAGAATGTTGAGATGGATGTGTGGATATACAAAGAGTGATAAAATTATCAATGAGTATATTTAGGATATTTGGGATACGGAAAGAGTGACCTCTATGGTGGACAAGCTGAGGGAAATAAGGTTGAGATAATTTGTACATGTGAAAAGAAGATGCACAAATGCCCCAATTAGGAGATGCACAAATATCCTAGTTAGGAGATGTTAGAGGTTGATTATATTAGGTATTACGAGAGGTAAAGGGAGATCAAAAAAGTATTGGGGTGAGGTATTACAAGTCTGGGAAGTATTCATTGCATGGACGGATTTCTATTTGGCATCGAAAGCATATAGTATTTGAAGAGATTATGAAAATCAAAGAACCAATATAGAAGATTGTGATGTTTTAGTTACACAATATAGGAAAAGAATATCATTATGTTTTAGGATTTTTTAAATTATAGTATGATGTCCATGTTATTAAGGGTATTTATGTATTTTTTTAATTTAGTTAACCCTAGTAGTATATAAAGAATAGGATTAGTACTATTGTGGTAGACAATATTTTTCGTTGACTAGTCTAGCAGGTGAGTTTTATGGGTTGTATCATTTTCTCTCTATTGGATCTGTCCTGAATATAATTTTATAAGATTATTTATGTATGATTTGAATCTAATCTTGTAATAAATTGTTCAAATTAGGAAGTTGTTCTTTAATTACTTCAAAAGAGGCATTGTTTTATTTCATCTTTATCTTTGATAGGTATTTTCTTTCTTCTTTCTACTTTAAATACATCAAATATCTAGAATATCTAAGGGATTTCAAATCTGAAATTTGGGTTCATTTGATATAGTTTGAACTAGTTTTGAGTTAAAATTCAGACCTACTTTGAGGAGGAAGAAGAAGATGTCAGAAATAGCCAGATTTGTGAAAATTATGAATTGGGTGTATTAAATTCTTGTTCTAATCAGTAAAATTTTTAGGAGATTTCGTGGATTTTATGGGGGACTTCCAACTAGATTTAGTCAAATAAATTGAGCAAAAATGTGAGAATCTTGAAGAACAATGCTTAAATTCCTGAAATTTCAGAAATAACTACTTCTGTGTTGTGACTACTTTGTTGTCTAGGTCTAACACTTAGTCTTTTAGTTCATGTTTTTCTTATTCTTCTCTTGATATTTATAATTAGTTTACAGTTAATATTATTTGATGCTAGCATTATCTAGTTTTGTGTTTGTATTTCATTTCATTGCAATTTGTTTCGTACTTTCTCTTTTAGTTGTGTTATGTGTTTATTTTATTCCTAGTTCGGTACTATTTTTTTTTCCCTTTGTTAGTGACATAAATGCCATTCTGAATCAATACTCGTAAGCTTACTTTGACCTTATTTGAGATTGTAGAACTATGAAGAGACTAAGGGATACCCTTGAGTGGTGAAATCATTTGAGTCTGGGTCTAAAGCCTGTGACCTTTGAGTGATACAAGTGAGAGAGTGACTTGTGCGGTTTATTATTTTTACTAACAACTTTTTTGTGTTAATTATGTGTTACAATGTTCTACTTCTTATAGAGATTATTTTTGAAGAATTCTATATTAATTATAGTAGTGCTTTGACAAGAAAGAGAAAACTTGAACCTAATGAAAATTTGACAAAATTTGAAGTTATTGTTGAGGGATACAAGAGTGGTTGCACTTTTTGTTGCACCTTAGGTGTAGATAAATTGTGTTATATAAACTTTGTGGATCTATCTTTGGTTGAGTTATCTGAGATACCTTGTTTTATAAAATTTAGAACACAGTAAAACAGAAGTGTCACAAATAGAGAAAGAAGGAGAAAATCATACATTTCCAGAGGACAAATTTGGGTGGGTAGAAGGTCATAACCAATCCAAAAACTTAATTGCTACTAATATTCACTATATATGTGAATCTGGTGGTTTCTCTTGCACTCATAGGGTTTTCCATTTTGTTACATTACAGAGACAACCCTACTTTCTTCTTCAAAATGTTGGAGAAGCCTTCCCAGTAACAGTGAAGGCTTCTCCAACACTTTGAAGCAGAAAATAGGGCTATTTCTGAAATGTAACCAAATTGAAAACCCTATGAGTGAAGGAAAAACCACCAGATTCACATATATAGTTAACAGAGGAATTTGGGTTTTTGATTGGTTGGGAACTTTTATCCACTCAAATTTATCCTCAGGATATGTATGTTGTCCGCCTTCTCGTGGTATAGGGACTCTTCTATTTTACGGTGATCTCAATTATGGTACAAAGTTAATCCAACAATTTAAGTAGAGTCTTTGAAACTTTAGTCATGCCAAGCTAAAAAATTTAAGTGAAGAGTCATTCCAATGACTCAAAGGGAATCCTCGGAGCCTATTGTAATCCAATGAAATGAAAAAGAGAACATAAAGAGAGAAATAAGGGTGTGAATAGTTGAAATTCAAGATATTAGATAGAAGAGGATATTTTGAAAGAAGTAAGTGAGTGGCTACCAGAAAATAATAAAATATTGTTAAAAAATAAGAATGGATTGTCATAAGAAGAAATGAAAAAAAGTGAGGCAAGTAAGAGGAAACAAGATGATATAAGAGAAAAGCTAGAGAGTCTGAGTAAGAGCTTTTCTTATTCTAAGACTAACCTTTTGAATGATTGTTTTTCATAGGAGCAACCCATTGGCAAAGGAACAACCCACTTCTAGAACTGAGAACTTTAATTCTTTCACGCAAGAAACCAAGGGAAGGATGGGGGACTCCATTCGCAGAATGGTCCAGAGATAAGAAATTAGGATCTAATAGGAAATTCACATCCACTATTTGATAAAAGTAGCCTAAAAGTTTCTTGAACGAAATACTTTGCTGGTCTACTAATGGACTAACTATCCACTGATTCCATTCATTGGATACTGCCCGAAACTTCATCAACGGTTTACCACAAAGGAAAGGCAATACATGGTTCATAGCCACATTGTTGATCTCTATGTCTTCTCTCCTAATGTAGTATGCATGCAATTTAGATTCCTCGTTCCGTTCTTGCTTATAAGCAACAACCTTAAAGTTGTCCTTTGGAACCTACAATCCCAAACAAACAAGGCTTGATTGTGGAACGAGGAATCAAAATTACCTATAGACTAAATTAGGAGAGAAGACATAGAGATCAAAGATGTGGTTAAATATGTATTGCCTTTCCTTCATGGTAAATCATTGATGAAGTTTTGGGCAATGCTTAATAAATGGAATCATTGGATAGTTAGTATGTTAGTAGCATACCAACGAAGTATTTCATTCTAGAAACATTCATGCTACCTTTATCAAATTATGGATGTGGATTTCCAATGAGATCCTTATTTACTGTCTCTGGACAATTCTGCGAATGCAGTCCACCATCCTTCCCTTAGTTTCTTGCCTTAAAGGATTAAGAGAAAACCATCATTATTTGTTTTGTACGTATTCTTGAACAGGATCATAAAAGGGACAACTTAGCAAGGAAAGAAATTCATGAATTCAATCAAGAAAATAATCATGAGACTACTTTTTCAAGTGAGAAAGAAAGCTTTTTACTGTTAAATAAAGATAAAGATTGTTCTTTATGTACTTATCAAGGTAAGAAAACTTATCCCAACCCTTTAGTTATTTCAAATAAACTTGCAAGAGGCTTGAGTATGAAATATAAACAATCTCTTAGTGAGGTTTCTTTGTATTAATATGCAAATAGAGTGTGATGATACACTAGTTGCTTATGGTTGTGGAGCTAAAATTGTCATTGATTGTGATCTTAGAAAGTTTGAAGTAAGTGTTATGTGAAGTGTGGAAAAAAATGAGGTACAATGTGTTTCTTTAAATTCTTGTGGTAAAGGTAAATTTATTTCTTCTTTAGCTAGCAAGAACACTAAAAATGTGATTGACGATAAATGTCTCTTTGCTAGTGAAATTTATTGTGACAATTCTTTATCTTGTAAGGACATGAATGTATTTTGTAGTTAGTAGTCCTCTTAAAATTGAGCATGAAAATTGTAATGATATCCCTTTTAGCCTAAGGAATTTCAAAATATCAAAATATTTTTACAATAATTTATTTTTGGAAAAAATTCAAGAAGGTTCGAAAAGTGATCTTTTTTTTGATAATGTGAGTCATTCTTTAAGTTGTCCTAATGTTTATAGTGTTATTCACATAGATGGTAATTTAAAAATTGAGTTTAAAGATGTCAACACTATTGATGGAGTCCCATGAATGATTCATTCCCTTTTTATTAGTGTTATGTTGATAAAAGTGATCATAATACATTGTATGCAATTAACGTGATGTAGATGTGTTACACTCTCAAGATGATACTTTAATTAAATTATGTTTTATTTTTAAAACAGTGTTTGGAATTTTTTAAACAAGAATTATAGTATATATATCAGATGGTGAGCCCACTGTATTTATGTGTTATGAATACTTACCGTTAGCTCTTTTTTATAATGAGCTTTTTCAGATTTGTATAGAAAGTTTTCACTATGTGTAACACTTCACACTCTTCCATGAGAGAATTCCTCCTTTTTTTATTAATAATATGAAAGCTGACAAAAATAATAGACAAAAAATTTCAACAAAAAAAGTCATTTCTTTCGTATATTTCTTAAGGATATATTCATCTCTAAATAAAATGTTAGTAGGTTTGCATTTTTCAATGAGTTGTAGCTTCAAATTATGTCATTTTGCTTCAATGAAATTGTTTCTTTCAAATATGCTACATTGCAATTGTTTGTTTTTTATTTTCCTATTCGTGAGTTTTTGTTTGTTTTAAATCAACTTAACTATAATGCAGGTCAAGATAAGATTATATTTTGATAGGGGTATGCAATGTCTTGTTATCATTTTATTCTATTGTGGTAATATTATTTTTCTATGTATTCCTTAAAATGATTTCCCTAATATTTGTGATGTCTCCATTACTTTTGTTTTGTCATTTTAAATTTTTTTTATATGCGTACTTGAGTTGAGAATCTTCATAAAAAAAAAGAAAAAACCTTTTACCTCTACCAAAGGTGGATCAAGAATTTCAACAATTGATATTGTTAATGAATCTATTATTATTAGCTATAACTGTTGGATAACTATATGATATAACGATTGGACGACTATATGCACAACAAAATCATATAAGAATCATACTATTTATATGAATGATAGATAACCAATAACGTTTATGCTAGAATACATATAATAATATTAGAGCACATAAAATAACTGAAATTTAATCCAAGAATTACCTCTCAAAGGGTGAACAGATACTTTAAAGAAAATCCACAAGTTAAATAGACCTTCTAGGGAATCTACAAGATAGGCAGCAACTTTGTTGTTTTCTACTATGATCCCTAGTTCACATCCAAACTCTCTCAATACTTGCGTAGACAAGTATTGAATAGAAAATTCATTACTTTTCTAGGTTAGAAGAACCTCTATTATAGAGATTTCTTCCTAGTCCAAAAGGGAGAAGAAAACCCACACTTTTCTTGAAAATAAGAAAACACAGGTTATTTTGTTCCTGTTTTTCTAGAAAATAGGATTTTGAGTTCTAATTAAATATAGACACTGTACGTACACATAATTATTTACTGCGACTTCCTATTATGAAAATAATTCCCAATAATAAATTTGATTTGTTCTTACCATTATATTATAAATCATTCCACTAGAAATTTGTGATTGTACTCCTCTATTTATATTTCAAAATTCTCCATTAAACACATATGTGATTCCACATGTTAAGGATACAGAGAGTAATCAATAAATTAAATTAAAAATTAATTTAATTCAATGATTAATTTCCTTGAGAACACAATCTTACTTATTTCATATATCGGATTCAAAAATCCACTTGCAATGTTTGACACGATGAGAACTTATAAGATTCTTACAAAAGACATATTATAAATCACTATATCGGGACATAGATTCCATCAACTAACTTATTATTTCACCAATATATATTATTATCCAATCTACCAGACATATTAATCCATCTCAGAATCTAACATATTAATAAATCAAAATTATATTTAATATATACATATCATAATAGTTATATGGGGATTAAAAATATAAGTGCATTTAACAATTTAGAGAATATTTTTTGGTCAATCAGTCTAAAGCAATTATCTCGACTCTGTCCCATTCAATGCATACAAAATACACTAGCTTAAGAAGTTGGTAATACGTTGTTCTCATATTCAAGATAAATTATATATAATCTTGTCCAACAATCGTACCATCACATGTCCAATATCCATCCTAGATTGTGAACAAAAATCTTTACACTTATAAGAACTGATGGTTTAATCCTCTATATATAGGTTAAAACTCTATACACTAAATCACCTACTATATGAGTAAACAGACACCATAAATGAATATATGATCTACTAAAACTTAATAAATATTTATGATATAATAAATAATATATTTTGACATATGGTTAATAGTATATATCCCAACAATCTCCTACTTAGACTTTTAACCATCACAATTGTTATAATGTATTATATCTCATAAATGCATGGTTAATAGTATATACCTTAACAATCTCCCATTTAGATATTTAATCTTGAAAATTGATAGAATATTATTTCTAAACACATGATTAATAATATATACTCAAACAATCTCGCACTTAGACTCTTAACAATGCATTTATAACTTTCACCGGCAGTCCTTTAGTTCTTATAAAAAGGGGTTTTAAAAAAAATGTTTTTTCATGCAATTTCTTCTAGTAGTGCTTCGTCGTGACTAATTGATTTTGTACTATATCTTGAGGGACTTTACCATGAATGTAACACCTCAGTGTTTGAATGATATAAAAATAGAAGAACTAAATTGGAAATAGCAAAACCTGAATATTTTTCAAGTTAGGCATAGGTTATGAGTTTTGGGTCAACTTCAAACAACCATATCTTTAAGTACATGATGACTTAGATGGCCTATAATATATCAAATTAAAGTTCTTGGAATTCTCTTTCAAACACCACCGATCTTGCTAATTTTAGAGCTTCTATCAGGGAGATATGCCCTTTTGAAGTCAGGCTGTCCATATAAGGAAAGTTACCCGAAAATATGAGGGGTATTTTGGTTTCTCCTTACCCAATAAGCTTAAAACGTTTTTAATAAATAATTGTGGGTTTGAAATAGTTTTGTACAGTACTACAAATCCTAATTTACTCTAGGGTCTTGAGAGAAGTTCAAGAAGAGGAGAAAAGGAGGAACGTTGAGGCGTTCTTCAAGATTTCTTGGGAATCGAAGGTTGTTTCGCCAAGGGTTTAATCCCTAAGAGGTATGTGAGTTCTCACAGTATTGGGTTCATTCACCCACATGCCAATCATATTATTTTCAGCGTAATTGCATATTTGAAAGTTGAAAGATTAGAGTTCTATATTAGTGTTCTTGAAGTTTTGCTTTCGTTCTTGAATTAGGATGAGTTTGATGATTTCAGGAGATAATCATATTGAGTTTAAGAGTTGTTTTTAGTAGATTTGGGTGTAGTTATATTGGGTTATTGAATCGAAGAAGAAATTGAGAAAAAAATTGATTGTAGATGAATTAGTATCAAAGAAATAAGAAGAAAATTCATCAGGATTATCTGGTGGAGGGGTGATGCGATACTCCCTAGATGTGCCTGCACATCTAGCGTGGTATGCAAGGAGTGTATAATTTTTGACTCTCTGAACTTTAGGGGCTGGGGCGTCATGTCAGCAGAGCTCTAGGGTTGCCAGCCCCTAACCTTTTTTCTATCATTTTACCCCTCTAAGTTCTTTTAAAGTATACCTTTACTTCCTATAGATTGTAACTACTCTAAACTACATCTAAACATCTAGAAATCACTCACAATGTGAATCATAACTTGAATTCAGAATTCAAATTAAAGGTAGAGCTAAGAGTCAAGTCTTGAGAGTTCTTCGAATCATTTTACGAAGTCTTTTTTAAAAATTATTTTAACTTTTTTTAAGGCCAGAGCATTGAGTTGAGGAAGAGTAAGAGCTGAGTTCATTTTCTCTAAAATGATATATGGGAACTAAGTATTCCCAAGAGAAAGTTTTTATATTTAAGATGAGAGGAAACACCGATTTCCAAAGAGATCTTGAATAGTTTTCACTATTAATTCTTTTTAGAGAAACCTTTTGAGTAATAATCTCAAAAATGAGGAAGAGGAAATGTTTTATTTAAAACATAATGGTATAAGTATATTTTGGGAGTAGTATTGACCACTGATATGGGGGAGAGTTCTAACAAATCATAGCCCCCATAATTTATGTAGCCAATGTGGGTAGAAAAGGGTCATAGATTTTTTATTATTCCTTTATTGCTTTATAGCTTAAATTAGTGGATCCACTTCGTTAAGGAGTTCTATACCTCGACAAAGTGTTGGACAGTTGTAGAAGCGTAGGCTAGACATTGTATCATCACATAGCTCATAGTAATGGTTGTCGGTTAGAGAATCTCCTAAACAGAGTTATTTTGTATTTTTGCATAAAAATAGAGTTTATATTGTATTTTCTATTACATTGAGTTGATATGTACTATTTTAAAGCTTTTCTTTATACTACATTATTTTTGTTGCTTTATATTTGAATGAGTTATGTTGAGTTGAGACGAGGTAAGTGTTTCTTCAGTTCCAGCTCAAGCTTATGTCTTGTTTTATATTTCCCCTCACATGCTCATACATTCAATGTACTAATGCCATTTGGCCTACAACTTTTATGATGGAGATACAGGTAACCACAATCAGCATCCTTCATTGATCCAGTTGAGTTCCAGAGTATTGGTGAGCCTCTTTACTTCTGAATGATCCTTTCTTTTAATTTTAGGTATTTCAGTTGTTAGGATGATCGGTAGTCTTGTCCCGATATCCCTCATAGGATTAGAGGCTTCATAGATAGATATACACTAGTTAATAAATATTTTTATTTTCAATTGTCCATGTTAAGACCTGAGATGCCTCTTTTGGCTAGTAAAATGTTTCTTTAAACATTTTTAAACTTTATATTTTGCAACATTGGAGATATATTTTAATTTTTAAAGTAATTTTAATAGGATTAGGTCTTCCTCTAAGAGTTAAGCTAGGCTAAGGGTTTGCTTGGGGCCAGCAATGGTTCTCGTGTGTCAGCCACGTCCAGGGTGTAGGCCTAAGGTGTAACAAACCTGGTATCAAGGACAGAGTTCAAGAGTCCTAGGGTGTGCACAAAGTCATGTCTGTAGAGTCCTAGTTACCGGTGTGAAGTGCACCACACATATAATTAGGAAGCTGCGACATTTTTGAACTATCTCATTCCTTCATACTCTTTTCATGCGATAGTGTTCATCTTTATAAATGATTCTTTCTAATTCATGCTTGTGTGTATATTTTAGATTATGCGTCCATGAAGAGGTGTTCAAGGTCATCCTATTAGGAGTAAGGTTGAGGATCAAGGGGTCCCCGATGCACCAAAAGTGCCACCCTAAGTAGAAGACACAAATGTTGAGTTTTGACACGCTATCTAGATGTTGAGCCTAGTGGTGAGCAACCTAGCAGGTAAACAAAGAGCAGTTTGATAAGATGTGGCTGATACATCTAGAATTTTTGAGTTCTTAAAGACGAATCCTTCAGACTTCACCAATTCAAGTGTCAGTGAGGATTCAAAAATCTTTGTTGAAGAGCTATAAAAGGTTTTTTAGATTATGCATATTGGTGATGCGGAGTGAGTAGAACTAGTTTTATATCAATTGAACGGTGTCGTTAGAATATGGTTTGACTAATGAATAAAGAATACAGATGAGGGTTCACCAATTGTGAGCTAGCTGTGTTCAAAGAGGCCTTCATTTGGCATTTCTTTCCCAATGATCTAAGAGAGGCAAAGGTAAAGGAACTCCTCACTCTTAAGAAGGAATCCATGAGTGTGCATGAGTACAATCTTAAGTTCACCCAAATTTCCCGCTATGCCCCATAGATAGTTGTGGACATGAGGAGAAGGATTAGTCTTTTCATTGCTAGGTTTGTCTCATCTATCAAGTTAAGAGGGCAAGACAACTATACTGGTAGGAGATTTTGAAATAGCAAGGCTAATGATCCATGTGCAATAAGTTGAGGAAGTTAAGTTGAGGGATAGAGAAGAGTTTCAAAACAAGAAAGCTAAGACAATAAGAAATGAGTTGAGGAAGTTGAGAGAAATGTTAACCGCTCATGTTTTCCAAAAAAGTAAAATTGACCTACTCCATCATCTGCTAGTGCACATTTACAAAAAAATAGAGGTGAGTTCAAGAATAAGAATTCGCACAGTATCAGAGCTAGACCAGCAAAGTCTCAAGGTAGTGTGGAACAAGGAGGTAATGGGACTCCTACATGTTCTAAGTATGGTAGGACCCACTCAGAAATGTGTTGTGATAGCTTCACTTATTCTTTCAAATGTGGTAAAAATTGTCACTTCCTGAGAGAGTGTTCAAAGACTACAGAAGGTAGTAGTAATAGGGAAAATAGAGCTCAATCTTCTTTATTTGATACACCAGACAGAGCTACACCAACAGGGGCTACTTCAAGAATAGGCGGAGGAGCAAACCGTGTGTATGCTAACACTAGTCGCCAAGAGCAGGAGAATTCACCTAATGGTGTCACTAGTATGATCAACGCCTTTTATTTGGATGTTTATGATTTGATATATCTAGGAGCTAGTCTATCTTTTATGACTCCTTATATTTTCATGAATTTTGATATTATTCCCAAGCAACTTCTAGAGCCCTTCAGTGTTTCTACACCTGTTGGTGAGTCTATTGTAGTGGAAAGAGTATGTCGTGATCGTACCATTTCCGTCAATCAGAAGGACACCATGGTTGACTTTGTCGAGTTAGACATGATAGATTTTGATGTTATTCTAGGTATGGAATTTCTTTATGCCTGTTATTCCTCAATTGATTGTAGAACTCGAGTAGTTAAGTTCCTAATTTCTAATGAGCAAGTTTTAGAGTGGATGAGTAGTTCAACAATGCCTAACGGTAGTTTTATTTCGTACTTTAAGGCGAGAAAATTAGTTTTCAAGGGGTGTATCTATCACTTAGTCCAAGTTAATGATTCTAGTTTTGATATACCACCTATTCAGTCAGTTCCAGCTCTAAGTGAGTTTGCAGAGGTCTTTCCAGATGATCTTCCCTAAGTCCCTCTTGAGAGAGAAATAGACTTCTGTATAGATATTCTTTTTGATACTCGTCCTATCTCTATTCCGCCATATAGAATGGCTCTAGCTGAGTTGAAAGAGTTAAAAGAGAAATTGAAAGATCTCCTTGAAAAAAGCTTCATTCGACCAAGTGTCTCACATTAGGGCGCTCCGATCTTATTTGTGAGGAAAAAGATGGTACTCTTAGAATGTGTATAGATTATTGTTAGCTGAACAAGGTTACTATCAAGAATAAATATCGTCTTTCGAGAATTGATGATCTCTTCGATCAACTTTAAGGTGCCACATTTTTTTCTGAGATAGTCCTCAGATCAGGCTATCATCAGTTAAGAGTAAGAGAAAGTGACATCCTTAAGACAACTTTTAGGGCGCGCTAGGGTCATTATGAATTTATGGTTATGTATTTTAACCTAATTAATTCTCCTACAGAATTTGTGGATCTTATGAATAGAGTATTCAACCCTTATTTATATACGTTTGTTATCGTATTCAATGATGACATTCTAATCTATTCGAGGAATGAGGAGGATCATGCTAGTCATCTCATAGTAGTTCTTCAAACTCTCAATGATAAAGAGTTGTATGCTAAATATTCCAAGTGTGAATTTTGGCTTGATTTTGTGGCAATCTTAGCAAACATAGTTTATGGTGATGGGATTAGAGAGACACTTTAAAGATTTATGTAGTTAAGAATTGGCGTAGATTCCAGTCTCCAACTAATATTAGGAGTTTCTTGGGATTTATTGGTTATTATATGAGGTTCCTCTAGAGGTACTGATCTATTTCTTCTCCGTTGACTATGCTAATTAAGATAAGAATAAAGTTTCAATGGTCTGACGCTTGTGAGAAAAACATTCACGAATTGAAAAAGCGGTTGACTACTGCCCTAGTATTGACCTTACCAGAAGGTACGCAAGGTTTTGTGATATATTTTGATGTGTCCAGAGTTGGATTGAGTTGTGTGTTGATGGGGAATGACAAAGTTATTGCTTATTCCTCCAGATAACTTAAGTTTGACTAGAGGAATTACCCAACCTATGATCTAGAGTTGGCTGCCGTAGTGTTTGCTTTGAAAATATGGCATTATTCTCTTTATGGTGTACATGTAGATGTGTTCATCAATTATAAGAGTCTCTTTGTATGTTTTAACTTAGAAAGATCTTAATCTAAGCCAGAGGAGGTGGTTCGAATTATTCAATGATTATGACATGAGTATTCTCTAACATGATCAGTCTTGAGCAGATTGTCTATAGGTAGTACTTCTCACATTGAGGAGGGCAAGAAAGAGTTGGCTAAAGATGTGCATAGACTTGCACAATTAGGAGTCCGACTAATGGATTCCAACGAAGGAGGAGTAGAGGTAATAAATGGGGCTGAATCATCATTAGTGTCTGAGGTGAAAGAAAAACAACACCAAGATCCTATTTTGCTTGAATAAAGGCAAATGTTCATAAGCAAAAAGTGATGGATTTTGAACAAAGGGGAGATGGTGAATTGAAGTATCAAGGTATATTGTGTGTGCTTGGTGGATGAACTCTAATAAAGGATCATGGAAAAATCTCATAGCTCAAGATATTCTATCCATCCATGTTCCACAAAGAAGTATCATGACTTGAGAAAAGTCTATTTGTGGATTACTATGAAAAAGTGTGTCATAGAGTTCGTTGCTAAGTGCCCGAATTGCCAAAAAGTAATGGTTAAGCACCAGAGGAATGGTGGTATGGCTCAGAACATAGATATACTAGAAAAGAAGTGGGAGACGATCAATACAGATTTCATTACAGGCTTGCCATGGTCTTGCATGTAGCATGATTTGATTGGGGTAATTATAGATCGAATGAATAAATCAGCACATTTCATACTAGTAAAGACTACCCATTCAGAAGAAGATTATGCTAAGTTATATATTCAAGAGGTAGTCAGACTTCATGGAGTTTCGATGTCCATCACTTAGGATGGAGGTGGTCAATTCACCATCCAATTTTGGAAATCTTTTGAGAATGGTTTGGGTTCGAAGGTGAATCTTAGTACTACTTTTCATCCTCAAACAGATGGTCAAGCAAAGTGTCACCACCTAGGGGTACCTCCTAGATTAAGCAAGGCATATAAGACCCCGAGAGGCCTCATACAAGCCATTTAGTAAATCATAACATAAAGTAATAGAAATGATACGAAAATTTTAAACATTTCAAAAGCGCCAAGGTCTTTTATAAAATGAGTGGAAGTCTTGATACCATAGTCTCAAATCATCTAAATTACATGAATAAAATCTTGGGTCACAGCCTATACAATAGTCTAACACATAAAATGAAAGAAACATAAGGAAATTTGATCACATCCAAGAACACAATGAGGACAAACCCAATCTTCACTTCCTTGAGATACTATTAACCTTGCCATGAGCTCAGTATCAATGTCGCCAGACCGTACATTTAATGAAAATGTAAGGAAGAGTATGCTTTAGTACAATCATGTAATAAATATGATATCCAGCATAAATAACATAAATGTAATGGTTAGTCAATATAAACCATAAGCATAATCAATGCACATACATTAACACCTTAGTCTAGACTTGGGTCATCCACCTCTAGTCAAACTTACCTCATGGAATGCACATAAAAATTCAAGCTCTTCATATATTATAGTGTAGTTTATATAATTCATACTTAGTTTTAAAGACATGGGGACTTTCCTCCTTACCTAGCTTACAAAGGCAAATGGATATTTGCCTCATGCCTTACTTACAAAGGCTAATGGATATTCGCCTCTTGCCTTACTTTGAGATCATCGGCACTCTCCTCCATAATCACATCATATGACATAGGTACTCACCTCCACATCATTTCATAAGGAGCATGGGTACTCGCCTCCATGTCGATTTATCATAATAAGAATGCGGGGAAGCACCTCTTGTCTAATTCTAAGGAGTATGGGAATCATCTCATATCATTCTCATATGGAGGGTCAAGGTTAATTGCCACTAGCCTCATCAATATATAGTCTTTTAGTCTAGATTCAATTTAGGTGAGCAATCCTTTAAACCTAGAATCATTAATGTGAGAAAGCCTTTCACATTCAAATATTCAAATCTAAGCAATTCATGTGCCAAGTATCCTTTCCACAACAATAACATCAATTACCAACAATTCATATCATAGGCTTTACTCTCAAGGCACTACATCTCATTATCATCATCATAGCTTTATTCTCAAGCAATTCTTATCATAATTCATCAATCCTACAGGGATAAGCCTAAACCCATAAAGTTTTCCCTCATAGCATCAACCCAATTATATCAAGTCTACGTTTGAATCATTGAATAGGCATGGGTACATGCAATTTCATCCTAAAAATATGTAATTCTATCAATTATGTCACAAAGAATCATAATCCACTCAATTGGATCCATAATCATCATAACCCACAACATTGGAAGAAACCCTTACTAAAATTGGGTATTTCATCTTCTCAATTGGGGAAAACTAGGGAACTCCATGGATAAAAAACTATCATACCTTGATTAAAAATCTCACATATGCTCGAGGATTGGAGGCTTGACCTTGATCCTAGCTTCAAACTCTATCATCTTCTTCATGTTCTAGAGAGAGAAATATTTGAGAGAGGACCTTTGCGTTTTCTTTTTGATTCTAAGGATAATGATTTAATTGGGGGAATTTTGGGAGTAAAATGCTTATACACTTTTTGATGTTAGGGATAAAATGACTTAGATAGCCTTAAGAAAACTATGATAAGACTTTTAGGACCCTTACTAAAACTTAGAGTTGCTGCACATTGAGGCTCTCCCAATGGCACTCGGCGACTCATCAAGTGAATCATTTGCTGGATTAAAGTTATAGTAGCTCCCTCTATGGATTAGTCCACTAAGAGATGGCGTAGGCAGACTTGGCGATGTGTCCACTGGAACGATCCCGACCTAGCTAGCCCAATTTTCCAGTAGCTAGGGCTTTGGAGACAACCCCTTAGGTGAAGGTGGATCCACTTGGCTAATTACCAAGTCACTTGGGCGATGGAACTTCACTTCCCCATGTTGGAAAATAAGGATATGTGATAGTTAACACAATGCTAGGTGTCATAGACCCTCAGCCTCCTCCATGACTTTAACCCCACATAGTTAGCCCTAGGTTAGCCTACTAGATTCTAAGGTGTGACATTATCTCCCTATTGGGGACATCAGTACTCGAATGACATTTTTAGACACCTTTCGTGGGTAAAGACTCGGTACTAGCAGCCCATCATGCATGCAATTCATCTAAATGCAAACAACTAAGGAGGAACTTCATCTCCAAAACATGCTCAATGCATCACAAGGAAGTAGGAACTACATCTATCAACCCAATATGCACTCATTTTCAACATTACTCATTGGCAAGGAGGTACTATCTTCTCCATTCTAAAATCATGCTCAACACAATCTCATGACGCTCATATGCAATTTGGTCTCAAAAACCATATCAAGCATGTTCATATATTTATCTCATGGAGCCTATAGGAAATTCATACTTAATGCACTACCACATGAGGAAAAATCAATTATCAACTCATTTTCTATAAAAACACAAGTTTTCATGACCATACATAACATAATGAAATCAGGGGAACATCAAAACACACGACTTCAAACAAGGAGTAAATCAAGAGGAAACTTACTACCTCAAGCTAAAGTAGGTGGAAAAAGATGGGGGTATCAGGATATCATATCATCTTTAATTAGTCCACAAATTGGACTCAATTAGGACTATATTTTAATAGAAATTATGTCCTCAAATGCTTATTTTATCACAATATATGATGAAAACACTTAAGTTTGTGGTATTTGAAATTTGAAGGAAAGCATGGACACTATGTCACAAGAAGGAACGAAAAGGCTGAAAAGAAATAAGAAATGAAGGCCTGAGGATCGCCAAGTCCACTTGGCAAGTCGCTGAAGGGCCTTACTTTGCTTTTGTTGCAGTCTACTGAGCCTTGAAGGAAAGGATCAACTCAACGAAAAAAGGGAGCAGTCGGCGCATCACCAAAGTTGAAGCAGTACCATCTCACCCAATGACCCAAAGCATGATGATGTTTAAGGCTAGTGCAAGACGGCAATGAACTACACCGAAGGGCGAATCACCGAGTTGATTGGCGATTTCGACTAACGACGCCGAATGATCCGTTGCAGCACAAATCTGTGAAAACTATAAATACTAGTTAGAGTTGTAGTTTTAAGTGTCAAACAATTATTATAATTTTCATATAGAATAGTACTTTCAGATACTTTTTCTCTATGTTTGAGAGGATTTTGAAGACTTGAAGATCCAAAGGGCTTCATCTTCAAGATTTGGATTTTGGTTTTTCGGATTCTTCAATTTTGGCCTGTATCAAGAGTTAAATCTTCATACCCAGTTGAATGCGAGCTCACTTTTGTATAAATTTCTATCTCTTATACATGCGTGGCTAAAAATGCCAATTCTTGGGGTGTGATTTAGTGAATATGGGTTAAGATAATTGTTAGGTCTTGCTTGCTAATAGTTTAATCGTAGTTTAATTGTGATTTCGTTTAGTAGTTGTTGATGAATTTAATGAATTATTAGTTTCAAATACAAGTTTACTTATGTATTTTTGGCATGGCCGGTGGGAGTGAGTCAATATGAGGTTCAACTCGAGAGAGTGAATCCTAGTCTCATTCCCGCACACATAGCTTGAGAGAGTGAGTGGGTCTAGTAGTAGGGTGGTCTTCATGTGGTAAGTGGGTGTCCGAGAGAAATGCATTTGAAATGGGGTAAGTTGCTCGAGAGAGAAGTTATCCCCCTTAAAGTTTAGCTTAGTCACAACTATTCTATGAATCTTCTTTTGAAAGCATGTACCCAATAATCTAGCTTAACCCGTATTCCCGTCACATCCGAAGGATCCCCTCTCATTATTTAGGAATCCTTGTTTATTTTGTTGTGTTTATTTACTAGTGACAAAACCCCTTTGTTAATTGACACTCTTGTGTCCCCCTTTAATTTACAATGATTTTAATCATTTATGTCTTTTGCTACGACTAGTTAGAACTAAATTTTATTTTTCTATTAATTCTCAAAACCACTCTCAAAACCACAGTGACACATCAGGCACTGATACCCTGGCAGATGGAGCGACGGCTTAGACAGGATCCCATCTTTACCGCCCTCTCTGTCTTCCTTAAATTTACATTCTGGATATTTTGTTTTATGCATTTGAGGACAAATGTTTTTGTTTGTGGTGGGGTGAGGTCCACACCTTTTGTTTGCTACTTTTGTTTGTTTTTCAACTATATATATTTGGGCTGTTATGTTTAAAATTATATTAATACTTCTCTTTTGTTGATGTTTTTTCTTGTGACTCCTTTTATTTTAAATTACAAAATAATTTGGACCCTTTCGAAAATTTTTGAATTATTCACACATTTTCGCCACCCTTTATATTCTCGTGTGTTGAATATGGTTTTTCCTTGGCAAATTTGAGTCTCGGTTTCGATCAATACCTATGACTTGAATAGTTCTTACAATCGAACGAACATGAATGTATGACTACGATAAGGCAAAATAAAGTTGCATAGACAATATGTGAACTCTTTGCATCACGTTGTGATTAGCTATTTATCAAATCGATTCTCTTGTGATGACCGTTGCACGTTAGCAAAAGTGTGAAGTCTTGTTTGACTTAAGTGTCGAGGCCTTCTATGATAAGCTTACCTGGAACCATGCATAACAACACCTAGAATTTGCCCTGTTGGTCTGGCTGACTAAGTAAGACTTTCTCTTGATATGATCTTAGGCAATTTCGAAGAGTGTGAACCAATTTGACATTATACCTCTTTTGTGACCTACCTTGTGAGCGTGTGATTCTCTCTTGAACACCCTTTGAGCCTTACCCTTCTTTAAATTAAACTTGATGAAAACTAGACCTTTCTTAATCCATTACCTATAATCCTCTTGAATTGTGGTTAATTGAATAGCCAACTTAAGCCAAAAGCCTAATAGGGTTCCGAACAATCGATGGGAAGTGACTAATAGAATGACCAAGGATGCACTAATGAAAACGATGAAGGAAAAAGAAATGAAGTGTTGAGAGCACCACATTTCATTAGGATAAAAGTCACTGAGCCTAAATGACTATACCTTTGCACTGAGCCCCGTTATAAGCCTTGTTAAGACATTTGTGATCTTGAGAAAGTCAAAACAAATGTTGATTAGAAAATATGGGCAAACCTTATGAGTGTGAGTGTTGTATCTGATTCTTGAACTTTAAATTGATTATGCCTTTGCATGTGAAAATTGAATCATCATTTGTGTGAGGGAATTTGAAGGCTTTTGTTAAGCTTGAACTGGCATTTGAAGCAAGTGTTGCGAGCTTGAGAATCATTCGTAATGGTGTGTCACAACTTAAATCTTTGAGTACACAATTGATCCTTGCATAAGTAAATTGAGCTTGTGTAGCACTGTTTGAGACATCCTTGTTGAACTGCTGAACACGAGTTTTACTTGAGGACAAGTAAAAGTTTAAGTTGAGGGTGTTGATGAGTCCAAAAATTGGACTCATTTAGGGCTATATTTTAATAGAAATTGTGTCCTCAAATGCTTATTTTATCTTAATATCTGATGAAAACACATAAGTTTCAGGTATTTGAAGTGTGAAAGAATGCATGGACACTACGTCACAAAAAGGAACGAAAAGGCTGAAAAGAATGAAGAAATGAAGGCCTGAGGATCGCCGAGTCCACTTGGCGAGTCACCGAAAGTTCTTACTTTGCCTTTTGATCCAGTGTGCTAACCCCTGAAGGAAAGAATCAAGTCGGCGGAGAAAAGGAGCAGTCGACGCATCGCCGAGAAGTTTCGCAAAATAGTACCAAGTCTCCCAATGACCTAGAGCACGACCATGATGAAGGTTGATGCAAGACGGTGATGAACTACACCAAAGGGCGAATCGCCGAGTTGGTCGACGATTCTAACTAACGGCGCTGAATGATCCGCTGTAGCACAAACCTATGAAAACTATAAATACTAGTTAGAGTTATAATTTTAAGTGTCGAACAATTATTATAATTTTCATATAAAATAGTACTTTTTGATATGTTTGCTCTAAGTTTGAGTGGGTTTGGATGTCTTGAAGATCCAAAGGGTTTCATCTTCAAGATTTGGATTTGGGTCTCTTGGATTCTTCAATTTTGGCCTGTATCAAGACTTAAATCTTTATACCCAGTTGAATGCAAGCTCAATTTGGTATAAATTTCTATCTATTATACATGTGTGGCTAAAAATCCCAATTCTTGGGGTGTGATTTAGCAAATATGGGTAAAGATAATTGTTGGGTCTTGCTTGCTGATAGTTTACTTGTAGTTTAATTGTGATTTTGTTTAGTAGTTGTGGATGAATTTAATGCATTTATAGTAGCAAATACAAGTTTGTTTATGTGTTTTCGTCTTGCTCGAGAGACATCATGAAACTAAAACTACTAAATTGATGACCGGTGGGAATGGTCAACATCAGGGTCAACTCAAGAAAGTGAATCCTAGTCTCATTCTCACGCACTTAGCTCGAGAGAGTGAGTGGGTTAAGGCGTAGGCTGGTCTTCATGCGGCAAGTGGGTGTCTGAGAGGAGCACATTTGAAACGGGATAAGTTGCTCGAGAGAGCTTATCCCCCTTAAAGTTTAGCCTAGTCACAATTATTCTATGAAACTTCTATCGAAGCCATATACCCAATAATCTACCGTAACCCGTATTCCCATCACATCCCAAGGATCCCCTCTCATTACTTAGAAATCCTTGTTTATTTTAATGTTTTTACTTACTAGTGACAAGACCCCATTGTTAATTGACACTCTTGTGTCCCTCTTTAATTTACAATGTTTTTAATTGTTAATGTTTTTAGCTACGACTAGTTAGAAATAAATTTTTATTTTTCGATTAAATCTCAAAACCACTCTCTTGGGAATAATCCCAACCCTTGGTTGGGTTACTAAACTATTGTACAATTGTAGACACTTGCATCGGAAGTTGTGTCTTGATTACCGAAACATCAAGCCTGGGCTTCCAAGTGGCACCCTCAACTATGTGATTCCTCCATAAAATATTTACAGAGGCAACTTCCTTGTGTCTCAACTCCTTAACTTGCCGGTCTAGGATCTCAACTGGACCTCTTCATAAGAGAGATTTTAGTCAATCCCCAAGCCTATAAGGGGAACTATGGATGTCGGATCACCGACACACATCTTAAGCATAGAGACATGGAACACCGAATGCACCGTTGCCAGGTCGTTTGGCAAATCAAGTTTGTAAGCAACCTTACCAACAGGTCTACTTAGAGTGATCTCATTCGAGGATGACTGTTCCCAAGGGGGATAAATTGTAACACCTCGGTATTTGAAAGAGCTAAAAATAGAATGAACTAAAGCAGAAATAGCAAAATCTGAAAATTTTGCAAGTTCCGCATATGTTATGAGTTTTGCTACAACTTCAAACGACCATAACTTTCAGTATAAGATGATTTAGGTGGCCCATAAAATATCAAAAGAAAGGTCTTGGAATCCTCTTTCCAATGCAGCTAGGTTTGCTAGTTTTCGAGCTCGTATGACGGATATCTACCTATTTGAAGTCAGGTTGTCCATTTAAGAAAAGTTACCCAAAAATATGATGGGTATTTTGGTCTTTCCCTTACCCAATTAGCTTAAGACATTTTGAGTAAATAATTAGGGGTCAGAACTGATTTGATTTGGTTTAGTTTTACAAATCCTAATTAACGCTAGGGTTTTTAGAGATGTTCTAGAAGTGGGGAAAAGGTGGAAAGTCAAGGCGCTCTTCAAGCTTTTCTTGCGAATCAGAAGTTGTTTCGCAAAGGGTTTACTCCCTAAAAGGTATGTGAGTTTTCATAGTGATGGGTTCGTTGACCCACACACCAATCGTGTTATTTTGAGATTAATTTTGTTCTTTAAAGTTGAAGGATTAGATTTCTTGATTACTATTCTTGAAGTTTTGCTTTCGTTCTTGAATTAGGATGGGCTTGATTAGTTCTTGGGATAATTGTATCGATTTTAAGATTTGTTTTTGGGTATATTCTCTTGTACTTCAATCTAAAGAGAGATTGAGAAAAACAATCGATTCTAGACGAACTAGGATCAGAAAATGAGAACAAAAATTCACCAGAACAATCTGGGGAGGGGTTGCACAGCACACCCTAGATACGCCAGCAAGTCTAGCATGGCGCACCAACAACGCACCATTTTGGACTCTCTAACCTTTAGTGGCTGGCACCCCATGCCAGCACTGTGCCTGTGTCGCCTGCCCCACCCTTTTTTCCATCATTTTATTCATCTAAGTTCTTTTAACGTATACCTTTACTTCCTATCAATTATAAATACTCTAAACTACTTCCGAATATCTAGAGTTCATTCACAATGTGAATCATAACCTAGAATTCATAATTCAAATTCAAGGTATAGCTAACAATCAAGTCTTGAGAGTTCTTCTAGTCATTTTAAGAAGTCTTTTTACAAATTGTTTTAAAACTTGTTTTAAGACTTGACCATTCAGTTGAGGAAGAGTAAGAATTGAGGTTATTTACTCTAAAATGATATATGGTAACTAAGTATTCCCAAGAGAAATGTTTTTACAGTAAAGATGAGAGGAATCATCGATTTTCAAAGAGTTCATGAACAGTTTTCTATATTATTTCTTTTTAGAGAAACTTTTTGAGTAATAATCTCAAAGATGAGGAAGAGGAAATCTTTTCTTTAAAACATATTGATCTAAGTATATTTTGGAAGTAGTATTAACCACTGATATGGGGAAAGTTCTAACAACTCAAAGCCCCTATTAACCATGTAACAAACGTAGACAGAAAAGGGTCATACTTTTTAGATTATTCCTTTTTGCTTTTTCTCATAGACTAGTGGATCCAATTAGTTAAGGAATACTATACCCAAAAAAGTATAGGACAATTCTGGAAACTTTGTTTAGACGTTGTATCATCACATAGCTCATAATGATGGTTGTCGGCTAGAGAATCTCTCAAACTGAGTTATTTTGTATTTTTGCATACAAATAGAGGTTATATTGTATTTTCTAATACATTGAGTTGTTATATATTGTATTAAAGCTTTTCTTTATACTATATTTTTTCTATTGATTTATATTGAAATGAGTTGAGTTGAGGTGAGGTAAGTGTTACTTCTATTCCAGTTCAAGCTTATGTCTTATTTTAGATTTTCCCTCACATGCTAATACATTCCATGTACTAACACCACTTGTGCTGCATCTTTTAAGCTATTGATATAGGTAACCAAGATAAGAATCCAACGCTTCATTGATTCAGTTGAGTTCCATACTATCGGTGAGCCTCCTATCTTTTGGAGGATCCCTTCCTTATTTTTAGTTATTTCAGTTGTTAAGATGATCGGTGGTCTTGTCCCAACATCCCTCATAGTATTAGAGGCTTTATCGACAGACAGACACTACTTAATGAGTCTTTTAATTTTCAGTTGTCCATATTGAGACCTGAAATTCCTCTTTCTGCCACTTGTATGTTTCTTTATAATTTTCTCAGCTTATCTTTTGAAACATTGTAGTTGTAGTTTACTTTTTATAGTTATTTTAATATGAGTAAGTTTTCCGCTAAGAGTTAAGCCAGGGAAAGTTTGCTTGGTGCCAACAATGGTTCTCGAAAGCCAGCCACGTCCAAGGTGTAAGCCAGGGGCGTGACAATGAAACCCTCTAAGAGTATCCTTCTTGTTCTATCATGAAAGTCCTCTCCAGCATACAAAACAAACAATTCTTTGTTGTGATTCACCCACTACGAGTAAGTACTACTACTATAATTACACTTTCATCTTCTTGGATCTTAATATTTTCTTCAAAACATTTTGGTATTGAAATAATAACAACTTATTCGAGTAATGTTCTTCAATTTTCTCTACATCACACCCATTACTTAAACTATAGTTTTCCTATGTCTAGTGACATTTTTCCCACAACTTAAATGCAATGGAACATTGATTCTGACATACTGATTAGCTTTTTTACACATCAAAATTTACAAATGACATATTTGTTATTTCAATTTTAAGTTCCTGTAAAACTAATTTATTCCTAGGAACATTGTTTACTAAATAATTCTTTTTTAGAAATCGGAAAATTATGTTAATAATTACCTTATTTTCTTTGGGACAGAATAATAAACCTTCTTTCATTCTTTAGGATATCCAATTAATTCCAATTTTCTTATTCTCCCACTTAGCACGTGTGATGAACAATCCTATATTTGAACTTGTCATAGATTAGAATTACATCAAATCCTACAAGTTCTATAGTTGTCCAAGGTACTAATTATAAAGGAATTAAATTTAGAATGTTACATGAAGTAAAAGAAGATATCCCAAAAGAAACAAAAACAATTATGGCTAAGTCAATCATTAATTTTATCATCTTCGTAATAGTCTATTTCTTTTCTATTTTACACCAATATATAATAGAGTGTTAGGTGTAAACAATTGAGATGTAATTATTCCGTTGGATTAGTGACTAATTAGATGTCCAAAGAGGTATACGTTACTACAATCATATTATAGTAACTTTATATATTTTTCATGATGCTATTTTCATTTATGTCTTAAATATTTTGAGTTTACCAAGATATTAAAACTTACCAAAGATCAAAAAAATATTCATATCATAAATAACCTTCCGAAAAACTCAGAATACTCAAATTCACCTCTTGCCATGAATGAGCATGTCACGCACCGAGCCTACACCCTAGGCATGTCTGGCAGTTGAGAACCATTGCTCCTTCCAACAAAACCCTTGGCATGACTCAATACTCAGCGGAAGACTTACTCGACAATAAAAGAACTTTAAAAGTAAACTTTACTCAACTATCTATAAAGGTAACCTTAGAATATATTAGAAATAAAACATTCACCAACCAAAGAGGCAACTCAAGTCTAGAACATTAACATCTGAAAATGAAAAGACTCATGAAATACTATCTACCTATCTATGAATCCTTTAATACTATGAGGGATGTCGGGACAAGACCCTTGATAATCCTAACCCACTGAAATAATACAAATAAGGGATCATATGAAAGAAAGGAGGCTCACCAAACAACTTTGGAACTGCAGCTGGTATCAACGAATCGTCTATTGATGACCCTAATCTCCTGTATGTGTATTATGTAATGATGCACACCAAATTGCATCACCGCATTAAACATATGAGCATGTAAGGGGAATATTGAACATAACATAACAACTTGAACTAGGAAAGAAGAAAACATACTTACCTTGACTCTACTCAACTCAACCTCAACTCAAAGCAGTTAAGAAACAACAATACAGATATAGTTTTTATAAACATTTAAAATAGTAGATAACAACTCAATGCATTTTAAAATATAATAATAACTCAATTTGTACGTAATGTTACAAAATTACTCTGTTTGGGAGATTCTCTATCCGAGAACCATCACTATGAGCTATGTGCTGATACAACATCTCGCCTACGCTGCCAGAAATTTCCTATACCTTGTCGGGATGTAGAACTCCTTGAATAAGTGGATCCACTAAGCTATGCTTAAAAAGCAATGAGGAATAATTTAAAAATTATGACCCTTTCTACCCACGTTGCAACATGGTTTATGAGGACTTTGAGTTATTTAAACTCGTCCCCATATTGGTGCTCAATACTACTACCAAAATATAACTTAGCTTATATGTTTAAAAAAAAATTCCTCATCCTCAACTTAAAGATTATTAATCAAAAGATTTTCTCATAAAAGAGATAGTACTCAAAACTCCTCATAAACTCCTTTGGATATCAGTGTTTCCCCTCATTTTAAATGAAAAAGTGTTTCCTCTTAGGAATACTTAGTTCCCATATATTCATTTTGGAATATGAAAATCAATTCTATTCATCCTTAAACTCAAGTACTCAAGTCTTAGTTAGTTTTAAAAGATTGTAAAAGACTTCTCAAAATGGCTCGAAAGAACACACAGAACTTTACTCTTAACTCTAGCTTGAATTTGAATTATGGACTCAAGGGTTATGAATCATGTTATAAATGATCTCTCGATGTTTAGATGTAGTTTAGAGTAGTTAGAATAAATAGGGAGTAAAGGTACACTGTAAAATGATTTTGACGTACCAAATGATAGAAAAAAGGTGGGAGAAGGCAACCCTGGCGCACTGCTGGCGTGGGGCGCTAGTCCCTAAACTTCAGAGACTGGATTTTGGCACACTGCAGGTGCTTTCCCCTGGACCCTCTGGCGCATCTAGGGCATGCCTGTCCAGCCCCTCTCTAGGTCAAGCCAATGCATATTTCTTTTATTTTTATGACCCTAACTCTCCTAGAATTGATTGATTTCCTCAAAATCTCCTTACATTCAATTACCCAATGCAAGTATACCAAAATCTACCAAAAAGCCTACCCTCAAACTCATATGTTTATCTCAAGAACACATCAAACCCATCCTTATTCAACAACGAAAGCAACACTTCAAGAAAACATAACAAGAAATAATCGAGAACTCAACATTCAACATCTTATATATGAAATTCGAATATGTAAATAATGATTGGCATGAGTGTGAATGAACCCAACACTATGAAAACTTACATACCTCAATTTGGCAACAAATATCCTCAATTTGTAGGAGATCTTGTTCATTCTACCTTTTTTCTTCCTTTTTCCTCTTCTTGATCTCCTCTCAAAACCTTAAGCATAATTTAGGATTGTCAAAAGTGACCCAAATATGTTTTGACCCCTAACATAATACTAGAATGTTTTAAGCTAATGGGGTAAGGAAAACCAAAATACCTCTCACTAATTCAATAACTTTCCATAACTGGACATGCTAAATTCAAACGGGCATATCTCTCTTATATGAGCTTGAAATTTTGCAAACTCAAATGTTAAGGTCATTTGAAGTTGACCAAAAACTCACAACTTAAGAAGAACTTGCAAAATTTCAAATTAGTTCCTTTTTAAATTAGTTCTTTCTAAATTTAACTCTTTCAAATACTGAGGAGTTACAATATCTCCCCCTTGGGAACATTTATCCTCGAAGAAGGTTACTCTTGTAACAACCCTTTCGAAATAACATAAGCCAATAACTTACTAGATTTTTACGCATATATTGTCCTCACGCTAGTAAAATGATATCAAACCAATATTATCAACTTTCGAGTACCCAATCAAGTGGTTCATGCTTCATACAACCATTTAAAAACAAGTAGTAAAATTAATATATTACAAGACTTGGGCTTACACACTCCACATGAACAAAACATCTAGCCATGCTTATATTACAAACCATGGTGACCTGATCCGATTAGCCCTCAAAGTTTCATGCAATTATACAACACATAGATCATGTATAAGTCCCAAAGTTTATACAAAATATAGATGACTATATGCAAATGTGATCTTCCTTAAGGCTCTCAAAATTTCCATCTCCAATGGCCAACTTCACGCCCTCTCTTGATCATTCCCTATGATAGAAACAAATATCGCTAAGCATATAGCTTAGTGGTGAAAAAACTATAGGTTCGGCACCCTCTAAATTTACCAAGCAATCTTTCTCAAGTCATGAGCAGTGCAATTGAAACATAACAAATACATCAAGTAACAATATATAAAGAGTATCAAGTTTGATATTAAAAGATCCAAATGTCAAGAATGTTCAAGGAACCATTTTCCAAGAGATTCAATAAAAAGACTCGCCCAATATATACATCATGTCATCACACCAAGAACAAGCAAGTATCAAGAAGGGTCAAAGCCCAATAATTAAGAGAACCAAGAACCATATTAAAATGGCTTTGTAGTTCGTACTTAAAATGGACAACTTCCATTCTTAAGATGGACTACAAATCCAGAATCAATATTGCAAATGATCTGAATCAAGAGGAATTCCAATGGTGACAAAGTCACTCCACAAGAAGGACAAGGTCCCAACAGTAGTGCCAAGTGATCAAACAATCCGTACAAGTGGGCGAGTTACACAAGCGTCATGTGACAAGAGAAAACCAAGGTACCAAGATCAACTTTCAGATATACCAGCAGTTAAAAGAGTGAAAGTACAAGTTTATACACAAACCTCAATACTTTTCCTTAGAAACAATCCACACAACTTCACAAGTTCAAACTGTAGACCAACCAATGTATCAAGGTCCTCAACTTGTTCACGAGTGTATACAATCTTAAAAAATACAATTAAACAATTTCTTTAACTCTTTGTATTTCAATAATATCAAAGTAAAATGAAATTATCATCACAAGTAAGCTTAGCCCATACAGAAACGACTTTGCTCCCAAAACAATGATTGTGGCCAGCCTAGTACCTCATGTTGCAACGTAGATTTGAAAATGAAAACGGAAAAACTAGACTTTATAACCTCCATGAAAGATGTAGGGGCATCTCTTAAGGTTGTAAACAAACAAGAATCACCGCAAAATCTATTTTTTTTTAAAAAATATATTAAAAACACTAACAGTTGTCCATACAGGATTTCCAAACTCGAAATTTGGACTATTCTGCGTCCCATATTTCGAATCCATAATAGCTAAATTAGAGTTTTACCTAAACATAAGAGTTGTAGATATATGAATTAACTTTCCAAATAATATTTATTCACCAAAAAATGAATTCTAGAGAATGAGATTTTCTAAATGTAATACACACTACTCAGCTACAAAACAAATTTCAACACCTTACCAAAGAGTAGTGTGTGTCTTGAATTCTAGCCAAAAGAACCAAGTTTTTCTCTTGTGATATTGATGAACAAATGGTTAACTAAGGTTCTAAGGTGCTTAGACTTTGAAGGAACCAAAATTTTATAGAGAAGAAGTCAAAATATAGGCTCAAAAGTGATATTTATCTCAACGCGCAGTTGTCTTTCAAGGCTACTCAAATAGTGTTGTGTACTGCCAAAATGCATACATATACCCTTATATATATGTCCGTCACCTCTTTTTAAAAGTATAAAAAATTCTAATTAGACTATTACGTAAATACCCCAATACAAAGCCTTAAAAACAAGCTAGCAATTATCACAACATTTCAAGTTCCCAATATAAGAGTAAAACATATTGTAGTAACGGTAAATCGACATGTGACCCTTGTTAGCACTTCTGTGTTCAAGAAATCTAACTAGACTAAGGCTAGTAACATCTAGCACCCAACTCAAACACCCCACATGCAATTAAATACAACATTTCAACTTTACAAGTACCAAGAAAAGAATTAGTACCTTCCATGGAATTTCTCCTGACTCAAAGAGATGTGGGTATATCTTCTTCAAATCCTCCTCAACCTCCCAAGTAGAATCTTCAACAAACCGGTTCTTGTATTAAACCTTGACTGATGCAATCTCCTTTGTTCTCAACTTGCAAACCTGACAATCCAAAATTTGATCTAAAATCTCCTAATAAGATAGGTTGTCCTAAATACCAATATCTTCAGTCAGTATAATAAGGGAAGAATTGCATATACACTTCTTCAACATTTATATGTAAAACACTGAATGAACTTCTGCTAACTCTGACAGTAGCTCCGACTCCTAAGCTACATTGCCAATTGTCTTGGATATCTTGTAAGGACCAGTACACTGGGGACTAAACTTCCCCTACTTCCTAAATCTCATAACACCCTTCATGGTGAAACCTTCAAGTACACTAATTCATCAACCTCAAACTACAAATATCTTCTCGTAACGTCAGTATATGATTTATGACAACTCTACATTATTTTCAAACTTTATAGAATGATGTCAACTTTCTCCATAGCTTGATGAACCAAGTTTGGTCCTATCAACCCAGCTTCACCAATCTCGAACAATCCAATAGGAAATATACATCTTTTCCCATAAAGAGCCTCATAAGAAGCTATCTGGATGCTATAGTGATAACTGTTGTTGTAAGAAAACTCAATGAGAGGTAAGTAATCATCTCAATTACCCTTGAAATTGATCACACACACCCTCAACATTGCCTCTAAAGTCTTGATCGTACGGTCTGCTTGACCATCAATTTAAGGATGAAAAGTAGTAGTCAAATACACCTTCGAACCCATACCTTTCTGGAAACACTTCTAGAATTATGCGGTGAATTACGCATCTCTATTTGGAATGATGGATACCAGAACTCCATGAACTCTGACTACCTCTTCAATGTATAACTTGGCATAATCTTCTGTTTGAAATGTAGTCTTTATAGGTAAGGAATAGGCGTTGATTTCTTCATCCGATCTACAATCACCCAAATTGAATCATGCTGCCTGCAAGACCGTAGTAGACCTGTAATTAAATCCATAATAATCATCTCCCACTTCCATTACAGAATCTGTATATTCTGGTCAATTCTACTGGGCCTTTGGTGCTCTACCTTGACTTGTTGGCAATTAAGGCACTTAGCAACGAACTTTGAAATACATTTCTTCATGCTACTCAACCAATATGCTTCTCACAAATCACAATACATCTTTGTAGAAGTAGGACAGATAGAGTATCTAAAGTTATGAGCTTTCTCCATGATCCTCTCTTGGAGTTCATCCATCCTTGGCACACATAATCTACCTTGATACATCAATACACCATCTCCCCCTTGATCTAAACCCATCACTTTTTTCTTATGAGAATTTACCTTCAGTTCAAGAAAAATAGGTTCTTGATCTTGTCTCTCTTTCACTTAAGATGCTAGTGAGGATTTATCCCATTCATCACCACTACTCCTCCTTTATTGGAATCCATTAAGCGTACTCCCAATTGTGCAACATTTGCACATCTTTAGCCAACTCTTTCTTTTCTTCCTGAACTTTTGAAGTCCTACCCATAGATAACCTTCTCAAAGCATTCGCATCAACATTAGCCTTACCAGGGTGATAGAGAATAGTCATGTCATTATCCTTGAATAACTCCAGCCATCTCCTTTTTCAGTGATTGAGCTCCTTATGACTGAACACATACTAAAGAATCTTGTGATCGGTGAACAAATAGTTATGAACATTATAACGATAGCGAAGCCATATTTTCCAAACGAACACTACAACAACCAACTCTAGATCATGGGTGGGTAATTTCTCTCATGATGTGTATGGAGGAATAAGCTACAACCTTGCCATTTTGCATCAATACACAACCCAGTACAACTCTGGATGCATATCAATGCACGACAAAATCTTGTTTACCTTCTGGTAAGGTCAACTCTAGGCAATAGTCAGCCTAGTTTTCTATTTTTGAAAGCTCTTCTCACAAGCTTTCGATCGTTGAAACTTTGTTGTCTTTTGAGTCAACTTAGTCAACGGGGATGAAATAGATAAGAAATCCTCAACAATTCTCCTATAATAACCAGCCAATCCCAAGAATCTCCTCATATCAGTTTGAGGTGTAAGTCTAGGCCACTTCTTCACTGCTTCAATCTTTTGAGTGTACACTTGAATCCCATCACCAGAAACGTGTCTTAAGAATGTCAAAAACTAATTCGACAATTCATACATGGAGAATTTAACATACAACTCTCTATCCTTAAGAGTTTGAAGAACCACTCTTAGATGACTAGCATGATCTTCCTTATTTCTCGAATAGATTAGAGTGTCATCAATGAATACAATAAAAAACATATCAAGATAAGGCTTTAACACTATTTTCATAAGATCCATGAAAGTTGTAGGAGCATTAGACAAACCAAAGACAATACCAGTATCTCAGAATGACCATAGCGGGTCATGAATATTGTCTTGGGAATGTCACTTTCTCTTACTCTAAATTGATGATAACCAGATCTGAGGTCTATCTTCGAACAAAAGTTGGCACCCTAAATTTGATTGAAAAGATAATCAATTCTCGGAAGGGGATACATATTCTTGATAGTAACCTTTTTCAATTGGTGGTAATCAATATAAATCCTAAGTGAACTGTCTTTCTTCCTCACAAATAATACCATAGCACCCTAAAGTGAGACACTTGGTTGAGTGAAACCTTTATCAAGAAGGTCTTTATACTACTCTTTTAACTCTTTTAACTCAACTAGAGCAGAATAGAGATAGGATGCATATCAGGAAGAATATCTACCCAATTCTATTTCTCTGTAAGGAAGGACTTTGGGAAGCTCATCTGGAAAGATCTTTAGAAACTCACTCACAACTTGAACTGAATGAATACGCATTGTCTCAACACTAGAGTCTTTAACTCTAACTAAGTGGTAAATGCACCTTTTGGAAACTAACTTTCTAGCCTTAAGGTACGAAATAAAATGACCCTTAGGCCCTTTTGAACTACTCCTCCACTCTATAACAGGCTCATTAGGAAAATGGAATTTAACTACTCAAAGTCTACAATCAACTAAGGCATAACAATCATGAAGCCAGTACATGCCTAGAATAACATCAAAGTCTACCATATCTAACTTGACTAGGTTGGCCATGGTGTCATTGTTATTGACAGAAATGGTACAATCACGATAAACTCTCTCAGCTAGAATGACTCTCCAACAATTGTGGAAACGCTGAAGGCCTCAAGATGTTTTTTGGGAAGAATGTGAAAATTCATAGCAATGTATGGAGTCAGAAAAGAAAGACCCGCACCTGGATCTAACAATGCATATACATTAAAAGTAAAGACTTTGATCATACCAGTGACAACATGAGATGAATTCTCTTGTTCTTGGCGACTAGTGATAAACAGTTTGCTCCTCCGCCTATTCTTGAAGTAGCTCTTGTAGGTGCAGTTTTGTTTGGCTGAGCCGCTGAAGAATATTTGAATCTATTATCGTATTACCACCTGCTGCCTATTCATTGGGCACTCTCTCATGAAGTTACTATTCTGACCACACTTTGAAGCAACTGTTGGAGACATCAAACATGCTCCTGGGTGGTTCTTACCACCTTAGCATATGTAGGAGTCTCATTACCTATTTGTGCCTCACTACATTGATATTGTGTAGGCCTAGCTGTGAAGTTTTGAGATTTTTTATCCTTGAACTCACCTTTATTACTTTGTGCATATGTATCAATAGACGATGGAGTAGATCAATTTGGCTTTTGTTTAAAAGATGATAGGAATGCATTACTCTTTTGCTGTGCGGACTTTTTTCCTTTTGTCTTAGATTTCTTGTTCTGATAGTCTTTGCTATCACTCAACCTATCTTCCTCAACCTGTTGCACGTGGATCATCAGCCTTGGTATGTCCATGTCCCTTATCAACATTGCAGCCTTACCCTCCTTTCATGACAGACGAGATAATCTAGACACAAGCAAGCTCATCATGCTCCTCATATCAGCAACAATCTCAGGAGCATAACAAGACAGATGAGTGAAGTTGAGGCTCTACTCATGCACACTCATGTATTCCTGATTAAGAGTGAGGAATTCTGTTACTTTTCCTCTCTGAGTTCACAGGGAAAGAAAGGCCCCATGAAAGCCTCTTCGAACATAACCTAACTAACAATTAGTGCACCCTCAACTCTAGTCTTCTTCCATTGGTCGTACCATACTTTAGAAATACCCTTCAGTTGGTATTCAGATAGTTCCACTCGTTCAGCATCAAGTATGCATGACCTCAAAAACTTTTTCCAAATCTTCAATAAAGTTTTTTGTATCCACAATGACACTTGAACAGGTAAAGTATGGAGGATTCATTCATAAGAACTCCCAGATTCTTGATGTATCTGCCACATCCAATTGATTCCTTCTTTGTTTCACAGCTTGGTTAGCCACCTCTTGACTCAACATCTGGATAAAATCCCAAAACTCAATATTAGTTACCTCTCCTTGGGTTTGCACTTCTAGAGCATTGGGGACCCCCTTGATCCTGAGGATCAACATTCCTCCTAGAAAGCCTTTCACATTCCAATATTCAAATCTAAGAAATTTATGTGCGAAGTATCCCTTCCACAACAATTACACCAATTACCAACAATTCATAGCATAAGATTTATTCTTAAAGCTCTACATCTCATGATCATCATCCAAGCTTTATTCTCAAGAAATTCTAATCATAATTCATCAATCTTATAAGGATAAGCCTAAACCCTTAAAATTTCCCTTCATAACATCAACCCAATTATATCAATTCTAGGTTAGAATCATTGAATAGGCCGTACATGCAATTTTATCCTAAAAGTATTTAATTCTACCATTTCTATCGTGAACAATCATAATCCATTCAATTCGATCCACAATCATCATAAACCACAACATTGGAAGAAACCCTAACTAAAATTGGAGATTTAATCTTCACAATTGGGGAATACTAAGGAACTCCATGGATGAAAATCTATCATACCTTGATTACAAAGCCCACAAATGATTGAGGATTGGAGGCTTGACCTTGATCCTAGCTTCAAACTCTATCTTCTTCTTCAAGCTTAAGAGAGAGAAATAATTGAGCGAGGAACTTTGGATTTTCTCTTTGATTCTACGGATAATGACTTAATTGGGAAAATTTTGGGAGTAAAATGCTTATATACTTTTCTAGGTTAGGGGTAAAATGACTTAGATAGCCTTCAGAAAACTATGTTAAGACTTTTATGACCCTAACTAAAACATAGGGTTGCTGGACGTTGAGGCTCGCCTAAGTGAATTATTTGCTCAACTAAAGTTCCAGTAGCTACCTCGATGGAGCAGGCTACTAAGGGATGGCGTAGGAAGACTTGGAAATGCATCCACTGGAACGACCAGCCCCGACCTGGATCGCCCAATTTTCCAATTGCTAGGGCCTTGGAGACAACCCCTTAGGAGAAGATGGTTCCACTTGGCTAATCGCCAAGTCTCTTGGGCGATGGAACTTCACTTCGCCAAGTTGGAAAAGAAGGATATGTTATCGTAAACAAAATCCTAATTGTTACCCCACACACTTAGCCTTAGGTTAGCCTACTAGATTCTAGGGTGTGACATTGTCTCCCCCTTGGGGACATTTGTTCTAAAATGACATTTTCAAACACCTTTTGTAGGTAAAGACGCGAACTAGCAACCCATCATGCATGCAACTCATCTAAATGCACACAACCGAGGAGGAACTTCATCTCCAAGCTATACACACCCAATGCATCAAAAGGAAGTATGACCTACATCTATCAACCTAATATGCACTCATTTTCAACATTACTCATTGACAAGGAGGTACTACCTTCTCCATGCTAAAATCATGCTCACACAATTTCATGGAGCTCATATGCAATTTGGTCTCAAAAACCATATCTTACATGTTCATCAACTTATCTCATGGAGCCCATAGTGAACTCATACTCAATGCATAAAATAAGGAAATCATGGGAACATCAAAACACACATGACTTAAACAAGGAGTAAATCAAGAGGAGACTTATTACCTCAAGCTAAAGTAGGTGGAAAAAGATGGGATATCGGGATATAATATCGGTCTCAACCTCCCAAGTGGCACCTTCAACTAGTCATTAATGATCATATTAAAATAAGATTTTTATATGTTTTTGAGAAAGAGTTTTCAAATATAAATTGAGTAAGAATAAAGGGACTAGGTATTCAAAGGGTATCATTTTTTAAATATAAAAGAGAAACTGAGATTTCTAAATGAGTTATATGTTCAAAATATATTTCAAGAGTAGTTACCTCTTTTAAGAGGGTAGTTTGAACAATCATCTCAAACCAGGTGAAGAGTTGTGTTTTAAACATATGAGAATGATTATATAGTATTGGAGCAGTATTAAGCACTAATATGGGGACAAGCTGAGACAAATCAAAGTCCTTATAAATTATGTATGCCAACAATGGTAAAGGGTCATATTTTTTATATGATTCCTTATTGCTTTTTAACCATAGGTTAATGAATTCATTTATTTAAGGTGAATAATACCCCTGCAAAGTACAAGGAAGATTTGAAAGTGTGGGTGACACGTTGTATCATAGTAATGGTTGCCGGTTAGAGAATCTCCCAAATCAATTTAACCATGTATTTTTTGTATATCACTTACTATCTTGAGTTTCAGAGGTGAGTAAGTGGTTTTTATAATATTTTAAATGATTTCATTCCTTTAATCCTTTATATAGAGTTGAGTTTATATTTTATCTATCGTAATCCTTTCATTCAGTTATTTGGTATTCAGTTATATTACATACTCGTACATTCAATGTACTGATGTTATTTGACCTGCATCTTTTAATGATACAGATACAGGTTCTTAGAATCCTTAACAAGAGTATGCTGAGATCACTTCATCCATTCATTAGATTTTAAGTGAGACATTCTTGCTTCTATAGGACTCCAGCTTTATGAGTTACTAGTATCAATCATTGAGAAGTCATGGGTCTTATCCCAACACTTATCTTTACACAACGAAGGCATCATAGAAAGACAATTTTTGTGAATCTTTTAGTTTCAAATGTTTTATTTAAAACTTATGTTTTATACTACGTGTACTTAGCGATAATTTGAGAGTCAATAAATGGTTTTTAAATGTTTCTTTCAATTTAATGCTTATGTATGCTTCCGTTAGTATTCCACTTATAGTCAGCTAGGATGAGAGTTTGGTTGGGGACCAGCAATGGTTCTCGAGTGCCAGCCACATCCTGGGTGTACACTCCGGTCATGAAAAACATTGTGTCAAAGCACAAAGTTCAAGTGTCCTAGGGTGTCTATGAAGCCGTCTAGATAGGATACTATCTATGGTTGTGAGGGCCCAACTTATATAAGTGAGGGACTACAGACATTTAATAAAACTTTCTTTTCTTTCATACTCTAAATCATGGAGTAGAATAGTCTCATAAGTAACTTACTCAAATTCGTGCATTTCTAAAATATATTTGACTACCCCTCATACTAACTGTGGTTGAAAAGCAAACCTCAAAATCTTATTGATGAGTTACTCTCAGCAAAATTCTTGAGAAAGTAATGAGTGTAAGGATGAGCTAGAGAGAAGCCCGTGAGTGAGTTTAAGTGTTTAGATTTGAAAGAATTCATTCTTATCCATATGAATAATGCGTTCGAGCTAAAGCGAGTGGTAGTCCCCGACTTTTTTCTCTAAAACCTTATTATGATGAGACCTTTAAAAGGATAATATGTTTTAGAATGCTTGAGTAGTATTTTTACCTGAGAAGTGATGAGTTTTTGTCGATTTCATGATAGGAGGCAGAGTAACAGCTACTAGTTAGGATGAGTTAGAGTATACTTTAACTAGAAAGGAGTTTATGATGATGTGTCATTGTGTTAGTAACAACCAATTGTAGGTGTTGAATATAAAAGCAGATTTTTCGTGAGGTGATAGATCTAGCAAGATTTATGATTTTTGGGAGATAACATGATATTTCGAGGTCTATAGAATAAGTTAGCCAATGATGTTTAGTATGTAGGTAAGTGGTACTCAGATTTTTAAAATGATTGTGAGACTAATCTGTAAATAGGTAGAGTGAGATATAAATATTAACCTACTTGTCATGAATTTCGTGGGAGAGCGTTTCTTATCTTTATCTAGTAGTAATAAGTTAGTATAGTATGCAAGCAATTGTATTAATATCTGTGTTTTGTAATAGACTCTAGGCTTGAATTTGAGATTAGAGTCGTGGTAAAAAGGAATGGCAACATAAGAGTGATGATATTTGTTTTGAGATCTGATCTGCTAGACTCGACATAGAGTGACAAAGGAATAAAGAGGTTAGTTACAATGAATGTGAGTGGTACAAGTAAGAGAACCTAACTTTTAGATAAGGGGCAGTGAAGTATGGCTAAGTCGTAAGAGTAACAAGAGCATTAAGAGGTGAAACGAGATTGTATGTAATTAGACGAGGTTCCAATTAACTTAATCATTTTTCATGTGTTCCTAGATAGTATATTTGATCTGTTAATGTGGAATAGGGTGAGGTAAGCATTATCTTTTTCTCCTTAAGAGTTAAATGCAACGGCCTTATAAGCCAATGAGAAGAGGTTAATAGAAGAATCTCACAAAGATGTCTTAGAAAGAGTTTTAGTACCTGCTTTTAGATGGTTCAGTAGCCATGAGATAAGCCTTTCCTGAGTATTGGAGTAAAGGTAATGTAGACCAGTTTAGTGATGATGGAATAGATCTATATGTCTTAAGTGTTAGCTTTAGAACTAAGAGGGAGATGATAAGATGAGAAACCAAGTCAAGTATTAAGAATAAGATGGTGATGTCTTCAAAAATAGTTAAAGTGATGTATCAATCCATTAATAATCTTATGCCAAACTCAAGCTCAGTGTCACAACCAAGGGGTACACCATAGATGTAACATGGCGTACTAGACCCCGAATGGCCTAACACAATCCACTTAGCATATCATAACATAAAGTAACTAAAAATGATGTGGAAATACTAAAACATTTTCCATACCATCGAAGTCTTTATAAAAGCAAGCGTAAGTCTATAACACTTTTTCTCAAACCATGTAAAACAACTTGAATAACACTTTGAGACACAGCCCATACAAAAGTCTAAAACATAAAAAAATGACATAAAGGAAAGGTGACCACATCCTCAATGCTATGAGGACTCCCAAGTCTTCAACTCCTTGATCTACTATAAACCTAGCTAAAAGAATGGAACTAAATATCGCAAAACCCTACATTTAATAAGAATTTAGGCAAAAGTATATGTTAGTACAATAACGCACTAAATGTGATGGCTACCATAATCATCAACACAAGCATATAAGAGGTATTAGTCAGTAGAAGACATATACCATAATCATAAGAGATGATAACATGAGTTATAAACATAGGAGACATCCTCATAAGCGTAGGAAATAAGCATACGAGATAACAACATAATCATAAGAATAATCTCCAACATAGACATAATGTAAGCATTATTCATCATGAGACATGAACCTTGAACATAATAGACATTTCATAGCATAGTTAATACTTAGTTCTTCATAACATAAGAGAAACACTCCATAAGTAGCTTCATAGCTTCAAGTCATACTTGTGCAATGAATGGATAAGGCCCCGTAATCTCACTCACACTAAGTACCACCTTAGGCCATCATACATATTTACTAGCTTTGATCTTATACTTTGATTATTTCTCATAGACAAGGGAATCTATCACCTTTAGTCAATCATAACATGAAAGGTAACTATATCAACAATCCATCAAAACATACATCATAAGCATAAGTCATAAGCATCTTCATTACATAGGTTATCATACATAAGCGAAACATATCATAACTACTGTCAAAGCATAATTGTGCAGTGCATGAATAAGACCCTATAAATCCTACCCATGCTAAGTAAAGCTTTTGAGTAACCATAATTCATAATTCATATTCTTGTTTTTGGAATTAGCCTTAACCGACATAGATCATGTGAGCTTAACATGGAATCCGGTGTCTACCCCACACCGAAACGGGGTTGTCCTATGTCCCTAAGGTAGAACTATACTCTTAGCTTAGGTGGATCCATTAGCTAAGTAACCTATGGGGGCACGTAGATTATAGGATAAGGAGATTGCTACTAGAAAGCCGGACTCAACTATGGTAGAAGGCTTCCATCTCATGAGATACATACTTTGGGAACCCGGACTCAACTAGCGTAGAAGGAACCCATTTGGAAAGATGGACTCAACTGGTGTAAGAGCTTTCATTGGAAAGCCGAACTCAACTAGCATAAAAGTTTCCATATCATATTCAATATCCACTCAGTGCTAAGCATAATTCTCATTGAGTTCATATTAAGTCTTGACTTAAGTTCACATTTATGGAAGAATGTCTTGATACTCAATCCAACATAACCCATACTATATCTCATTAGATCATACTTGAGAATAACCTTTCACCGTCCATGTCTATTTATAGATTCAATAGGTGTGAAAGCCTTTCAACCTTAGAATCACTATATTGTAAGAAAAACTTTCACATCATATCATATTCATGCATAAATGTGTATAGAACAATAGCCTTTCAACAACACAACAAGTAGATCATGAGAATATTAACTTTACTCTCAAAGTGTTCTTAAAACATGTACATAACCTTCATAAAACATGGATAATATAACATCTTTCCCTTTCATGTTCAAAGACCTTATCAAATCAACACATCTAGAATGACTACATTAGACATGGATATAATCATAATTCAAGTTGTTCAATTACTAAAAACATAATATCATACTTCACCTCCTTGAGGTTCAAAACTTACTTTCCATTATCACACTTAGGGTTCAACCAATAGACATGGAAATCATCCTAACTCATGTAATTCTATCTATTCATACATTCAACATTCATGATGTAGATTAGCTAGGTAATGTCCTTCAACAACAACTCTACCTAATAGTATACTATTATCATATAGACTTCACTCTCAAAGCCTTGTCATTCTTAATTTATCAAATTAGCTTTACTCTCAAATATCTAGTGATCAACATTAACAATTACAAGCCCTGCTCACAAAGATTTTACTACTTAAAATCATCATACATATCTAGATCACAATATATTATAGTCACAACCTTCATTCTTAAGCAATTCTAACCATATTTCATAATAAAGGCTGCATCTCAATAACTAGTCATGATCTATCATATATACCTTAATCTGATTCAATTCATGTTTATATGTTTCTATTCTTGAACAATTATGATACATGTCATCAATTCTAGAGGATCACCTATGAATCCTCAATTTTCCTTCATAAGGCATAAACCCACATTACTTCAATTTAATCAATTAGACTAGGGTTAACCATAGAAAACATGTAATATCATCATAATATCATGATTCACTACTAATTTAATCATAAACAATCAACATCCACTCAATTGAATTCATACTCAATTTAACCCACAATATTGGAAGGAACCCTAACGTAAATTGGTGATTTCATCTTCACAATTGAGAGAATTCTAGGGGGCTCCATAGATGGAAGTATTCATGGATTAATAAGCTAACATACCTTGATTACAAAGCCTTAAAAATATTGTGACAACGGAGTCTTGACTTGGCCTAGCTTGTTTCTCTTCTTCTTCTTCACTTTCTAGAGAGAAGATTTTATAGAGGGAATTGGGTTTCTTTATGGTGAGTTGAGAGAATGATTGGTAATGACTTAAATAAAGGTCTAAATTCTTTATATTGGTGGTCTAAACTAGTATAAAATGACACCACTTAATCCCTAATTATATATGGAAAGACCCCTTAGCCGCCAACTTAACTGCTTGAAACCCACAATCTGCCTCACCCACGAGACCACGTCCACAGGTTATGGGTGGACCCACGGGGTGTGCTTTCATTCATGGGTGGTGGTCTACAAGTGAAATTTTGGGACCCTAACCCATGAGGTCATCGACGAGACGTGGACTACCCTACGGTGCATGGGTCCATTCATGGGTGCACTACCTTGGGCAGTTTGCTAGGGTCCTCCTCAAGGACCCTTGGTTGGTCCTTTGGGATTCGTACCTTGATTTTCTAACACAAAATCCTTCATTCTATGTACGGGAAGTTAAATCTACGACTATAACTCTCACGCCAAGCTCTAGTTGACCTACTAAACTATAGGGTGTTACACTTAGTTATTACAACATCTTGTTCATATTACTAATATCTGGATTGTGTGTATGACCTATACTCATACACTTCAGAGAGGTTCACATATGTGCTCATTTTCCAGAACAAGGGGCGAAGACTATGGATATTAGTCTCATGCTATGAACCTATTCATATAAGCAATCATGTCTCACAGTATGTTCAGTCTCACAAATCCATGAATTACTCTCAATGGCTAGCAACATAATGATATGTCATGCATTTTCCTATATCAGAATTCCTGAATGAATCATGCTTATGATCTTTTGCACCAATGTCCTTTCAGTAATCCTTTTTAGTTTTAGAGAGTGGTGTTGTTGATAGTAGTTGTGTGATGATGGAGGAGAGGATTTCTATTTCTTATTGTGAAAGTGATGGTGTGTTTATTGCATCTATGGTTATGAATGTGGAGGAAGAAGGATATAAGGATTTACAATAAGTACTAAGTCAGCTTCCTAGTGGAAATTTATTTGGTAGAGATGATAAGAGGATGAGAAGTTCATAAAAAGTAGGTTAGGAAGATTCTATGGAATTGTTAAGGTTATAAGCTTGAATGTCGTGTTGTTAGTATGTGGACATTGCATGATACGTTAGGTGTTTTGTGATATTAGCTAAAGGTTAGCTTAATTCAGCTATAAGGATTAGTGTTCTTGGAATGAGTTTTTTACAGAGGTATAAAACCCGAATATTGTGATTTAGATAAAAATAATAGCCCTATGTTAAGTACTTTGTGATTCTGAGATAGTCTCAAATATAGTAAGAGCAACCCATTTCCATTTTTAGACCAACCGTCATTCGAGAACAAATGACCTCAATGGGGAGATATTGCAACACCTTGAAAATTTCTAAGTTATGATTTGAACCATTCTTCATTTACTAAAAAGGTCATATCGGGTGATTCTTAAATTTCTCATATGTGTAAAGGTAAATTCTTTAGAGTGGGAATTATTTTGGATATTAATTAAGGTAACTAGAATCTCCTAGCACAAAGTCTAGTTGAAGATTTCCTTACCGATTAAGTTTTGATGTAAGATTTTCTTTGGGTAAACTTCAAACGATATCTCTTAGAATATAAAGAGTTACGTGGCCCATAACCTATTCAATTAAAGGTATTCGAATCTTCTTTCTAACGCCACAAATTTCTCAACAATCTAAGGTTTGAGTAAAACGTTATGACCATTTTAGTAACTTGATATAGTGTTGTGACAAATTAGATGATGGGAAAAGATTAAAAAGGGTCTTTTTGTCCGTATACCTCTAGGAAAATTGTAAACAAATTTCTTCACTAGTTAAAGACCCAAAACAATCAGATTTACATCTCTTAATACATCATTCTCTTATCTCTCAAATGAAAAATCAAAGTAGTAGACTACATTCAAGATTCTTTCAATCTTTTTCAAGATTCTTCTTCAATGTAAATCCTTCTCAAAGAATTCCATTCCAATTAATCCATACAAATATGAATCACTAATAAAAATCATAATTCTTTTCCATAGAGATTTCAAGAAAGAAATTCAAGAATCTCAAGAAATGTTTTCTTCATTGTTCTCCTTCAAGCTAGGGTTTCAAGGCTTCTTACAAAGTTCTTTTTCAAGATTCTTCAAAAATCTTGTTCTTCCAGGTATGTAAGGCTATCATAGTGTTGGACTAGTTCATCCTCATGCCCGATATCTTCTTTCAAAGCAGTAAAAGAGAAATCTAGGATATCCCATATTTGGATTTTTATATTTTTAGCTTTATGTGTTATCATGCTTCCTTCATTATTAAATCTTGTTACTATTAATGGTGTTCTTAACTTTTCTCATTTACTATCTGGCAGGCAATTATGTTTACACATATTTGCTTCTGCTCCTGTGTCTATCATAGGTGTGTAATATCTATTATAGTATCCTTCTATAATTATTTTTGCTAAAATGTATATTTTTGTCATTATATTGGGATGTTAAAATGTTATTTTATCATATCATTGTTCTTTTAATGGTTACTTTCTTATTTTCGTAATGTATCGTTAGTTGTTTATCATCTATGTTATATGGTTTAACTGTTTCTAACCATTTTATTCATAAAGTAATATTATTATTTCCTTGATGTATTTTAAATTTAATTTTTATTGGTATTCCTCCAATGATTAGTTCTTCTTCAGTAGTTTCTTCTATATTTACCAAAGCTCTAGGCTAAAGTAGTTATATCCTTGTATTTGTCTTACTTTTAATATTTTATTTGGTATGGGGTAATTATATGTTTTAGTTTTTGCGTTTAGATTTCTATAATCAATAACCATTCTGCTTTTACCTCTTTTCTGTTCACTATGTTTATTTACTATAAATGCTGGACTGTTATGTTTTATATTGCTTTCTTGTATATACTTATTTTCTAATAATTCATTTATATGAATTTTAAATTCTGATTGGTCTTCAAAATTATATTTTAATAGTATTTTTTGTCTTTTACTATTCATCCATAGTATCATGTCTGGTGACTCTACATAAAAACAAACAACTTTACAAAAGGAAACAAAACTTTACAAAAAGTAAGATAAGATTCCTATCCTACTTTTGACTCTTTACATAGATGTCTCCGTCTTATCTTTTGTTTTGTCGGCTGTCTGCATCAGCCTGTCGGCTTTTTTGTATCTGTTTGTGATAGTTTATTTCAGCTGTACGGTTGGAACATTGTTATCTTCTCCGTGGCATTTGGAACATATATGTTCTGAATATTTGCTGCTGATTGTTGTACAATATCTGGTTAATAATGCTGGTGAAATAAAATTTTTCTTGATAGCTCTTGTCGTTGGTATATTTTCTAGTTTCAGGAGGCTTAGTATCCATTGTCGTATTTCCTCCATATCTCCTTCTCTAGTTTCTCGACAATTAGAGTATATCATAGTGTTATCTCGACTATAATAACTCCATATTGTATTGTTGTTTAGGTAATTATTTGCTAGCTCCGTTAATATTGTAGCTATTCCAATGACTCTTTTGTTAGCATAAAAGTCAGGAATATCTACAATAGGTATCTCATCTTGTTTCTCTATTTTTTCTGGTATTAACATATCTCTGGTCAAATCAAGAAATAGAAAAAATGAAAACAATGTTAGAAGAAGAAACAGAAGAATTACCTGAATTAAATGAGTTAAGAATAGATAAAATAAATGAAGAAGAAAATGATAATATTTCAGAAAATAATTATGAATCATACTCAGAAACATATACTGACCTTATAGAAAAAGATAAAAATATAGAAATAAATGTAGGAAATCTAGATGAAAAACCAAGTACTTCAAATCCTAAAACAAGAATGGATATAACCCCAACATATTATACTTACGAACAAGAAAGAAGAGATAAAGTTTTATGGGATAAAAGATTAAATAAAAACTAGACACTTAGACAAACTACAGATCAAAATAATTTCTTAGACTTAGACTGTGTAGCAGATACAAATAAAACAATTCAATTATGGATAGGCTATATATCAAAACAATTAATAGACAATAAAATATCAATAATAGATGCCCCAGGATACATAGAAAGAACACTTATAGGAACGGCAAAAATATGGTTACAAAATTTAACACCAGCAAGTTTAACAACTCTATGAAATAATACAAAATCTAATAATGAAACAGCAACATCAGCAATAGATATATTAAATAAATATGAAATATCAATTAGAAATGAATTTGGTAGCATGACAATAGAAATAGAAGAACAACAAAAAGATAAAATAATAAACAGAAATTTAATGAATAAATTAGCAATATGTAAAATGAGTTACATAGATGAATATACATATGCATTTAGAGAATATTACTATAAGGGAATATATACAAATGATGAAAGTCGAGAAATAAGAAAATTATATTACACAAAATTACCAGAACCATTTAGTTCAAAAATAATAAAAGATTGGGTAGAATCAAATACAGTAGATACACTAGGAGCCAGAATAAAATTCTTACAACAATGGTTTATGAAACTATGTGAAAAACATAAAGAAGATTTAAAATTAGAAAAAATATTAGTAAAAAACTTATCATATTGTACAAGCAAGTTAGCACCTCAATTTGGATGTAAAAATCCATATAAAAAGAAAAGAATAAAGAAGTATAAACACTTCAAAACAAAATATAAAAACAAAATCCCAAGAAAAAGATATTATATAAAAAATTATAAACAAAAAAGACCACATAGAGTTAAGAAAAATATAACAGAATGTAAATGTTATAATTGTGGAAAACTAGGACATTTAGCTAGAGATTGTAAATTACCAAAAGATTTAAAGAAAAAACAAATAACAGAGGTAATAATAGAAAACGACACATATAAACAGAGAGATTATTTAGATTATGACTTAGAAGATGAAGATAGTATATACGAAATAACAGATAATGAATTAGAAAAAGAAATAGAATCATTTTCAGATTATGACTAAAAGCGACATAAAAATAATAAGTAAAGAAGAATATCAAGATAACGAATATACAGAACAAAAAATAATATTTGACAATAATATGTTTGAACAAATAAAAGGAAAAGAATTAGACTTAAGCATAGATAAGATATTAGAAGTACCTAGATTAAAAAACTTATTTAAATTACAACACGATGAATATTATGTAGTAAGCCAAAAAGAACATGTAATAGATTGTAAATATATTAAAGGAAAAGCTAAAATACCCATCATAAATAAAAAAATAATTAACAAAGAGATCCAAGATTTAAAATCAAAAAATCCAATAAAATATGTACATTTAGGAGCAACAGAAATATTAATAAAAGCATGTTTTAGAGAAGGAATAGATACACCTATAGAACTATATTTAGCAGATGATAGAATAATTCAACCTATAGAAAAAAGTATAATAAGTGTAGTTAGAGGAAATTTAATATAACAAAAATTTAAATTTATTATAAGTGCAAACTATTCAGTAGCAATAGAAGACAAAAATATAGATAAATCACTAGTACTATACTGGAAAATGTCAGGCATAGAACTAGCACCAGGAAGTAAAATATTTACCGCAAGATGTAAAAATTTATACATACTAACTACAAAGCATAAAATAATAGCAAAAAATAAGATTCAAAAAATCAAAATAGAAAATCCATTTGATAAAATAATTATAGTAATAGATAATAATGATTACAGTTATAAAGAAATAGATATTGAAGAAGATTTAGAGATAGTAAAAGAAAGATTAAGTACATCTAAAAGATTAAGCTACGACACACCATCATCATCAAGAAATAGTACATCTAGAAGATTAGATTGCGACCTAATATCTAAGTTATTAGAACAAAAGAACGATGAAATACAACCATATCAATATTATATCACAGGAATATTAGACCAGAGAAAATATCTAATAAATATAAATACAGGACAAGTAGAAAACCAAATTATAAGAGAACTAGTCAAAGAACATGAAATAATTACAGGAGAAAATATAAACACAGAATTACCTAGAGCTTTGGTAAATATAGAAGAAACTACTGAACAAGAACTAATCATTGGAGGAATACCAATAAAAATTAAATATAAAATACATCAAGGAAATAATAATATTACTTTAGGAATAAAATGGTTAGAAACAGTTAAACCATATAACATAGATGATAAACAACTAACGATACATTACGAAAATACGAAAGTAACCATTAAAAGAACAATTATATGATAAAATAACATTTTAACATCCCAATATAATGACAAAAATATACATTTTAGCAAAAATAATTATAGAAGGATACTATAATAGATATTACACACCTATGATAGACACAGGAGCAGAAGCAAATATGTGTAAACATAATTGCCTGCCAGATAGTAAATGGGAAAAGTTAAGAACACCATTAATAGTAACAAGATTTAATAATGAAGGAAGCATGATAACACATAAAGCTAAAAATATAAAAATCCAAATATGGGATAAAATATTATTAATAGATGAAATCTATAGTTATGAATTTACAAATAAAGATATATTATTAGGAATGCCATTTTTAGATAAACTATATCCACATACTATAACAAAGACACATTGGTGGTTCACTACCATATGTAATCATAAGATAGGAGCAAAAAGAGTTAATAATAAAATCAGAAAAAATACCCCTTGGATAAAAGGAAGTGAAAAAATTACCCAGAAATTAGAAAATATAACGCCTAGTGATCATAAGATAGAAATTATAATATTCACAATAGATAAAATACAAGAAATAAATGATAAATTAAACTCATTATATAACGAAAACCCATTACAAGGATGGGATAAACATAAAACAAAAGTAAAAATTGAACTAATAGATGAAAATAGTATCATAACACAAAAACCATTAAGATATAATTTTGAAGACCAATCAGAATTTAAAATGCATATAAATGAATTATTAGAAAATAAGTATATACAAGAAAGCAATAGTAAACATAACAGTACAGCATTTATAGTAAATAAACATAGTGAACAGAAAAGAGGTAAAAGCAGAATGGTTATTGATTATAGAAATCTAAACGCAAAAATTAAAACATATAATTACCCCATACCAAATAAAATATTAAAAGTAAGACAAATACAAGGATATAACTACTTTAGCAAATTTGATTGTAAATCAGGATTTTACCACTTAAAACTAGACGAAGAATCTAAACATTTAACAGCATTCACTGTACCACAAGGATTTTACGAATGAAATGTTCTACCATTTGAATATAAAAACGCACTAGGTAGATATCAACATTTTATGGATACATATTAACTAGAAAATTGTATAGTATATATAGACGACATATTATTATACTCAAGAACAAAAGAAGAACATCTAAAATTATTTAAAAAATTTATAAATATCATAGAAATATCAGGAATTAGCTTATCAAAAAAAGAAAGCCGAAATTATGAAAAATCAAATAGAATTTTTAGGAATACAAATAGATAAAAATGGAATAAAAATGCAAACACATATTGTACAAAAAATATCTAATTCGGAAGAATTATTAGATACTAAGAAAAAATTACAATCATTTTTAGGATTAGTTAATCAAGTACGAGAATATATACCAAAATTAGCAGAAAATTTAAAACCATTACAGAAAAAATTAAAGAAAGATATAGAATACCACTTTGATGAACAAGATAAAAAATATATCCGAAAAATAAAAATTATGTGTAAAGATTTACCAAAATTATACTTTCCAGATGAAAAAAGACAATTTACTTATATAGTGGAAACAGACTCTAGTAATCATAGTTACGGAGGAGTACTAAAATATAAATATATAAATGAAAAAATAGAACATCACTGCAGATATTATTCCGGATCATATACAGACCCACAAATAAAATGGGAAATAAATAGAAAAGAATTATTTGCCTTATATAAATGTTTATTAGCTTTTGAGCCATATATTGTCTATAACAAATTTATTGTTAGAACAGATAATACACAGGTAAAATGGTGGATAACTAAAAAGGTACAAGACTCAGTTACAACAAAAGAAATAAGAAGACTGGTAGTAAATATATTAAACTTTTCATTTACAATTGAAATTATAAAAACTGACAAGAATGTGATTGTAGATCACCTCTCAAGGAAAAGATACTGAGAACTCAAATACAATGGATCAAATACTCAACCTCCTAACTACACTTTGTAAAAAAGTGGACAGTATGGATGGTGAGATACAAAAGCTAAAAGAGCAAGCTAGCAGTCAGCAGCATGACGTTAAACATGCGGAGCTACGTCGATCGGAAGACGTTAAAATTCCAGAGCTAGAAGGAGACGTTGGGAAACTCCAAAAAACCCATAATGTTTGTTTAAATACAGCTGCAGGTACATCAGGAGCTACAAAGAAAGAAAAAGCTACAGAAGAAAAAAGTTATGTAAATACAAATATGAACAAACTTTTTGATAAACCATATACAGCTCCCAAAATACAAAAATCAGTACCTACTCCACAAACTACTACATATAAAAACAGCCTAGCCCAGCAGAAAAATACATATACCTATATTACCCGTACCTATACAGAAAACATTTACAAAATCCAAACTTACTTAAACAAAAACCCCAGAGCCATAAATATAAAAGAACCAAATACCGATTACATTACTCAACACCTACAAGGCTATAACAAATTAATTGCCTTACCAGGTACAAATATAAACTTGGTTACAACTTGTTATAACTACGGACTACTTAGTACAGTGTACACAGCTACAGGAGACGAAATCTCGAAAATATCAGAACTATATAAAGCCTTCCTAACTTATAAAAGAATTACTAAAGGAACGCTATTTTTCATAAAATTCTATACCGCCACTGCAGAAATACTATATGACGAGATAAAACCGGTTATACAGGTCATAAAGATAGGTTTGACCAGAGATATGTTAATACCAGAAAAAATAGAGAAATAAGATGAGATACCTATTGTAGATATTCCTGACTTTTATGCTAACAAAAGAGTCATTGGAATAGCTACAATATTAACGGAGCTAGCAAATAATTACCTAAACAACAATACAATATGGAGTTATTATAGTCGAGATAACACTATGATATACTCTAATTGTCGAGAAACTAGAGAAGGAGATATGGAGGAAATACGACAATGGATACTAAGCCTCCTGAAACTAGAAAATATACCAACGACAAGAGCTATCAAGAAAAATTTTATTTCACCAGCATTATTAACCAGATATTGTACAACAATCAGCAGCAAATATTCAGAACATATATGTTCCAAATGCCACGGAGAAGATAACAATGTTCCAACCGTACAGCTGGAATAAACTATCACAAACAGATACAAAAAAGCCGGTAGCCTGATGCAGACAGCTGACAAAACAAAAGATAAGACGGAGACATCTATGTAAAGAGTCAAAAGTAGGATAGGAATCTTATCTTACTTTTTGTAAAGTTTTGTTTCCTTTTGTAAAGTTGTTTGTTTTTATGTAGAGTCACCAGACATGATACTGTGGATGAATAGTAAAAGACAAAAAATACTATTCATAAATAGTAAAATGTCAATTATGTTGAATAGTAAGAGTCGGTTACTGTGTAAATAGTAAATGTCAAGTCACTGTGTAAATAGCAAGAGTCAATCACTATTCATGATACTGTTCATGAATAGTAAACCTGTAAATTTTGTATATATATGGATTAGGAGAAGGGGAGGATTATCCTCATCCCTCATCTCCAACTTCTCTCAATTCTCTCTTAACTTCCGCAACCCCCCAAATTGGAATATTTTTGTCATTATATTGGGATGTTAAAATGCTATTTTATTATATAATTGTTCTTTTAATGGTTACTTTCTTATTTTCGTAATGTATCATTAGTTGTAATCATCTATGTTATATGGTTTAACTGTTTCTAACCATTTTATTCCTAAAGTAATATTATTATTTCCGTGATGTATTTTAAATTTAATTTTTATTGGTATTCCTCCAATGATTAGTTCTTGTTCAGTAGTTTCTTCTATATTTACCAAAGCTCTAGGTAATTCTGTGTTTATATTTTCTCCTGTAATTATTTCATGTTCTTTGACTAGTTCTCTTATAATTTGGTTTTCTACTTGTCCAAATTTGCTAAAGTAGTTATATCCTTGTATTTGTCTTACTTTTAATATTTTATTTGGTATGGGGTAATTATATGTTTTAGTTTTTGCGTTTAGATTTCTATAATCAATAACCATTCTGCTTTTACCTCTTTTCTGTTCACTATGTTTATTTACTATAAATGCTGGACTGTTATGTTTACTATTGCTTTCTTGTATATACTTATTTTCTAATAATTCATTTATATGCATTTTAAATTCTGATTGGTCTTCAAAATTATATCTTAATGGTTTTTGTGTTATTATACTATTTTCATCTATTAGTTCAATTTTTACTTTTGTTTTATGTTTATCCCATCCTTGTAATGGGTTTTCGTTATATAATGAATTTAATTTATCATTTATTGCTTGTATTTTATCTATTGTGAATATTATAATTTCTATCTTATGATCACTAGGCGTTATATTTTCTAATTTCTGGGTAATTTTTCACTTCCTTTTATCCAAGGGGTATTTTTTCTGATTTTATTATTAACTCTTTTTGCTCCTATCTTATGATTACATATGGTAGTGAACCACCAATGTGTCTTTGTTATAGTATGTGGATATAGTTTATCTAAAAATGGCATTCCTAATAATATATCTTTATTTGTAAATTCATAACTATAGATTTCATCTATTAATAATATTTTATCCCATATTTGGATTTTTATATTTTTAGCTTTATGTGTTATCATGCTTCCTTCATTATTAAATCCTGTTACTATTAATGGTGTTCTTAACTTTTCCCATTTACTATCTGGCAGGCAATTATGTTTACACATATTTGCTTCTGCTCCTGTGTCTATCATAGGTGTGTAATATCTATTATAGTATCCTTCTATAATTATTTTTGCTAAAATGTATATTTTTGTCATTATATTGGGATGTTAAAATGTTATTTTATCATATAATTGTTCTTTTAATGGTTACTTTCGTATTTTCATAATGTATCGTTAGTTGTTTATCATCTATGTTATATGGTTTAACTGTTTCTAACCATTTTATTCCTAAAGTAATATTATTATTTCCTTGATGTATTTTAAATTTAATTTTTATTGGTATTCCTCCAATGATTAGTTCTTGTTTAGTAGTTTCTTCTATATTTACCAAAGCTCTAGGTAATTCTGTGTTTATATTTTCTCCTGTAATTATTTCATGTTCTTTGACTAGTTCTCTTATAATTTTGTTTTCTACTTGTCCTGTATTTATATTTATTAGATATTTTCTCTGGTCTAATATTCCTGTGATATAATATTGATATGGTTGTATTTCATCGTTCTTTTGTTCTAATAACTTAGATATTACGTCGCAATCTAATCTTCTAGATGTACTATTTCTTGATGATGATGGTGTGTCGTAGCTTAATCTTTTAGATGTACTTAATCTTTCTTTTACTATCTCTAAATCTTCTTCAATATCTATTTCTTTATAACTGTAATCATTATTATCTATTACTGTAATTATTTTATCAAATGGATTTTCTATTTTGATTTTTTGAATCTTATTTCTTGCTATTATTTTATACTTTGTAGTTAGTATGTATAAATTTTTACATCTTGCGGTAAATATTTTACTTCCTGGTGCTAGTTCTATGCCTGACATTTTCCAGTATAGTACTAGTGATTTATCTATATTTTTGTCTTCTATTGCTACTGAATAGTTTGTACTTATAATAAATTTAAATTTTTGGCAGAATATAAATGTTATAATTGTGGAAAACTAGGACATTTAGCTAGAGATTGTAAATTACCACAAGATTTAAAGAAAAAACAAATAACAGAGGTAATAATAGAAAACGACACAGATAAACAGATAGATTATTTAGATTATGACTTAGAAGATGAAGATAGTATATACGAAATAACAGATAATGAATTAGAAAAAGAAATAGAATCATTTTCAGATTATGACTGAAAGCGACATAAAAATAATAAGTAAAGAAGAATATCAAGATAACGAATATACAGAACAAAAAATAATATTTGACAATAATATGTTTGAACAAATAAAAGGAAAAATTTATTATAAGTGCAAACTATTCAGTAGCAATATGCCCCAGGATACATAGAAAGAACATTTATAGGAACGGCAAAAATATGGTTACAAAATTTAACACCAGCAGGTTTAACAACTCTAAGAAATAATACAAAATCTAATAATGAAACAGCAACATCAGCAATAGATATATTAAATAAATATGAAATATCAATTAGAAATGAATTTGGTAGCATGACAACAGAAATAGAAGAACAACAAAAAGATGAAATAATAAACAGAAATTTAATGAATAAATTAGCAATACGTCTATTTTGTCTAAATTCTATTTCTTGTTTTACTTCGTTAATTTTTTCTAATAATTGTTCTCTGTAAGTGTTATCCATTTTAATTTTCTGGTGGAAATGTCTTTTCATAATACTTTTTTTTATTTATCTTAAGATCTCGTATTTCTTTTATATTTTCTGAAATGTATTCTAAATATTCCATATCTTGGGTTCTTCGATATGTTATAACGTTATTTATTAAAAGTTTATTTAGTAGATCTAAATTTTCCATAGTTTGTAGCCAATATGTTAAATATTCATAGTTTATCATTAATCTGAATATGAGTCATATAGTTCATATATACTTTGAATAGTTAGTTCATGCCAATTTTGTGTTATTAATTCCATTATCTGGTTTATTTCTGCCATTTCTTCAGTAAGTAAAAGGTCATAAATTTTTCTTTTTATGTCGATATTAAGTTTTCTAAGGATATATAAAATAAGTATTTTATAATTATAATCTTCATCTAGCAAGTAGGTATTCATCATTTTCATGATTTCTAAACAGTTTATTCCTTCTAACCTCTTTATTTATTATTATCAATTATCAAATTATATTAAAGTTATCCTGAACAAATTCTTTTGGTCACTACTAAGACTTTTTGGCCTCAATCAGTTACCCTAACAGCGCCTTCAACAAGTTCGTACTTCCCCTAAAACGGCTTCTCTCTTGCCTAACTGGGTTTCCGGTTTCGAATGGCATAGTCTGGGCTTACCTATTCTCAGCCTACCTTCGTTCATAGCAAACTACTTCGAATTCATTCAATATAACAATACTATAACATGATAATAATCAAATAATAATTAAGAGATTATCAGGAATATGAAAGTTTAGCTATTCATATTTGGGAAACTCCAAAAAACCCATAATGTTTGTTTAAATACAGCTGCAGGGCCATCAGGAGCTACAAAGAAAGAAAGATTTCATCTATTAATAATATTTTATCCCATATTTGGATTTTTATATTTTTAGCTTTATGTGTTATCATGCTTCCTTCATTAATAAATCCTGTTACTATTAATGGTGTTCTTAACTTTTCCCATTTACTATCTGGCAGGCAATTATGTTTACACATATTTGCTTCTGCTCCTGTGTCTATCATAGGTGTGTAATATCTATTATAGTATCCTTCTATAATTATTTTTGCTAAAATATAGTCCGTAGTTATAACAAGTTGTAACCAAGTTTATATTTGTACCTGGTAAGGCAATTAATTTGTTATAGCCTTGTAGGTGTTGAGTAATGTAATCGGTATTTGGTTCTTTTATAGTTATGGCTCTGGGGTTTTTGTTTAAGTAAGTTTGGATTTTGTAAATGTTTTCTGTATAGGTACGGGTAATATAGGTATATGTATTTTTCTGCTGGGCTAGGCTGTTTTTATATGTAGTAGTTTGTGGAGTAGGTACTGATTTTTGTATTTTGGGAGCTGTATATGGTTTATCAAAAAGTTTGTTCATATTTGTATTTACATAACTTTTTTCTTCTGTAGCTTTTTCTTTCTTTGTAGCTCCTGATGTACCTGCAGCTGTATTTAAACAAACATTATGGGTTTTTTGGAGTTTCCCAACGTCTCCTTCTAGCTCTGGAATTTTAACGTCTTCCGATCGACGTAGCTCCGCATGTTTAACGTCATGCTGCTGACTGCTAGCTTGCTCTTTTAGCTTTTGTATCTCACCATCCATACTGTCCACTTTTTTACAAAGTGTAGTTAGGAGGTTGAGTATTTGATCCATTGTATTTGAGTTCTCAGTATCTTTTCCTTGAGAGGTGATCTGCAATCACATTCTTGTCAGTTTTTATAATTTCAATTGTAAATGAAAAGTTTAATATATTTACTACCAGTCTTCTTATTTCTTTTGTTGTAACTGAGTCTTGTACCTTTTTAGTTATCCACCATTTTACCTGTGTATTATCTGTTCTAACAATGAGTTGTTGAGTTCCAGATTCTTTTTGAAATTCAATTCCTAATTATTGAATTTCTATATGTTATACATTAAAATTCTTGAGTTGATTCATTCATTTCTATATTTAACCATGAACCCTATATATTGAGTATTTTTTAGAAGAGAAATATCGTTGAGCTATGAGGTTTGAGTCCTTGAGTTGTTGGGTCTTGAGTTTTGGGTATTGATTTTCCTTATTTCTTTTAAGATCCCTGAGTTGAGTGGTTCATGACCATAATTCCACATGAACCCTATTATTTGAGTTATCAATTATGAAAGCTTTTTAAAACCAAAGCATTAGAATAATAAGAGTCAAACAAATTTTCAAGTCTTAAAACTTTTTTCGCAAAAGCAAAGACGAAGTCTAGACTTCTCTCAATTAGCTATCTATTAGAATAGTTCCAATGAAATAGGGACACAACCCATACAACTTAGTTCAAAAATCAAATACTAGAAATGAAATTCAAAGTGAATCTCCCATCCTCAAATCATGAGGACTCGCCACAATCAAGGAGAATAGTTGAATCCAAACTTGAACCAAATGATGACTGGCTTAAGAACTAGACCCTACACTTGGGGAAAGTATAGGAAAATATGGGTTAGTTCAAAAATGAACTAAGTATGATAGCCATGCAAAACAATCTTGATGTTATGCAAAGAGGGACATTTTAGTTGGAAAGCATGCACTTTACCAAGTTTAGGAATCATCATGAAGATTGGTCTAAAAGCATAAGTCATAAGAATATTCAACATGTAGTTCATCATAACATAATGAAACATACCATAATTACCCTCAAATCATACTTGTGCAATGCATGTATAAGACTCCATAATCCCACCAATTCTAAGAAAAGATTCTTGATTAGCTATAGTTAAGAATTCATATTCTTGTTCATAGTATCATAGAGGGATTAGTCTTAACCGTGAAAGACCATGTGAGCTTAACATGGAATCTGGTGTCTACCCCACACCGAAAAGGTGTTTTCCTACTTGCCTATGGTAGAACCATACTCTTAGCTTAGGTGGATCCACTAGCTAAATACCTATGAGGCCACGTAGTTTATGGGATAAAGAGATTGCTTCTTGAAACCCGGACTCTACCTAAGGTAGAAGGTTTCCATCTCATGGGATACATACTTTGAACCTGGACTCAACTAAGGTATAAGGAACCCATTTGGAAAGCCGGACTCAACTAGTGTAAAGGCTTCCATCTCATACTCATATCCACTCGGTCCTAAGAATTAATTCCCATTGAGTTCATATTAAGTCTTGACTTAAGTTCATAATTATGGAAGAATGTCTTGACAATCAATCCAACATAACTCATACTAAAGCTCATCGATTTGATAGGTGAGATTAGTATTCCAACTTTGCAATCACTACATGTGACAAACTTTTCACATCGTATCATATTCATACATAAAGTGTGTAAATGAGGATAACCTCAAACAACACAACAACTAGATCAGAATCACATTCACTTTACTCTTAAAGTGTTCATAAAGCATATACATAAATCTCATACTTTGCCCTTCAAGGACATTAGATAAAAATACATCAACACATCTAGAATTACTACATTAGATATGGATGATAACATAATTCAATTACTACATGCATAATTTTACCATATTCTACTTGCATCAATCAATACCCACAAATTTAGATCCAAATTGGGAAAATAAGGGAATTCATGGATTCTTGGGGAAAAGAATGGTTCCATCAAGATGGACATATAGATTGTGACCATGCATTATCATTGTAAATTGAGCTTTCCACAGAGGGAAGTTGTGGATGCCAGCTAATTTGATTAGAAATTATGTGATAAAATTGAGTTGAAAAACCATGGCATTGTTGTTATAATCAGAATGGATTACCAAAATGTTGGGGACAATTGCACTTGATGAAAGCTTGAGTTATAGGAGAAGAGAGAATGTACTTGTGAGAGTAAGATCTGCTCTGATACTATAAAGAGTAAAACAATATATGAGAATGAACAACATAACTATTAGCTTGTGTTGTGCGGTATATAAAATTTATATCCAACTTATACAGAGAGTCGTATTATATAAAAATTCTCTACATAATAAATATAGGAGATAAAATATGATTAGTAAAGTTATTGAGATAAACTATAACTCTAAAAATGGGAAAACAACTAAAAATAGGATAAGATGGTAAGCAAGAAAGAAAATATTTAATCATTATTAGCTTCCTAGGTATCGCATTATTGGTACTCACCCCTTGCTTCTACATTTGTGTAGGTTCTGAGCCAGGGCCTATGTGATATTTTTCTTCTACTTCTTCTGGAGTAGAGACTTATCAAGGATTTTGATAGGTAGCTGCCTATAACTTTGGTGGGCCCTCTTTTTCCTTCTCATTATACTTTGTTCTATTTCGAGAAACAAAGTCTAAGCCTTTTAATTATTTCTATTCAACACTCTATGTATTTAGTGGGTTGTACACGTAACAATCATAATATAGGGGTTTGAATAGAAAAAACAAGTTTTTGCTTTATTTTGTTCTTGGTATATATTTCTGCTTTTCTTTTGGTTTTGTTGGGCTGATGCTGACTTTTCTTGGTGGTAACAAAGAAGTGTCATCATTTCCATTTTTGGGTCACGACACTCTACAAGCCTGCTTTAGTCCATAAAAAGACCGTTCCAACTTAGATACATCTTATGTAGGTGATAAGAAAAAACCAAATGGAGGTTTCATATAAATGTCTTTTGAACGATAGCCATTAAGGAAAACATTTTTGATATCCATGTGATGAAGAGGAATTTTTTTTGAAGCAGTAATAGGAATAATAGTTCACACCATAGTAACTTTTTCTACTAATGTTTTTCTCCTGATAGTCCAAACCATACTCTTGTCTGTTACAAAAAACAACCAAAAATTTTTTATATCAATCAAGAGTTCCATCAAAGTTTAATTTAATATACCTATTAACATCCTATTTGCAAGACATTTGAATGACATAAGATAATGTCCCATCTAATATTTTATTTAAGAGACTAATGTTCTTACTCCATTACTTCTTGCCAACATTCATTCTTGGAAGCTATTGAGTAAAATTTTGGAAAATAAATGAAGGATTAAGTTTCATGCAAAGAACTAAGCAACAATTCCAAGAAAACATGATAATTTGATTTGGATAAGTCTAAAAACTGAATCACAACATAAATCCTGAAATTCTAGAAACCCTATGTCTTGCATGATATAGAGAATATAGAATCTGAATGAATTCTAAGGACCTAGTGGGCGAAAGGAACCCACAAGTGAAATCCCACATACCTAGTGACAAAATTCATTGAGAAATCATTCTATTTCGGGGCTGGAACTTAAGAAAACTTGATGCGTTCTTGGTGAGCGCTTTGTGGACTCTTTATCCTTTTTTTCATTCAACTTAAAGAATTTTTGAAGAATGATTCAACTAGGGTAAGTTATTATTGAGTTACTAGGCTAAAACTGACTAAACCGGCGTAGTTTAGTATTTAAATGACGTAATTTAGGGTTCCAATGCATAGGGAAAAGAACAAACGACCCCCGACATAAAAGTTGTTAGGGCCAACCGATAGACTGACCGACGGACCATCAATGGACCTACAATCCGTCCTGTCAACCCGTCAACAAGCTTCAGAAAGAGGGGGTACTAGGACCACAACCCGTGCTCTAACCTATGACTAATGTGGAGACTAGAATGGCTCTCCAAACTTGACCTATGTTCTAACAACTCAAGTCACTAGATATGTTAGAGCTCATTGGAACACTAATGAGAACACTAGAGCCTCAAGGTTGACAGACTTCACAAGGATGAAGCCTCCAAAGCTCTTTGGATCTAAAGTGGGTGAAGACCCTCAAGAATTTGTTAAGGTGATAGAGAAGATAGTTGAGGCTATGGGGTAAGCTATAGAGAGAAGGTGAATTTTGCCAAGTTTCAAATGAAGGGTGTGGCCCAAGTGTGGCACACACAATGGAAGGCAAAGAGGCCGGAAAGAGCGGGTCCCATAGATTGGGATGTATTCAAAAAGGAGTTCCTTGATAAGTACTTTCCCCATGAAAAAAGAGAAGCCAAGGTGGAGGAATCCATCAACCTTCGCCAAGGAAGTATGGGTGCTCAAGAATACTCTCTTAGTTTACCGAATTGTCCAAGTATGCTTAATCCATGGTGGTGAAGCCAAGAGATGAGATGAGTTGGTATGTAACGGGTGTATCTAGCTTGGTGAGGAAAGAATATCATTCGGCTATGCTTCATGACAATATGGATATATCTTGTCCTATGGTGTTTGCTAAGCAAACGGAGGATGAAAAACTTCAAGAAAGTAATAGATATGTGAAGAGGCCTAGGACAGATGATAGAAAATCTTCCAAGGGTAAGTTTGAAATTCAAGACAAGCCAAGGTTCAAAAAGAGGTTTTCCAACCAAGGCTCCTCCAATGCTCCAAGACCCAAAAAAGATAAGGTTTCTAACCCTAAGCCTCAAGGAGGCAATGGTGGTGGATCTTCCATGACAAGGCCTACATGTGCTAAGCATGGCAAGAGACACGAGGGCAAATGTCATATTGGAACGGATTATTGTTTTTATTGCAGATAGAGTGGCCATATGATGAGAGATTGTCCCATGTTAAAGGTTAAAGGGAGAGAGGGCAAGCAAGTCCCTCTAAGTGGCTCAAAATTTGATACTCCCAAGAAGAATCACTTTTATACCATCCAATCCCAAAGTGATCAAGAGGGATCTACAGACATTGTTACCGGTACATTGCAAGTATTTTCAATTAATGTTTATGCATTATTAGACCCCAGGGCCACTTTGTCTTTTGTTACTTCTCTTGTGGCTATGAAATTTGATGTACTCCCTGATGTCATAGAATAACACTTTCCGGTTTCTTTCCTAGTAGGGGACTCGGTTATAGATAAAAGATTTTATAGGAATTGTCCCATCTCATTGTCTCATAAAGTCACATTGGTTGATTTGATAGAACTAGATATGTTTGACTTTGATGTTATATTAGGGATTGATTGGTTGCATGCTTGTTTCGCATCCATTGATTGTAGAACTCAGGTGGTAAAGTTTCAATTTCCTAATGAGACTACTTTGCAATGGAAAGGGGGACACTCTACACATAAAGATCATTTCATTTCGTGTCTAAAATCTAGAAAAATGATCTCAAAGGGGTGTTTGTATCACATTGTTAGAGTTATGGACCTTGAGTCCAAGACTCCTCCTTTGGAGTAGGTCCCCATAGTGGGGGAGTATCCGAAAGTCTTTCTCGATGACTTGCACGGTATTCCTCCCAAACGGGAAATAGACTTCAGCATTGATCTTTTGATGGATACTCAACCCATATCCATTACCCCTTATTGGATGGCTTTGGCCATATTGAAGGAATTAAAGGCACAATATTTACTAGACAAGGGTTTTATTTAACCAAGGATATCTCCATGGGGTGCACCGGTATTGTTTGTGAAAAAGAAAGATGGGTCCCTTAGGAAGTGTATAGATTGTCGCCAATTGAACAAGGTCACTATAAAGAATAAATACACTCTCCCTAGGATTGATAATTTGTTTGACCACCTGCAAGGGGAGAGTTACTTTTCAAAGATTGACCTAAGGTTGGGCTACCCTCAACTAAAGGTACGAGGGGTTAATATTCCTAAGACAACCTTCCGAACAAGAGGTGGTCACTGTGAATTCCTAATGATGTCTTTTTGGTTGACTAACACCCCGACGGCCTTCATGGACCTTATGAATAGGGTGTTTAGACAATATCTTAATTCATTTGTGATCATTTTTATTGACGATATTTTGATCTACTCTAAGAGTGAGGGTGATCACATGAAGCATTTGAGGATGGTATTGCAAGTCCTTAAAGACCAACAATTGTATGCTAAATTTAGCAAGTGCGAATTTTGGCTAAGGTTGGTTTCTTTCCTAGGTCATATCGTATCAAGCATAGGTATAGAAGTTGATCCTTAGAAAATGTACATGGTTAAGACTTGGACTAGACCCCTAAGTCCCATCGATATCCAAAGCTTTTCGGGTTTGGCTGGTTACTATCGGAGGTTTCTTAAGGGTCTCTCCTCTATCACTTCTCCATTAATGTCCTTGACCCAAATGAAGTCCAACTTTGAGTGGACGGAGGCTTGTGAGAGGAGCTTCCAAGAATTGAAGGATAGACTCACATTCGCTCCTATTTTGACCTTTCCATATGCCGTAGGGTATCGACGGGTTTGTAGTGTATTGTGATGCTTCACAAGTAAGGTTGGGGTGTGTTTAATGCAAGATGATTAGGTAATCTCCTATGCTTCAAGGCAACTTAGGATTCATGTAAAGAATTACCCAACCCATGACCTCAAACTAGCGGCGATGGCGTTTGCCTTGAAAATTTAGAGACACTACCTATATAGGGTCCATGTAGATGTATTCACCGACCACAACTATCATCAATATGTGTTTATCCAAAAGGACTTGAAGTTCGGTCAAAGAGGGTGGTTAGAGCTTTTGAAAGATTATGACACGAGTTTCCTATACCACCCAAGTAATGCTAATGTTTTTGTGGATGCCCTAAGTATATTTTCCATGCGTAGTGTGGCTCATGTAGAAGATGAGAAGTAAAAATTGGTTCGTGATGTGCATAGATTGGCCTAGTTAGGTGTCCAACTAATGGATTCCACCAAGGGTGGATTCATGGTTCATTATAGTTCTTAATCATCTTTTGTTGTGGATTTAAAGTCTAAGCAACACCTTGATCCTATTTTCATGGAATTGAAGGAATCGGTTCTCAACAAGTTCATTGAGGCTTTCTCTCAAGGGGGAGATGTGGTGCTTAGGTACCAAGGTAGATTATGCGTTCCAGATGTTGACGGCTTAAGAGAGCAAATTTCAGAAGAGGCTCATGGCAGTATTCTATCCATTTGGGATCCACCAAGACATACCGTGAACTAAGGGAAGTCTATTTGTGGAATGGTTTGAAGAAGTATATTGCGAGTTTTGTGGCCAAATGTCCGAATTGTCAACAAGTTAAGGCTGAACACCTGAAACCGAAAGGTTTGTTCCAAGATATAAATATTCTCACTTGGAAGTGGGAGTAGGTGAATATGAACTTTTTTCTGGGTTTGCCACGTACTCGAAGGCAACATGATTATATTTGGGTCGTTGTTGATAGGATGACTAAATAATCCCATTTCATTCGTGTCAATGTTACCTTCTCGGCAGAAGATTATGCTAAGTTGTATATCAAAGAGGTAGTGAAGTTGCATAGGCTTTCTTTGTCTATCATATGGATCAAGGTATTCAATTTACTTCATATTTTTGAAATGCTTTCGAACAAGGGTTAGGTACCAATGTTAAACTTAGTACTGCTTTCCACCCTCAAACGGATGGTAAAGCCGAATGGAACATTCAAACCTTAGAGGACGTGTGTGATTGATTTCAAGGGTAATTGGGACGATCATCTTCCTTTGATAGAATTTGCCTACAACAATAGTTACCACTCTAGCATTGTCATGGCTCCATTTGAAGCACTATATGGAAGAAGGTGTAGATCTACGATTGGGTGGTTTGAGGTAGGTGATTTTACTCTAATTGGTCCTGAACTAGTGTATTATGCCATTGAAAAAGTTTGACTCATTAGAGAGAGGCTGAAGATCGCCCAAAGTCGGCAAAAGTCTTATGCCGACCATAGAAGAATGGACCTTGATTTTGAAGTTGGTGATTGGGTCTACTTGAAGATCTCACCTATGTAAGGTGTGATGAGGTTTGGCAAGAAGGGGAAACTTAGTCCTCGGTATGTGTGCCCATACCAAATCTTGAAGAGTATTGGGAAAGTAGCATATGAGCTAAACTTACTAAATGAGTTGTCTCCAGCTCACCCAATTTTTCATGTCTCCACACTTAAGAAGTGCATTAGTGATCCAGTTTCCATCCTTCCTTTAAAGGGTTTAGGAGTTGATGGGAATCTTTCATATGAAGAGATTTTAATTGAGATTTTGGACCGCCAAGTGAAAAAGTTAAGAACAAAGAACTAGTTTCTGTTAAGGTTCTATGGAGGAATCACTTAGTTGAGGGTGATACATGGGAGGCCGAGGCCGATATGATGTCCCGTTACCCTCATCTTTTTCCTTCTTCTCCTATTCAAACTTTAGGTAAGTAATTCCTCTTGAGTTTAAATATTTTGGGAGTCATGTGCATTGTATGAGTTTTCTATGATTTCCTTATATGGTGCATGTTCTTGTGAGAATTCATGATTAGTATATATTGAGTTTTCATGATGTCTCTATTTCCACTTGTTTAATTGCATTTACAACTTCATGAGGTAAATATAAGAACATGCTTAGTTATGTGTTGATGAAATGGCATGTTAGCTTAATATTGTTGTGTTGATATTGCCTGAGTTGGAGAAGGTATTTCCTACTATGTTTATGTGAATTCATGAATTGCATGCATAATGAGTTAGTAGATGTAGTTTCTACTTTCCTATATTACTATTGGCCATGTTTTAAAATGGAGTTGAAGTTTCCTCCTTTTGAATAGTTCAAGTTGTGAATAGTGCATTGTGAGTTTTGCACATTTTTGATATTCCATGCATGTAGGGATGTTAGTCTAGAGTTTCTAACTTAGTTTGGTGTCTTGGTCATCATTCGGGGATGATATTCCCAAGGGGAAGATAATGTAACACCCCATATATGTAATGACCTAAGATAGAGCCTAATGAAGTCCTAATATGTAGTCTAGTAGCCTAATGAAGTCCCAATGTAAGGTTAAGGTCCTAAAATAATTTTCCTAACTTAATACTAGAGTTCTAGAGCCTAAACATCAAGGCAAGACCTGCCTAGGAACCCCCAAGGGTCCATGAGGAGGACCTAAGGGAAGGTCCAAAAAGCCGTCCAAAACTGTCTCATCCACAAACCTAAGGATCACGAGGTGTGGAATGACTCACGCCCCATAGATGGACGTCTGTGGACGTGCAATACGATCAATGGACCATGTCATGCTCCGTGGAAGGCTTTCGTGAGTTAAGACTTAGTCTCCTCACCCTTACCTTTATCCTCCCGTCTATGACCCAAACTATAGAAGCACAGAACGAGCTGTAGTCCCACCTCAGTCCGTAGGTGGGGGAGTCATGAATGTGGCCTACACATCTAACAAATAACTCGGCTAAGCTAGGGGTGTTTTCGTAAATTGTTATATAATTGATTAAGGGTGGGGACGGTTATTACCACTTATTTTAAGTATATTAAAGTATTTTTAAGTATTAAAACAAGTCTTTTAATCCCTCACAACTCACATCTCAAACTCAAATCCACTTCCCTCTCAAAACATTCTCTCTCTAAACTCCATTGAAGAATAAAAAAGAAGATCAAGCTAAGGGTTCAAGATCCATCCTTTTCACTCCAATTTCGTGAGGAAAACATCAATTAAGGTATGGGAAACTTGATTCACGGAACACTTTTCTCCATGAAGCCCTTCAACTCTTGATTTCGAAATTGATAACTTGTTCAAAAACTAGGGTTTTGATTCTAGCCATGGGTTCTTCCTAAAAATGATTTCATTATGTTAATTGCCTTATACTATGGATGATTTGATGTTTAGTGGTGATTTTTATTGTAAAATTTCCCATGAACCCATGTACACCTCCATGACCCCAATTTCATGAATTTTGATTGGTGTATTGATACAAGATGATTACTATGAATTGTATATATGTCAATCTAGTTATTGAATCATTTTTTATTCATTCCTATTGTAGTATCTTTGGGTGTAATTGTGAGACATGATTCATGACCCTTAAGTGGGGGTAAATTGCTAGGGTTTGTGTAGGTTGATGAAGATTGTATATGAACTTATGGTTCAACGATGTAATTATGATCTCATGGTTATAGTGTGTTGATAGAATTAATGCAATACCCTCTTACCCTACAACCTTACACTTATTTGTGCATGAAAGGACTACGATGTTATATCAATGTTCTGTTGATTGTAAAGGACAGTCTCATGAACATGATATAAAAGACTTACTCACATACTAAGGATTCTAAGGAATCTACGAGCTACCATGATACCATGATAGTTCAGTGCTATGCATTCTTCCATGAACATGATTAAAAAGTAAAGACTTAACATGATTATAAAAAGGGAATTAGGCTTAGAATCGAGTGGATAGGAACAAGAGATGGAAACCTTTTACCTCAGTTAGTCCGGTTTTCAAGTAGAAATCTCCCTATCGCACAACTATGTGCCCACATAGGTCTCTTAGCTAGTGGATCCACCTATAAGCTAAAAATGTTTGTTATACCTTAGGCAAGTAGAACACCTCTTTTTTGCGTGGGTTCATGACACCGAATTCCATGTAGCTCACATGGTCTATGTCGATTAAGGCTAAACTTACCTACATGATAATAACAAGATCCATGACATGGCATGAACAAGAACATGAACAAAGGACACAAACACAAGCCATGTGCTATGATTACTTGAGAAGTCTTACTTAGTATGAGTTAGGGTATGGGACTTCGCTCATACATTGCACAAGTGAGCTTTGAGAGTGATTGTGGTATGTTCATGACACATGATGCTTTTTGAAGTTAATGTATGCTACATATGAACATGAACCATGAAAATGAATGTGAATAGAAACATGATCTATATCTATGACTTCTTAATAGGCTTTGCTTAGTATGTGTGGGGGTATGGGACATCACTTATACATTGCAGAAGTAAACCTATAAAGGTGGTTTATGGTATGGTTTACCTATGACAAGAATATATATATATATGTCCATGCATGCATGATATAAGTTGGTGTTACGAATGAATTTCTTATTATGAAATATAAACATGATGTTTCCTTGTCTATGATTGTGGCTTGGATGAAGCGAAGGTAATTTATGCATGACTATGGTAGTCTAAGGTGGTTTATGGTATGGTTTGACTTGGTCATTATCCTAAATTTGCATAACGGCTTTTAAACTTGACAAAGACATGATTTCAACTAAAAGGCCCTTTTTTGCATGATTTAAGGTTTTTATGCATACTTCCAGACTTAGTACAATTAATTGTGTAAACCCTTTCTCTACCTTTTTACCATGAGTGTAGGTTTGGGTTGTTGAGACTATTACCACTTTCTTCAAGCTGAAGTTTGGGTCAACTATTCCCTAGGCTTAGTGAGTCCTCAAGTTCGAGGACAAGATGTCATTGATTCTAGTTTGTAGTTTTCTTTTATATTCTAGACTATGTTGTATTTTCCTATTCTTGGAGACTTAATTGAATTAAAGGGATTTGTCCCTATTTGTACTCTTATGTTTAGATGGGTATTGAGACAAGTCTAGTTTCCTATTTTCCTTAATTAAAAGAAGTTGACTTCTATTGTGTAAGTTTTATATTTTTTCCGTATCATTACCATGTATTTATGTTATGACCATGCTAAGGGCTTGCAATTAGCCCTTCAGGGTCGAGTACGCCGTGTTATGTCTAGGTGGTACCCCCTGGATCGTGACATGTGTATTTGCATTTTCAATCATTGGCGATTGGGATATTCTAGAAGGGTGCAATGAAATTTTTCTATATATATGTAAATATGTTACTGATTGATGATGATTCTAATAACTTATTGTTTGACTATTCTAAATTAACCTATCTGCTTGTTTGGTAACTTTAATTGTATAGTTGTTACTAATGAAGTTGACCTATGATGCCCTACAAGTAGATAGTGTCTGCAGGATGCTACTCATTGACATTCTTTTAAGAGTAGACTGTGATTTAAAGATGTCTATCTAACCTGGCATTTAGCACCTCTTGCTTATATATTTGAGGATAGGCTTTTTCTATTCCAAGTTGCTACAAATCTTCTCCTATTTTGTTGTCTTTCTTTAAAACATTGATACACATTATTATTTATTATTGCATGCCTTAAATTTTGTATGATTTTGATAGACACAAAATTGAAGATATTTTTATGCAAGAAGGCACATGATTCCACCAAAGTAAAATTATTCGGTCCACCACATCTATGTTTTTATTTATTTTATTTTGTGACCTTTAATTATTATATTATACTTCTTTATCCATGCATAGATTCTTACATATTTAATGTGTTAGCCATTAAGATTAGGTTCACCCACAGGGGAGTTGAGTGGATGTTAGTCGTAGTAGTTTGGGTCGTGATATGTTATCAGTTGATCAATAAACAAAATACCCCTTAAATAAGTTTAAAAATTAAATTTAAGAACAAGATAATAACATTTGACACCGATGTCCCAGAATACTTGAAATTATTTAGAAAAGAGGGTTTTTTATGTTCATTGACACCAAGGATAAAACCACATATGGCTAATGCATGCGTGCCTTAATTTTTTCAAGATTTTGATAGACACAAAATTGAAGATATTTTTATGCGAGAAGGCACATAATTCCATGACAGTAAAACTGTTCGCTCCACCACGTCTATGACAACCTTCTATATTAGGGTTTGGAATTTTTTCTTAGATAAGTGAAAAGGTATTAAGTGTATATTGAGTATGTGAGGTAAGTATGGGTGAAATGCCAATTTATGGAACGTAGTAACAACTAGCATGTAATAAAATGTGGTAACACATTGAGAAGTTTAATGAATGCTATAAAAAGTAAATAAATACAATAAAAATATAATTATATGCAAGAATAAAGGAGTGTGAAAATATAACAGTGCAATGATAATCTAGGCAAGTAATAGCATACAACATATAAAATTTAAGAGAAGGGTTTGATATGTAAGCAGTTTATCTAAGACAGTAAAATATGAGACAAATTATGAAACATAAATAAATAGAAAAGAAAAATTAAACATATGAAGGAACCAAAGAAAAAGATCTAATCATGCAGATAAAATCCAAAATCTAATAAAACAGAATAATTATCAAAATGGATACAAGGCAAGCAATTTATTAAGAAACGAAATAAGCAAGGAGACAAATTTGGCAGAAATATATGAAAAAGGGAAAATTAAGATTGTATCAGGTCAGAACTTCCCCAACTAAGTTGTAATGACTCTCCAGGTAATTTCTATGACAATTCCCTTTTTCCATACATTAGAGCATTCCTATAGCGGCACCAAGTAATTTATGACTTGTTGGCACTGATAGCTCTGTCACCTAGTCATTTATTTTGCTTTTATGCAAGTGTTCGTGTTTTGAAGCTTTTGAAACTCGAACAGTTGATTTCGATTAAAATTTCAGAGAGATAACCTTAAAATGAAACTTTCATAGTTCCATCAGCACTAGAAGGGTCATTTTGGACTGGTGGTGTGGTTGGCCTTGATTTCGATGCTTCTTGTGTGAGTTTGTGCCATTTTAGGCATTTTAGGTCTTAAGCTTTCCCCAAAATTTGACCTTGGTCAACATTCTTGGTAAGTGTCCTTGGATGAGAATTTTTTCAATGTGGCTAACTCCAAAAGATTGAGTTTTCTCTAGAACCACCCACCGTGTGGATCTCAAGGCTCCAAACTAATTTCAAGCCCCATTATAGATTTTGGCTTGAAACAAAATTTGGCTATTGAACTTATTTTTTTATAGACCTCACATGGATGTTTTGACTTCTCTGTTGAGTCTAGATTATTAAATTTTATAGGTTACCATATCTTATTTGCACGCACAGGGTTCTAAACGAATTATGACACTCTTCTCAGTTTGTATCTCCTTTTCACACACAAAATCAAACAACCCTCTTTTATCCTAGGTTTTATACAAGAATCTGCCTCTGACCCTGCAAGTATCCATATGGTATGTTTATAACTTGCATTATGGATGAAAATAATGTGACTTTCAGATGTTCCTTATGTTCCTGCTGGTAAATGATGCTATAACTGTAGTGCTTTTGATAACATCGGGTACACTCATTTTACAAAATCTTTGGTTCTTAAATTTAATTTAAATGTCACTGGTGTTGCTGCCCAAGGACATACCTACAATTCCCTTTTCCTAAATCATCCACCATCCCTCTCTTTTGAATTGAAAATGTTTGAAGACATTATTTTCAAAGTCTCTGAGATGCATGGTAAGTTTGAATCTCTTAAAAGTCTTCTTCAAGCCTATAACTTTTAGATGTACAGCCTCAAAGAGAGAATGAAAAAAGTAAGGGACACTGCAAAGGAAAGTGGTGCTGACGTGGCGAAGATTCGTCTAAAGCTAGATGATATCATCAAGGAGGCTATCAAAGTAGCAAATCGTTTTCAAGCAATCACTGGCATTTTTGCTACATCTATTAACAACCTTAAAAATACAGTTAAACATCTTCTTTAATTCCTAGTATCTTAATAATGTCGAAGTAAAACAGGATTATCATCACAATTAAGCTTAGCCTATACAGATACGACTATGCTCCCAAAACAGTAATTTTGGCCAGCCTAGTACCTCATGTTGCAACTTAAATTTGAAAAGGAAAATGACAAAACTACACTTTATAACCTTTATAAAAGATGTAGGTACATCTCTTATAGTTGCACCCAAACAAGAATCACCGCAAAATATATTTGTAGAAAAAGATATATTCAAAACACTAACAGTTGTCAATACAGGATTTCTAATTTCAAAATCTGGACCGAACTTGTCCTATGTTGCATCCCATATTTCGAATCCATAATTGTTAAATTAGAGTTTTACATAAACATAAGAGTTGTACATATATGAATTAGCTTTCCAAATCATATTTATTGACTGTAAACGAAGTTCTATAAGACAAGTTATGTTTAAAATACTAAACACTACCCAACTCAGAAATAGATTTTTTCCACTTACCAAAGAGAAGGGTGTGTCTCGAATCCTAGACAAAAGGACCATGTCTTTCTCTTGTGATTTTGAAGAACAAATGGTTAGATAATGTTCTAACGTTCTTAGACTTCAAGGGAAACGAATTTCACTAGAGGAGGTGTCAAAATATAGTCTCAAGAGTGATGTTTATCACAAGGCACAACTATCTCCAAAAGGTGGCTGCCCAAAAAAAAGTTAGCTGCCCAAAATGCATACATATATACCTATATATGCATAACCCTCATCTACCTTTCAAGTTATACATAATTCTTATTAGAATGTTACCTAAATACCCCAATACAAACCCTTAAATTATGATCACAATTTATTTTAAGAAAGTTAGCAACTATCACAACATTTAAAGTTCCCAAAATGAGGGTAAATAATATTGTAGTAATTAAGCAACGGTAAATCGACATGCAACTCTTGGTTAGTATTTAGGGGTGTTACACAACAACCTTCCTCTTTTGTTGTGGCACTAAGGCTCCATAGGCAGTGACCCAATTAGGAAAGTAAGGGCCTCGAGGTTTAGTAAAAATCTCAAACTTGTGGGACTTTAAGGTACATCGTATTTTCGGGTATCGGTCTACCACACCATCAATAGACAACCTCTTCTCCTAAATGATAGTCCTCAACTCTTTAGCCTTTAATCTGTTGAGAGACTAGGGAGGAGGACATTGTGCAGGTGGTGGTGGGGCCACATCCTGATCTGGAACTAGAGGGGAAGGAGTGCACTAATGCACCTGGATCCTAGATAGACCATTCATCCTCTTTGAGCACATTTTGGCTCTCTGGGTCGATAGCAGTTGGTTATCCTCAAGTTCAGAAATGCCAGCCTAAGGATGCTGGTGTTCCCCCTCGATTTCAAATGTGGTGAGAAAAGTTGCAGAGACTCCCTCATTGTCGGAGCTGACCTCCGGTGATGCAACTACGGATGCCTTGCCCTTTCCTTTGCTTTTCCCGCCCATGGTAGAAAGTTTAATCGCTTTTTCTTAAGATGCCGCTGCATTCTGATTATATTTATTTTGCCAATTTGTGGGGTGTCATGTCTGGTACCGATACTTTGGGTCTAGCCATGTTTGCAAAATAGTTCAAAAAGAGTTAGAAAATACCTAAGAAAGTTGAAGAATTCATATTGCAAAAAGACTCACCAACTAGGTCGGCGAGTTGCCCATTCACTTTGGCGAGTCATATTAGGCTCGCCGAAAGGACCAACCTAAAAAATTTCAGAAATCAGGCAAGTTGGCAATATTCAGGGCCGTTCGGAAGATCGGCAACACTACTCAGTGAGCTTAGACTAGCCTGCCTAAATATATATAGTGTTTTAGGGGTTAGGGTCGTAGAAAGGGTGATCAAATGACCTTCGAGTGAGTTGCCGAGTGAACACGGTGAGTTCAGAATTCCTGCCAAAAATTTCAAACTCCAAATAACTAGTAAAAGAAATTAAAAGCGATCAAAGGGGGACGTTGGCCAACTGCCGAACTATTCAGCGAGCTTGACCCAGCTCGCCAAACTATCTAGAGTGCCAAATTTCAACCCGAAATCCCAAAATCAATATTGTAGACCCCAAAATCAGAATTAAACTCACACATAATGTAATTCTTACTAGACACACAAGACCCATACCTTTTGGGTACTCATACTTTCACCGATTTAGCCAAAATTGGCCATTTTACGACTTTTGCCTTTAAGAATGACGTCACTCGCTCTATAATTGTGTAAATTATGTAATTTTTCTCAATTAGGGGTTATTAAGACTTCACCAAACTAGACCCAACATAAAATAACCGTAACTTATCAATTTATGATCAATTTTAACATATAAAACTCAGGAAATTATCATTTTAAGCAATTAGGCACAATTTTGAATTGCCAAAAAGGCGATACAACATATCAAATATGATTCAAACACATGCCCATCACACATCATCACAAAATTATCAAAGGCATTAGAGTTACACTACAAGTCTAGAGTTCTTGGTTTGGAAAACCAACCTTAATGCCGAAAGAAAATTTTGATATGCTAGGCGGTGAGGTAACCCAAATCCATGCACGAGATCAAATGCAAAAAGTGAATAAAATGGGAAAATAATGAAGTTCTATAGTGTGGGTGAGAATGTACGGGGTTAGAAATGAGAGATTGAGAAAGATTTTGAAAACTTTACTGTTTGGCCTTCTCAAACCTTTCAATTCGCGGCCATTTCAATGGTATTAGTCGACACGCCGAACCACTTGGTGATGCACCAAGTGGTCACTTACCTCACCGAGTTTTATAGGACCTCTAGTTAATTTGGGAAACCAAACGACGAACCAGATCGGGCTCACCGATGTATTCGGCAAATCACAGATTCAGCCATTGGCCGCCAATTTTTATAGACTATCACCTAAGGTTTTTGTGAGTCTAACAGCGGTCCAAGTCAGGCTTGCCGACCTATTAAAAAAGTCGCTGACTAGACTCTTGGCTCGCCAAACTGCTCATTCCCAAACACACTCCACTTTTCAACCTGCATAATCAAAACCCATTATTCGGAAAGAAACACAAAGCATTGAAAACATGGGTTGCCTCTCAAGAAGCGTCTTAGTTAACATCGTGGCACGATGTAAGTACCAAATCAAGATTCATTCTTAGGGTTTGCCATAGTATCACTAGGCAACATCTCTTGTTTTCTTGGGTTTAGATGAGATGAAATTCGACCCATTTGGGTCTCCAACTACTTAATTGCAACTGAGTGAGAGGTCACCGTCTGATTGAGAGTCGATACATCTTTCTTCATTTCCTTCAAAAATTTATTGGACCATTCAACCGTGTTGAGAATAGGTGAGAGCATATCTTCAGTACGGCCACCCTCAGAATCTTTGGGCTTTTGACGCTCAAGGGAGGAACATACCTATCCTTCCCCCCTTCTCTTTCCTTCCAAGTAGCGTTTCAATCACCCTAATCCTAGTCATGATCTCTCCAGCCTTCATCTCTATTCCAACCATAATATCCACCCAGTCTTGGGTAGTTAGCATGATAACCTCCTCCATTGTTTGCTAGAAAGTTCACTTCCTCATTGTACAATGCTTCAAATTTGGCTTCATCGGGGTTCACTCCACAAACACCCACCACATTAACACTCCTTGTATCAACCCCCATGACATTCTTAGCCAATATATCCTAGTGGGTCATCTTTGCCATATTTTGGTCTCTCTCTTTATCTTTTTCAATCTGCTCCTTTGTCATTCTAAAGTTGAGAGGAGAGACTTAGTCGTCACGAGTGTACCATGCCTTGCTCATCTTGGTCATGCAATCAAGAAGTTGGGAAGCTATTTCATAGGGTTGTTGGATTATACCACCAGGAACAAGTTGTTCAGCAACTTCTTTGTTCACTAAGTCAAGAATCCTATAAAAGTATTGCAGTAACAGGTTGTCGGCCAATCCATGAGTTGGGCATTGTAGCAACAACTTCTTGAACCTCAGCCAAGTCTTCTACATTTGCTCACCCTCCAAATTCTTGAAGATTTGGAAAATATCCTTAAGTGTCATCATCTTAGATAGAGGGAATAATCACATTTGGAACACTGTGATCATCTCCATCCAAGAAGTACTGGAATCTCTTGGCAACTCCACCAACCAATTGCTTGCCTCGCCTATTAGGGAAAGTGGGATAAGCTCAACTAGACCAATTCTTGTGATGTGTTCGTGAATGAGAATGGTACAAAGACATGAACAAAATACCTGATCTGCTCATGGGGATCTTCATGAGCCAGACCTCCGAATAAACGCTTCAGTTGAAGGAGCTCAAGCTTGGTCATTGTAATGTGGAAAATAATGCTTCCTTCTCCTAGAGGAAAATGAATGGCACCAACACCACTCATTTCAACTGGGTCATTGATATATAGGTCATTGACATCGTTGAAGGTTTCGACATAATGTTGGTGGACCACTTGGCTACTATTACTGCAGTTAACGTTCATCTCCTCCTTTGTTTAACACAAGTAACACAAAACCAAAAACAAAAATAAGTAAACTCAACTATAACTAAGAAGAAGATAATTGAACTTCACCAAAAGAATTTCAAACAATTCCACTCCCCGATAGCGGCGCCATTTTGATTTAACGTTTTAAGAACATATCATCAGACTCTAGGTGTCAATGATCGTAAATCAATATAAAACCAAACTAAATGAGTTGGGGTGGAATGCCACAGGGAGCGGTACATGTTTTTAATTCAAATAGGAAGTGCAAATGTGGTCTAATTAGCCATAGGAATAGACATTATTGAAAAAAAAAATTAATCAAATAAAAGGGGTGACACGAATGTCAGATGGGGGTTTTGTTTTCAATTATCAATTAAAATAGTTACAACAACTACGAAATAACAATAGGGAGAATGATTCTTGGGATGTGATTGATTATAGACAAATATAGGCATATGGATAATTGCAATTACTAGTAAATAGTTAAAGATAAGTGAGTAGGCTAGAATATAAGGAGATAGTTTTCTCTCTAACAACTACCCTGAATCAAGTTATTTCTTTCAAATATTAACTCAGATGAAAATGAAGAGCAGTCTACATACTAATTTATCCACTCTTTCAAGCTAAATGGGTGGGATTGGTTTTAGGTTTTACTCTTTCGAGCTAAACCCAGCTCAACCCAATATTCACAAATCACTAATCATTAATCTTAATTCCCAAAGCTCTCTCTCGTGCAAGTCAAGAACAAAAATGTAGAAATGAATTTGCAACTACATTTCTTAAATTAAACCTCAGTTAATGATTAACTCATTTCTAAGTAGCATCTAAACTACTAATTAACAATACCCATAAACCAAATCAACCCATAATCACATGATTGTACCACAAGAATTGGGGTTTTGACCTGACATCATAAAAAGATAAAAAATCATTACTAAATCGATTCTCCATCAAATGGGTAAGAGTGATTTAGTCTTTACAATGTCTCAAATGGTCGAATCTTCTAAACCAACTTCTAAATTCTCCAAATTGAACTTTTCAAATTCTTCAAAACTAGAAAAACTATAGAGAAAAGTGTTCTAAATGATCCAAAATATAAGGTAGATGTCAAAAGATATTAACCTAAATGTTCAAAATCTAATTTATATTCGCCAAGCTATGAGTGGCCATATGGCAAAGTAAGTCAGGCTCAGCGAACCACCCGGTGAGCCACCCTTTGACCTTTTGCTTTGCCTTTTCGCCTTGGCATTCAGCATCCTTAAGGTCTGTAATTTTGGGCGATCTATCACAAATTCACAAAACTACTCGACGATGTGCCGAGTAATCCTTTTCGTCGTTGACTTGGTTCCTTCCCTCAAGGCTAGCACACTAGAACATTAGGCGGTAGGACTAACCATTCGGTGATTCGCCAAATGCTCTAGGCGATCACTAGGCTTGCCTTTCTTCAATTCTTCCGTTTATTTTGTTGATTTATGCATGTTAGTGTCCTTTCTTTGTTCCTCAATCCATATACCTTAAAATCAAGTAATTAACATTAGTTTATGGCACAAATTAAGCATTTGAGGACATTAAATCTATATAAACAAAGCCCAAAATGAGTCCAAATCTCAAACACATCATGTGAAATGTTTTGTTTGTAGATTACATACTTTAAGGAAGGGGCACATCCATAGTGATACAATAAGAACTAGAATAGAGGTATGTTTAGGCTAAGCACTATACTTCGATTGAGCACGAATTTTTGAATCCTAAATCGATAAATATTGGTTTGCTACTTTATTGCTAGAAATACATTTTGTGAATGGCACTGAGATTGCAGCTGGTTTATTTTTGTGACTTCAGTATGTTGCCATTCCACTCGTTTGGTTAGATAGGATATTTGGCGTCTTTATGTCATTTTGTTGATTCTCTTTACTATAGGTCCATGTGTACAAATTCTTATTCTTCTTTTAATGTAGTAACTTAAAAAGACTAGGGATGAACAATATAATTTTGAAATCAATCCTTCTTCCCCACTAATTTATATTTTTATAAAACTTTAAAGTAATATGTCGATCTCCAAAACTCTTAAATGTTAATCGTATGTTTAATCTACTAAAGGACGTATTTTTTAGAAATAATTTCTTTTACTAACTACTAAGGAAACATATACAGATACTAAGTGAAGAACTTTAAGCTGATTATGAACGTCCTCAGGTTTAAGTTACCTTTTTAAATCTTAAAAAAGTGTTCTAGTTAAATCAACAAGTATATAAGGTTATACGAGACATTTACATGTAATACGAAAGTGACTACAAGATCACGAGGACAATGTTATCAACGGGCCAAGATTGACATGATTCAGGTAACACAAATGCATTACGAATACATGTAATTACATGCTATGCATTCTACTACCAAGTTATAATCGAAATGTATGGGGCGTATTTCCTATATTTTGTATGTGTGAGACACATATGGCCACAAGTTGGTGAATATGATGCATGTTCGCTATTGGAAGGCCCCACAATTGTTAGCGCTTAGTTGGGTATGACATGCATTTGAATCTATATATATATATATGTATTCACGACATACAATTATGCGAGCACACCGTGTATATTTAATTTATATAAGGTTGGATGTCAGCCATGGTGGCTATCAGAGTTTCTGTTTAAGGTGGTATCTTTATTACCCTTTTTACAATAACTATTTATGATTCTATTTTCTGCCTTACATACCAGTAAATTTTTATTCGTACTAGCGTCCCGTAGCCTGTGGATGCTGCATTTTTGTTTCATGCGTGCAGGTCCAGGTAGGGATTCTTACTGACACCTCTACTAGGATTCACGATTCTGTTGTGAGTTGGTAAGCTCCACCTCTTCTTGGAGAGTTCAGAGGATGTTACATTTATTGTACAGTTTAGGTATAATCAGGGCTTTGTCAATACCATTGGTTACGACACTTTATAGGCTATTTTGGACACAGTATTTTAGGTTTCTTTCCACAGCTTCTAGTTTCAAGCCCCATAGGCTTGGCATGTCTATATTTGTATATACATATGTGTATCTTCATTTGTAGCCTTATTAGTTAGCTCGTAATTTATTATCTTTGGCTTTTCTACCTTCATCTATATGACTTGTTGATATTCAGGTTATGACCTTGATGGTCCATTAGTTATATTTTATATGTTATGCTGCCAAACTTCTAGGCCCATAGTTGAGTCAGCTATTCTGTTTCACTAGCTAACTCGATCGTATAAGGTATCGAGTACCACATACGCCTTCCCTAGTTTGGGAAGTGAAAAATCCCTCTCCAAGTGCACATCTTCAATCACCACATCCGAAAAATAATTGGCTTCGGTGTGTGCTTTGTACCGCTTTTTGTCCTTAGAGGTAACTACCTTGATACTGTAGCTATGGTTGTAACCTCTTTAGATTGCAGGTACTGGAGGGATGGTTGTGCAAGTCCTCACCCACTTATGGCTGCGAGATGCAACCCATTTGTTAGTTTTATGGGTTCCGTTCATAATATCCTGTAATCAAGACATTGATTATTTCAATCACTAAGGAGCAATCAACAAGACTCACCCCACACTCATTTTAAGCACATATCACACAAAGAACAACGTACTCAGACTTCCCTTTGTTATTATAAGCATTTTATTTGCAAGACCATACACTTTAAGCATACAATCCATATTGTTAACTCAATTCTACTCAAGAATACGTATCAACAACAATGCACTTGTTCAATCATTTCCCTCAAAACATATGTGTTACTCAAGACATCACAGAACCCTAATTCCTCACCCAATCACTGAATTCAAGCCACTTTCAAGTTCGAAAAAAACCATTCAAACAAGGCTTATGGTCACGGTACCATAGAATAGGTTGAAGAACTGAATATTTTCCTCAGCAGCATATTTTACAAGGTATAATCAATTTCAAGATTCTAACCCATTAAAATCATCACATATATCAACATACATCAATACTTCACCCTAAAGAGAGAATTAAAGAAGTGAAAAACATACCTTGAGTGCTTAAAACAAAGAAAATTTAAGAACTTGATGAAAAATTCAAACTTCACGAAACGAATTTGATTTGGAAAACAGTGTTAGAGTTAGATAGAGAGAGATGTATTTTAGTTTCTTGAGAGAATGGGGGGTTTTGGAGAATTTTTTGGGTTTAAAGGGGATAGGGGTCGGGTATTAATGGGTTAGTCGGGTAAAACCTGAATTTTTAATGAAAAAACAAAAATTTCTCAAGCACTCTGCGACGCAATATGTCATAGAAAATACTTCAATTTTGTTATCGCTTTGTTCGACTTCTACTTGCAAGGACCAAGTCCGCGACGTGCCAATGTCGCAAACTACTATTTCTTGCATCACCGTCGTTGTTTCATCCCCAGATCTAAATCTGCGATGCAGAGATGTGGCAGACTTCACTGCTACCCAAAAAAAAAAATTGTTGCTCTTTTTTTTTGTTACCCTTATTTGAAATTTAAATTACAAACTTAAACTAAATAAATTTAATAAGCTACAAAAAAAAAAAAAAAAAAAATTATAGCTAGTGTACAAATTCATGGGTTGCCTCTTGTGTAGCGCCTGATTTAACGTAGCAACACGTTCTGCCTTACGATCTACATCATGTCTGAAGTAGTTCTTTACCCTTTGTCCATTTACTAGAAACGTGGGCTTTTTACCATTGTTCCATAATTGTACAACTCCATGGTTGGTCATGCGCACCACCTCAAATAGTCAACTCCACTTTGACTTTAGCTTACTTGGAAACAAGTTCAATCTTGTTTTGAACAACAATGCATTTTGGCCAGTCTCAAAGATTCATGTTATGATTTGCATATAATGCCAACGCTTTGTCCTCTCCTTATAGAGCTTCAAATTCCCATAAGTATGGAGTCTTAACTACTCCAATTCGTGTAGCTGAGCAAAGTATTTCCTCCAGGCTAACTCTGCATAGACACTCAACTTCTTTATGGCCTAACATAGTTGATAATCCAACTCTACTTGAAGGTTGCACACTTTACCAACTATAATGTGATCGGGAGAGGTCCCTATTGGAATCTTATACACTGTACTATACTCCAATAGTGCATCATCTAGCTTCATCACCAATACTTCTTTTGAGCATTCCCTATTTTCTATAGAATTCGCTTCACCACGATTTGATACTTCCACCGATCCACTCGTTTGTGGGTGATGTGTTGTAGTCACCTTGTGACGGACCCTATACTTAGCCAAGATATTATTCAATTACTAATTGATGAAATGCTTCCCTAAATCACTGATTGTTGCTCTTGGAGTCCCAAACCGCCTGAAGATGTGTTTCTTTAATAACTTAAGCACCACTTTATCATCATTTGTGGTATAGCTACCACCTCAACTCACTTTGACACGTAATCTACAGCCATGAGGATACCCTTTTTATTATTAGATAGTGGGAAGGGTCCCATGAAATCATTCCCTTAGACATCAAAAAGTTCGAGCTCTAAGATGTCGTGTAATGTTATCTCATATTGTATAGAAATATTTCACATCCTTTGGCATTGATCAAAGCTCTTCACATAACCTGTAGCATCTTTGAACAAACTAGGCTAGAAAAAAACCTGATTAGAGCACTTTATGAGCAGTGCGCTCACCTACATGATGACCATAATATGTAGACGAATAGTACCTATCCAACACTTGTCTCATCTCAGTCTCAAGTACACACCATCTCATATTTTTGTCAGGTCCTTATTTGAATAAATAAGGTTCATCTCATATGTAGAAACGTGCATCATGATTCAGCCTCTTCTTTTGCTGGGTAATTGCGCCATGTGGAAACATTTCGCTTACCAAGTAGTTGTTAGTGTCCGCATACCAAGGTAATTCAATTACCTCTAAAGCCAATAACTTTTCATCAGGGAACTCCTCTAGAATCTTCCTTTGCTCCCCAACAAGCGACGAGCTCTCCAGCCTTGACAAGTTCTCTGCAATCTTATTTTCATAGCCCTTTCGATCCTTGATCTCTCGGTTGAATTCTTGATGCAACATAATCCACCTAATCAGTTGTGACTTTACATCCTTATTAATGAAGAGGTACTTGATAAATGCATGGTAAGTATGCACAATAACTTTAGTCCCTACCAGATATGATCTTAACTTGTCAAAGGCACAGACCAATGCAAGCATTTTCTTCTTAGTCTCTGTGTAGGAGGCTTGAACTGTATCCAGCGTTTTGCTTACATAGTAGTTAGAGTGAAACAATTTCTCATTCCTTTGAGCAAGATTGTCCCTAAACCAGCATCACTTGTGTCACACATCAACTCGAAAATAAGCTCCTAATTTCGAGAAGTCAAGATTAGAGCTTCTATCTGATTGTTATTCAATGTCTCAAAAGCTCAAATACACTACTCATCAAAGAAAAATTTCACCTCCTTCTCTAGAAGACTGCACATAGGTCATACAGGCTTAGAAAAATCCTTAAGGAATCTCCTGTAGAACCCACCATGACAAAGGAAGCTTCTCATCCCCTTAATAGAGGTTGAAGGGGGTAGCTTTCCAATTACCTCTAATTTTATACGATATACTTCGAGCCCTTGCTTTGAAACCTTATGGCACAATACAATCCTCTTCTTCACTAGAAACTAACCGTTTTCCCATATTAGTATGAGTTTAGTTACCTCACAACTGGCAAGCACCTTTTATAAATTTTTTGGACACCAGTCAAAAGACTTCCCTAATACTAAGAAGTCATCCATGGATATCTCCACAAAATCTTTGACCATATCATGAAAAATGGCCATCATGTATATTTGGAATATGGCTGGAACTTTGCACAGTCCGAACGACATTCTCTTTAAGGCATATGTCCCATACAAAAGAGTGAATGTCATTTTATCTTGATCTTTTGGCCCAATCACAATTTGATTTTATCCTGAATAGCCATCCAGGAAATAATAATACTCTTTCCCCGCTAACTTGTCAAACATTTGATCAGTGAAAGGAACTGGGTAGTGATTTTTTTTTAGTGGCCTCATTTAGTTTCCTATAATGCATGCATATGCGCCACCCTGTCACCATCCTGGTTCGAATCAAATCATTATTTTCATTTGTAATTACTATCGTGCCTCCTTTTTTTGGCACATACTAAACTAGGTTGACCCACTTTCTATCTGAAATAGGATACACAATTCTTACATCTAACAACTTTATAAACACTTTGCACAGCAAATCTTTCTTAACTAGATTCTATCTGTGTTGAGGTTGAGCACTCGACTTGTGACCCTCCTTCATAAATATCATGTGTATGTACAAATCTAGGTTGATGCCATGTATGTCAAACATCTGCCAGCCTATCACTTTTTTCCTCCTCTTCAGTACTTCAAAAGAGGTTTCAACTTTCACTTGAGACAAAGCTGCAGAAAGGATTACGGGTAAAGTTTCATTAGCACTTAAGAAAGCTTACCTGAGATGAGAGGGAAGAGTTTTGAACTCCAACATTGGAGCTTCTTTAATTGATTTCTTGGAAGGGGGTTCCAAGACTCTATTTAATAGTTCAACATGCTTTCTTAGCATACTCACAAGGGAACATATAGAATACTGGACAACTCCAATACTTAAGCATCCCCTTTTACATCTTACACAATCAATACTTTCGCTAGAGTGTCTCGTGCTTCAACACGCTTGACTGTCATTTCTTTATTAATGGTTGTGATTGCTGACAGCTCCTCATAGATTGTAGGAAAGTTCAGACCTATAATTTGTCATGAGCTCTCATTGTTAATCTACCAGCTGCTACATCAATCAACGCACCTCCAGTATCTAAGAAAGGGCATCCCAAAATGAATAGGACCCCTGGGTTAGGCTTAAAATCAAGGATGATAAAGTCTATAGGGAAAATGAGAGTTTCCTCTTTGACTAAGACATCCTCAATAATACCATCCGGCCTTGTTATAGAATGGTCTGCCAATTGCGACATTATTGTAGTAGGCTTTGGCTTTCCCAATTCAAAATTTTGAAACATAGAGGTAGTGATCAAGTTGATAGTTGCGCCTAAATAAGACAACCCTCTTTCATCGATGCATTTACCAAATGTGATTTTCACATTGAAACATCACTTCTCAATAAGTGCCACTGCTTCATACTCCACCGACCTACTGTTGTTAGCTAAAATATCTTTCGCATATTTGGCATTCTTAGGAATGCCCAAAAATAAATCAATCAAAGGTAGGTTAGAATGTACCATTTTAATGAGTTTGATAAACTTACCAAAACATTCATCCTCCTTCTACTTTTTGAATTTTCTTGGAAATGAAAGAGGGGGTTTCGCTCTTAGTTCATCAAAGATCGTTAGCTCGCTCAGTCTAGATTCATCTACCATCCTCCTTTTTTATTTAGCATTTTGCCTTTTCTGGGTTAGCTCTTCTAGTGGATGACCACTACTGGTACTCACAACATTAACCTGCTTTGGGATTGGGTCAGTGTTGCATGATAAGACCCCTTGTAGGCGAGAGTTCTGGGCACTAGTAACCTACCTAAACTTCTTCTCCAAATTTTGGTTAGCTAGTTTGTTGTTTCAAACAACTGTTGCTAACTTAGCTTGGTCAGCCATAATCTGCTTCAACTTGTCTCCTACACTCATATCACCTTGCTTAACAACTTGTTGACTTTTCGGGCCCTGATGATTGTAGTGTTTTCAACCACTCTGTGACATATAATGGTTCTTTCCTTGGTTTTGATTCTTATTACCACCCCATGAAAAATTTGGATGGTCAATCCAACTTGAATTGTAAGGGTTAACTTTGGTGTAATCCACCTCTTTGAGCACTCCCAACAAAGTTTAGAAACTCCTTATTAGCTCCTTAATATTTCGTTGAATGCACCCTACTACCACACAATCTGTGTAGTTAAAGTTGTCACTACATCCACCTCAATCACCCCTGTTTCTTTCTGCCCCATAGGACTGATATCAGCTTCGTTCCACTCAATATTTCCTTGATTTATGAGAGAAACAAGTCATATAGTTCAACATATGTCTTCTCCAACAGCAGTCCACCTGCAGCAGAATCAAGTAAAATTTCGTATTCGGTTCCAATCCTTCGATGATGGTATGGACCAACACTTTGTTAGTTTTGGTGGTGTTGAGGACAGTTAACTAGGAAAGACTTAAATCTATCCCACGCTTGGTACTAATTTTCTCCTCCCTTCTATTTGAAGCTTAATATCTCCCTCTTGAGCTTTGTTGTCTTTCCTGAAGGGAAAAACTTGATTAAGAACTTCTTTGCTAGATCATCCGATTTAGTGATAGAATTTTCTGGTTATGACTTCAACCACCTCTTTGACTCCCCTAACAAAGAAAAACGAAACAAAGTGACCCTCATATAATCCGACAATAGCCCAGTAGGTGTGTAGGTATCACTAATCTGTAGAAAATTCCTGATATGTACTTGAGGATCCCCATGAGGTAAACTAGTGAACTACCCATTAGTGTGCAAAAGTTGCACCATATTCAGCTTTAGTTCAAATCTACCTCCAAGAGAAAATTTTTAGATATCGGGGGTAACATTAGTTGCGAATGGGATTTCCACATCATGCACTGTCATATGTTCCATTTCTACTGGTGCCTCTTATCCACGCTCAATCTTAGGGACATGATATTGTAGAGCAACCTATCTCCTTTGTTTTTTTGAATATCTTTCTTGTTCAGCCAAAGATCCTACAACTTCCTCGTCTCTTTCAACCATAGTGACAAAAGTTACCTGCATGAAACGAACGCTAAGACAAAGTTGTCAACACTTGCACAAATAATTTAGAAACTCAGAAATTACATTTTTGTTGATTATAAACTACCTGGCAGCGGCGCCAAAAAATACTTGTTGTGCCCAATAGCACACGCAAGTGTACGTTGTTGTTAAGGAATACAATGACTATTTTAAGCCGGATTATTGAACCCAAAAAACTTTAAACTGAAAAATAATAACTTTGTTGTAACTAAAATAAATTCACTTGTGTGACAATAAGTTGTGAGAGTTTTTTCAATCTACAAATATTAGGACAACCACATTCATTAATTGATTAACAAATGCTTCAGTAGCAACCAAGGATTTCATAATTTGAGAGAACTTCCAGGGTTTCAGCATAAGAAGATTTCAGGCATAGAAAACTTATTCCTAGCTTTTGATAGGTTATACATGTTACTCATTAAGAAGGTTGAATTTACGATCATGGTCTCCTGGCCTCTAATCGCCTACCACCATTTACAGCCCAACTACATGGTTGAGCGGGGATATGCATGAACCAATTGTTGAGAATAACACTATCATCTTGTGTATTAATTGAACGAGGCATATAGTTATTTTTCTAACCTATATGCAAAATATCCTATGTTTTTACCCTAGAATGAACATGTTCCTCACATTCATTGGTTGATCCCTTAATTTACCTTCGGTATTCAAGAGTGGATAATGAATTTATCATAATGTAAATCAGGCATCAAAATACTGGAAACTAGAATTTAAGAATAACTCATAGGATAACTCATCTTATGAAAAAGATAATCAATATTATACCATCATTTGTATCAACAACCCTAGAATATGTGAAATTAGCTACTTATAGTGTGAATCATCATACAATAACGTTCAAAGATCATTCAAGCGCTTAATGAAATGAAATAATAGAAGAAAAACACTAGAGTTCATCACAATAATTGTCCAAGTTGTGTTCTCCTCTATTATAAAACTAAAAATCTCAATATAATAATACAACTGGACTATTTATGGAGTTTAATAAAACACACAACCAAATCTTGGTGTCCAGCTTTGCGACGTGAACTTATTTCCTAGCTTCACATTTTTACAACTACATTCCTTCTTAACGATGCTCATGTATCACACACTCCACTAGTTTGTGCACTTCGTTTGGCACATTCCAGCTTTCAACTTCGCAATGTGGAGATGCTCCTCTTCAATGCATTTGCCATCTTTTAGGCCATTTTATTTTAGCAACTTCAACTTAAATTTTTCTTTTATTAGATGAATTCCTTTTTCTCTCCTTTTTCTTGCTTTCTCCCCTACAAATACCTAATCATATTTGTTAGAGGACACACAATCAATTGACTCTAAAATGCAATTTAAAACTACAGAATTAACTCTTGAATTTAGCTAAATATATGGGATAAATTAGTTATTAGCTGTATAAATAAGCCTAAAATCATAAAAGACTATTTTTTCCTAACCTAATAATGTTGGAAAAAAAATCATGGTCGAGCAGTTTTTCATACAATTGTTTGTAAGAGAATGTGGAATCTCTTGCCTGGCTATCTCTAGAAAATTCACGAAATTTAGATACAAGTCAATTGAGAACTTCAATGATGAGTTCTGTATTAGATATTAGTGCTCCAGCAGTTGCAAGTTAATCATACAGGGATTCAACTTGATGGAGATAATAAGCAACATGATAAGTGTCTTTAGGAATCGAGCCAACTGATCACGCAAACTAAAGATTCTTGTTTGAAATTTGTTTACATATGCATTATGTGGAGCATCCAAGGCTGGTTTGGCAATGCCAACAAGAGTTGGTTCCATAAAGGATAATATAGCATTTTGGATTAACTGATCTTGTTTAAACCAAATAAAAAAATCACGATTTTCGACATCCTGATTGTTTTGGCATGTTGTCTTAGGAGGGAAAAGAATGGTTCCATCAAGATGGACATATAGATTGTGACCATATATAATCATTGTAACTTGAGCTTTCCACAGAGAGAAGTTGTGGATGCCAGCTAATTTGATTGGAAATTACATGAAAGAATTGAGTTGAAAAACCATGGAATTGTTATTATAATCAGAATGGATTACCGAAATATTGGGGACAATTGCACTTGATAAAAGCATGAGTTATAGGAGAAGAGATAATGTACTTGTGAGAGTTAGATATGCTCTAATACTATAAAAAGTAAAACAATATAAGAGAATGAATAGCTTATCTATTAGCTTGTGTTGTGCGGTATATAAAGTTTATATCCAACTCATACAGAGAGTCGTAATATATACAAATTCCCTACATAATAACCATAGGAGATAAAATATGATTAGTAAAGTTATTGAGATAAACTATAACTCTAGAAATGGGAAAACAACTAAAAATAGAATAAGATGATAAGCAAGAAAGAAAATATTTAGTCATTATTAGATTCCTAGGTATTGCGTTGTTGGTACTCACCCCTTGCTTTTACATTTGTGTAGGTTCTGCGCCCAGGCCTATGTGATATTTTTCTTTTATTTCTTCTGCATTAGAGACTTATCAAGGATTTGGAGAGGTAGCTGCTTATCACTTTGGTGGGCCCTCTTTTTCCTTCTCATTATACTTTGTTCTATTTTGAGAAACAAAGTCTAAGCCTTTTAATTATTTCTATTCAATACTCTATGTATTTAGTGGGTTGTACACGTAACAACCATAATATAGGGGTTTGAATAGAAAAAACAAGTTTTCCGCTTTATTTTGTTCTTGGTTTATATTTATGCTTTTCTTTTGGTTTTGTTGGGTTGATGCTAACTTGTCTTGGTGGTAACAAAAAAGTGTCATCATTTCCATTTTTGGGTCACAACACTCTACGAGCTTGCTTTAGTCCATAAAAAGACCGTTCCAACTTAGATGCATCTTATGTAGGTGATAAGAAAAAACCAAATGGAGGTTTCATATAAATGTCTTTTTTATGATATGCCATTAAGGAAAACATTTTTGATATCCATGTGATGAAGAGGAATTTTTTTTGAAGCAGTAATAGGAATAATAGTTCACACCATAGTAACTTTTTCTACAAATGTTTTTCTCCTGATAGTCTAAACCATACTCCTGTCTGTTACAAAGAACAACCAAAAAATCTTCATATTGATGAAAAGTTCCATCAAAGTTTAATTTAATATACCTATTAGCATACAATTTGCATGACATTAGAATGACGTAAGATAATGTCCTATCTAATATTTTCTTTAACAGACTAATGTTCTTACTCCATTACTGGTTGCCAACATTCATTCTTGGAAGCTATTGAGTAACATGTTGGAATATAAATGATGGATTAAGTAGAGGAAAAACCACAATAATTTGGAGTGTGAGATACTCTAGTACATCTCCTAGTAGGCTCAAGAGGATAAAATTTTGAAAATTTTCAGATTCCAATTGTATTGTAGTCTCAAGTGGTGGATTAATTTTGCGATGGGGGTAAAATTTTCCAACATCATTCCTACACAAATACAAGTTTAATAACCTAAAAAATTTTACAAATCATCAAAAGTAGGAAGAATATTGACATAATCATTTGTTAGAGTAGGAGTGGAACTATTTATCCCAACTTGAAAGTCATTGACCCGACAATGTTAAGGACACCTGATACACTCTTTTATAATGTGTCCTTGTCTCATATAAGAATTACATAACTTTTTTCCAAATAAATGATGTGGCTAAAGTGGTGTATGATGAGTTGAAGGGAGAGAGACATGTAGGAACGGGCCTAATAGAATGGGAATTATTTAAATTAGTATTTCTTGATAGGTTCTTCCCCCTCAAGTTAACAGAGTAAAAGGTACAAGAGTTTATCAACCTTCATCAAGGAAGTATGAGTGTGAAGGAGTATTCTCTAAAGTTCACCCATATGCCAAGTGTGGGAAGAAACATGATGGTAAGTGCCTAGGAAACACTGATGGGTGTTTTAGTTGCAAGAAAAGTGGCCACAATATGAGAGGTTGCCCAATGCTCTAGGTTAAGGGGAGAAAGGATAAGCAAGCTCCTCCATGAGGTTTAAACTCCAATACCCCAAATCAAAACGGGTAAGTTAAAAGTCTTTCTTATTTATGCATATGCCTTGTTTGATCCCAATGCTACTTTATCCTTTGTGATGCCTTATGTGGCGATGAGATTTAGTGTTTCTGCAGAAGTTTTATTAGAACCTTTTTTGGTCTCCACTCCGATTGGTGTGTCGGTGGTGGATAAGAGGGGGTCTATAAGAGATATCACATTTCCTTATCCCATAGAGTTACCCTTGTTTAGCTTGTATAGCTATACATGTTAGTCTTGGATGTGATTATTGTTATTGATTGGTTGCATCAATGTTATGCCTCTATCGATTGTAAGACTCAGGTGGTCAGATTCCTATTCCCAAATGAGCCTATCTTAGACTGAAAGGGGGAAACTCTATGCCCGGGGATCAATTTGTCTCTTGTCTTAAAGCTATGAAGATGATCTCAGAAGAGTGTATTTATCATCTAATTAGGGTGAGGGATGTGAATTCTGAAACCCCTTCTCTAGAGTCGGTTCTAGTAGTGAATGAGTTCCCGGATGTTTTCCCTGATGATATACCCGATATTCCTCCCGAGAAAGAAATAGATTTTGTTTTTGAACTTCTCCTGGATACACAATCTATCCCTATCCCTTCTTATAGAATGGCTCTGGCGAAGTTAAAAGGGTTAAAAGAACAACTAAAGGATTTGTTGGATAAGGGTTTCATCCGACAGAAAATCTATTCATGGGGTGCTCCATGTTATTTGTTAGAAAGAAAGACTAGTCTCTCTAAATATGCATTGATTATTGTCAATTGAATAACATTACCATTAAGAATAAATATCCTCTTCCATGAATAGATGACTTGTTTGACCAACATCAAGGTGCTAGATATTTCTCTAAGATTGATCTTGGTTCAAGTTATCACCAATTAAGGGTGATCAGGGATGATATTCAAAAGATGGCCTTTAGAACCCAGTATGGTCATTAAGAGTTCATGGTAATGTCAGTTGGGTTGACTAATGCTCCAGCGTTCTTCATCTAGTTGATGAATAAAGTGCTTAGGCAATAACTAGACATGTTTGTGATTGTGTTTATTGATGATATTTGGATCTATTCAAGGTGAGAGGATGACATGTTGACCATTTGAGAATTGTGTTGCAAGTTCTTAAGGACCAACAACTTGTTGCAAAGTTTAGCAACTTTGAATTTTGGTTAAGGTCCATAGCTTTCCTTGGTCATATTGAGTCAAGCAAGGGTATTGAGGTAGATCCTAAGGAGACTAATGTGATCAAGAGTTGTCTTAGACCTCTAGCTCGTTCTGGCATTAGAAGATTTTTGAGTTGGGCCGATTACTGTATAAGGTTTGTCGAAGGATTTTCTTCCATTGCTTGTACTTTAAAGCCTTTGACTGAAGAGAAGTCTTAGATTGTGTGGTTAGAAGCTTGTGAGAAAGTTTTCTAAGAATTTAAAGATACACTTATGTCGTTTATGGTGTTGACCTTACTGGAACGTTCAGATTGAGTTGGGTTGGGATGTACGCTTATGAAAAATGGTAAGGTTATTGCCTATGTTTTAAGGCAACTTAAATTCCATAAGAAGAATTATCCTACCCATGATCTTGAGTTAGCGGCGGTTGTTTTTGCCTTAAAGATATGGAGGCATTATTTATATGGAGTCCATGTTGATGTTGTCACTGATCATAAGAGTATAGTATGTGTTTAGTCAAAAGGACTTGAATCTTTGCATAATAAGGTGGCTTGAGTTATTGAAGGATTACAACATGACTGTCCTTTATCACCCAGTTAAAGCTAATATGGTAGCGGATGCTCTTAGTCGACTGCCGGTAGGTAGTATGGCTTATATCGTGGTTAAAAATGAAGAGTTGGTTCATGATGTGCATAGGTTGGCCCGAAAAGGTGTTCGACTAGTGGATTCAACCAAAGGTGATGTCATGGTCCCTAATGGTTCTGAATCATCTTTTGTGGTAGATGTGAAGTCTAAGCAAAAACTTGACCGTATCTTGGTTGAGTTTAAAGAGGCGATACTTAAAAATACCGTTGAGGCTTTCTTCCAAGGGAAAGATGAGGTATCTAAGTAGGATATGTGTTTCAAATGTTGACAGCTTGATGGATCTAATTTTAGAAAAAGCCCATAGTTCAAGGTATTCTATTCGCCTAAGAGCCACCAAGAGGTACTGTGACCTACGGGAACTCTATTGGTGGAATGGGATAAAGAAAGATGTCGTGGGATTTGTGGTCAAATATCCTAATTGCCAACAAGTTAAGGTTGAGCACCATTGTCCGGGAGGCTTGTAACAAGATATTCCTATTCCTACTTGGAAGTGGGAAAATGTGAACATGGATTTTATTGTAGGCTTGCCACGTACTCAGCAGGAACATGACTCGATATGAGTAATAGTAGACCGGATGACTAAGTCCGATCATTTCATTCACATCAAGGTATCCTACTCGTTGGAACAATATGCTACGTTATATTAGAGGGAGATAGTAAGGTTACATAGAGTACCCTTGTCTATAATTTTGGATCGAGGTACCTAATATACTTCACAGTTTTGGAAGTCTTTCCAAAAGTGGCTAGGTACCAAGGTGAAGCTTATCACAACTTTTCACCCTTAAAATGATGGTTAAGTGGAATGCACAATTCAGACTTTGGAAGACATGTTGAGGGCATATGAGATAGATTTTCAAGGCAATTGGGATGACGATATGATGTTAGTTGAGTTTGCTTATAATAATTGTTATCATTCGAGTATCGACATGTCTCCATTTGAGACACTCTATGGTAGGAGATGTAGGTCTACTATAAATGGTTTGAAGTGGGGGAAATTGCTCTTGTAGGTCCAAAATTTATGCATAAGGACATTCAAAAGATTTAGGTTTTTAGATAGAGGTTGAGGACAATCGAAAGTTAGTGAAAGTACTATGCCGATGTTGGAAGGAGAGATCTCGAACTCGATGTGCATGATTGGGTTTATTTGAAAATCTCACCCATGAAGGGTGTTATGAGGTTTGGGAAGAAGGGGAAATTTAGTCCTTGATTTGTGGGTCCTTATGCGATTTTGAGGTGTGTCACCAAGGTTGCATATGAGTAAGCTTTGCTAAATGAGTTGGTGTTGGTGCATCCGGTTTTACATGTCTAAATGTTGAAGAAATGTGTTGGGGATCCATCAACTATAGTAACTCTGTCGACTATCATCCGAATAGACTCAGGTTGTTTGTGAGTACGAGGTAAACCTGTAGTGAAGTCGATGTTGATCCCTTCCCTCTTCCATATAGGAATGTTAATCTCTTGAGTATGCCTACTTGTTTCTGATGTTTTGTCTTCACTTATTAACAATTAGGGCACTTAGCCACAAAATCTTCTCTATCCCTTTACATGAAATTCCACTAAAAGACTTCCTGCATATCATGGTACATCTTAAGGGCACCACGATGAATAGAATACCTAAAGTTATGGGCTTTTGCAAGAATTTTCTGTCTCAACACACCTACTTTAGGAACTCATAAATGATTCTGATAGTGAAGCACACAATCTCCCCTTTGGGAGAAAATCTCAACCCTCAGATGATGAACTGCACCCTTACGTTGAATATATAGGATCACAATCACGTTTTTCCTTAACCTCTGCTACTAATGAAGATTCTAACCCATTCTTAACTATCACATTATCTCCTGATATTTTCATATGGCAAACTCCTAAGCGAGCAAGTCTGTGAACATCTTTTGCTAGTTCTTTCCTTTCATTCTCAACATGTGCTACACTACCCATAAATAGTCTGCTAAAAGCATCAGCTACTATATTGGACTTACCAGGATGGTAAAGCACATTAATATCATAGTCCTAGAGGAACCCAAGCCATCTTCTCTGGTGAAGATTCAACTCTTTCTGGGTGAACACATATTGAAGGCTTTTACGGTCTGTGAGCACATCTATGTGAACACAATACAAGTAATGTCTCCTAACCTTTAGGGAAAATACTACTGCTACAAGCTCAAGCTCATGAGTCCGATAATTCTTCATATGCATCCTAAGCTTCCCAGAAACATATGCTATAAACTTATCTCACTGCATGAACACACAACCAAGGCCGACTCTAGATGCATTAAAATAGACCACATAACCATCTGAACAGTTTGGTAGAGTCAAAATAGGAGTTGTAGTCAACCTAGTTTTCAGTTTTGAGAAGCTTTTCTCACAATCATTTGACCACTGGAACTTGACCTTTTTATGAGCATATTTAGTCAATAGAGAAGCTATGGATGAAAATCCTTCCACAAACATTCTGTATTAAGTTGCCAAACATAAGAAACTTCTGATAACCATAGGAGAGATAGGTTCTTGCTATTGTTTCACTACCTTTATTATCTAGGAACCCACTCGAATCCCTTCGCTATATACTTAGTACTAAGAGAATCAACATATTGCAACAAAAACCCATATTTGCTAAACTTAGTGAATTACTAGTGATATTTGAGAGTATACTGGAAAACTCTAAAATGAGTTGCATGTTCTTCCTCATTCCTTGAGTAAATGAGGATAACATCAGTAAAGACAATAACAAAGAGGTCCACATATTGCTTTAACACCATGTTCGTAAAATCCATGAAAGCTGCAGGAGCATTGGTTAGTCCAAATGACATAACAAAAATTCATAATGACTATACTATGTTCTTAAGGTTGTTTTAGGAATGTCACTATCTTTGACTCTGAGTTGATAATAACCGAACCTAAGGTCTATCTTTGATAAATGACTACCACCCTTAAGTTGGTTGAACAAGTCATCAATCCTTGAGATAGGGTACTTATTTTTTATTGTAACTTTGTTCAACTGTCGATAGTCAATGCACATCCTGAGAAAACCATCTTTCATTTTCACAAGCAACACTGTTGCACCCTATGGGGAAATACTAGGTCTGATGAAGCCCTTATCTAGAAGGTTTTTCAACTGCTCTTTCAATTCCTTAAGCTCAGCTATAGCCATTCCTTAAGGAGGGATAGAAATAGGCTGGGTATCTTATAGGAGATCAATTCCAAAGTTCATTTTCCTTTCTGGAGGAACTCTGGGAAGATCTTATGGAAACACATCTGGAAACTCATTAAAAACTAGAACTGACTCAAGAGTTTGGGTTTTGGAGCATAAATCCTTAACCCAAACTATATTATAGAGATAAGCCTTAGAAATCATTTTTTTGTCCTTGATGTAAGAAATGAATCGACCCATAGGCACTGAGCTACTAAACTTCAATTCTCGAATTGGTTCGTTAGGAAACCGAAAACAAATGAACGAGTTCTACAATCGACTGAGGCATAATAGGAATGTAACCAATCCTTGCATAGAATGATATCAAAATCTACAATTTCTAACTCTACAAGATCTGCTAAGGTAGTTTTCTAGGAGACCGTGACAAAGAATTTTTTGTACAACCATTTAGCAATAGCTTGGTCAATGATTGGAGTAAAGACTGAGAAGGGTTCGGACAGAGTTTCTCGACTAACACCGAAGTTTACTATTGTATAAAGAGTTACGAAGGAAAGAGTTGCCCCTGGATCTAACAAAGCATAAACATCTAAATGAAAGACTCGGAATGAACTAGTAACCATATCAGGAGAATATTCCTAATAATGGCGAGCTTGAAGAGAATACAACCTAGTCTAGCGCTGACCGCTACCTATACTAGATGTAGTACCTTACTGAGTCGGATGACCTACTGGTGCTGCTGAAGCTGCAGACTAGGCCCTGCTACTATTACCTCCCTAACATTATTTAGAAGAAAGGTAATTCATCCATTTTGACTAGTTTGACCACACCAAAAACATACAGCTTTTCTTGAAAGACACTCGCCTTGATGGTTCTTACAACACTTGGATTAAGTTCGGTAGGTTCTAGTAATGGAAACACTTCCCTGTGACTTAGAGATTGATGCCCTATCTTTTTATCCTTTCAAAACATGAAGGATAGAACACTTGCTGATGAATGTGCTGGAGCTGAAGATTTTTATTGAAACTGCAAGCGATTTCCACCATCTAATTTCTGCTAAAAGTACTCCAAATTTCCTGTCCTAGACTTTTTTTTATCCTTAGCCTATTCCCTAATCTTATCTTCCTCCATATGTTGAGCATGATTCATGGGCCTAGAGATGTTCATAACTTCCAGCAACAAAGCATTTCTACACTCTGTTCTTACCATGTTAGATACCCTAAATAGAAACTTACTCATATGAGCCCTAGAATCGGTAACCATGTGTGGAGCATACTTGGAGAGCTGGGTGAACATAACTCCATACTCTTGGACTTTCATGGAACCCTGCCTCAAATTCATGAACTCTTGAGCTTTTGCCTCTCTCAACTCTCTTGGAAAGAACCTATCCTGAAAAGCACCAGTAAAGAACTGCCAAGTCACATGAGGTGCATTCTCACCATTGTTGTTTATCCATTGTGTAAACTATATGTGAGCCATATCCTTAAGATTGTAAGACACCAACTCTACCCTATCATTTCTTGTCACTTGCATCACTCCAAATAATTTCATGACATCATCTATGAAGTTTTGGAGATCTTCACTAATATGCAACCCTAGAAACAAAGGTAGATTCATCTTTTCAAAATCACTGACCCTAGCTGCCACTGATCCACCACTAGCATTTTCAGGAACAGGAACCTGTTGATTGTTTTGATAAGCTACACTCCAGGCCAATAGTTGAATGGCGTTCAAGAACTCTACATTCAAGACCTCACGATCAAGGACTGCAGGAGTTGCGTTAGCATTGCGTGCATTAGCATTCCTGGGGTAAGCTCTACAAGGAGACATAATCTAAAAATGCATAATGATTGACAAGAAAGAGGGACCATACCAACGCACGATAAGAATATCAAGAAAGTGAATTTCTTTTCTAAAACACTTCATAGCCTCTCCCTCATAAGTGTGGTTCTCTTCACACTTATGAAAGGGACTCTACTTAGGGCATCTTTTAAAACATCCTAGGACTCATGAACCTAGTGCTCTGATATCAAGTTTGTCACACCCCAAGGCTAGCCCCAAGACGTAAACACGAGACCTACGATCATGAGAGACCCCAAGTTAACCCTGAGCTGGCATATCATAAAAATACTAAAAGATCATTGAAAAAATATACAACACAGAAGCTTAATCAGTGATAACTAAAAGTGGGGAATATCTAATACTAATTTAAATATATAAAAGATTATGAGTTTAATAACAACTGGAGGATAAAACTCAAAACTAAATTGAATCTAGTACTACGCTTCAAAAAAAGCCTCTAAATGACTAGAGATGATGAAACATGCCCCCAATTAACTCTAGAAAAACTAAAACTAAAAGACTAAAAATAGGAAGATAACACGTCAATCGTCCTCAAAGAATGAGGACTTACCACTACTAGTGCTAAACTAGAGATTAGGATCCGATTTATGCATGATTTGAATGATAAGGACCTGAACCTACATCAAGAGAAGATGTAGTGCAGAGTATGCTTAAATACATGAAAGGCACTAAACATGTAGGATATGATAAATATAAATAAACATATAATTGAACAAAGCAATAAAGTAATGATATGATTTGAACATGATATAAATACTGAAATATACTAAAGACTGAGTTAACTGAATGCAATGACCAGGTACATTACATATTGAGACTGAATACTGAACTAATATTGATAACCTAGTCAATGCATTAGAATTTAACTGTGGGAGCTACTGTTAACCAACATATAACAACGAGAGCTATCTGTGGAGTCCGTTGTAATGCCCCTTCGAGAGGACCTAATATACCTGTCCAAGGGTATAAAGGCATGATAGGCAAGATCACTAAATATGTTGCCCATAGAGGGGACTTATCCTACAGAGGCACGTAGTTCAGGGACTATGAGGGTGATTGACCCTTAGTCTACTAGGTATTAAGACTGGTCCCAACAGACAATGTTAATAACACCTTATGACTAAATTTTTGTAATATTGAATAGTTTAAAATATTGACATGCTAACTGAAAATGAAATATTAATATATTGATAATGAAACATTATTAACTGAGGCATGCATATTTGAACAAACTTACCTAGAAAGTGTAATTCATGAACTAAACGAATCTACAAAACTAGGTTTTCATGCTATGAACTAAGCAACAATTCCACGAAAACATTATAATCTAACGTGGATTAGTCTAACAACTGAATCAAAACATAAATTCTAAAATTCTAGAAACCCTATGTCTAGCATGATATAGAGAATCACGAATCTGACTGAATTATAGGGACCTAATGGGTCAAAGGACCCTACTAGTAAAATCCCACATACCTAGTAAAAAAATTCACAGATAAATCTTTCGATTTTGGGGATGGAACTAAAGAAAACTTGTTGTGTTCTTGGAGAGGGCTACGTTGAATATTTCTCCTTCTTTTCATTCAACTTGATGATTTTTTGGAGAATGAGTTGACTAGGGTCAGTTCTAATTAATTTACTAGGCTAAAACTGACTAAAATGAAGTACTTTATGGAGTTAAAGATGTAGTTTAGGGGTCCAACACATAGGGAAAAGACCAAAGGACCCCTGACTTAAAAGTTGTCGAGGACAACCGATGGACTTACCGACGGAGCGTCAATGGACCTACGCTCCATCCAATTAAGCGTTGAGTGGCATCAAATATAAGGGGTTCTGGTGTATCGATCCACGGACCAGGACTACAGTCTATGGAATGACCTATGATCCATGAGTCCAACTGTGGGTCGTGCCTTAAAATATTTAGTTTGAGATTTTCTGGGGAGGGCTACAGGTGGTCTTCCATAGACCCTAGCTATGATCTATGGGACGTGCCCGTCAGTGGCACCTGCAACCTCTGGTTTCTACAAACTGGTCTTTCTAGCATACGGGGTATTACATTATGGTTAGCATGCTTTATAGATTAGAGAAGTTAATTCCTCCTATGAACATGAGAAGGGCTGTTAGATGTACTTCCTACTTCCTTATGATGTATTGATATGTTTAAGTTGGAGTTGATGTTTCCTCCTTCGAATTGTGCATTATTTTGAAGTTGCATGCATGATGGGTTGCTAGTCTTGAGTCTTTACTTTCATAAGGTGTCTAGATCCTCATTCAAGGATGAATGTTCGCAAGGGGGAGATATTGTAACACCCTGGAAACTTAGTATACTAAACTAGAGCCAAGGAAATTGGGCAAGGGCCAAGGCAAGGGGTCAAGACTGCCCAAGTTTGGCAGGGCACAACCTACACTGCCACAAGGGTCTTCACAACCTATGGTGGCAACCACGCCCTGTGGTGCCACCCGTGGTGGTAAGGGAGTGCGCCCCCAAAAGTTGCCCCGTGATGGCTCCCATTTACGAGCCATTTCACTGCTCGGGGGAAGGCTCGTAGGGTTGCCTTCATTCCGTGGGGATCATGTTGAGGTCGCCAAGATACTAGTCAAGGGACCACAGTCACCTTCAAGGGCCGTGGTGCCCTTGACAGCTCATGAGGTTGGCCGTGAAGCTTGGGAACCCCACTTAAACTGGGGGTTATTTTGTGTAATTCCGTTTTAAATGGGTATTATGTGAGGTCCTTTTGCCTATGTTTTCTTAAACCTATATAAGTTATTTTAAGTCAAAACTTACCCAAATATAGTCATTTTTCCAAACATTCAAATAATTCTCTAAGTTAATCCTCTCCAAAAAATCTCTGTTTAGAAAACTTGAAGAAGAAGAAGAAGAAGACAAAGAAGGAGAATCAACAAGGGTTTCAAGAGAAGTATTTCCAAAATAAATTTCTTTGGGCATTGTGATTATGGTATGGTGGTTTTCATCCATGGGTAGCTTTCACCAATGGAGCGCTCTCAAAATCTTCAATTTCTAATGGTAGATTTCTGTAACACCCCCTATACGAAACATACCAAAAATGCAGATCTTGAAAAGCTACAGGTAGAACCCACAGTACCATCTATGGACTGTAGTCAAACCACGACCCATGCTAGTGGTCCGTGGTTCACCATTGCAACCCCATCCCCAAACCCAATTCAGAAAATCGGCTAAGTCTTGACCCACTAACAGACCCACGATCTATAGGTCAGACCACGATCTGTGGTCTATGTTTGTGGATCGAGGCCCCCTTTACCCAGCCTCTGATACAAATAATGGCCAACCAGCACGGACAGTCCTTCGATCCACGGTCCATAGGTCTAACCGTAGGTGAAGGTCAGCACCCAATTAGAAGAAAATTGTTGATTGGATCAACTTTAAATGATGATAACTCTTAGCATAAAAGGAATTATATGTCCCATACCTATTATATGATAGATAATTGAATCCTCTTTCCAATGCCACTTAGTTTGCTAAAATCTGACCTCCGAGTAAAACGTTATGCTCGTTTTAGTGAAGCCCTAATGGGCATAGTTGACCTACGACCCCAATCTTCGGACCGTAGATTGACCTACGGCCCAGAGGTCTCGTCCATCGATCACTCTGACAACAGTTAATTAAGGGGTCTTTTGATCTTTTCCTATTTTGTTGAACCCTTAAACTACGTCATTTAGACCCTAAATTATAAGGTTTTAGTCAGTTTAAGCCTAGAAACATAACTAGAACTTACCTAAGTCAAATCATTAATCAAACCATAGAAAATTAGAAGTAAGAGAGGAGAAAAAGGTCAAGAACGCAGAAAGGTTCCATCAGTTCCAGCCCCAAAATCTAAAGATTTCTCCATGGAATTAGTCACCAGGTATGTGGGATTTCACTATTGGGTTCCTTTCACCCATTAGGTCCCTCGTTCTCAGTCAGTTTCTTGATTCCCTTATTATGACTAGACCTAGGGTTTCTTGAATGTTAGAATTATTGGGTTCTTAGCTGTTAGAATGATCCAAATGAGATTAGTATGTTAATATTCAATTTATTGCATAAATTCAAGAACCCTAGCTATGTATTTCTTTAGTCCTTGAATTACACATGCTAGGTAAGATATTTCAGTTATTCAAATGTATCATGCCTCAGTTATTAATGCATCAATATCAGTTTAATTGTTGCATACTAAGTTTGCATGTACAGTTTGATCTATCCAGTAACTTACAGAAATTCAGTTATAATGTGTTAATCACTTAATCCATTAGGAGTAGCATAATATCGAGTTGGAATAGAGTTCAGCGTAACTAAATAGTCCCGAAACTACTAGCCACGTAGGTTATAAGTCCCATCTATGAGCATTATTTCGGTGATCACGCCAATATGCCTCTATATCTTTGGTAGGGTATATTGGGTCCTCTCGATGGGGCGTATACATCAGACTCCACATTTATCTTATGTGGTTTTATTATCGGTTATTAGTAGCTCCTACAGTTCAGTCAGATTCTATTACATTGACCATTTATCAGTATATCCAGTATTCAGTTTCAACATGTTATAAATTGGTCACTGCATTTAGTTATCTCAGCGTTCAGTATCAATATCATGTTCAGATTATATCATTGTTTATTTGCTTTGTTTAGTTATATGTTATTTGAACAGTGTTCTATCCTGCATGCTCAGTACCTTTCAAGTACTGACGCATACTCTGCGGTACATCTTATTGTGATATAGGCTCAGGTTCTCAGCATCCAGATCATGCTTAGATCTGTTCTCGATATCCAGTTCAATAGAATCAGTGGTGAGTCCTCATTCTCCGAGGACAATAGTCATGAGTTTCTTTTCACTATTTTTAGTCCTTTAGTTTCAGTTTTGCTAGACTTAGCTAGGGCCGGTCTAGAATTTCTAGTCAGTTAGAGGCTATATTCAGACATAGATAGATTCAATGTAGTTTTGAGTTAATATCTCTCTTGTATTAAACTCATCAGTTTTCATATATCTCTATTACAATATATGGGTATTCCCCATCTTTTCATTTTGTTTATGATTATAGCTTCCACATAATTTAATTTCGATACGATTTAAATTAATTAATAATTTATATATTTATAGTAATGTATAATATTGAATTCAAATTTTATTATAACTATCAATTATTTATACAAATTAAATACAAAAATTTTAGGGTCTTACCTCTTTGTTTTGGTAAATCACAACCACCAGACCACCAATTGTATATATTTAATACATTTTTGATACACTTACTACAATTTTATAGAAATTTACCTATTATATAAATAAAACATTTTTAATACAAATATATTGAATTATTATATGTGAATTTCAAACATTCCGGTACTACTTAAATAAGTTTACATTGTTAGAAATGTATTATATTTGTTCTACAATAATAATAATAGAGTTTTGGTACAACTCTAATACAATCTTGTTACAACTTTAATATAATTTTGATACAACTTTCATAAAGTTTTTATACAACCTTAATACATATTTATATTAAACGTGTTATTAATGCGAAAATTAGGTCATATGTGGTATTAAAAATATTGTAACACCTAAAAGTGTAATTAATCAAATTAAATATATCATTTATGTAAAAATATGAAAACATTTTAGGTTGGCATTTTGACCTTTTAAACCATAAAAGTATTTCTTGTCAGTTCATAACTAGATCGAAAGCTTAAGAGAGGTTTCCAATGCTGTTTTTTAGCTATTAATGTACGTTTTTAGCGATTTTTATCGTTAAAGTTAGCCCCGTGACTAAAAACAGTATCTCTATGCGTGACAATCATTTTCCCTTCTATTAGATGACTTTGAAGCTACTTTTGGAAGATAGATATTGGTGGTTATTTGTAGTTCTTGAAGGTTTACTGTTTGTTTGCTAAGTTAATCATCTCAGAACTCTTTAATCATTGATAATACGAAGTTCTATAGATGTTTCGTCAAATTACGATCATATGACAAATCAGCCGATTTAAAATCAATTATAAATTGTTTGTAGGTGTGAATAAGGTGCATATATATAGGGTTTGTGAAGCTTAGGAATCAAGGAATTACTTTCATGAAGTAGAGGAAGTCGGGTGTTCGTTTGAAAGGTATATTAAGGCCAAACTTCGTCCTTCCCTTTAGCACGACTCTGGAAATTCCTAAAACACCAAATGTAATATTTTTTTTTATTTCGAGAAATATATTTTGTGAAATACATTGGAATTGCAAGTTAATTATTTTCTAATGCTATTGTGTTGAAATTCCACTTGTTCGGCTAAATAGAGAATTTGACATTTACATGTCCTTTTATGGGCTAATTTGACTATATGTCCATATGTATGGATTATTATTATTCTTTGGGTGGTGTGACTTAAAAAGTATTTGAAAGTCATTTAGTATTTGCAGCAAGTCCTCCTTTCCCGCTAAAGTGTATTTCGAAAAATCTTTATAGTAACACATTTATTTCAAAAACACACAATTATAACATGTATGTGTAAACTATTATAACATTTGGTTTTTGAATTGTATGTGTAAACTATTATAACACTTGGTTTTTGAATTACTTTTATATAAATTATCAAGGAACCAAGTACAAGAACTAAGTACACCACCTTAAACTTTTTATAAACACATGCCAGACTAATTACATTAGTGTCTTCACAAAAAAAATTGTGCCCATTATAGCTATTTAAAGTAGTGATGCAATGTAATTTAAGAGAGAATAACTACCCAGCTTTAATATTAATACTTTCCTCCACTATAGTTACTTTAATAATATTAGTTCTGGAAACGTGCATTGCAAGTTTATCCCAAAAACCTAATGGTTTAACAAATCTTGAATGATAAATTTGGAACAATATAATATATTACTTTATTTGTGGTATGAACGAAAAATCAAAACATACCAAAAGAGCAAAAACAAAGTTATCAGTTATCTTATAACAAAATATACACAAAGATCTTATGATGTTGTGAAAATATTATGCTAAGTTTTCTAACATAATCAAAAAGTTGATTCCCTTATTTCCTTATCCTTTCATCTGCAATAAACAAAGGTCTCTTTTTTTGTTTATTTATCACGTTTTACCTAAGCTTGAATCACTTATTTGAACCATAAGGTTCTATATTTATAGTAGTATATAATGACTTTTTATATGTATTTGGTAATTATCATGTGAATTTAGTTAATGTTAATTAATAAAATATTGAATGTCCGTTTAGTGTAATGATAATAGAAAGTTATGTAAACTGAAAAAAAAAAAAGGATTTGATGTTGGAGAAACCTAAAATAAATATGAAGGCATACATTCATATTTAATGATAAATTTTTGGTGAAGGTTATTGAATAAATTATCTACATTGAAATGCCAATAATTATAATAGATCAATACACCCTTAAATATTTTTTTAATAATTATCGTACCAGTAGATCAATACACCCTTACATATGTTATTAATTACTATTATTTAAACTATTATCTTTTCCTATTCCAACTATATCATTCATCCGGTCCTCTAAGTTTGAACTATTATAAGAGTAACTTTTATGACATAGTCTTTACTTGTTAGACCACTCATCTAGACACTCAGTTAGATGGAAGCAGTGGCAAGGTTTTAAAGCATGCTGACCTTTTCACTTGCATAAGCCATGAAAACAAATATGCAAGGCTATGTTAGCCATGGACTGTTTACAAAGCTATGGTGTGGGCAATAGCACCAATGCCTAATTCCGAAGTGGCAAATGAGGACCAAGGACTTCAACGCAAAGTAGCTTGGTGAGGACTTGAAAAGGGGAAGGCTTAAAAATGTCGTGAGGGAATGACATTGATTTACAAAGAACTGACAAGGGTAAGATGACCGGATAAAGTTAAGGTAGAAAAACAACGGGCATTGATGGCAATGCGAAATAATAAATTGGCACAAATTTTTACGTTAGCATGGAAGCATTGTGTGGGAGCAATTGAAGGCTAAAAATTCTAAGTTAAGTTGTGGTATGTGAATGAGCATGTAATGACCCTCATGGTCATTTCTATGTTTTGTGCATGCTTTTCCTTTTTTCCCCTTCATGTAGCTTCTTTATAGCTTTTGTGTTGTACTGGGTTGGGTGGCAAGCTCCCCAAGGTGTTCAATTGAGTTTTGTGCTAGTTTTGACTTTTCGAAGCTTAATGCTTGGAAGGGTTGACTTAGTCAACATTCAGAAATTATGATGTCAGATCAAAATTCTATCATTTCCATCATCTCTAGAGGAGTCATTTTTGTCTAGGCTGATGGTTAAATTAGGTTTTAGGGTTGTTGTTTAGAGTTGGTGCGATTAAGAATTCTAACTTTACAATAATGCTCAAAATGGAGCTAGGTACAGCTTTGTTGCTAAACACGTTTGTTCTCGATTTTCATCTATGCGGTAAACTCGAGAAGGCCGAGTTTGTTGTAAAATGACCTTCGGTTTTATTTCCTCAGGTTTTTAGGTGATTTTTTAACTTTAAGTGTGTTTTGGTGTTTCGTCCTTATAGTGTTTACTTTGGTAAAGATTTTGATGAGACGACCTCGGATGGCTGTTACCACCTCGGATGGCTGTTCTATTTATTCCGTTACTTAAAATGACACTTCCAAGTGGTTTGCACTTTTGGTTAGAGCCATTTGGACTCCGAATGAATTATGTGGCTTTGGTTAAAAGCATAGACAATTAGGCTTTTTTCTTAAATTTTGCTAGTGTCAAGTGCAATGACTTAAAAGAACCCTTTATCACTTAATCTAAAAGCACCAAGTGGTGGGAGTCGCTTAAGCGACCATGTAATTTGCTAAAGCCACAGGCGCCTCAAAGGTGTTAGTCGCTTAAGCTAATATACCATTCGCTTAAGGGACAACCGCCTCTTAAGCGGGAGTCACTTAAGCATCCAACCTAGTTGCTTAAGAAATCTTTTTGCCACTTTTGCGAAAATCACTGGGATTAAAATTCTTTTTTCACTCGTTATATTAAACGAAGAACCCTTGGAGTTTGAGCTTGGATTAAAGGGACTTGGAGTTGTTCTTTGAAAATTTCTACCCTTCGAAAGTGATTCTCTTCTTGTTTTCTATTTCACGTACGAATTAAGTCCCTTTTACGCCTATCTTTCGGGCATGTGTTCGCTATCCCAATACAGAAAGTATGTCGATTTTGTTTTTGTTATTCTACTGCGTCGATTCGTGGGTTATTTTGGGCACAATTTTTGGTATGATTTTTGAGTGAGTGATATGGATGTCGTTGGACTTGTATTAACGTGATCTTTGGGGTTCTTGATACCTTGGAAGTGATCTAAGGCTCTCAGAAAGAGAAAACACTATAAATGTAGTTTGTGTGTCGTTTTCAACCTTGAGGTAGGTTATGGCTTCATTTTTTGGACTTGGCTAAGTTAGATTAAATATACTTTGGTACTATCACATGATTTAGGTTGAACCCTTAGGTTTGTTGAGATTTATTGTTCCTTGGGTAGTTATGGCCTGAATATGGATTATTTAACTTAAGTTTAGTCATAGATGCCTTCGTTTAGGTGATCCTTGTGTGAGTAGCATCCTTACACTTTGTTTCTAGGTGGTGTAAAACATTGGTTTGCATAGCATTTTATTTGTTTGGATTGGCTTAACATATGGTATGGATTTCCTTGAGTTGTAATTCTTCATTGATTTTTTAGTAAACCGTTGGACCAAAGGCTGTGAGTTTAGATTAACAAGTGTCCCGAAAAAGTACTCTTGTGCTGTGGAGGGTATTCTTTTTGATTCTGTGTTTTTGACATAACTTGATTGTGATTTTGCTTCTGTGGAGTTTTTATTTGCTTGAGTTTGGAGAATGAAATGACTTTGTTGGAAAAATCTAGATTATTTCTTATTGACTTTTATGTCCTTAAGACTTGTGTTGAACAAATGTGGTAAAGAGCCCATGTACTTGATTTATTGAACCTTTTAGTTGGTTCTACTGTGATTAGCTCGAGGTATCATACGGGGTGGCCCAATAGCTTTGTTAGGCTACAATTTACTTTTGCTAAACATTGTTGATAACCTCGTAGCGTCATTTAAGGGACCCGTACATACAAATATAACTAGACCATTTTAGGCCTACGCCACCCTAATTTTGGACAACGCTTGTAAAGTGTTGCCTAAAATATTTTTGGGGACGCTTTCAAAGTGTAGTCCAAGTTTTTAACTTTTAGCTACACTTTATATTCGCAACATTTAAAAAGTGTACTCTTTAATGGTATAAGCTGCCCTTTATAAGTGTTGTTACAATATTATATAATTGACAACAAATATTAACATATATGGCCACACTTTAAAGTGTCATATTTTTAAAATTGTAAAAACAACATATTAGAAGTGTGGCCTTAAAATTTTCACTAAAATATTACATTCCCTCCAACAATTTTAACTATCCCTCCCAGTTTAATTCACCAAAAAAAAATAATTCATAAAACATTAATTTTAATAAAATACATAAAACATTTGTGAGAAAAACACACGTGAGTTCTCTCTTTCTCAAAAGAACTGAGCTGAAGAGTTGAAGAACTGAATAGCTAAAGAACTGAAGTGGAAGAACAGATAACGATAACGATTTCGTCAAGCGTGAGTTCGATTCTCTTCTCCGATAATAATTTCGTCAAGCGTGCGTTCGATTCACTGTTCCTTAAGTACTAAAAATAGTCTTCTTACTATTGATTGATTTTGTGTTTAGTGTTTAGAAGAGGAGAATAAGAAGGAATTGAGTACTTTGGGGTTGTTGGCAAGATGAACTAAAGTTAAGAGCACGATTTCAGACAGATTTCTAGAGCTCAACAACTTAAGAACTTCTCGCTGAAGGACACGATTTACATCATAGTTCTCATTGAAAATAGGATTTTGTTGGAGTAGGATTTATCAGGTAACAAATTCTATCTTTGAAAGTCTAAAGTTTAGCTTTAGGGTTTTGACATTCTTATGTTTTTTATACAATTTTTGGAAGTGTAGCTCATATTTAGCTTCATCAGTTGATTTTTGGGAGTGTAGCTCATAATCACTAAATAAATATAAGAGGGGTGATTCTTCACTTGAGAATTTCTTTTTTATTAGGCTTATAAGCTGATTAGGGCTGAAATTGTCCAGAAGTTTGAGTTCATGTAATCAATTTTGAACTCTTAAAGTGAATATGCCTTGAGTTCAAACAAGTAGCTAACCAATACATTACATGATAGTTTAGAAGTTTGATTCTTCACTTCATGTAATTGATTTAGAAAAGTGAAGTTTGCTCATACTTAGATGCTTTATTCCAGTATCTAAGGTGTACACAAAAAAAAAGTATAGGGATTACTAGATATAACCTAGTACTTATTTGGATATTTGTTTTATGGTCTGAAGGTTGAACATGGATGCTTGAATCTAAATTATGTGAAAGTTTCTTCTCTATCACGATAGATATTGGATATGGTATCCATTTCCTTTATCAAGTCAATGGCATAGTGACGATCACCGTATTATCAGTTATCCAGATTGTAATTGAGCAATGCGTTGTTTTGAATTGATATTCTATAAACACTGAGAAGAAGGATCATGTAGATGGCTGGAATGCCTTGGTCTATACAATTTTATATGAATAAAAAAAGTGTAGGTTTAAATGCCTTGGTCTAGACTGTTTTACATGACTCAAGAAAAAATCCAGGTTTTGTTTTATCTAAACTTGTAAAATTCACCATTAACTATATTTGAAGCCCAAGAACTTTGGTCCAGTTTGTGTAAAAACCTACTTTCAAATGGATAACCATGTAATATCTGAAAATCATGTCTCTCTATTGAATTTGCAAGTCACCTTTGTTGACTTCTTGTTCTATAGATGTGGCAATACTTGGTTCCCATTGATGTGGTATTTAGTGGACTTTATCCTTGATAAACTAGGACTGATAAGGAAATATTACTCTAAAAGCCTGTTGGCTTTACTAGTGGAACTAACCATGTTTTTTCTGGACACTAGGGGTACTACATGGTGTAATGAAAATTCAATGCTCAAGAAACACATGATGAAATACTTGCTGAATTTCATAAAATACTTTGACTGATGGTATACTTATATGAACTTGAGTTTCTCATGATATAGTTTTATGCATTGAATTAGATTCACGTATCATTTTGGTGTTGAATTAGATTCAAAATACTTTTCTGTTTCGGTGTTTTAATGTGCTTACTCGGCTGCACAGGTTAAAACATAAAGAAGATATATCATCTTTTAAGCTTCAGAAATGTAAGTGTTACTGAGTGTGTAAGAGAACTAGAAGGGCACAATAGAACATATAGGATGTACATAAAAGAAAAACACGCTAAGAAATCATTCATAAATCTAAGTTAAAGCGTAACCACAAAACCAGTAGATTTAAAGATGAAGCCTTCTTCCCTTCAATTAAAAAAAAAAAAGACTACACTATGTAGCTATAATAAAAGGTACATCCCACTAGTAAGGAACATGGGATAGCACAACTTGTTCTGTGCTCACCAGACATATGCTTGTCACTGTGTTTCTGCACTTCAATAGGCCTGTTAGCATTTCTTCCGTCTTTTTTTCCCAATCAGCAATCAAAACCTACCATGTGTTCTCCATTTCTCATATGCTTACCCGCCAAGGGCTTTACAAAACTAGTTAAATCAAAATGTGGAGAAGTTGAAAAACTCACAGAACATTCACCATAAAAGTGAAGGATAAAAAAATACCTTTTTCCATGTATCACTGATATAACAGTTATTAAATTCTCTATGTATTAGTGATACAAGAGTTTCTGAAGTTCGTTATGTATCACTGATACAACAATTCATTTTGTATATGTTGTTGTATCAACGATATAGAGAAAATTTTAAAAACCGTTGTGTCACTAATACAGTGTGAAATTTGGAAAGTGTTCTATTACTAAGACAACAAATTTCAAAAATTATTGTATTACAAATAGAAAGCGACTTTCATAAGTTGTTGATCGACTATCTATTATAGGATCATAGGAATGTTTGCTTGAATGTTTAAACATGGTATTAGATATTTGATACTTCTCTTATTGGGTGTGCACAAGAATGAGATTTAAAAATTTTGGACTTAGTTTTAAAAAACTCTAGAAGCTCTAAAGCTCTAAATTCACTCACAAAACATTAACTTTTAATCATTTGAATTCAATTTATTTACTTTCTTTCTTTATTGTGTCTATCCTATAAGTTTTACTTATTTTTCCTTGGTAATATCATTAACATTCAAAACATTTGTGGAGGATTCAAGGTTTGATTTGGAATAGCACAAGTGCCATGACTAGGTAAGAAACTTTTATTATCTCCTAACACATGATTCTGATAACTTACCGTGACTTTTAAAACTTATTTGTGAAGTATTTAATGATTTAATGATTGTTATTGAAAGATTAAATATTGATATCTTCTTCTAGGAATTCAAATATCACATCCAAGGATTGAATGAATTTAGCAAGGTATAGCAATGAGTATATTGATGGTGCTGAATCATTTTTTGATTTTGCTTACTCTTATGGAGATCCTCAAGGAGAGGAAATTTAGTATCCATGTGCAAAATATTGTAATATTCGTTGGACTCGAAGGAATGTAGTGTATGATCATCTAATATGATATGGATTTGTTAAAAGCTATACTAGATGAAAGAATCATGGGGAATGGGATATAAAGTTGAATGTTGATGATGATATGGATTACTCGCGATGATATTGATGAGTTGTTGAATGATCAATTTAGAGATGTTGCACAGGCTGAAGGAGTTATTAATGGTCCAAATGAAGATGCCAAGAAATTCTATAACTTAGTTGAAGAGGCAAGCCATGAATTATATCCTGGTTGTACAGGATTCTCTAAATTATCATTCACACTTCGTTTATATTTGTTGAAGTGACTACATGGATGGAGCAATGAATCATTCACTTCTCTTTTAAAGTTATTAAAACAGGCGATGCTCGAGTTGAACATTCCTCCATCTTACAATAAAACCAAGTCTATGGTTAAGAAGTTTGATCTTGATTATGAAAAAATTGACGCATGTCCTAGTGATTGCATATTGTTCAGGAATGATCATAAGGATGATCAATTTTGTCATACTTGTGGAGCTTCACGATATATTAAATCTCCTGAAGTTGATAGTGAGCTTGACTCTTCAAAAAAACAACATCGAGTTTCAGCAAACACTTTAAGACACTTTCCATTAATTCCTAGACTCAAAAGGCTATTTATGTGCTCAAAGACGACAGATTCTTTGAGGTGACATGACGAGTAGCGTTCTAAAGATGGAAAGTTAAGGCATCCCACTGATGGTCTAGCATGGAAAGATTTTGATAGGTCGCATCAAAATTTCACACTAGATTGTCGCAATATGAGACGTGGCTTCTCAAGTACTGGATTCAATCCATTTCGAACCATGAGTATATCACATAGCATATGGCCAGTTATGTTGATGGTGTATAATCTGCCACCTTGGATGTGCATGAAATTTTAATATTTTATACTTCATTTACTTATACATGGGCCGCGATCACATGGAAATGACATTGATATTTACTTACAACCATTGATATATGAGTTAAAATTATTGTGGGATTCTGGGGTTGAAACATATAATGCTTCAGTAAATCAAACTTTTCAAATGCGAGCAGCTCTTATGTGGACAATCAATGACTTTCTTGCATATGACATGTTATCTGGTTGGAGTACAAAAGGAAGGTTTGCTTGTCCTTGTTGTAACTATGACACTAATTCTCGCTATCTTAAACATAGTCGGAAAATGTGTTATATGGATCTCGTGTTTTTCTACCCATGGATCATCCGTGGAGATCTAACAAATGATCTTTCAATGGAAAAACTAAATTCAGCCCTCCTCCACCTTTCTTAAAGGGAATTGATGTGCTTAACGACTTACATGATTTTGAAAATGTGTTTGGAAAGAACAGAAAGAGATCAATTGATGGCCCATGGAAAAAAAGGTCAATTTTTGTTAATTACCTTATTGGCAGCACAACTTGTTACACCGCAACCTTGACATAATGCACATAGAGAAGAACATAGTTGATAGCACACTTTGAACTCTTTTGGATATTTATGGCAAAACAAAGGATCATGCAAAAGCCCGATATGATTTGAAAGATATGGCAATCAGGAAGAACTTTCATCCCAAAGATATACAAGATAGTAAGAGAATAAAGTTTCCAAAGGCATGCTTCTTAATGAAAAATGGAGAGAAATCAATTTTTTTGTGAAGTTTTAAAGACAGCCAAGCTACCTGATGGTAGTGCCTTCAATATATCTAGGTGTGTGCACTTGGATGAAAGAAAAGTGTCTAATTATAAAACCCATGATGCTCATTTCATGGTACATTACTTGCTTCCAATACCAATTAAAAGTATTCTTCCTAATCATGTGGCTATTCCTTTGAGTCGTCTTAGTTCCTTCTTTCATCGTTTGTGTCAAAAAACTAATCACATTGGAGGAACTGTATTGCTTAGGAGTAGAGCTCATGGAAACAATAAATTAGTTGGAGCGAATTTTTCATCCTTCATTTGTTGATATAATGATTCATTTGCCAATCCATTTGACGAATGAAGTGAGATTAGGAGGTCCAATTCAAAATCGATGGTTGTATTCCACTGAAAGAGAAATGGGTACATTCAAATCATACATCCGCAACAAACGTTATCCAGAAGGTTGCATAGCAGAGACACGAGTGGGAATATATTTTATGAATTTATTCTCTAAATATCTGCATGGGGGTGTGCATACCAGATTTAACAGAAGTTCCCAAAATAATGATGAATGTGACCCAAGTGATGCAGAAACTGTGAGTTTGTTTCCTAACAAAGGACTTCCTTTAGGAGCAAAGAAAACTGATCCATACATTTTAGATAACAAGTCACTAAGTTAGGCACATGCATAATTATTTGGAAATTGTGACGAGGTTCAATAATATATTAGGTACCTTAATTTGAATATAGTATTTGTTTTGTATAATTAATTTTTAACTTGTTTTATTTATTATTTTAACAAAAAAAAAGTACATGTTGTGTAGAGAGCATGAGCAAGAGGTTAATAATTAGCCACGAAGATCTAAATGGAACAAGGCCAAGAATCATTGTCAAAACTTCTCTCAATGGTTTGCCACTCGTGCTTTGTAAGAGCATGTGCCTGATTTGATAAAACAATTGTCTAGAGGACCAAGTTTCAATGAAAAAAGATATTTTGGGTATCTCATCAATGGATATAGATTCCATGTTAGGCAGCATGATGCAAGGCATAAAACACAAAATAGTAGTGTTACACTAGTTGCCTCAGCTACAAGCTTTGCATGCTCAAAGGATAAAAATCCGATTGCTGTAGATTTTACTTATTATGGCAGAATAGTTGGTATTGTTGAATTAGACTATTATGCATTTTAAGGTTGTTCTATTTAAGTGCGATTGGTATAAGGTTGAAAATGATGCTTATGGCCTTACTTATGTCTATTTTAACAAGAGATGCTCTTAGGAAGAGCCTTTTGTGCTTGGATCTCAAGTACACCAATGCTTCTATATGCTAGATCCATATGATCAAGATAGACATTATGTTATGAAGATTGGTCTGAGAGACTTCTTTAACATGGGTGATGGAGTTGAATCTAATCTCCCACAAAGTTTTGAAAATATGCTATCTGAATATTTGATCGGACCATCTATACAAAAAGATAATGGTGAAGTATTCTTAACAAGGATTGATGTACCAGAAATAATTATTGATGTGCCTTCGGAGGAATTTGTTACTCAACAACTTGAAGTCGAGCAAGAAGAGGTGTTTGAAGATGAGTCTGCAGATGAGTTTGAAGACGAGTTTGAAAATGAGTATGAAGATGAGTCTGAAAACAAGTTTGAAGATAAGTTTAAAGATAAGTCTAAAGAAGAATTTGAAGATAATGCACCATGAGTTTCATTATTTTTGTCATGACTATATAGTGCTCACTTACTGATTTTGTAATTTAATTGTTATTTTGGGTACAAACACATTAAGAAATCTATTATGTGGAATTGAAGATTAGATCGCTACAATGTTTAAGATGGCCCAAAGTCGGCAAAAGTCTTATGTCGACCATAAAAGAAGGGACCTTGATTTTGAAGTTGGTGATTGTGTCTACTTGAATATCTCACCTATGAAAGGTGTGATGAGGTTTGGCAAGAAGGGGAAACTTAGTCCCCAGTATGTGTGCCCATACCAAATCTTGAAGAGTATTGGGAAAGTGGCATATGATTTAAACTTACCAAATGAGTTGGCTCAGGTTCACCTGGTTTTTCATGTCTCCATGCTTAAGAAGCACATTAGTGATCCAGTTTCCATCCTTCCTTTAGAGGGTTTAGGATTTGATGAGAATCTTTCATACGAAGAGGTTTCAATTGAGAGTTTGGACCAACAAGTGAAGAAGTTAAGGAAAAAAGAAGTAGTTTCCGTTAAGGTTCTATGGAGGAATCACTTAGTTGAGGGTCCTACATGGGAGGCCGAGGCCGATATGATATTCCGTTACCCTCTTCTTTTTCCTTCTACTCCTATTCAAACTTTAGGTAAGTAATTTCTCTTGAGTTTAAATATTTTGGGAGTCATGTGTATTGTATGAGTTTTCTATGATTTCCTTGTATGGTGCATGTTCTCGTGAGAATTCATGATTAGTACATATTGAGTTTTCATGATGTCTCTATTTCCTCTTGTTGAATTGCATTTACGACTTCATGAGGTAAATAGAAGAACGTGCTTAGTTATGTGTTGATGAAATGACATGTTAGGTTAATATTGTTCTGTTGAGCTTGGAGAAGGTAGTTCCCACTATGTTTATGTGAATTGATGAATTGCATGCATAATGAGTTAGTAGATGTAGTTTATACTTTCTTGTATTGCTATTGGCCATGTTGTAAAATGGAGTTGAAGTTCCCTCCTTTTGAATAGGACAAGTTGTAAATAGTGCATTGTGAGTTTTGCACATTTTTGATGTTGCATGCATGTGGGGTTGTTAGTCTAGAGTTTCTAACTTAGTTTAGTGTCTTGGTCATCATTCGGGGATGATGTTCCCAAGGGGGAGATAATGTAACACCCCGTATATATAATGACCTAAGATAGAGCCTAATGAAGTCCTAATGTGTAGTCTAGTAGCCTAATGAAGTCCAAATGTAAGGTTAAGGTCCTAAAAAAATTTTCCTAACTTAATACTAGGGCTCTAGTGCCTAAACATCAAGGCATGACCCGCCTAGGAACCCCCAAGGATCCATGAGGAGGACGCAAGGGAAGGTCCAGAAAGCTGTCCAAAACTGCCTCATCCATAAACCTAGGGATCACGAGGTGTGGATTGACTCACGCCCCATAGATTGGAGTCATGAGTCCAGCCTTAGCCTCCTCAAAAGGCCCCCAAAACTCCCATGTTCAAGCCCCGTTCCACGGACGTGCAGTAAGATCAATGGACCAAGTCATGCTCCATGGAAGGGTTTCGTGAGTTGAGACTTAGTATCCTCACCCTTACCTTTATCCTCCCATCTATGACCCAAACTACGGAAGAACAGAATGAGTTGTAGTCCCACCTATGGTCCATAGGTGGGGGACTCATGAATGTGGCTTGAACATCTAACAAGGAACTCGGCCAAGCTAGGGGTGTTTTCGTAAATTGTTATATAATTGGTTAAGGGTAGGGACGGTTATTATTACTTATTTTAAGTATATCAAAGTATTTTTAAGTATAAAAACAAGTCTTTTAAACCTCACAACTTACATCTCAAACTCAAACTCACTTCCCTCTCAAAACATTCTCTCTCTAGACTCCATTGAAGAATAAAAAAGAAGATCAAGCTACGGGTTCAAGATCTATCCCTGTCAGTCCAATTTCGTGAGGAAAACATCAATTAAGGTATGGGAAACTTGATTCATCAAACATTTTTCTCCATGAAGCCCTTCAACTCTTGATTTCGAAATTGATAACTTGTTCAAAAACTAGGGTTTTGATTCTAGCCATGGGTTCTTCCTAAAAATGATTTCATTATGTTAATTGCCTTATACAATGGATGATTTGATGTTTAGTGGTGATTTTTATTGTCAAATTCCCCATTAACCCATGTATACCTCCATGACCCCAATTTCATGAATTTTGATTGGAGTATTGATGCAAGATGATATACTATGAATTGTATCTATGCCAATCTAGTTATTGAATAATTTTCTATTCATTCCTATTGTAGTATCTTTGGGTGTAATTGTGAGACATGATTCATGACCCTTAAGTGGGGGTCAATTGCTAGGGTTTGTGTAGGTTGATGAAGATTGTATATGAACTTGTTGTTCAATGATGTAATTATGATCTCATGGTTAAAGTGTGTTGATGGAATTGATGCAAGACCCTCTTCCCCTACACCCTTAAACTTATCTGTGCATGAAAGGAATATGATGTGATATCAATGTTGTGTTGATTGTAAAGGACACTCTCATGAATATGATGTGAAAGACTTACTCACATACTAAGGATTCTAAGGAATCTATGAGCTACCATGATAGTTCAGTGCTATGCATTCTTCCATGAACATGATTAAAAAGGAAAGACTTAACATGATTATGAAAAGGGAATTAGGCTTAGCACCGAGTGGATAGGAACAAGAGATGGAAACCTTTAACCTCAGTTAGTTCGGGTTTCTAGTAGAAATCTCCCTATCCCACAACTATGTGCCCACATAGGTCTCTTAGCTAGTGGATCCACCTATAAGCTAAACATGTTAGTTATACCTTGGGCAAGTAGAACACCCCTTTTTGGTGTGGGTTCATGTCATCAAATTCCATGTAGCTCACATGGTCTATGTCGGTTAAAGCTAAGCTTCCCTATATGATACTAACAAGATCCATGACATGACATGAACAAGAACATGAACAAAGGACACAAACACAAGCCATGTCCAACGATTACTTGAGAGGTCTTACTTAGTATGAGTGGGGGTATAAGACTTCACTCCTATATTGCACAAGTGAGCTTTGAGAGTGATTGTGGTATGTGCTTGACACATGATGCTTTATGAAGTTAATGTAAGCTATGTATGAACATGAACCATGAATATGAATGTGAATATAAACATGATCTATATATATGACTTCTTAATAGGATTTGCTTATTATGTGTGGGGGTATGGGACGTCACTTGTACATTGTAGAAGTAGGCCTATAAAGGTGGTTTATGGTGTGGTTTACTTATGACAAGAATATATATAAATGTCCATGCATGCATGATATAAGTTGGTGTTACGAATGGCTTTCTTATTATGAACTATAAAAATGATGTTTCCTTGTCTATGATTGTGGTTTGGATGAAGCTAAGGTAAGTTATGCATGACTATGGTAGTCTAAGGTGGTTTATGGTATGGTTTGACTTGGTGATTATCCTAAATTTGTATAATGGCTTTTAAACTTGATAAAGGCATGATTTCAACTAAAAGGCCCTTTTTTTGCATGATTTAAGGTTTTTATGCATACTTCCAGACTTAGTACAAATAATTGTGTAAACCCCTTTCTTTACCTTTTTACTATGAGTGTAGGTTTGGGTTGTTGAGACTACTACCACTTTCTTTAAGGTGAAGCTTGGGTCGACTATTCCCTAGGCGTGGTGAGTCCTCAAGTTCAAGGACAAGATGTCATTGATTCTAGTTTCTAGTTTTCTTTTATATTGTAGACTATGTTGTATTTTCCTATTCTTGGAGACTTAATTGAATTAAAGGTCTTTGTCCCTATTTGTACTCTTATGTTTAGATGGGTATTGAGAGAAGTCTAGCTTCTTATTTTCCTTAATGAAAGAAGTTGACTTCTATTGTGTAAGTTTTATATTTTTCTGTATCATTACCATGTGTTTATGTGATGACCATGCTAAGGGCTTGTATGATACCCCTGTAGGGTCGAGTACATCGTGTTACGTCTAGGTGGTACCTCCTGGATCATGACATATGTATTTGCATTTTAAATCATTGGCAATTGGGATATTCTAGAAGGATGCAATGAATTTTTTTCTATATATATGTAAATATGTTACTGATTGATGATGATTCTAATAAATGATTGTTTGACTATTCTAAATTAACCTATCTGCTTGTTTGGTAACTTTAATTGTATAGTTGTTGCTGATGAAGTTGACCTATGATGCCCTACAAGTACATAGTATCTGCAGTTCATTCACATTCTTTTAAGAGTAGACTGTGATCCAGTGACCTCTATCTAACCTGGTATTTAGCACCTCTTGCTTATATATTTGAGGATAGGCTTCTTCTGTTCCAAGTTATTGCAAGTCTTCTCCTATTCTGTTGTCTTTATTTAAAACATTGATACACATTATTATTTATTATTGCATGACTTAAATTTTGTATGATTTTGATAGACACAAAATTGAAGATATTTTTATGCAAGAAGGCACATGATTCCACCAAAGTAAAATTATTCGGTCCACCACATCTTTATTTATTTTATTTTGTGACTTTTAATTATTATATTATACTTCTTTATCACTACCTAGATTCTTACATATTTAATGTGTTAGACATTAAGATTAGGTTCACCCACAGGGGAGTTAAGTGGATGTTAGTCGTAGTAGTTTGGGTCGTGACATGATATCAGTTGATCAATAAACAAAATACCCCCTAAATAAGTTTAAAAACTAAATTTAAGAACAAGATAATAACATTTGGCACCGATGTCCCTGATTACTTGAAAATATTTAGAAAAGAGGGTTGTTTATGTGCATTGACACCAAGGATAAAACCACATATGGCTAATGCATGCGTGCCTTAATTTTTTCAAGATCTTGATAGACACAAAATTGAAGATATTTTTATGCGAGAAGGCACATAATTCCATGGCAGTAAAACTATTCGCTCCACCACGTCTATGCTAACCTTCTATATTAGGGTTTCGAATTTTTTCTTGGATAAGTGAAAAGGTATTAAGTGTATATTGAGTGTGTGAGCTCCCCATGTGAGGTAAGTATGGCAAAATGCCAATTTATGGAACGTAGTAACAACTAGCATGTAATAAAATGTGGTAACACATTGAGAAGTTTAATGAATGCTATAAAAAGTAAATAAATGCAATAAAAATATAAATATATACAACAATAAAGGAGTGTGAAAATATAACAGTGTATTGATAATCTAGGCAAGTAATAGCATACAACATATAAAATTTAAGAGAAGGATTTGACATGTAAGCAGTTTATTTAAGACAGTAAAATATGAAACATAATAAATAGAAAAGAGAACTTAAACATATGAAGGAACCAAAGAAAAAGATCTAATCATGACGATAAAATCCAAAATCTAATAAAACAGAATAATTATCAAAATGGATACAAAGCATTCAATTTATTAAGAAATGAAATAAGCAAGGAGACAAAATTGGTAGAAATATATGAAAAAGGGAAAATTAAGATTGTATCAAGTCAGAACTTCCCCAAATAAGTTGTAATGACCCTCTGGGTAATTTCTATGACAATTCCCTCTTTCCATAGTTTAGAACATTCCTATAGCGGCCCCAAGTAATTTATGACTTGTTGGTATTGATAGCTCTGTCACTTGGTCATTTATTTTGCTTTTATGCAAGTGTTCGTGTTTTGAAGCTTTTGAAACTCGAACAATTGATTTGGATTAAAATTTCAGAGAGACGACCTTAGAATGAAACTTTCATAGTTCCATCAGCACCGGAAGGGTCATTTTGGACTAGTGGTGTGGTTGGCCTTGATTTCGATGCTTCTTGTGCGAGTTTATGCCATTAGGAATTTTAGGTTTTAAGCTTTCCCCTAAATTTGACCTTGGTCAACATTCTTGGTAAGTGTCCTTGGATGAGAATTTTGTCAATGTGGCTAACTCCAAAAGATTGAGTTTTCTCTAGAACCACCCACCGTGTGGATCTCAAGGATCTAAATCTAATTACGAGCCCCATTATAGATTTTGTCTTGAAATGGAATTTGGGTATGGAACCTATTTTTTTATAGACCTCGTGTGGATGTTTTGACTACTCTGTTGAGTCCACAATATTAAATTTTATAGGTTAGCATATCATATTTGAACGCACTGGGTTCTGAACGAATTATGACACTCTTCTCAGTTTGTATCTCCTTTTCACACGCAAAATCAAACAACCCTCTTTTATCCTAGGTTTTATACAAGAATCTACCTCTGACCCTGTAAGTATCGATATGGTGCGATTATAACTTGCATTCTGGAGGAAAATAATGTGACTTTCAGATGTTCCTTATGTTCTTGCTGGTAAATGATGCTATAATTGTAGGGATTTTGATAGCATCTGGTACACTCTTTTTACCAACTCTTTGGTGCTTAAATCTAATTTAAATGTCGCTGGTGTTGCTACCCAAGAACATACCTAGAATTCCCTTCCCCTAAATGATCCATCATCCCTCTCTTTTGAATCAAAAATGTTCAAAGACATTATTTTCAAGGTCTCTGAGATGCACGGTAAGTTTAAATCTCTTAAAAGTCTTCTTCAAGCCTCAAACTTTTAGATGGACAACCTCAAAGAGAGTGTGAAAAAAGTAAGGGACACTATAAAGGAAACTGGTGCTGATGTGGTGAAGATTCGTCTAATGCTAGATGATATCATCAAGGAGTTTATTGAAGTAGCAAATCGTTTCCAAGCAATCACTGGCATTTTTGGTACATATATTATAATCAATTTCCACCTTGAAGACTGCCACTGTCATCTGTCAACACTCTCTCTTATTTTCTTGTAATTTCTTGTAAATCATTGTTATTAAGACTTTATGTGCATTATATTTTCATAATATTTTTGGCATAATATGTTTTATGGGATAAGCCAAACTAGTTGGATATTATGTTTTTGGTTAGCTATGAACTACTTCTATTTGCCTGTCTGACTCTTTTCTATGTGTATACATGTATCTTGTGCTATATTTGTTTTGTTCTTCACTTTTTTATGTCAAAGGGGGAGAATTATAAGTAAACATCCAACAACTAAGTCAATTGAGGTAAACTATGCTTGATAGTCAACTTAGCTTGTCAATTCACAAATTGATAAACTCAAGGTAAGAAAACTATCAAATCTCTTCACAAAGAAAAGTTTACTATAATAGATAAACTGTCTTTATCAAAAAGGGGGATATTGTTAGTGTTCATTTTGATGATGTATGTGCAGGACCATATTACTAAATGGCAATCTATTGAGAAAGATAAAGGAAGAAACAAAATCTCAGACGAGTAAATATCTATTAGCAGACAACTCATTGACCAAAGATCTCGGAAGAATCCTAAAAAAGGAAAATTTCAATAGAAATGAGTTCTGAGGATTATAAATTGATATCAACCTTATGTGAAGGTTTTTAAATTAAAAGGAGATGTTTTAAATCAAACAAATCAAGGAAGATCTCAAACAGTGATTGATTGACCAATCCCAGTAAATTCTTTTGAAGATTACCAAAGTCTGTTTATACTTTAACTTATTCTTGAAAACATGATTCCCTTTCCTATTCCATGAATCAAATTACATGGGTTGACTTTACCATCAAAGAACCCTTAATCGTCTCTATAAAAAAAAGAAAGAAGTTGATGAAGATTAATATACTTGATGCATGAACCTTCTTACATTCTCTACTACTTTTAGCAAATATTAACTTTCTGAGTGAATGACTGAGTAATAAGAAAAAAGGACAGAAAATTAGTTTGGTGAGGCCTTCTATCAAAATATTTAAATGAAAGTAAAAGAGAGAATTTGGTGTAGACTTAGGATCTATACTTGTAACCATTTCTATAGCATAAAACAAGAACATAACACCCTTCCAACCTAAGGGGACTGGAGTAAGATCAATATTGGATTCCAATCAATATAAAGACATCAGGTGTTGAATTTCCATGGAAATTGGATTCCCTTTCCTTTCCAAGGATCAAATCTCTTTAGTTGCCTTTACATTCAAAGAAGCCTTCATCATATCTATAAAAAGCAAGAATTTGTTGAAGATCAATATACTTGATGACTTAAACTTCCTACAATTCTCATCTACTTTTAGCTAACATTGTTTTCCTGAATGAATTGCTTTGTAACAAAAAAAGAGAAAAGAGAAAATTAGTTTCGTGAGGCCTTATATCAAAAGATGGAAAATAAATAAAAAGTAAGATATAAGTGTATATTTAGGATTTATACCTGTAACCACGTCAATATTACAACGATAGAATAGAACAATCTTGCAACCAAATGGGAATGGAGTAAGATCAATTATGGATCCAAACCACTATAAAAACATCAGGTGTTACATTTTCTTACTACACTTAACTTATGTATTTACTTTTTAGTTACTATCTAGTGGAATGCTAAAATAGTTAGTTAACAAAGAAAAGGAAAAGGGATTAATTCAACCCCCCCCCCCCCACCAGCCCCATCTTGCACTCTCATATTTAATATCAACATGGAAATATTTAGCTTAAGATATTGGAAGAAGTACATGAAAAAGATATGTGCTTAAGAGTTCTATAGAATTTACAGAACCTTTAGTTAAAAGAAAGTTAGACATAAGCTTTAATTAGTGAAGAAGAGTGCAGAGGTCAAGTAGTGTGTAATAGTAAGGGTCAGTCACTATTCATGAATAGTAGAAGTCACCTACTATTCATAAATAGTAGTCATGTAATATTTGTCTATAAATAAACTTAAGGAGAAGAGGATCAGCATCCCTCATCTCCCATTTCCCCCAGTTTACTCTCTAATTCTGCAACTCCCAAAATTGGTATCAGAGCTAGATAAGAAAAAATACTTATGGAGAAATCTAACCACAACCAGGAATCTACGAAGGAGTCAATTCCAGAAAATCTACAAACAAAGGTATGTTCATATTTCAAAATGAATAGCTAAACTTTCATATTCCTGATAATCTCTTGATTATTATTTGATTATTATCATGTTATAGTATTGTTATATTGAAAAAATTCGAAGTAGTTTGCTATGAACGAAGGTAGGCTGAGAATAGGTAAGCCCAGACTATGCCATCCGAAACCGGAAACCCAATTAGGCAAGAGAGAAGCCGTTTTAGGGGAAGTACGAAGTTGTTGAAGGCGCTGTTAGGGTAACTGATTGAAGCTGAAAATCATAGTAGTGACCAAAAGAATTTGTTCAGAATAACTTTAATATAATTTGATAATTGATAATAATAAATAAAGAGGTTAGAAGGAATAAACTGTTTAGAATTTATGAAATGATGAATACATACTTGCTAGATGAAGATTATAATTATAAAATACTTATTTTATATATCCTTAGAACACTTAATATAGACATAAAAAGAAAAATTTATGACCTTTTAATTACTGAAGAAATGGAAGAAATAAACCGGACATTTTAATTAATAACACAAAATTGGCATGAACTAACTATTCAAAGTATATATGAACTATATGACTCGTATTCAGATTAATGATAAACTACGACTATTTAACATATTGGCAACAAACTATGGAAGATTTAGATCTACAAAATAAAATTTTACTAGATAATATCATAACATATCTAAGAACCCAAGATATGGAATATTTAGAATATATTTCAGAAAATACAAAGGCAATACGAAATCTTATGATAAGAAAACAAGAATATTATGAAAAGATATTTTCACCAGAAAATTAAAATGGATGAAAACTATAGAGAACAATTACTAGAAAAAATTAATGAAATAAAACACGAAATAGAATTTAGACAAAACAGATTAGAATATAATATATGGGCAAGGGTATGCCAAAAATCTATAAAAGCACAAAGAAAAACAATATTCTTATTAGATCTACAATTACAACAATTAGAATATAAATATCAACACGATTTATAATGAATAAAGAAGAATATGCTGTAGAAGAAAAAATATATAAAAGTCAAGATGGACTAGAAATAAAAATAATACATTCAAACTTAGAACGAAGATATAAAAAAATAGGAAACCAACTATATCTAATGCCAGATAAAGAATCAGCAAAATTAGAAGATAGTTTAACAACTATGGTACGATTAAATAAAGAGAATGAAGAAATAGATAGAAAAAAGGAGATTGAAAAAATTAGAGAACAAGCTAAAAAAGAAATTAAACAAATAGAAGAAGTAAAAGATACTAGAATCCAAGAATTACAAAAAGAATTAGAACGACTTAAACAACTATATGAAGAAAAATTACGAATAAAAGAAGAAAATAAGAAAAGAACTGAAGAATTAAAGTTAAATCAAGAAATAGAAAAAATGAAAACAATGTTAGAAGAAACAGAAGAATTACCCGAATTAAAAATAGATGAATTAGAAATAAATGAAATAAATGAAGAAAATGATAATATTTCATAAAATAATTCTGAATCATATTCAGAAACATATACTGAACTTATAGAAAAAGATAAAAATATAGAAATAAATGTAGGAAATTTAGATGAGAAACCAAGTACTTCAAATTCTAAAAGAAGAATAGATACAACTCCGACATATTATACTTACGAAAGAGAAAATAGAGATAAAGTTTTATGGGATAAAATATTAAATAAAAATTGGACACCTAGACAAACTACAGACCAAAATAATTTCTTAGACTTAGACTGTATAGCAGATACAAATAAAACAATCCAATTATGGATAGGATATATATCAAAACAATTAATAGACAATAAAATATCAATAATAGATGCCCCAGGGTACATAGAAAGAACGCTTACAGGAACAGTAAAAATATGGTTAAAAAATCTAACATCAACAAGCTTAGCAACACTAAGAAATCATAATAAACCTAATAATGAAATAGCAACATCAGCAATAGACATATTAGATAAATATGAAATATCAATTAGAAATGAATTTGGTAGTATGACAACAGAAACAGAAGAACAACAAAAAGATAAAATAATAAACAGAAATTTAATGAATAAATTAGCAATATGTAAAATGAGTTACATAGACAAATATACATGTGCATTTAGAGAATATTACTATAAAGGAATTTATACAAATGATGAAAGTAGAGAAATAAGAAAATTATATTACACAAAATTACCAGAACCATTTAGTTCAAAAATAATAAAAGACTGGGAAGAATCTAATACAGTAGATACGCTAGGAGCTAGAATAAAATTCTTACAACAATGGTTTATAAAACTATGTGAAAAACATAAAGAGGAATTAAAACTAGAAAAAATATTAGTAAAAAACCTAAAATATTGTACAAATAAATTAGCACCCCAATTTGGATGTAAAAATCCATATAAATATAAGAAAAGGATAAAGAAATATAAACACTTCAAAACAAAATATAAAAATAAAATTCCAAGAAAAAGATATTATATAAAAAATTATAAACAAAAAAGACCACATAGAATTAAGAAAAATATAACAGAATGTAAATGCTATAATTGTGGAAAACTAGGACATTTAGCTAGAGATTGTAAATTACCAAAAGACTTAAAGAAGAAACAAATAACAGAGATAATAATAGAAAATGACACATATAAGCAGATAGATTATTTAGATTATGACTTAGAAAATGAAGATAGCATATACGAAATAACAGATATTGAATTAGAAGAAGAAATAGAATCATATTCAGATTATGACTGAAAGCGACATAAAAATAATAAGTAAAGAAGAATATCAAGATAACGAATATACAGAACAAAAAATAATATTTGATAATAATATGTTTGAACAAATAAAAGGAAAAGAATTAGACTTAAGTATAGATAAAATATTAGAAGTACCTAGATTAAAAAACCTATTTAAATTACAACATGATGAATATTATGTAGTAAGCCAAAAAGAACACGTAATAGATTGCAAATATATTAAAGGTAAAGCTAAAATACCCATCATAAATAAGAAAATAATTAATAAAGAAATCCAAGATTTAAAATCAAAAAATCCAATAAAATATGTACATTTAGGAGCAACAGAAATATTAATAAAAGCATGTTTTAGAGAAGGAATAGATACACCGATAGAATTATATTTAGCAGACGATAGAATAATTCAACCTATAGAAAAAAGTATAATAAGTGCAGTTAGAGGAAATTTAATATACCAAAAATTTAAATTTATTATAAGTGCAAATTATTCAGTAGCAATAGAAGACAAAAACATAGATAAATCATTAGTACTATACTGGAAAATGTCAGGTATAGAACTAGCACTAGGAAGTAAGATATTTACAGCAAGATGTAAAAATTTATATGTATTAACTACAAAACATAAAATAACAGCAAGAAATAAGATTCAAAAAATCAAAATAGAAAATCCATTTGATCAAATAATTACAGTAATAGATAATAATGATTACAGTTATAAAGAAATAGATATTGAAGAAGATTTAGAAATAGTAAAAGAAAGATTAAGTACATCTAAAAGATTAAGCTACGATACACCATCATCATCAAGAAATAGTACATCTAGAAGATTAGATTGCGACCTAATATCTAAGTTATTAGAACAAAAGAATGATGAAATACAACCATATCAATATTATATCACAGGAATATTAGACCAAAGAAAATATTTAATAAACATAAATACAGGACAAGTAGAAAACCAAATTATAAGAGAACTAGTAAAAGAACATGAAATAATTACAGGAGAAAATATAAACACAGAATTACCTAGAGCTTTGGTAAATATAGAAGAAACTACTGAACAAGAACTAATTATTGGAGGAATACCAATAAAAATAAAATTCAAAATACATCAAGGAAATAATAATATTACTTTAGGAATAAAATGGCTAGAAACAGTTAAACCATATAACATAGATGATAAACAACTAACGATACATTACGAAAATAAGAAAGTAATTATTAAAAGAACAATTATATGATAAAATAATATTTTAACATCCTCATATAATGACAAAAATATACATTTTAGCAAAAATAATTATAGAAGGATATTATAATAGATATTACACACCTATGATAGATACAGGAGCAGAAGCAAATATGTGTAAACATAATTGTCTACCAGATAGTAAATGGGAAAAATTAAAAACACCATTGATAGTAACAGGATTTAATAATGAAGGAAGCATGATAACACATAAAGCTAAAAATATAAAAATACAAATATGGGATAAAATATTATTAATAGATGAAATATATAGTTATGAATTTACAAATAAAGATATATTATTAGGAATGCCTTTTTTAGATAAACTATATCCACATACTATAATAAAAACACATTGGTGGTTCACTACCATATGTAATCACAAGATAGGAGCAAAAAGAGTTAATAATAAAATTAGAAAAAATACCCCTTGGATAAAAGGAAGTGAAAAAATTACCCAAAAGCTAGAAAATATAACGCCTAATGATCATAAAATAGAAATTATAATATTCACAATAGATAAAATACAAGCAATAAATGATAAATTAAACTCATTATATAACGAAAATCCATTACAAGGATGGGATAAACATAAAACAAAAGTAAAAATTGAACTAATAGATGAAAATAGTATAATCACACAAAAACCATTAAGATATAATTTTGAAGACCAATCGGAATTTAAAATGCATATAAATGAATTATTAGAAAATAAATATATACAAGAAAGCAATAGTAAACATAACAGTCCAGCATTTATAGTAAATAAACATAGTGAACAAAAAAGAGGTAAAAGCAGAATGGTTATTGATTATAGAAATCTAAACGCAAAAACTAAAACATATAATTACCCCATACCTAATAAAATATTAAAAGTAAGACAAATACAAGGATATAATTACTTTAGTAAATTTGATTGTAAGTCAGGATTTTACCACCTAAAACTAGAAGAAGAATCTAAACATTTAACAGCATTTACTGTCCCACAGGGATTTTACGAATGGAATGTTTTACCATTTGGATATAAAAATGCACCAGGTAGGTATCAACATTTTATGGATACATACTTTAACCAACTAGAAAATTGTATAGTATATATAGACGACATATTATTATACTCAAGAACTAAAGAAGAACATCTAAAATTATTAGAAAAATTTATAAATATCATAGAAATATCAGGAATTAGCTTATCAAAAAAGAAAGCTGAAATTATGAAAAATCAAATAGAATTCTTAGGAATTCAAATAGATAAAAATGGAATAAAAATGCAAACACATATTGTACAAAAAATATCTAATTCTGAAGAATTATTAGATACTAAGAAAAAATTACAATCCTTTCTAGGATTAGTTAATCAAGTACGAGAATATATACCAAAATTAGCAGAAAATTTAAAACCATTACAGAAGAAATTAAAGAAAGATATAGAATATCACTTTGATGAACAAGATAAAAAATACATTAGAAAAATAAAAATTATGTGTAAAGATTTACCAAAATTATACTTTCCAGATGAAAATAGACAATTTACTTATATAGTAGAAACAGACTCTAGTAATCATAGTTACGGAGGAGTACTAAAATATAAATATATAAATGAAAAAATAGAACATCACTACAGATATTATTCCGGATCATATACAGACCCACAAATAAAATGGGAAATAAATAGAAAAGAACTATTTGCCTTATATAAATGTTTATTAGCTTTTGAGCCATATATTGTATATAACAAATTTATTGTTAGAACAGATAATACACAGGTAAAATGGTGGATAACTAAAAAGGTACAAGATTCAGTTACGACAAAGGAAATAAGAAGACTAGTAGTCAATATACTGAATTTTTCATTTACAATTGAAGTTATAAAAACTGACAAAAATGTGATTGCAGATCACCTCTCAAGAGAAAAATATTGAACAGACAAATACAATGGATCAGATACTCAACCTCCTAACTACACTTTGTAAAAAAGTGGATAGTATGGACGGTGAGATACAAAAGCTAAAGGAGCAAGCTAGTAGTCAGCAGCATGACGTTAAACATGCGGAGCTACGTCGATCGGAAGACGTTAAAATTCCAGAGCTAGAAGGAGACGTTGGGAAACTCCAAAAAACCCATAATGTTTGTTTAAATACAGCTGCAGGTACATCAGGAGCTACAAAGAAAGAAAAAACTACAGAAGAAAAAAGTTATACAAATACAAATATGAACAAACTTTTTGACAAACCATATACAGCTCCCAAAATACAAAAATCAGTACCTACTCCACAAACTACTACGTATAAAAATAGCCTAGCCCAGCAGAAAAATACATATATCCATATTACTCATACATATACAGAAAACATTTACAAAATCCAAACTTACTTAAATAAAAACCCCAGAGCTATAAATCCAAAAGAACCAAATGCTGATTACATTACTCAACACCTACAAGGTTATAACAAACTAATTGCCCTTCCAGGTACAAATACAAATTTAGTTACAACTTGTTATAATTATGGACTACTCAGTACAATGTACACAGCTACAAGAGACGAAATTTCGAAGATACCCGAACTATACAAAGCATTCTTAACCTACAAACGAATTACTAAAGGAACTCTATTTTTCATAAAGTTCTATACAGCTACAGCAGAAATACTATATGACGAAATAAAACCAGTTATACAGGTTATAAAGATAGGTTTAACCAGAGATATGTTAATACCAGAGAAAATAGAAAAACAAGATGAGATACCTATTGTAGATATTCCTGACTTTTATGCCAACAAAAGAGTTATCAGAATAGCTACAATATTAACAGAATTAGCCAACAATTATCTAAATAATAATACAATATGGAGTTATTACAGCCGAGATAATACTATGATATATTCAAATTGTCGAGAAACTAGAGAAGGAGATATGGAGGAAATACGTCAATGGATACTAAGCCTCCTAAAACCAGAAACTATACCAACGACAAGAGCTATACAGAAAATTTTTATTTCACCAGCACTATTGACAAGATATTGTACAACTATTAGCAGTAAATACTCAGAACATATATGTTCCAAGTGTCACGGAGAAGATAACGAAGTTCCAACCGTACAGCTGGAATAAAATACCAAAGACAAAAGACAAAGAGATAGCCGGCAGCCTGATGAAGACAGCCGACAAAAACAAAATATGACGAAGACATATATGTATATTAGTCAAAAGTAGGATAAGATAAGAATCTTATCTCCCTTTTGTAAAAGTTTTTTGTTTCTTTTTGTAAAGTAAAGTAGAGTCGTTTGTTTTTATTTGGAGTCACCCGACATGATACTGTTGATGAATAGTAAAAGACAAAAAATACTATTCATAAATAGTAAAGTGTCAATTATGTGAATAGTAAGAGTCGGTTACTATGTAAATAGTAGAGGTCAAGTACTGTGTAAATAGTAAGGGTCAGTCACTATTCATGAATAGTAGAAGTCACCTACTATTCATAAATAGTAGTCATGTAATATTTGTCTATAAATAAACTTAAGGAGAAGAGGATCAACATCCCTCATCTCCCATTTCCCTCAGTTTACTCTCTAATTCCGCAACTCCCAAATTAGAACTTCACATATCTTTTTTTACAGTTTCAACTCTTTATATACAACTATGCCAAATTAAGAAAACTATACCAACTCTCGTGAATCAATTTAAAAGCACCTCATTCGATATTATCATTTATATAGGTATGAAAAAATATAGTGAACTAAGGATGGATGTAGGCTATAATATATGAATACAACTTTCCCCAAAGGTATTGTAATCATAGATATTATTTCTGAATTGGATTTTTATTCTAACGTTATTAATTAAAAAGATACTTTCTTGACAGAGAATAATAGCTCTAAAGAATTGGAAGGATATTTAATAAACAAAATGGTTAAAAAAGGATTATGTCATAAGATGAATAAAGGAGGAGATAATGAAAAAAAAAATAGTGGAATTTTCTTTTAATCTTATTTACACATTGACGTATGAAGTGGAGGGCTTGCATCCAGAGTCTTCTATGATAAAATGTATCAACAAAATTATGAAGTGATCTTTATAGAACAGTGGTTAATGCCTTTGTTGTTTGTGGTGGAGTGTTAGCCATTCAAGAAATCCAATGTTAAGAAGTAGTATGTTGTAGTAATGAGGAAATTGAGATGGATGTGTGGATATACAAAAAGTGATGAAATTATCAATGAGGATATTTAAGATATTTGGGATACAAAAAGAGTGACCTCTATGGTGGACAAGAAGAGGGAAATAAGGTTGAGATAATTTGTACATGTGAAAAGAAGATGCACAAATGCCCCCATTAGGAGATGCACAAATGTCCCAGTTAGAAGATGTTAGAGGTTCATTACATTAGATATTAGGATAGGTATGAGAAGATCAAAGGATTTCTATTTGGCATCAAGAGTATATAGTATTTAAAGAGATTATGAAAATCAAAGAACCAATATAAAAGATTGTGATATTTTAGTTACATAATATAGGAAAAGAATATCATCGTGTTTTAGAATTTTTTTAATTATTGTATGATATCCATGTTATTAAGGGTATTTATGTATTTTCTTAATTTAGTTAACCCTAGTAGTTTATATAGAATAGGATTAGTGTTATTGTGGTAGATAATATTTTTCGGTAACTACTCTAGCAGGTGAGTTTTATGGGTTGTATCATTTTATCTCTATTAGATCTTTCCTTAATACATTTTTGTAAGACTATTCATGTATGAGTTGAATCTAATCTTGTAATAATTTGTTCAAATTAGGAAGTTTTTCTTTAGTTACTTCAAAAGATGCATTGTTTTTGTTCATCTTTATCTTTGATAGGTATTTTCTTTCTTCTTTCTTCTTTAATTACATCAAAATTTCTAGAATGTCTAAGGTATTTCATATATGAAATTTGGGTTCATTTGGCATAGCTTTGAACTAGTTTTGAGTTAAAAATCAGACCTACTTTGAGGAAGAACATGAATATTTCAAAAATAGCCAAATTTGAGAAAAATATGAAATGGGTGTATTTAATTCTTGGTCTTATTAGTAAAATTTTGAGGAGATTTCGTGGATTTTATGGGGGACTTCCAGCTGGATTTTTTCAAATAAATTGAGCAAAAATGTGAGAATCTTGAAGAACAATGCTTAAATTTCTGAAATTTTAGAAATAACCACTTTTGTGTAGTGACTACTTTGTTGTCTAGGTCTAACACTTAGTCTTTTTGTTCGTGTTTTCCTTATTCTTCTCTTTCATTTTAAAATTAGATTACAAGTAATATTATTTCATGCTAGCTTTATCTAGTTTTGTGATTGTATTTCATTTCATTGCAATTTGTTCGTACTTTCTCTTTTAATTGTGTTATGTGTTTATTTTATTCCTCGTCCGGTACATTTTTTTTTTCCTTTGTTAGTGACATAAATACCATTCTGAACCAATAATCATAAGCTTCTTTTTGACCTTATTTGAGATTGTATAATTATGAAGATAATAAGGGGTACCCTTGAGTGGTGAAATCATTTGAGTCTAGGTCTAAAGCCTATGACCTTTTAGTGATACAGGTGAGAGAATGACTTGTGAGGTTTATTATTTTGACTAACAACTTTTTGGTGTTAATTATATCTTACACTGTTCTACTTCTTCTAGAGATTATTGTGAAGAATTATATAATAATTGCAGTGGTTCTTTTACAAGAAAGAGAAAGCATGAACCTAATGAAAATTTGACTAAATTTGAAGTTATTGTTGAGGGATACAAGAGTGGTTGCACTTTTTATTGCACCTTAGGTGTAGATAAATTGTGTTATATCAACTTCGTGGATCTATCTTTGGTTGAATTATTGGAGATAATTTGTAATATAAAATTGAGAACACCGTAAAATAGAAGAGTCCCAAATAGAGAAAGAAGGACAAAATCATACATTTCTAGCAAAAAAATTTGGGCGGGTAGAAGGTCATAACGAATCCAAAAACTGAATTGCTATTAATATTCACTATATATGTGAATATGATGGTTTCTTTTACACCCATCGGATTTTCAATTTTGTTACATTTTAGAGACAACCCTACTCTATTCTTCAAAGTGTTGGAGAAGCCTTCCCAGTATCAATTAAGGCTTCTCCAAAACTTTGAAGTAGAGAGTAGGGCTATCTCCGAAATGTAACCAAACTGAAAACCCTATAAGTGCAAGAAAAACCACTAGATTCACATATATAGTCAATATTTGTAGGAATTTGGGTTTAGGATTGGCTATGAACTTCTAACCACTCAAATTTATCCTTGGGATATGTATGATGTCTGCCTTCTCATGGTATATGGGACTCTTCTATTTTTTGGTGATCTAAATTCCAATGACTCAAAGGGAGTCCTCGGAGCCTATTACACTCCAATAAAATGAATAAGAGAGAACATAAAGAGAGAAATAAGACAGTAAATAGTTTCAACTCAAGATATTAAAAAGAAGAGGATATTTTGAAAGAAGTGAGGGAGTGGCTACAAAAAATCAATAAAAGACAGTTGAAAAAAATGAATGGATTGCCACAAGAAGAAATGAAGAAAACTGAGGAAAGTAAAAGAAAAAAAGATGAGATAAGAGAAAATCTAGAGAGTGTGAGTAAGAAGTTTTCTGATTCTAAGACTAACCTTTTGAATGATTGTTTTTCACAAGAGCAACCCACTGGAAAAAGAGCAACCGACTTCTAGAACTGAGAACTTTAATCCTCTAAGGCAAGGAACCATGGGAAGGATGGGGGACTCCATTCACAGAATGGTCCAGAGATAAGTTATTAGGATATGATTGGAAATCCACATCAATTATTTGATAAATGTAGCCTGAAAGTTTCTTGAATGAAATACTTAATTGGCATGCTACTAACAGACTAACTATCATTGATTCCATTCATTGGACACTGCCCAAAACTTCATCAATGATTTACCAGGAAGGAAAGGCAATACATGTTTCAAATCGACATTGTTGATCTCCATGTCTTCTCTCCTAATGTAGTCTGCAGATAATTTATATTCCTCGCTCCACTCCTACTTATAAGCAACAACCTTAAATTCATTATTAGGAACCTGTATTCCAAGACAAAGAAGTCTTGTTTGTGGAACAAGGAATCAAAATTACCTGCGGACTAAATTAGGAGAGAAGACATGGAGATAAAAGATGTGGTTATGAAATATGTAATGCCTTTCCTTCCTGGTAAATCATTGATTATATTTCAAGTCTTGTCCAATGAATGGAATCATTGGATAGTTAATATGTTAGTAGCATACCAATAAAGTATGTCATTCCATAAACTTTCAAGATAGTTTTATCAAATTGTGGATGTGGATTTCTAATCAGATCCTAATTTCTTATCTCTGGACCATTCTGCAAATGGAGTCCCCCATCCTTCCCTTGCTTTCTTGCTTGAAAGGATTATGACAAAACCATCATTATTTGTTTTGTATGTATTCTTGAAGAGGATCATAAAAAGGACAACTTAGCAAGGAAAAAAATTCATGAATTCAGTGAAGCAAATAAAGATGAGACTACTTTTTCAAGTGAGAAAGAAAGCTTTATTTTATAAAATTAATATAAAGATTGTTCTTTAGGTACTTATCAAGGTTAAAAAAAACTTATTGGAACCCTTTAGTTATTTCAAATGAACTTGCCAGAGACTTGAGCATGAAATATAAACAACCTCTTAGTGAGGTTTCTTTGTTTTAATATGCAAATAGAGTGTGACCATACACTAGTTGCTTATGGTTGTGGAGCTAAAATTGTCATTGATTGTGATCTTAGAAATTTTGCAGTAAGTGTTATGTGAAGTATTGAAAAAAATGAGGTACAAAGTGTTTCTTTAAATTCTTTTGATAAAGGTGAATTTATTTCTTCTTTAGATACTAAGAACACTAATAATGTGATTGACGATAAATGCCTCTTTCCTAGTGAAATTTATTGTTACAATTCTTTATCTTCTAAGTACATGAATGTATGTTGTGATAGACCTCTTAAAATTGAGCATGAAAATTGTAATGATATGCTTTTTAGCCTAAGGAATATCAAAATATCTTCACAATTATTTATTTTTGTAAAAATTTCAAGAAGGTTCAAAGTGTTCTTTTTGTCGATAATGTCAGTCATTCTTTAAGTTGTCCTAATGTTTATAGTGTTATTCACATAGATCGTAATTTAAAATTTGAGTTTAAAGATATGAACACTATTGATGAAGTCCAATTGAATGATTCATTCCCTTTTTATTAGTGTTCACTTGATAAAAGTAATCATAATACATTGCATGCAATTAACGCGATGTAGATTGATGAGTCCGTGATTTGGACTCATTTAGGGCTTTATTTTAATAGATTTAGTGTCCTCAAATGCATATTTTGTGCCAATAACTAATGTAAATTGTTGAATTTCAAGTATTTGGATTAAAGAACAAAGCATGGACATTATTGAGCAAAAAGGAACAAGGCAGCTGAAATAACAAAGAAAAGAAGGCCGGAGGATCACCTAACCCACTGGGCGAGTAGCCAAACGGCCATGGTCTCGCCTAATGTTCTAGTGAGCCAAGTCCTGAAGGAGAAAATCAAGTCGCCGATAGAAAGAAGTAGTCGGCGAGTCATCGAACGGTTCTGTGATGCAGTGCCATATCGCTCAAAGTTACAAAACTAGAAGATGTTGAAGGAAAAAGTAAAAAGGTGATGGAATTGACCAAGGGGTGGATCGCCGAGTGGATTGGTGATTCTGACTTATTGCGCTGAATAGTCCTTTGCAACACATTTTTTGTCAACTGTAGATACATTTTTAAATTCTTAGTTTAGTATCTAACATTCAATAGTTCATTATTGTTCAGTGTCTAAGTTTGAGAGCCTAGAACAGAGTTTAGAGATATTATTTCCTAAGCTTTTAAGATTTGAAGATTTCTATTTCTGAGAAATTAGAAGTGGGTGTTGAAGATTATTCATCTTAGACCTTTGTATGGTTATTATTAATTGTATCTAGTTGATGGATATCCTATTCGGTAACAATTTTTACCATTTTATGATGTATAGCTAAAACCCCAATTATTGGGGTGTGATTATGTGATTATGGGCTGATATAACTGATGGGTATTGTTAATTGATAGTTTAATTACTATTTAAAGGTGTTTTCGTTTAGTAATTATGGTTGATTTTAATGGGTTGTAGTTGCATATACAATCTTAACTTTGTGTTTTTTTGGCTTGCTCGAGAGAGAGGTTTGAAAACCAAAATTACTGAATCGATGGTCTGTGGGTATTGGGTTATTAAAGGTTCAGCTTGAGAGAGTGAACCCTATACCTTTTTCCACACATTCAATTTGAGAGAATGAATGGATTAAAGTGAAGGTTGTGCTTCATTGTTGCTTATTGGTGTTTGAGAGAACACAATTTGATTCGAGGTAAATTGTTCAAGAGAAAGTTTATCCCCCCAAAAGTCTAGGTTAATCACTTATTTACAGTTGTTTACTATTAATTGCAATTACACATCTACGTTAGCCCATAAACTAATCACATCCCAAAAATCCCGTCTCCATAATTGCTATTTTCGTATTATTTGTTGTTTTATTTGCTAATTGAAACAAAATACCCCTAATATTTGATACTTTTGTCAACCCAAATTTGAACAGTGCTTTTATTCGTAAATATTTTTTGCTATGATTGACTTGAGCATATTCATGCTTTTCTATTGATTCTCAAATACGAACCACTCCCTTGGGACTTGACCCCAACTCACTTAGTTGGATTATATTACTACTTAATGATCGTTGGCACATAGTATTAGATGAAGTTCCTGATACGTGAAATCAAAATTGCGCCGCTGCCGAGGAGTGGTGTTATGTAAGAATTTTTAATTTAACTATAATTTTGTTCTTGTGAGTTATAGTGATAATTACTTAATTTTAGATTTGTTTTGCTAGTTTGTGTGTTAAAACTTGAAGAATGAGTGTAAATAGTTACTGTGAACAAATGGATCACCTTCCGTTAGAAGTGATGAGGTTCAGGGATAACATCCTAACCTTCATGCAATTAGAAGGTGAGAAAATTCATGAGTCGTGGCTAAGGTTTAAAGAACTTCTAATGCAATGCCCAGCTCATGGGATTCCCAATTTAGTTCTACTAGAATGCTTCTATAGGAGTCTTAGTCTCGGGAGCAAAGGATTGATTGATCAAATTATCCCGGGTGGTCTTGTACAACAACCCTATGTGGTAGTAGCCCAACTCCTTGATCACATGGATGATGCCAACCAAGAATTAGAAAGGGATTTCAACTTAGCCACTTTGTTAACTCAGCTAGACGAATTAACCGAAAAGATTATGGAGTTTGAAGTCCAGGGCAAAAAGAAGGATTAATATATTCCTCCTCATGAGCTGATCAAGATTGAGAACAATAAGGGTAGATAGGTCGAAGCAAAGCTCACAATTCTTCTCCACAAAGTAAATGAACATGATAGAGTTCTGGAAGAGTTACGGGAGAATGTTGCAATGATAAATCAAATGATTGCCTCCCGCTCAACTTCCATTCAGTTGCTAGAGACCCTTATGGGTCATGTGTTGTCCAGATTCTATTCCAGGCAAAGATAAGGACTGCCTTATGACAATATGGCAGACCAAATGAGTGGAACTTAAGCGGGGACTTGCGTCGGCCACGATGTTAACTAAGGCGCTTCTTGGGAGGCAACCCAAGGTTTCACCACTTTATTTTTGATTTAGAAATAATGTTGTGTTGGTTGTGCAGATTAATGTATAGAAAGTGCTTGAAAAGTGCAGGTTGGTCAGATAAAGGTCTAATCGGCAAATCGCCGAAGAGGTCGGTTACTCCAACCTAGACCATCGTTGGACTCAAGACAACTTTAAATTGGAGTCTATCAAACTCGACGAGCCCAAGAAACTATGGGTGAATCGCTGACCTGGATGTAAATTGCCGTTTAGACCACCACATCAACTGAAGATCATGTAATACTCGGCTAGGTAAGTCACCATTCGGCGTGTCACCGAGTAAGTCGGCGAGCATGACTAATGTAACCAAATGGGTGAGAACGGGACAGTTTTTAAAAGGCCAAAGGTTTAAAATTCAAATTTTTTCACTTTCCCTAACTTTCAAACTTCACAAACTAACACCCGCACATTAGTTTCTATATTTTTACATTTTAAAAGAATTTTAGTTGTTGATTTGTGCTCGACTTGGGATTACTTTGCCGCCTAGCATTTCAAACTTTATTAATCGCCTTCAAAGGTTGGTTTTTTGAACCCCACATTTATTTTTAAGAATTAGAACTCTTAAGGAAATTATATTATCTTGTTTCATGTGTTTGGCCTCTTTGATAGTGTTAGTATGTTTGTGTGCTTGTTTTAATTGGAATAACTTGCATGTATTGCTTATAATGTTGAATTCACATAATTTAGTTCCTTAAAATGAATTAATCTTATGGGGTTGTGCTTGCATGTTGTTGATTTAGTTGGGTGAAGTCTAAGTAACCCATATTTGTGCGAAATGACATAATTTTCCCAATGATATAGTGATTGACGTCATTCTCGAATTCAATCCCGCGGTAATGGGTGCAATGGGTCTGAGCCTAATTTAATAAGTTCATGCTTTGATTTTTTTTTTGGGGGTTGCGGGGTTGAATTTGAGAAGTTGGGTAGAAAGTAGGCACGTTGAGTCATTTGGCGAGCTGGGTCAAGCTCGCCGAACCACTCGATTGTTCATCGAAGTTCCCAATCTCACCTTTAATTTCATGCTATACTTGATGTGTGACTTTTTAACTTTCAGCGAGAATCCTAAGGTCGCCAAAGGCACTCAACAACTTGCCAAAAGTCTTCTTGTTTGCCCTTTGTCTGCACCTCTGTAGCTTAAATTGCACTGTAAGTTTCAGCGGGCAAATCCTTGCTCGCTGAAGGTTGTCAGAGATTCATTGAAAGTCTTTCCCATCTCCGGCCTGCTAAAATTTTCTAAGATTTTTGAGCCAATCCTTTCGGCGAGCCCGATCTAGCTGGCAAAAGTGATTCAGCAACTCGCTGGCTTATTCAGCGAGTTTGTCTGCAATAATTTTTCTATGCTTCTGATTGAAAAGTTTCTAACTTTTTCCTGATGTTTTGCAAATATGACTAGACCTAAGGTTGCAGGTAATAGCATGCCACCCCGAAAGAAAGCGAAGGGGATTACACTCAATGAGGATGCAACAGCATCCAGGGGTAAGGCTCCCAAACTAACCACAACTAGTGGGAAAGGCAAAGGAAAAGGTAAGGCACCTGCATCACCGGCTGTCAGCTCCGATAGTGACGAGATATATGCCACTCACTTCACCACTTCTACGAGTGAGGGTGAGCACTAGGAGCCTCAGAATGTAGCTTCTGATGATAATGAGATAGTAGCACCATAGAGGAAGAGCTGCAGTAAAAAAGGATGAATAATTCGTCTAGGATCATGAATCATCAGCCTACCACCACTTCTCCTCCAGTTCCAGCACAGGCAATGGTGTTTGCACCACCAGTTCAGGGTCCTCCTCCCAAGTTGATGAACAGATTAAAGACTGAGGGGCTGAGGATGATTATTGAGAAGAAGCATTTATCCACTGATGGAGTGATTGAAAGGTACCCAGAGATTATTAGTTGTTCGAAGTCTCATAATTTAAAGATATTCACCAAGCCCCCGGGACCATATATTCCAAATTGGATTCAGGAGTTCTATGCTTTTATGGGGCCTTGATACCACAAAGGAAGAAGAAGGGCAACAACTTTCAAACCAGTTGACCATGTAGTTGTCTGGGAAAAGAAGGTCAAGTGTGACAGTGAGGCTATTAATGTTGTCCTAGATTGTCCCGATGACAATGATGTTGAATGCCAGCATCTGATTAGCACAAAAACTCTAGAAAAACTGAAGGAAATTTGGCCCCACTCATATCAGACGGAACACCCAAGTTGCTGGAGATTGGAGCACTATTTGAAAAGAAGGATCTTAAAATTGCTGCAAGGTTCTAGTTTGGCTTCATCAACAACACTATCATGCAGTCCCAGAATGAGTCAATCCTTCGCCTAGCCAAGGCAGCCTATTTGGGTTGCATCATAGAGGAGACCAGGATAAATCAGGGGATCACAATAGCACAGGAGATGGTCATGAGGGCCAAGTAGCGCCAAACCTCACTTCTCTTTCGGTATTGATCAACGAGCTGTGCAGACAGGATCAAGTACCTAGAGATGCAAATAAGGATGTGGAAGTGATTCCTACATCCTTCACAGATATCTGGAGGATTGAGGGTGAACATTTAAAGGATCAGGCTGAGAAGAAGAAGAAGGCAGCCTCGATGGACTAATCCCCAATTGTGGATAAAGACTCACTAACTGTAGAGCATCTTTGCCTACTCCGACCCATGGGCCTTCAAGTACTTCTTGTGTTGTACCTTCTGACATCCCTAGTTCTTCTGTTATTGCATTACCTCCTACACCTAGTGGTGCTACTATCATCTGGACCCTGCTCACTTAGGATTCATTACTCCGGATGGGGTACATTACCCATTCTACCAATAGTCAGGCTGCCAGACTGGAGTCCTCTATTCAAAGCATGATTCATAATGCACTGGCTAGCGTTGTGACACAATTGAGAACTACCATTAACACCCTTATGGCTAGGATAGCGGTGTGTAAATGTAGCCAAGGGGCCACAGAGGATGTGATAGCTTTGATGGACACTATTGTTGTGTTGAGGAATGATGTGGATCAGCTGAAGTCCACTGACTTGTGTCTAGCATGGTAGTATGCTATTCTTTGATAGTCTAGAATGATAAATAGTTAGCATTGGGTAAGCTAGCCTAAAGAAGTACTTAGTGTGAGTGGTAGTATGGGATGCCATTCATACATGGCACAAGTATGACTTGAAGCTACTTATGAAGTGTATCCTTATGTGATGTATGCCTAGCTTGGATTGTTGCTATAGTTGCCTTCCCTGAGATGATTGACTTAAGTTGATAGTTCCTTGTCAATATGAAAGTAAGTCAATATTGACACCTAAAAATGATAAATATGAATATGATGACTTTAAGGATATGCTTAGTGTGTGTGGTATTATGGGATGCCCCACATGCATTCCACAAGTGTGCCTTGAGACTACATAGGGGCATAGAGATCTTATGCATGAAAACCTAGGTCTTGACTATTAAGGTGCGCTATGACCAAGAATGACCAACGAGAGGACTTAGCTTGGATAGTATTATGGGATGTTATTTTTGCCTTGCACAAGTATGCTTGGAGGTGGCTTGTGAAGTAGTTCTATTGAATATGAAAGACTAATGGTTGAGGTATGAAATTATGAATGTCTTAGGTTGACTTGTTATGGTACGCTGCTTATGTTGAAGGTTATGTTATGAATATTTTATTGTCTCTTTTTCTTATGTATTATGTTGACTGACTATTGAAGATGCTTTATGATGTTATGCTAGCTTTCATACTTTATACATTTTGTATTAACTCATATTGCCTACATTCTAATCAAATGTAGGGTCTTGGGAGATTGAGTTGCTTGGAGGATAGACTCCTAATTGCAAGAAGACTTGAGGATTTTGTGAGTCCTCATAGATTCGAGCACAAAACCTCTTATGTTGCTTTTATGCCTTTTTTTTTTGTTTTAGCCTTTATATGGGCTGCATCCCAAGACTTTTATTCATGTATGGTTTGAGACAAAGATGTTAGTAAAGATTTCCTCTTTTATGAAATACTTTTCGAGTGTATATTTAAAGAAAGTTTTAAATATCCTAACTTTTCTACGATCTGATGTTATGATGATGCTAAGGGCTTATATGTGACCCCTTCGGGATCTAGTACCCCATGTAAGTCTAGTGGGTACCCTTGGGTCGTGATAAACTTGGTATCAGAGAAAATAGTTTAGAATAGTTCTAGGATTATCTCAAACCATGTCTAGTATGGTCTAATTCATCTCTGTGAGTCGCGACACATCAATGATAGGAGGCTATGGGATGCTTAGGAAAAATCTCACTTCTTCATTCTCTTAGTCGGGCCATAGAATTTGGATTTAGTATGCCCTTATTCTAATCCATGCCTTTGGTTTTTCAGGGTACGGCTAATACTAGGGCAAATGCTAGGAGAGAAGGAGAAAATAAAAGGGACCAAGAGATTCCTCCCCAAGTTCAAAGTCAAGCTCCTCATCAAGTTCCTAATGACCCTGCAATTGGGAATGGCACTCTAGCGAAGTTTAGTGCTTCAACGTAATTGTTGCCTCAACACTTGACGGTGGAAGCCAATAGAGAGGTGGTTCCTACGGCGAACCCTTTAGGGAGAATGGGTGCTTATAGGATTAGAAAGTTCTTTAGGATGAACCCTCCGAAGTTTAGCGGCTCCAAGGTGGAGGAGGATCCAAATGGGTTCATAGATGAGGTTCATAAGACACTTGCTGTCATGGGGGTAACTTTTAGAGAACAAGTGGAACTAGCCAAGCACCAATTGAAAGATGTTGCCCAAATTTGGTAAAAGCTATGGAAAGATTCTAGGCCTGTAGAGGTGGGTCCTATAGAGTGGTAAACTTTCAAGTCGGCTTTCCTTGATAGGTTCTTTCCTCGTGATATGATGGAGGCTAAATTGGAGGAATTCGTAAATCTTAAGCAAAGAAACATGATTGTCAATAAGTATGCCTTGAAGTTCACTCTTTTGTCTAAGTAGGTTCCATCTTTGGTAGCAAGTCCAAGGGATTTGAGGAATTGGATTATGACGGGGGTGTCCTATCTAGTAGAAGAAGAATATCGTATGGCAATTCTTGTTTATAATATGGATATCTCACGCCTCGTGGTGTTTGCCCAATAAATATAAGAGTCAAAACTCAAGAAGGAGAGGGCTAGGGAGAAAAAGAGGCCTAGGGTGGATAATGATGGGTCCAATGGACATGGTCATTCACAAAAGTTTTTCGGACAAGGCTATTCAAATGCTCCTAAGTATAAGGATTAGAGGATATCTACCCCTAGGCCGCAAGGTAAAGGTAGTGAGTCCCTTTGGCCCACTTTTTCTAGGTGTGGTAAGAGGCATGATGGTAAATGTTTGGCCGGCTGAGATGGTTGTTATTGATGTCGTGAGAGTGGCCACATGAAGAAAGATTGCCTAAAGCTAAAGGCTACTATAAGAGAGGGTAAGCAAGTTGCCCCTATAAGTGGCCGGTATGTGCTTCTTTCATGTTTTAGAAAAATTTCCAGATTTCTTGTGTTTTTATGACTTGTTATGTTGGACTTGATGTTGTCCTTTCCATGATTCATGTTTAGAAAAGCAGGTGTGGGCTTAGTCCTAAGGGGGAGATAGTGTGACTATTCCATAAGGTCTTTACATGATTATGTGTTGCCATGATTTGTTTATATGTATGTGTATGAAGATGTGTAGGCTTTGTTAGAATTGATCTAATTGCATTGTGTTGCCTCATGTTGTATCATCTATCAGTCAATGTGCATTTTAGACTCCCTGAATTCATGTTGAGCATGTTGTAGCTAGGAGATGTTGGTTCCTCCTTAGAAATGGGTATATATGTCTCTTTCATGCATTTTGAGTTGCATTTGGTATGTTTAGCTTGGAATTGAAGTTTCCTTGGTTGGTTGTGTACATATAGATGTAGTGCATGCATGATGGGATGCTAGTCTAGAGTCATTTCCTTTAAAATTACTTAGAAATGTCATTCAAAGACTAATGTTCCCAAGTGGGAGATATTGTAACACCCCGGAAACTAGTGGACCAAACTAGAGCCACAAGTTAGGGTTCTAAGGTTTGTTGAATAAGAAATAGAGTCGTAGATCAGACTTTACGTGTTTAGAATAAGTAGTTTAATGGTTGAACATCAAGTTATGAATTAGACCTAGTAGCCTATATGACCATTGAGAGTTTGGTTAAGCATGGGAAGGGTAAGAACTAAGGCAAAAAGGCTAGCCTAAGCCAAAGGGCCAAGGCAGCCCAACCATGGCAAGCTACTGCCTAAGGGTTCACGACCACCTTCACTACCAGTGGTGTGGACCACAGTCCGTTAAGGGGTCTGTTAAGACTCCTTAGTCTCATGGGAGGCAAGGACTTGAGGACAAGACAGTGACCCAAGTTCATGAGCCATTTCACGTGTCATTGTCTTGACCACACCCCGTCAAAATGCTTGTGATGGTTCCTTAGTGTTTTATTGTCTTGGAAAGTTGGGGGAGCCACTGGTCAAGGGACCACGGGCACTACCACGGACCGTGGAACCCTTGGCACGCCATCCAAGTGTCCGTGGTGCTTGGAAAGGGCTACCAAGTTGAGGGACATTTAAGTAAATTCCTATTCGACTAGGTTTAAGTGGGGGTCATTTTTTATGTCTTTTATTCACCTATTTAGACTATATTAAGTCCTTAGACCCCAATTTTTAGTCATTTTACATTAGATTCAAATCAAAAACATAAGTCACTCCTCTATCAAATATTTCTCACTCTATGAAGAACCTACATTGAAGAAGAAATTAGGGTTGAAGCTAAGATCAAGAACAAAGGCTCCATTGCTTAAGGCTTCTGCTAGGGCATTGATTAAGGTATGTTTAGCTTTTCATCTATGGGTTCTTCCACCCATAGATTCCCCTATAGTTTCCCCTAATTTGTGAAGAAGAACCACAATGAAGGTAGGGTTACTTCCAATGTATGGGTTTTAGGTGTGTATGAGTACAAACGGTTGGATACTACTCATATATGATTAATTTATTGTTGATTATTGATATTATGAAAAATTTGTGTGAATTCCTTAATTAACTCTAATTTCCAAAGTATGTGGGTTTGTTTCTTTTGATGTGGAATTGATGATTCTTGCTAGATTCTCTTGGGTTGCTATAATGTATAGAGCTTATCCAAGAATGTGAATATGAAATGATACATTGAAGTATACTTATGCATATATGATAGAATATGAAATGAAATTATTAAGAATTGGGACTATTGATGAATTATGCTTAGAATTGCTTATGACTAAGGCTTTGGGCTAATGTGTCTTGTGATCTCGACTAGTAGGATCATTGTGGATTAAAGCTTGAACGTAAGGCTTGAAGTCATAATGTTGGTCATTAGGGCTTAAAAAGTAAGTCTAATAGGATGAACTAGCTTGCATTGATTTGATTCACAATTATTATAGAGTTATAGTAGAAGGCTCTTACCCACCTGACCTACTTAGAATTGTATGAATGCATGTATGTAGAATGTGAAGGGTTAATAACCTAAAATGAATTATGTTTGTTAGAATAGAATAGCTTGAGGTTGAGTCTTATGATTCCTTCATGGATAGTTGAATTATGTAGCATGGGAGGGTAGATCTCATGGTAGCTTGGGATTGAGGAATTAAGCTCTTCTAAGGTTAGTTTGAACTAGCATTGGTAGATTGATTTTACTGGTAGCTTGCATTATTATAGGCATGGTTGCCTAGGATTGAGGATATATACTCTCCTATGGGTAGCTTGAAGTAGCATGGTTAGAATGCCTTGATGGTAGCTTGACTTGATTAGGCCAAGTCAATTTCATCATAGCTTAGGATTGAGACACCATACTCTTCGAAGGATAGCTTAGGGTTGAGGATTCATACTCCCCTAAGGATAGCTTGTATCTTATTGAATGGTTGCATGGTGGCTAGGTCGGTATACTTGTAGCCTTCCTTGGATAGCTTGGATTGCATGATAGGGTGTTTTCCATGGTAGTATCCTATTCTTTGATAGTCTAGAATGATAAATAGTTAGAATTGAGTAAGCTAGCCTAAAGCAGTACTTAGTGTAAGTGGTAGTATGGGATTCCATTCATACATAGCACAAGTATGACTTGAAGCTACTTATGAAGTGTCCTCTTATGTGATGTATGCCTAGCTTGGATTGTTGCTATAGTTGCCTTCTATGATATGATTGACTTAAGATGTTAGCTCCTTGTCAATATGAAATTAGGTCAATAGTGACACCTTGAAATGATAAATATGAATATGATGACTTCAATGATATGCTTAGTGTGTGTGGTATTATGCGATGCACCACATTCATTCCACTGCCTGGAGGTTACATAGGAGTATAGTTCTCTTATGAAATGAAAACCTAGGTCTTGACTATGAAGGTGCGCTATGACAAAGAATGACCAAAGAAAGGTACTTAGGTTGGATGGTATTATGGGATGCTATCCTTGCCTTGCACAAGTATTCTTAGAGGTGGCTTGTGAAGTAGTTCTATTGACTATGAAAGACTAATGGTTGAAGTATGAAATTATGAATGTCTTAGGTTGACTTGTTATGGTATGATGCTTATGTTGAAGGTTATGTCATGAATATGTTATTGTCTCTTATGCTTATGTCTTATGTCTACTAACCATTTTGATTTGCTTTATGATGTTATGCTATCTTTCATACTTGGTAGATGTTGTACTAACCCATATTGCCTACATTATAATAAAATGTATGCTTTTGGGAGATTTAGTTACTTGGAGGTTAGGTTCCTAAGTGTAAGAACACTTGAAGAGTTGGTGAGTCCTCCTAGATTCGAGGACAAAACCCTTTATTTTCCTTTTATGTCTTTTCTTATGATTTAGACTTTATATGGGCTGCGTCCCAAAACTTTTATTCATGTTACTCATAGATGGTTTGAGAAAAAGATGTTAGTAAAGAGTTCCACTTTTCTAAAATGCTTTGCTAGTGTATGTTTAATGAAAGTTTTAAATTTCCCTACTTTTCTACGATCTTATGTTATGATGATGCTAAGGGCTTGTATATGACCCCTTCGGGTTCAAGTGCGCCATGTTACGTCTAGGGGGTACCCTTGGGTCGTGACAACTTTTCCAACTCTTTCACTCCTTTTCACATCTTAATATCCTTACCTTATTCTTAAACCTTAAATGGTGCATATCAACTCACTAACATCAGCTACGAGCACAAAATAGGCATTAAGGACACTAATTCATTGAATAATAAGCCCTTAATGAGTCGAAATTCCCAACTCATCAACACCCCCAACTTAAACATTTGTTTGTCCTCATGTTAAACAAAAGATCAACCAGGCCAATAGGGATGTCTAAAAATAGTGCTCCTGAAGACTCAATATGAATGCACACAAGGTTCAATTAACACATGCAATCCTCAATTATGCACTAAAAGTTTCAAACTGTGACTAAAAATCATTAAACAGAGTTCAAGTTCACAATGCTTACTTTAAATGCAAATCTATTCTCAACAATATTATTCAAATGCCCTTACATCAAGAATAACTACATGCTCTGTCAAGGCTAATAAAGGAATAAAATTTAGGAATCCAAATGAACTCTGCCACTCCCAATGAGATAAACATGTATGAATTTACCCATAGGCTTGCCCATAATTTCAAACCAACACATCACTCGCCTCATGCAAGATCAAAAAGGTCTTACAAGTCTTGTAATTGGGTTGAGGGTACTAGTATGGTCATTTTGGCTTAGTGACTTCTACCTTGATGAAACATGGCTCAAATTTCACTTCTTCTATTTTTATTTCGTTCTTTTCATCTTTCACAACTCACCATAGCCTATTCAAAGCACACAAAAATTTTGGTATCTCGTCGAACACCCAATTTTTATTTTGACTGTCTTTCTCATTGGATACAATTTTATCTTTTTTTTCTCTTTTCACCTTTTCCTTATTTTTTTTTTTAAATTGAGGGGTTCCATATTTTTCTTAAACACAAGTTCCCAATGATGAGCTTCATAAACTTCTTTCTAGATTTCTTTCTTCATTCTTACCACACCCCCAATTTAGGCTTTTAGCCTAAGTTGGCTATTGAAACAAAGCAGTGCTTCACACAGGTTTTAGATGCAGAGCACATGGATATTTGTGTTCATGTTTTATCCGAAGAATATGTTAGGATCAAATGGTGCCAAGCTAGGTTGACACACTGATAAGTTGATCACACAAAGGTATAGAAATTGTGTTCATTCTAAAAAATAATGTCTAAGATCATTTCCTTCAATCACATAAGGTAGTCAATTGTACCAAAAGGCAAGTACTAGGTATCAACCAACACATATTTCCAGTAAATATCACCACACAAAGGAATCAACACGATACTCAATCATGACTCCCTAAGTTAATCTTATGTGCAACGATCATTGCAAGACTCACTTCTACAATCCAACTAGTCAAAATGAGATGCTAAGAGTTCACACACGGCATACGCAACTCAAATTTCCTATTAGAATTGCACAAACATGTGGTTGATAAAGAACATTATTTAAGTCATCGGTATTGATCATTACCGACACTCAAATGTACAAGAGAACAATAATTAGATGCAACCATAGAGTCAAGAGAGAAACCAATGAAATAATATCAACATTCATTCACATTTAAGCAACAAGGAGAAGTTTGAAAAAAATTAGTAAAACAATAAAATATCTAATAGGCAGAATAAAGACAAAATACAACTAGAAGGATTGGTATAAAAATACCTTCACCCCACCAAAACTACTACACAGTATCCTCAATGTGCAATATAAAAATGAATGTATTAAAATAAAAGTAAATGGAGGGATATTAAAAATCCCTTTGCCAGGCTGGGCCTGAGGTAAAATCTGCACATCTGGGGTGACCTCAATATGGGAATCAATGTCCGGCTCGACACTAGCTCTAGAGGTCTGTGTAATTATCTCCTTTATGGGCCGATATTACCTCGAGCCGATTATTGATGTGTCGCATAATGAGGCATTCGTAGCCACCCATACCAAATTGCCCTCCAAGTCTTCTAGATCCTAGAACATTGCCTCATCACGATCCTCTAGCTCCTTCTCATATATATCTGATGTGTGGACTCTCCACAATCATAAGCTGTAAAGCATCTTCGGTCACAGTAGCCTAAGGGATTTGAGGAACAAGTGGCATAACAACACTTGGGTCATTGATAATATCAACATTACCCTAAAATATCATGATATAGATACACTTCAGCTCATCCGCATCACATCGTAGACTAGTAATATCAGCCTTCAAAGTTGTCACATTCGGAGAGCTACAGTCAGACATCTCGCATACCTCAACTCGAGAGGTGAGAGCATCCAATGTTGCCCTGTGGGTCATGATCATCTTCTGCAGTGCTCCCAACTCCTCCCAAATGCCAGCCAATATAGTTTTTATTGCTCAATCGATCCTAGAAGGCACAACAGTCTCAACACTTGAGGCCCTCACATCGATCGAATAAGCAAGGTTTCCCATTATATATACCATGGCCTGGGTCAAGTGGGATAGGAAACAAAAGCATGGGAAGGTGTAGTAGCGGTGGAGCAGCTGGGTATACCTGTCGGCTAAACTGCCGGATTAAATTGCGTAGTGTCGGCCTCCATAGCCTCAACATCGACCACCTAAGAAGTGTCTACTAGAGCCTTCTTCCTCCATTTCGCCTCATCTTTTGTGTACTCTGCATCAATCCTCTGAATATATGTAGATGATGTCATAGTCACCTTAGGATATGTCTTAGCCACAAAAGGCACACCAGCTTGGCGACATAAGTCATTTGTATGTACTGGAAATGGAAATGAGGTTTGGTTTTTATTGGCCCTCATCACCATCTCTTGTCAAATTATAGCCCCGAGATTTAGCTGCTCTCGATTAAAAATACACCCCAGTAGTGCAACCTTTAGATGTCGAATGATCGATTCATTCTATGAAGGCATCAAAGTGATAGAGATGAAACCAAACCAATATTGAGCAACAACATTCAAGTATTTCTTCTCGATCACTGTCCCCGCCTCTAGCGAGGGAGGAGTAGTATCAATTAGCAATGGAGCCAACACCACTTCAAGTAATCTGTTATTTTAGTATTTACCTTATCGACCAAATAATCAATATTATGTGTAGTGTAGTTCAACATATTATTAGTATCACTTTCACTGAACAGGGCCATTTTACCACGAACCTCAACAAAACCAACCAGTGCCATTGACCCATTTTTTGTCTTCCCTTTCGGGATCAACTTCACATAACCTACATTAAACACCTGAACCCATGAAGCAATATATGGAGTTCGGGGCTTGGTGAACTATTAAAACTAGTGGAAACACAATGTTTCCCAACAATCGGATATATGTCCACTACATCATCTATAAACAACCGCTTTTCCACTAAAATAGTCTGCAAGCCAGTGGCTTTTGGTCAGTTCAAGAACCAAGAAGTAGGTTCCGGGGCTGGAGGCACTTTAGTTTCCTATGCAGCTGTAGGTGTTGCAGGCTTCGGGAATGTTGGAAAGCTAGCCAAAAAATCAAGAACTGATTTAGATAGCAGTTGCGAGAGTTTTGATTTCAGTAACTCTCCTTAATTTGTCAGTGTATGTATTGATGTCCTTGACCCTGCAACTCTCTCCCTCTCAGACTCAATGGAGGTGAGATTGGTGGAGTCGATGCCCATGTTGTCTGATGAAATTGAACTAAAGCTGGAACTTTCTACTTCTTCTTTCTTCCCCTTTCCTTTCACTTTCACCTGAGGAGGTTTAGCCTGAGTAGCTTGGGGAGGTGTGACCTCTGTAATGATTATAACAACTTTTGCCCTTTTCCTGGGTGCTGGACCTCTTATAGGAAGCTTTAGTGTATCCATATCTGTAGAAAAACACCAAAAAAACACATCCAGATGTAAAGGGTTATCAAAATATGCTTTTTTAGAAAGTTGCATGAAAACTTGCCAAACCACTCAGCCAGCAATAGAGGTCTTGCAGAATGTTACAAAATAATTTAGAACAAAAGGGCCAAACCAAAGACCATTTGCCGAGTCACCAAGTTCACTCGGTGATCAGAAAGTACCTCACCAAAAGTTATAGAAATAATCAACCAATATGAAAATTAGAAAGGTGAGATCAAATCTATTCGCCGAGACACTTAGTGAACTTGGTGAGCACAAGAATATAGCCAAAAGTCATAGAAGAATTTACGAACATTTCATGTCAAAAAGGTGATATGGGGGGTCAATTGGTGAACCATTGAGTCACTCGGCGATCTTGATTCAGCTAGCCAAATGGCCTGATGTGCCACATTCCCAACCCAAACTCCAATTCTCAATGAATAGACTACGATAAACAATTTCAAGGACAATTCAATGCAAGTCAAGCTTAACCATAATGATTATCTATGTTGGGGTACTTAGAATCCCCCCTCCCCCATTTGATCTAAATTCAACCAAACAACGATTTTACCCTTAAAAATGATGTCACCCAATCAATTATTGGGAAAATTCATGTTGTTTGGTGGAATTTGGGTTACTCAAGCTTCACCCACACAAAATCCAACATGAACACTGATGTTCAACGTAATCAACTAACACTATTTCTATTTAAGTGCCAACAATTGCATGTAGTGATATAACCCAACTAAGGGTTGAGATCATTCCCATATGGAGTGGTTTCGAGATTTGGTGGAAAAATAAAATCAAGTTCTAATTAGTTATAGCGACTAACATTATTAAATACAAACATACTAAATCTAAGGGGGGATGAAGCATCAATTATCAATGGGGGTTTGCATTCATTAACAACTAAAAAAAAAGCAAAAATATAAGGAAACAAGATATGGATATCGGATTCTTAGGATGTGATAGAAATACGGGACAAAATAGACTATTGGGTACATGCTTTTGATAGTAAATTGTTGAGTATTTGTGACTAGGCTAGACTATAGTGGGGGTAAATTCTCACTCGAGCAACTTACCCCGAATCAACTCGAATTCTCTCAAACACCGAGTTGGCCCATTAAGCACAACCTCCGCCTTAGCCCATTCAGTTTCTCAAGTTGAATGTGTTGGAGAAGGACTAGGATTCACTCTCTCAAGCTGAACCCATGTCAACCCAATACCACGTGCATCTATTTAGTAGTCTTAGTTTTACGATCTCTCTCTCTAGCAAGCCAAAAACACTAAGATGAAATTGTATTTGCAACTACAATTCCATTAAGTTCATACACAACTACTAAATGAAATAACATTCAAACAAGAAATAAACCATCAACAAGAAAGACCCAACAGTTAATTTAACCCATATTTACAAAATCACACCGCAAGAATTAGGGTTTTAGCTATACATGTAAAAGAGATAATAGTTTATACCAATATCAGTTCCATCTGCTTGGTATGATGAATTATTTCTTAAAACACATCAAGAGTGAAGAATCTTCGAGACTCATGTCCAATTTCCTTGATTTGAAACTCTTTGAATCTTCAAGGTTGATGAGCCCACAAATTGGACTAATTTAGGGCTTTATTTTAATAGAAATTGTGTCCTCAAATGCTTATTTTATCTCAATATCTGTTGAAAACATGTAAGTTTTAGGTATTTGAGGTTTGAAGGAAACCTGGACATTACTTCGCAAAAAGGAACGAAGAGGCTAAAAAGAATGAAGAAAATGAAGGCTTGAGGATTGCCGAAGGGTCTCACTTGGCCTCTTGTTCTAATGTGTTGAGCCCTGAAGGAAAGGATCAAGTCGGTGGAAAAAGGAAACTGTCAGTACAGCGTCGAGATGTTTCACGAGGTAGTACATCGAAGGGTGAATCACAGAGTTGATCGACAATTACGACTAATGTCGTCGAATGATCCGCTGCAGCACAGATCATTGAAATCTATAAATACTCGTAGAGAGTTTTAGCTTAGTATTATATTTTTAGTGTGAAAGAGTTAATATAGTTTTAATACTTTTTATTTTTGGTCTGAGTTTGAGAGGGTTTTGAAATTTGAAGAAGAAGAGGGTTTCATCTCCAAAGATTTGGACTTGGGTCTCTTGGATTCTTCATTCTTTCCCTGTAACAAGACTTAAATCTTCATACCTATTTGAATGCAAGCTCATTTAGGTATACATTTCTATCTCTTGATATGTGGCTAAAAACCCCAATTTTGGGGTGTGATTTAGTGAATATCAGTTATGATTGTTGTTGGGTCTTACTTGATTATAGATTAGATGTAGTTTAATGGTGATTTGGTCAAGTAGTTGTGGTTGAATTTAACAAATTTGTAGTTTCAAATAAAAGTTTATTTATGTGTTTCCGGCTTGCTCCAGAGAGAGGTCGTGAAACCAAGACTACTGGATTGATGCCCTGCGGAGTGGGTCGGCATGAGGTTCAACTCGAGAGAGTGAACCCTAGTCCCATATCTTAGCACTCATCTCAAGAGAGTGAGTGGAATAAGGTGTAGGGTGGTCTTCAGGCGGCAATTGGGTGTCTGAGAGGAACCCATTTGCAACGGGGTAAGTTGCTCGATAGAGAATTTATTCCCACGTATAGCTTTGCCTAGTCACTATTACTCTATAAATTTTCTATCCAAAGCATGTACCCAATAATTTAAATTAACCCGTATTCCATTCACATCCCACGAATCCCTTCTACTTACTTAGATTACTTTGTTAATTTTGCCATTTTTACTCACTAGTGATAAAGACCCTATTGTTAATTGACACTTTTGTGTCCCCCTTTAATTTACAATGTTTTTAATCGCTAATGTCTTTAGCTATGACTAGTTAGAATTAATTTTATTTTTCTATTAATTCTCAAAACCACTCCCTTGGGACTCGACCCCAACCCTTGGTTGGGTTATTATACTAATGCATGATCGTAGACACTTGCATCGGAAGTTGTGTCATTTATTGCGCAAACATCAAAATGGCACCATTGTTGGGGAGTGGTGTTACTTGATAATTATTAGATTAGTAGAATTGTTTCTCTTATTAATTGTAGTCTACTTGCCTATTTTTTAGTTTTGTTTTATTGCTGTGTGAATATTTCAGAAAGCATGAGTGTTAATGGTAGCAACGGTAGCCATCAAAAATCTCAATGATGTCCAACAACCCAACATCAATGGTCCTCATCTCATGGGAGGTGTTGGAGCCATCCGTTTAACCCCCACCGAGGGAAATGCAGTGTTCTACAAAATGAGCACCATTTTGCAACTCTTGCAATAGAAGAGACTTTTCAGCGAACTGGCTCATAAGGATCCTCACGAGCATCTTCGAATCATTGTAGATATATGTCAACCATTCTCCTTCAAAATATCTCTCAAGAGTCAGTCCGATTAAGGTTATTCCCTTTCTCGTTGTTGGGAGACTCTTGCAAGTGGCTAGCTGAGCTACCACGTGAATCCATCACTTCATAGGAGAAGTTGGTGGCCACATTTCAAGTGTGATTTTTCCATCGCTCGAAGATGATATTACTGTGGGATAGCATCTAGAGCTTTAAACGTATAGAAGGAGAGCCTCTGCAAAAAATTTGGCTAAGGTTCAAAATGTTGGTGCTATAATGTCTAAACCACGATTTACTGGACAACGTTCTACTTTAATACTTTTACCACAGTTTTGATTTGGTAAACAAAAGTGTCGCCGACCAACTCTCGCTTGGAGGATTAATGCAGGAACCATATGCAATAGCAGCCCAACTTTTAGATGGCATGAGAACCATCAACAGAGCCTGGTACACTCATGAGGACCAAGTCTCCTCTCTCACATTCAAGCTATCGAAGGAGCAGATTGAAAAAGGAAATGAGAGAGACCAAAACATGGCAAAATTCATGACAAATCTTGACATTCTATCCAAAAATGTCATAGGGGGAGGGGTTGGTGCCGTAGTGTCAACAATGTGGGGGTCGGGGGTGCTAATATTGAACAGATGAAGTTTGAAGCCTTATATAAAGAGGAGGTAAATTTTCTAGCCAACCAAGGTGGTGGCTACCACTCAAATTACCTAAAGCAAGGTGGTAACCAAGGTTGGGCTAGAGCGGAAGGTGGAAAAGACTGTAATCCAAATTGGATGGATGGGGAGAAGGATAGATACGTACCTCCCCATGAGCGCCTTAAGCAAAGGATTCAGACGATGGTATCTCTGAGGACATGCTCTCACGTATCCTGAACAAAGTTGAAGGGTTGGACAGAATGCTGAAAGGCATGAAAGAAGATGTTTCTACCCTTAGCCAGACCATCACCTCCCATTTTGTTTCAATAAATCAGTTCGAGACCCAGATGGGTCACATCTCATCTCACCTCAATCCGAGACAGCAAGGGGGTTACCTAGTGATACTATGGCTAACCCCAAGAGTAAGGTTTGAAGGTGACTTGTGTCGTGCCATGATGTTAACTAAGGCGTTGTTTTGGAGGCAACCCAAAACCATTTATTGACTTCTTTTTACTTTGATGAAATAATGGTGTGTTGATTGTGTAGATGAAAGTGTTGATAGTGAACGAAAAATGCATATTGGTGAGCTACAGGTGTAATCAGCAAATTGCTGAATGGTTTGGTGACTCAGAAATAGACTGTCATTAGACTCAAAACCATCTTGTATTGGAGTCTATAAAACTTGGCGAGCACTGAAAATTATTGGCGAATCACCCATCATGCCAGTGATGGCGATGGTGACCGCTGTTTGGACCCCCCACAAACTAGAGGTTTTGTAAATTTTAGCGAAGAAACTAAATAATCGGTGTTCCGCCCAGTGAGTAGGCGAGCTTGTCTAATGTTGCCGAGTGGGCGAAAACTAGACGGTTTTTGCAAGCCTAAGGTTTAAAAGTTTCAACTTCATTCACATTCCCTCATTTTTCATCTGTCCAAATTCACACCTGTACTCTAGTTTTTATATTTCTTGCACTTTTGGAGTATTTTGGTTCATTGATTTGTGCATAAATTTGGATGGCATTGCTGCCTATCTTCTCGGTAGCATTTCAATCAGTAGAAAAGGTTAGCTTCTTAATACCCATAACTATTTTGTCAGCATTGTACTCATCTGCACACTCTTTGACATTGTTAAAATTGGTTGAACCTCCCTTATTTGATATAATTGGTTAAGTGTCGATTGTTATTCGATAATCTTGCTTAAATTGTGAAATCTAGCTCTTTGATGTAGAGTTAATGTGTGATGGATGGTATTTGTATGTTATGGGCCTTGGTTAAATTTGTGTTGTTTGTGCTTAAACTGTGTATTCGGGGGGTTGCGGGGCTAATTCAAAAAGTTGAGTCAAAAGTAGGCACAATAGGTTATTCAACATGCTATGACGAGCTTGCCGAACCACTCCGCAGTTCTCCTAAGTACCTCATATCGCCCTTACTATCATGCTTTATTTGTTGTGGTTGTTGTAACTTTTAGCGTGAAGCACAGGATCGCCAAGTGTACTCGGAGACTCACCGAATGACACCTTAATCGCCCTTTTTCTACACACCTAACTCATTCTACACTGTGACCTTCAACGAATTGTCTATGGCTCGCCAAATGTATTCGGTGGCACGACGATTGGATTATCAAGTCTTTCTATAGATGAAAGTCTTTGTTTTGATTGTCAAATATGTTCTAACATTATCTAAAGCCTTTGCAGACATAGCCGAGATAAAAACTTATACCAATATTAGTTTCCATCAACTAGGTGTGAAGAATTAAGTCTTAAAACACGTCAAGAGTGAAGAATCTTCAAAATCCACATCCCATTTCTTCGAGTTGAAACCCTTTGAATCTTCAAGGTCTTAAAACAAAGTCTCCAAAACCCTTTAAAAAACTGTAAAAAGTTCGAATAATAGAAGTAATACTAAACTAGAAATTTAAAACAAGTACTTATAGTGTTTGAAAATTTGTGTTGCGGAAGACCATTCAGCGTAGTTAGTCGGGATCGCCGATACACTTGGTGATCCACCTTTTGGTCAATTTCATAGCCTTTTTGCTTTAGCCTTCAGCCTCTTCACATTTTGAGTCGTTGGGCTATTTGGTATTGCTTTGCAGAACTGCTCAGTGACACACTGACTGCTCCATATCATCGCCAATATGTTCTTTCCCTTCAGGGCTCAACACACTAGAACAAAAGGCGATCTCTAGTCCGATCGGCGACTCGTCAACTAGGCCCGGCTATCTTTAGGCCTTCATTTCTTCGTTCTTTTCTGCGGCCTTGTTCCTTCTTGTCAAGTAGTGTCTATATTTTGCCTCAAAGTCAAAATACCTGAAACTTGAGGATTTACATCAGATTTTGGGAAAAAAATATGCATTTGAGGACATTAATTCTATCAAAATATAGCCTTAAATGAGTCTAATTTGTGTAGTAATCAACACCCCGTACTTCAAATTCTGCTTGTCCTCAAGAAAACTCATGTTCAGCAGTTCAAAAAGGATGTCTCAAACAGTGCTACATAAGACTCAACTATGAATGTACACAGCAATACTCAACTTACTCATGCAAAGATCAATTGTATACTTAAAGGTTCAAGTTGTGGCACACCATTATCAAAGATTGTCAAGCTCACTATACTTGCTTCAAATGCTATTAGCTCAACAAAGGAATTCTAATTCCCTCACACAAAGAATGATACCATATTCACACAAAATGGTTTAATCATATAAAGCTCTGGAATAAAATCCAAAGCTCACTCTCATAAAAAAGAACAAAATGCATGCTTTCACCCATAGGTTTGCCTGTATTTTCCAATCAACAATTGATTTAGCTCACTTGAGATCAGAAAGGTCTTCTCAAGGCTTGTAATAGGGCAGAGTGCAAAGGTATGGTCATTTAGGCTCAGTGGCTTTCATTATCGTGAAATGTGGTGCTCACAACACTTCATTTCCTCTTCTTTCATCATTTTCTTTATTGTTCATAAGTCATTCCATTATTCATTCTCCATGGATTGTTTGGGAAACCCATTTCTTTTGTACTTTATTCCACTACTTTTTCATTCTTTTTCTTTTTCTTTCTTTTCGTTTTTTTTTTTTTTTTTTTTTTTTTTTTTTTTTTTTTTGTGGAGGAGTTCAATTTTTATCAACACCATAAGTTAAAAAGGAGTTTTCTTGCACTTCTTGACTTGCCTTCTCTTTACAACACATACCCAACTTAGGCTTTTGGCATAAGTTGACTATTTGATTAATCATAAATCAAGAGGATTATAGGTAGCAGATTAAGAAAGGTCATGTTTTCATCAAGTTTCTTCCAAAGAAAGGTAAGGCTCAAGGGGCATTCAAAAGAGGTTCACACACTCACAAGGTAGGCCACAAAAGAGTTATATGTCAAATTGGCTCACTCTTCAAAGTTTCCTATGATCATATCAAGAGATAGCCTACTTAGTCGAGCAGACCAACAGGGCAAATTCTAGGTGTTATCATGCATGGTTCACAGTAAGCTCATCACACAACCCATTGACACCAAAGTCAAACAAGACTCCGCTCTTTCGCTAGTGTGCAACTTTCATCACAAGAGAATAAATTTTATAATTGGCTAGTCACAATGAGATGCAAAGACTTCACATATTGACTATGTTACTTCACTTGGTCTTATCCTAGCCACACATTCATGTTCATTCGATTGTGAGCACTATTTGAGTCATTGATACTGATCAAAACTGAGACTCAAATTTGCAAGAAAACAACCACATTCAACACAGAAGGGTGGCAAAAAATTTTCGGAAGGGTAAAAAATCATTTACAATTTAAAGGAGCCACAGGCTCAAACATCCACTAAAAATACTATGAAACACAATTTTAAGCGTAACGACCCAAATATATAAATAAAACACGAACATCAATATTCACACAAAAGGTGGGCCTCACCCCAGCACAAATAAAAACCATTTGTCTTCAAATGCAAATTAAGTGAAGTATCTAAAAGTGAAAGAAAGTAAGACAAAGAGGGAGGTAAAGAGGGGATCCTATCTAAGTGGTCGCTCCATCTGTCTGGGCATCGTTGCCTGGAGTGACCTCAGAATGACCACCTCCACTAGATCCACTAAAAGGTCTATTTACCAGAAAAGCCTGCACAGGTGTATCTGTCATGGCTGCTTCAGTCTTAGTAAGGTCTTTTTTTGCAGCTTCCTTAGTATCCTCAAGCATCTCCTCTTCAGTCTCTACCTCTGACTCATGATTGGTTGTCTTCTCCATTCTATCCCCATGTCTGGTGGTGGTCTGAAGCATCTCAGGTACATCTGGAATCTCCACTTTTCCAAAGACCATGGACATATTGGTGGACTTCAGGTAGTCAACATCTTTTTTCAGCTCAAGGTGGGTTTTAAAGTCGTCACATCCTCTATGGCCCATTATTGCGTTCACACACCACTATCCTGGTCGCTAGAGCATCAATGGTAGTGCTCAGCATCAATAAGGGCAGTTTGAATCTTGCCTGGAATAGAGGTCTCTAGACGGGCAACCGGACGATGGACAGATTGAGCAAGATTCCCCATTCGGGGTAGAAAAGCCAGGGTGAGTGGAGGCCAAGAAACAACAGCCACAATAGTAGGTTTAGGAGGCAGTGCAGCAACAGAAGAACTAGGAGTATCAGCAGGAGTAGTAGTGGCAATAGATATACCCGTGCTCACCAAGTTTTACAAGCTCCAAGTTAAATTTTTGTTGAGCCAAACAGCGGATAAAATTGGGTATGCCAACCTCTTCGGTGATGCACAGAATGGAACATTTTCTTCCCAACCTACACCTATCAAACACTTTCCACAGTAAAACCTATAAAGCCCACACAACATTATTTCTAAAACTTAAATAAAGAATGAAAGGGTTTGGGTTGCCTCCCAAACAACGCCTTAGTTAACATCATGGCACGACACCAATCACCGTTCAAACCTCATTTTTGGGGTTAGCCATAATATCACTAGGAAACCATTGTTTTGCTGCAAGTAGCGATGAGGCAAGGCATGACCCATAAGTCTCTCGAGTAGTTGGATAGACCACGAGTGAGAACCAATCATCTATTTCATCACTTCAATGTTCTTTTTCATCTCAGTGAGCACTCTATCATGCTCAGCTGCCTTGTGGAGAATGCTTGTGAGCATTTCTTTGGCACGTTTGCTCTAGTTTTCCTTAGGCATTCTTCGCTCATGAGGAGGGATGTATTTATCCTTCCTTTTGCATTGGACTTTGATCTCCACTATGTTTTTGGCCAACTCATCCTACTAAATCATCAGTTTGGCCAACATGAAGTCCTTCTCTACTTCTTGGTTTTTATCAACCAAGTGATCAAGCAGTTGGACTGCTATCGTCTATGGCTGTTTTGCAATGCCACTCGAAATAAGTTGATTAGTCAACGCCTTGTTTTTGGGACCTAGACTTCTGTAAAAATAGTCAAGGAGGACTATGTCAGGAATGTCATGAGTTGGGCATTGAGTTATCAATTCTTTAAACCTTGCCCATGATTAATGATCTGTTCACGTTCCCATTTGTTGAAGGTTAGGATGCGATCCCTGAACATCATTACTTTTAATGTAGGAAATTCCATTTGGATGCGAGTACTGCTTGATATACTCACCTCCTTTGTTTCAATGCTAAAATAAGCAAAATACAAGCCTAAAAATTAAGTAAGTATAACTACAACTAAGAAGAATAGAAATTTTACTAAACTAAAATTTCTCAATCAACACCACTCCTCGGCAGCGGCGCTATTTTGATGTTTGACATAATCAACTGACACTATTTCGGTTAAAGTGACAACGATTGCGAGTATTCATATAACCCAACCAAGGGTTGGGATCTTTCCCATAGGGAGTGGCTTCGAGAATTAATAGAAAAATAAATGAAGTTCTAATTTGTCATTGCTATAAACATTATCAAATACAAACATACTAAATCTAAGTGGTGACGCAAGCGTCAATTATCAACAGGGGTTTGTATTCATTAACAACTAAAAAAAGATAAAATATATAAGGAAATGAGATATGGAGACAGGATTCTTGGGATGTGATAGGAATACGGGATAAACTAGACTATCGGGTACATCCTTTTGATAGTAAATTGTTCAGTATTTATGACTAAGATAGAGTATAGTGGGGGTAAATTCTCTCTCAAGCAACATAACCTGAATCAACTCAATTTCTCTAAAACACCGAGTTACCCAATACCACCAGCCATCAAGTAAGTATTCTTAGTTTTATGACCTTTCTCTCGAGGGAGCCAAAAGGACTAACATGAAATAGTATTTGCAACTACAATTCCAATAAGTTCATACACAAATACTAAATGAAATAACATTTAAACAACAAATAAACCATCAACAAGGAAGACCCAACAGTTAATTTAACCCATATTTAAAAAATCACACCCAAGAACTTGGGGTTTTAGCTAGACATGTAAAAGAGATAAAAATTTATACCAATATTAGTTTCCATCAACTGGGTATGAAGAATTAAGTCTTAAAACACATAAAGAGTGAAGAATCTTCAAGACCCAGGTCCAATTTCTTAGAGTTGAAACCCTTTGAACCTTCAAGGTTTTCGAACAAAGCCCCCAAAACTCTCTAAAACTTAAATTCTCTAAAGAACTGTCAAAAGTTTAAATAATAGAAGTGATACTAAGCTAGAAATTTTAAAAAAGTATATATAGTGTTTGAAAATTTGTGTTGCGGAGACCATTGGGCACAGTTAGTCGGGATCGTCGATACACTCGGCGATCCACCTTTTTGTCGATTTCATCACCTTTTTGCTTTAGCCTTCAGGCTCTTCGCGTTTTGAGTCATTAGGCGATATGGTGCTGCTTTGGGGAACTGCTCGGCGACACACCGACTGCTCCATTTAATTGCCAAGTTGATCTTTCCTTTCAGGGCTCAGCACAATGGAACAAAAGGTGATCTCCAGTCCAATCGGTGACTCGACAACCGGGCTCGGCAATCTTCAAGCATTCATTTCTTCGTTCTTTTTAGTCGCCTTGTTCTTTTTTTCCAAGTAGTGTCCATGTTTTGCCTCAAACTCAAAATACCTGAATCTTAAGGATTTACATCAGGTATCAAGACAAAATTTTTATTCAAGGACACTAATTCTATAAATATATATCCATAAATGAGTCCAATTTGTGGACTCATCACACACCAACAAAATTTAAGCAACTCAAACGGATAACTCAAATTAATTCAGGCTTAACAAGTTATCAGGCAAGCATTATTTCAAATTAGATATCAACGATCAATTTAACACACAATGAAGGAAAATAATACATCTATAAACCACTAATATACATGCTCAACACAATTTATGCATTTTAAACAATTTTCGAAACAACAACATCAATGTAGACATGAAAAAACTATGGCAAAGAGAGAAGGATGGGCAACACTTTAACTTTTGACTAAACGAGGACACTCACATAAATTAAGCTAGAAATATATGATCTAACCTATAAGTGTAGGAGTGCAAGACTCAAAAATTTTAAAATAAGGAAAGGATTTTAATTTAAAATGGTTGAAAGGCCCTTAATCCTTCGATGGTCGCCATGATCAGCGAGGCCTATTAAAGTTGCCAGTCAACTTGGCGAGTAATGAAGTAGATTTTAACCCACCGAATTTAACAGAAAACCATCCTTATAACAAGTTCAAAAGGCGAGCTATATCATACTCACCAAGGGGACTTAAGCTAGCCCAATTGCCTTTTCCTCCTGAAATTCAGACATTCAACCTGCACATCCAACAAACATTATTCAAATACAAGAAGTAAAACATTGGTTTCCTCCCAGGAAGAGCCTTATTTAACGTCGCAAAACGACGAGGCCTTGCATTTAAGTTTCATTCTTCAGATTTACCAAGGTATTACTAGGAAGACCCCTTTTTGGTGTTGAATTTAAGTGAGCGGAAATTTGACCTATTTGAGTCTCAAGATACTTTATGGAGACCGAATGTGAGGTCACTCTATGATTAAAAGAAGAGAAATCTTCCTTCATATGCTTAAGTACCTTATCCGATCATTCCACCTTGTTTAGGATATGGGACATCATCCTCTAGCTTTGGACCTTCATAAGGAGGCATGTAATGATCTTTATCGCCACTCCAGTTTGCACTCCCGATCATGCCAATCTCGATCTCAATCTATCCAACCATCATCATGATCTCTATTCCAACCATGATTCCCACCCGATCTTGGCTAGCTCATACGAGTACCCCCTCCTTGATTTGACAAGAATTGAACCTCTTCTTTTTTCATGGCCTCAAATTGTACATCTTTATGAATCACACCACTATTAGCACCAACCGCATTAAAAACCTTCTAACCACGTCCCACAACATGTTCTGTCAATAGGTCTATTTCGGTCATTATCTTGGCCATGTTGTCATCATGTTCTTTATTCTTTTCTATTTGTTCTTTATTAAACCCAATATGCAAAGAAGACACCTAATCTTCCCTTGTGTACCAAGCACAATTTATTTTTTTTCATCTCATCAAAAACCACCGACACTATGTCAAATGGTTGTCTCATCGCATATGTTGGTTGTTGACACCTTTGTTGATGGAGTCAAGACTCCGCTAAAAACATTGCAATAACACATTTTCTGAAAACCCATTAGTAGGACATTGAAGAAGAAAATTTTGGAACGTCAACCACGTTTCATGAATACGATCACCATCGATCCTCTTGATGTTTTGAATATTATCCCTCTACTTAACCGTCTTCAAATGAGGGAAGAACTTTTCATAAAACACTTCTGTGAGCTCCTCCCAAGAAGTGATAGACTCTCTCAATAGTTCGGTCAACAAATCCATTGCATTCCCCATTAGATAAAAGGGAAAAAATTTGATCGTATTGACTTTTGAGTGATGTTCTTGAATGAAAACGGTCCACACACATCCATGAAGTTGAAAATGCGTTCATGAGGGTCTTGTTGAGCAAGTCCTCCAAAAAGACTTTTCCTTTGCAACAGCTGCAACGTAGTGGTAGTCACATGAAGCACCGCATTACCCACAGTTAGGGGCAATAGCATCGACACTTCCCAGCTGATCTTCATTGACATCATGCAAATTTCCAATGTCATCATTGTTCCTAATGTGACTTTCATTGCTCTCGTTCACAATCATCTCTTAACCTAGTTTAGAGTAATCAACATGAACACAAATAAAAAAAATTTAATACAACAATATTAGCTCACTAGAACACTTTAATAAACAAAACTATAACCACCACTCCCCGGCATCTGCGTCATTTTTTATAATTCTCAACTACTCTTTTTTCTGACTCAAAGTGTAGAAGGTCGCTAACAAGCATAAACCAAACGATTAGTTGGGGTCAATCCCATAGGGAGTGATACAATAAATAATTCAATTATGAAATAAAGATGTGTTCTAATCTTTTGTAGAGGTAGAGTATTGATTAGCATAAAACAAATCTCGAAGTTTCAATTATCAATATCAAAAGGGGGAATTTGGTAACCATGTTCTAACAATAACAATTGACATGAGATTTGATGGATGAGAGTGAGGACCTTATGAATATGACTAATCAAATTCTAATTTAACATAATGGGTGGGTACTAATTGCTACAAGTTGTTGAATCTCAATGGTTAGGATAGGTGTTGAATACAATAGTCATCTCTTGATGAACTATCATGTTTCAAGTGAGTTCTCTTGAACCTCAACAAGCTTAACAATACAATTTACCCCAATTACTTATCTAACCAAAATTCTCAAGTTGGGTTGCAAAATGCAAATTAGTACAATTATCAATCATTCATTCTACCCAATACAATCTTTCTAAAGCAAGCGTATAGAAATAAGTTAGAACAGATTTTACAACTTTAGTTCATCAATTAAAACACGAACAAAAAATTGAATCCATTTCAAAACAACGTTAAATTCAGCAATGAACAATACGCATGAGCTAATTAATGCATTCAACTACATGATCACAACCCTAAGGTAAGGAGTTTTAGCCAAACATAGCAAAAGTAAGAAATTGTTACAAAAAAGATTACCCATCTGAATTGTTAACCATCTACAATACCCAATGACAAAATTAAAGTTAGAATCCAAAAACCTCAAATCAAAGATTCAAATCTTTTCCAAGAATGTTCAACAATGTAAAAATGTGAAAACTCTCAAAGACTAGGGAATCCACTCTCTAGGAACTCCTTTTCTTCTTTAAATAAAAATTAATTTATACGTTCCAAAAACTCAACACAGAGTCTAATTAACAAGGTTAGTTGGGATCAACAATCGACTCGGCAATCCACCAAGTTTCACTTTATCTAACCTTTTGGTTATGGCTCCTGTATCCAATTGTTATGGCAGAATAGGCAAGCAGGATCAAGATCCCTGATTCATTCGGCCTGTCGATGAATAACCTTTTGCTAGTTAGGTTGACTTAATATATATTCTACTATTTTGGAACTTTTGGAAAGTTGGAGGCTCACTCGGCGAGTCGCCGAGTGACTTTTGCAAGCTCTAGTATATCTTGTCTTCAAATTTTCCAACCTTTTCACTCATTTACTCAATGTAATGTCCTATTCTTATTCTTGAACCTTCATTGCTGCATATAATCTAATTAACATCAGTTATGAACACAACATAAACATTAAGGACACTAATTCATTAATAATAAACGCTAAATGAGTCGAATTACCAACTCATATATATATATATAGACACACAATTATTTAAAAAATTTACTAACTTTTTTCTAAAGTGATCCTTCTTGGGAAATGGGGCAGTTTTCTAGGATTCTTTGTTTGTTTTATTTTTACACGTTGTAGATGGAAAATCTTTATTTATTTTATTTAATGTTAATTAATTGCCTTAGTTAATTCTGTAATTATCTATTGAAGTTATTGGATTTTCTCCAGCTTTTTAGCCATCTTCAGCATTATAAGTTCGTTGTGGTTTTATCGGAGTTAAGTTGCTATTTTTAAGAGTTTTTTTATCAATCAATCATGTGGAAAGTTGTTGCTCAAATATAATATTTAGTTACTTTATTCTCTATTTAATTACAATTTAGTTCAATTAAAGATCATCTCTCCACCATCTTGCCTTTATTTTTGTTTATAGAGTAAAATTTTAGTCAAAGAACTCCAACGAAAGTGGTATCAGATCTTTCTTATTGAGTGAACTATGATAGAGGGAAACTCATTTCCCTTATTCCTTTTTTTTCTGATATGGATTAAGAAACTCCATTCATTGCACTAGGTCTACCTGTCTTCAAAGGTGAAGGTTATCATGCATGGGTAGCAAGAATAGAGGCACATGTGTAGGCAAATGATATGTGGGGAGTTGTTGAGGAGTACTGCAAAGATCCTCCCTTGCCTTCAAATCCAACCATGGAGAAGAGAAGGAATCACAAGGAGACGAAAACAAGAAAATCAAAGGCTAAAGTGGCGTTATTTCCTACAGTGTCATACGATTTTTTTTTTCAGAATTATAACACTAATATCAACATTTGAGGTCTGGAATTTTCTAAAGAAAGAATATGAAGGAGATGAATGGATAAAAGGAATGTGTATCATCAACCTCATAAGATTATTTGAACTTCATAAGATGAAGGATTCAGAGACAGTCAAAGAGTATTCAAATAGATTACTCAACATTGACAATAATGTAAGATTACTTGGCTCTAAATTTCTTAATTCTAGATTGGCTCAAAAAATTCTTGTAATATTCCCTGAATGGTTTGAAGCAGCTATTTCCTCACTGGAAAATTCTAAGGATCTGTCAACAATTAGATTATTAGAACTATTAAATTCTTTGCTGGCACATGAACAGAGAAGACTTTGAGGTCAGAAGGGTCTGTTGAGGGTGCACTACCTGCAAAAGTTCAATCAAACCTGGAAGACAAAGGAAAGAAGAAGTGGAAAAAGAAGGAAAACTCAAATCTTATTCTCCTCGGGTCAATAGGGGAACAAGACATGATTTTCCTCCTTGCAATAATTGTTGAAAGAAGGGTCATCTACCATTGAAATGCTGGAGAGGGACAAACCAACATTGTGATAAATGGCAGAAGATGGGACATCATCAAAAGATTTGCAAAACCAACACTCAACAACATAATGCCGCATATGTAGCTAATCAGGAAAATGAAGAGCAACTCTTTGAAGCTACTTGTTTTGGAACCAGCAGCTCAAGTAACAAGTGTCCTATTGACTATGGTTGCACAAACCACATGACATTTGATCGTGATCTATTCAAAGAGTATACTTCAGTCATTTCCAAAGTATAAGCTGGCAATTGAGAGTATAATTTTGCTGAAAGCAAAGGTACTGTGGAAATGAAGATCGCTCCAGGTACAAAACTTATCAAAGACCTATATTTTGTACCTAATATAAGTCATAGTTTTTGAAGTGTTGGCCAGATGCTTGAGAATGGTTTCAATCTTCTGTTTAAAATCAATTATTGTCAAATCAAGGATAAATATGGAAAAAACTATTCAAAGTAATGACAAAGGGAAAGAGCTTTACACTAGATTCTTTAGTGCATGAGAAAAAAACTTATTTTGCAACAATGATCAATGTAGAAGTTTGGCAGAAATGGCTTGGACATTTCAATCATGATGCTATAAGGAACCTACAAAAGAAAGATCTCGTTTGAGGGCAGCCTAACCTTGAAGCTGAAATACCCGATTGCAAAACATGTCGATTTGGCAAGCAAACAAGGCTTCCTTTAAAAAAAGCAACTTGGAGAGCTACTTAAAAACTAAAGTTAATCCACACAGATCTACCTGGTCCCCGAAGAACTCCATCACTCAAAGGGAGTAATTATTATATAGCTTTCATTGTTTTCTATACGAGAATGTGTTGGATTTACTTTCTCAGGTTCAATTTAGAGGTTGTTGCTGTCTTTTGGAAATTCAAGCAGTCAATCGAAACTCAAAGTAGTTGTAAGTTTCAATATTTATGGTCGGATAAAGGAAAGGAGTACACATCTGATCATTTCAATCCATTTTGTGAAGAAGCTAGGATTGAACACAAACTCACTCCTTCATACACTACACAACAAAATGGAGTTAGTGAGAGGAAGAATCGTACCATAATGGAGATTGCTAGATGTTTGTTGTATGATAAGTGTTTTCCAAAAGAGTATTGGGCTGAAGTTGCACATACTTCAGTCTTTCTACTCAGCATGCTTCCAACAAAAGCATTAGAAGGAAAGCTACCATTTAAAGTTTGGTATGGTTATAAAAATTTTTTGAAAAATCTCAAAGTGATGGGATACTTGTGCTTTACTTATGTGCCACAGGCTAAAAGAGATAAATTCGATAAAAAGGCGGAAGTTGGTAAATTTGTGGGTTACAACACTATTTCTAAGGTTCATAGCATTTTCCAACTTCATACAAGGAAATTCATTATTAGTAGAGATGTGTATTTCATGCAAGATGAATAATGGAATTGGAAATAAATATAACCAACATTCATTGCATATCAAAGTACAATGCTACAATTGAAAGAAGATGAATTTGTGGATGATATCATGTTAAGAGGTACACGATTTCTCTGTGATATCTATTACAGATGCAATCCAGTTGTTCTTGAGCAAACATATATTTTGGAAGCAGAGAAAGATCCAAAATGGAGAGTTGCAATGAAGGAGGAACTCACCATGATTGAGAAGAATCACACATGGAAACTTGTGAAAAGACCTAAAGACAGGAAAGTCATAGAAGTAAAGTGGATTTTTAGAACTAAGTTAAATGCAGATGGCTATATCAAGAAGCACAATGCCAGACTAATTCTAAAGGGGTATGCTCAAATTTTTGGTATTGAATTTTCCGATACATTTGCTCATGTTGCTAGATTAGAAAAAATCAAACTATTGTTGGCTATAGCTGCACAAAATTGTTAGAAAGTGTTTCAGTTGGACGTTAAATCTCCATTCTTGAATGGCTTTCATGAGGAGGAAATTTTGTTAAGCAACCTAAAGGATTTGCAGTAAAAGGGCATGAAGATAAATTGTATCAACTCAAAAAATCATTGTATGAACTAAAGCAGGCACCAAGAGCTTGGTACAGTAGGATTGATGAGCATTTGGTTCAATTGGACTTTAGAAAATGCCTTAGTGAAGCTAATCTATACATTAAGGGTGATGCTATTAATTTTATGGTTATTTCACTATAGGTAGATGAAATACTTGTTGCTGGAAATAATAGTGAACTTGTCAAGGAATTTAAAGAAGATACACAACATACTTTTGAGATGCGGGATTCCAGAGAAATGGTGTATTTTATGTGAATGGAAATCAAGAAAGAGCAACATAAAGTGTTCATCTGTCAAAAGAAGTATGCAAAAGACATTTGACAAAGTTCCGAATGGAAAATTGAAAAGAGATAACTACTCCAATGTGTCAGAAAGTGATGTTTAGTAAGAGTGATGAAGCTGAAAAAGTGGATGAGATTCTTTACATCAATTTGGTTGGCTGTCTCATGTATCTTACTGCAACTTCACCCGACATTTTTATGTTGTATATCTTCTATGTAGATTAAGTAATTGTGCAATTGATATTCATTTTAGAGTAGCTAAAAGGGTGATAAGATATATTAAGGAAACATTGAATTTTGGAATCAAGTTCTATGAGAATAAAAAGTATGTGTTGCAAGGGTATTCTTATAGTGATTGGGGTCGCTCTTCCAATGACATTAACAGTACTTCTGGTTATTATTTTAATATTGGTTCAGGAGTATTTTCTTGGTGTTCTAAGAAGCAAGAGATGGTTGCCCAATCAACGGCTAAAGCTGAATTCATAGCAGCAGCAACTGCTGTAAATCAAGCCTTATGACTTAGAAAATTGCTACTTTATATGAATTTAAAGAAAGAAAACTGCACAGAGGTGCTTGTGGATAATGAAGCAACTATTTCCAAACCCTTGTCAAGGAGAAAATTCACATTTGTTCCAGAAAGACTTGGGATTTGCAGAAATTGAACCAAGAAGGAGTGTTAATTAATTACCCTAGTTAATGTTGTAATTATTCAATTGAAGTTGCTGGATTTTTCTAGCTTTTTAGCCATCTTCAGCATTATAAGATAGTTGCAGTTTTATTGAAGTCAAGTTGATATTTTTAAGAATTTGTTTGTCATGCAATCATGTGCAAAGCAGTTGCTCATATATAGGTTAGTTTTTTTATTTTGTCATGCAATCATGTGAAAAGTAGTTGCTCATCTACCAGAAAATATTTTCTTCTCTTCTTCTTGTCTTTATTTTTGTTTATCAAGTTGAAGTTTTTTCAAGGAACTCCAACATTTAATTTCTAGTTGTTACTTTAAAATAATCAATTAATGAAATAATATTAATTTAATTATTTTATTAAATAAAGACAACATGTCATCAACTAAGTTTACAAGAGTGAAATAGTTCCCTCTAGAGCATCCACAAATGTGAAGATCAACCTAGCCTCTTCTTGTGTTATTTGACAGATTGAGTCTGAGTGCTTGGGTTGTGATGCGGCTAGGAGGAAGCTACTGAAACCAGACACAACAACTGGGGCCAGCACACCTTCTCCTTCAATTGAGCAAGTATGTATTACCTCTTCTACTGTGCCTTCTGCCCCTTCTATTTATATATCTACTACTAATTCTTTAAGAACTACCTCCTCTCCTATCACTCGTCCCTCCTTGACCTAGCGATGATTTATGAGATGGGAAGCCTTGCCTGATCAACATATGCTAGAGTGACACGGGTTGAGATGGAAGTGCTCGGGATCATTGATTGGGCTATTGAAAAAGCAATAGCTTCTTCTTCGAGAGAGAGAGTTACTAGGTGCAAGGGGTTGGTCAAAGGCCGGTGGTAGTTCTTCAATGAAGTTTTCTTTTGCACGAGGTTGTTGCTTTGAAGACTTCATTTAAGCGAACCACTTCTCACTTTTAGCACTTTATAGGCCAGCTGTTTCAGGTCACATTCTATCTATATCAACGATCTCAAGTCCAATTAGGTGATCTGCCCAGCCTTATTGGGTGAGCCTGTGCACATAAAAAGTTCTCCAAGTCATATTTTGCAAGGATTTTAGCCCCAAATTTAATTTCATAAAAGATCATTGTCTCCAAACCTATTAAAATCAACTACAAACACTTTAAGAACATGAGATTTGGTAAAAAAACAAAAGTCTAGTCTAACCTAAATACAAAAACTCAAAATTAAACTATGAATTAAATTTATTTAGATACTGATGAGTTAGCTCCCATGAAACAAAAAATTTATCATCGAGGCATGATGATGGTTACATCACCCTTTGTATTTCAGCTTCCAGGCAATGAACCTTCTACCCTACTTTAGATCATTTTCATTCCGAAGATAATAGGTAGTACATAAAGGCATCATGTTTCTCTCGATCTCTCCACTTTGATGAATTGAATTTCTTACCAAACTTAAAATCATTTTTTCGCTATGGAGCATTAGGCAAGTCTAAGAAGCTCACTAGGTCATTTGAGCATTGACTTTCATTGTTAGTTGGATTGTACAAAGGAATTTAAATTTTCTTAAGCATTAAGGTCCGGTCACTAGATATAGCACCTTTAGTTCCAAAAAGAATTAAAGAGAATTCATTCAAGACATTCCTTAGTTCTTTTAAGTTTAGGGTCAACGTCAAACGACATTAACTTTTAGTACATAATGAGTTAGGAGACCCATAAGATATCAAATGAAAGATCATGAAATCCTCTTTCCAATGCCGTAGAGTTTGCTAATTTTTGAGCTTGTACGAGGGAGATATGCCCTTTTGAAGTCAGGCTGTCCATTTAAGGAAAGTTACTCAAAAATAGGAGGGGCATTTAAGTCTTTTCCTTACCCCCACATATTCTAAAAACGAATTACACCCAATTAAGGGTCTAAACTGATTAAAATCAGTTTCATTCATCACCGAAAGCATTTAGAGTTTAGAGTGAAGATTCAAGAGGAGAAAAAGTTCAAAGTTTCAAGTGTTCGTTCAAGAAACATTTCACCAAGAACCTAGTTCTCTAAGGAATGTAAGCTTCTATAGTGTGGGGTTTGTTCACCCACACGCCAATAATGAGTTTCTTTTGCAAATATATCCATAAATATTGAGCAGTTTAATTTCTTGACGAGTTCTTGGTAAGTGTTCTTGAAGTTTTCGTATCGATTATGTTTTGATGTAAGATTTGACTTGAGTCAACTTCAAACGACCATATCTCTTCGGATATAAAGTGTTATTTGGCGCATAACCTTTCAAATTAAAGGTCATTGAATTATCTTTCCAACACCACAAATTTTGCATCAATCCAATTTCCAAGTAAAAAGTTATGACCATTTTACTAAATATTGTGGTGCAGTTTCGTTTTAACCGCGAGAAAATTCTATGTAAGGTAATTTTGTTTTCTTTATACCACTAGGAAAACCTTATAAATCAATTTCTTGACTCCTATAAAGCCATAAATAATCATATTTCTATCTTTTAATCCATCATTCTCTTCTCTATTATACCCTAGGGCAAAACCCTAATGTAAGTCTTTCAATCTTTTTCAAGATTCTTCTTCAAGGCAAGTCTTTCTCCAAAAATTCCTTTCTTTTCAACACAAACTCCTCCATACAATTTTGAATCATTAATGAAAATCATAGTTCTTGGCATAGAGAATTCAAGAAACAAATCCTAGAATCTCAAGAAAGGTTTTCTTGATCGTTTACCATCAAGCTAGAGTTCCAAGGCTTCTAATCAAGTTCTTCTTCAAGGTTTTTTAAAAATCTTGTTCTTTCAGGTATGTAAGACTATCATAGTGTTGGACTAGTTTATCCTCATAACCTACATCTTCTTTCAAATCAATAAAGGAGTAATTTATGATTCTTTCTCTAGTTTGAGTATTCTTGAGATAGGTTGATTTTGAGTTATTGAATTCTTGCTTCTTTTGAAATTCTATTCCTAAGTATAGAGTTTCTATATATCATACTGAGATCCTTGAGTTGATTTGTTCATGTCAATAATTCAGCATGAACCCTATTTTGAGTTATAAATCTTGAGAAGTTCTTTTAAAGCCAACACTTTGAGTTTTAAACTGAGTTTTGAGGAAGTAATGACAGGTTTGAGAAAATGATTAAAGGTTCTATTTCAAAAATACTTAAGAGTTTCTATTTTAATCTTATTCATATATATATATATATATATATATATATATATAAACACATTAATTATTGGACTTGGAAGATAAGTTCATAATTGCATATTTTCAAGAAGGTAATTACGTCTCATGCTTGGAAAAGTATTTCTAAGTAATGTAAGAGTTCATTCTTTGTAATGGGTGAATTGAGCACAAAGTTATATTAATTATTTTTGTAGTAATATCGAACACCGAGTTGGTTTAGAGTCTTTTATTATTTGGAAGTCCCATAGAACTACATAACCAACGTTGGATAGGATAGCATTGATTCTTCATGCGACTCCTCACTACCTCGGAGAAAGCCAATTAGATAGATCCATACTCACAAGATCATCCTATACCTCGACAAAGTATAGGATGGCCTTGGCAATGTGAGGCAAAACGTTGTATAATTTATAGGCTCATGGTAATAGATGTCTGTTAGAGAAACTCCCCACAAGTAAAGAATATTATTATCATGTTGCTTTCATTGTATATTTTATTGTAAAGCTTAAATGATTTTCACTTCTTGTTCATGTATTGATTCAGTTTAGTTGCTTTCAGACGTTCAATTCAGTTATTTATTTACTATGCTATATTACATACTCGTACATTACATGTACTAATGTCATTCGACCTGCATCCTTTTATGATGCAGATATAGGTGTACATGATTAACAACAAGCATTTCGTTGAGTTCACTCTAAACTCTAGTTAGCTTTAGTGAGCCTCCTAGTATTCTAGAGGACTTCACAGTTCCTTTCTAGTTAGCAATTTTGAGGTGTCGTGGATCTTGTCCCAAAATCCTTCCTTAATAGTAGAGGCTTCATATATTGACAAATTTGGTGAGTCTTCTAGTTTTAGATATTTTATTTAAAACTTATGTTTCATACTAAGTATAGTCAGCAAAGTTTTGAGATTCTATAAACTATGTTTAAACGTTTCTTCCAATTTGAAGCTTATGTATGCTTGAGTTAGTCTTCCACTTATAGTTAGCAAGGATGAGGGTTCGCTTAAGAGCCATCAATGCTTCTCGAGTGTCGGCCATGTCTAGGGTGTAGGCTTGGTGTATGACATAATAATTGGCCTCCAAGTGAGTGATTTTGGCATTTTGGAATTTTACTGAATTGGAACGGTTGCACACACACAATTGCTCATCAACGATCATGTCAACCCATTTTTCTTCACGTATTCCTTTTCGAGCAACCCACTTAGATCGAAGCTAAAACTGATCGTGTACTCTAAAATCATAAATGAAAACATGAAAATTAGAAAAAACCTATTTCATGAATAAAAGCACAGAATCAAACACAAAAGCAATAGAATGAGAAATCAATGATCTAAAGGAATAGCGTATTTCTAGCACCAAAGCCAAATCTCAATAATAAATTACAACCATAACTAAAGAAATATAATGAAAGGGAAAGAAAATATGATATGAAATTTTACTGTTAAGAACACAATCGTCAATCCAAAAGATGAATAATAAGGCTACTTGCCAGATAGAAGAAAAAAAGAAAACCATACCTTGACCTAAAAATACACTTACTACCCTAATCTTATCTCAATTTAAAAGTCTCAACCAAAATCTATTTAATTCCAATACTACGAGTTCTTCAATAATTTTCAAAGCAAAACTAAAAGATAAAATTTAACAATGACTAATAATTGAATAATGCAAAAAAATTTCTCCTCAGTCATTTGTGAGTATTTGGGTTCAAAATATGTAAAATTTCAATTCTACCCTTGTCTAAAGATTGGGCCTTGCTAAATCGGCTAGATGTTTGCGAAAGTGAAAATCCTGTTGCTAAAGCAAACCATGCCTTTGGTGGTTCCTTCGAAGATGAGAAACTTGTCTGATATCGTAAGATACCAGTTAGAGAATAGAACTTCTCTAAGCAAGGGCAACATTAGAGATAATTTGTCTGCAAGTGTAGCTCATTTCTCGACTATTTTCCTTTATGTTCCATTCAAGAAGAAAATATTTGAGGTCAACACAACTCAATGAATAATTAGACTCCTTCTCTACTTGAGTATCATAAAATCATAAGAAAATATCCTCAAATAAGTGGAAATTCCCTACTCATCTGGAATGTGATTCTCATGGTTCCATCAACTCTTCCAAGACCACTTTAAACTTGAGGCTTGATTGGTTTGGGCCTCGAGGTTTCCTGTATTAGTTTGTTCCATTAGGAGTTTAATATTAATGTTTAAGGCAAGGTTTGTCTTTTTAAACATTCTTGTTAAACATAATTGGGTTAATGTTCTGTCAACTTGTCAGATCTGAAATGTCGAGTTTAATCAAGAATGAAATTCTTTGTTGTTCCATAGTCTTCCAATCTAATTTTTAAGGCCTACTAGGAAGTTCACTAAAAAGGAAGCATGGGGGTGGGACCCATTTTTTCTACATGTGGGGTTTTGAATGATTATACGGTACCCCATCAGGATTTCAAAGTTTAAGAACATAAGTTGTTGTGTAGATAGCTGTTGCAACTCAAGGTATGCCTTGCGTATGTGGAGTCTTGAGACCCTAGCCAACGCATTCATAAGCCAAGGGGCCACATCTGCGGATGGTAGTACTCTTTTCCAGTGCATTCACGTGAAGCAACTGCATTTGCGATTGCCTGCACAATGGTCAGTCTTGTTAGCAAGGACCAACTGACTAGACTTTTAATGAAGACCAATTTCCCATTTTATAGATTTATTCCTCTTATTAGAAAGATTATTTTGAGAGCTATGGAGCTCCAAATCTCGTAATTTCATTGACAATGATTTGGACTTTAGAGTGGTGACGTATTAGAGCTATCAGGGAAGTGTGGGGAGCTTTGAGAAGAGGTAATTTCTGCCAAGATAGGGCTGACCAAGTCTTTTTTGATGATTCATCTTTTGTTTTTTTTCATGTACTATTTTATCCATTTTTCTAAGCTAAGAATATGCCTATTTTTGTGGTATAAATTTCGTTAGCTATGCAACATCTTTTGGCCAAGTCATTTCTTGGATTCCTGGTATGTGTCCCACTTTCTCATTTTGACTAAATTTTTGGGTCTTTCTCTAATTATTTCAAATTTTATGACTAACTTTCCATTTTGATGTTGAGATAAAAAATTTACTAGTATGGCATTGCTCGAAGGTTATTTGAAGAGGAGAAATTGAGTTTAGTAGTTTTGGAGAGCGTGTGTTTAACTTTGATGTAGGTTACTGTGTACTTTTTCTTACATTGAGATTTCTTGGATAATGTTGCCCATTATTTTATGTGATTTGGGATTGTGAGTTAAAGGTTAGGTTTATCTTCTTTATCTTTTTTTTATTCCCATTTGCCCCTTACGCTAGTTTAGAGTTGTGCAATCCTTAGTTTAGGTTGGAGTTTCCTCTTTTAGGCATTTGTTTAGTGTTTTTTTTTTTTTTATCTCGTAGGGGTTGTTTGCCCATTCTCTTTGGGTAGTCAGTGCAACTAAGGCCTTGGTATGAGTCTAGGTTGACGCTTAGTTTTTATAGCTTCTTCCTGGGAGAGTTTCTTTGGTTAGGTTCCCTTCCCTATTGCGGGGAGCGTGTGGTTTTTCTTGCTTTGTGAGGTTTGATTTTTTTATACAGATAATTTTAATGAAGTCTCTATCCTTTGTGTAGACTTAGATCCTAGGATGAATATTATCCCCATAGGATGGAGCTAGTTGTTCTGTACTTTTCGGTGGTTTTATTCTTGCAGGGGAGAAGAATATTGAGTTAGTCTGTTGCATGTTGATTATTTGTGATCCCTTTTTCTTATGCATTAGAGTATTTATACATTAGTTATAGTTGTTGAGTTAGATATAGTATTTGGGCCCGAGGGTTTTGTCGAGGACCAATTGGATTTAGGTTATTCCTCTTCTCTACGAGTGCAATGTTTGCAATTTATATTGTTTGTGTTTGTCAACAGTTTTTTGGATGTTAGAGAACAAGTAGACCTAAGAATAAAAAATAAACGACCCGAGACTACACCTTAGTCATAACACGGTGCTTAGAATCATACGTGACTCCAAGCTAACCCGTGTTACTAGCATAGTCATGAGCATCTAAAAATTACCATTTGAAAGAATTAAAATGACTCATTGGAAGTATAATTGTGAAATAGTAGTTCAATATATCTTGTAACAATGTTTTTGTATATAAAAATTGTAATCTGAAACGAATATGGAATAGAGTAGAGTGAAAACAACAAGTCTAACTAACTATCTATGCTGCCTAAACTAATCATATCATATCATATGTAGATATAAAAGACAAGCCTAGGCCCCGTTACGTGGCGCCACCACAAACCATAATTTTTTTTTATTCCTTTCTAAAACTAGCCTTCCCCTTTCATGAAAAGTTGTGACATTTATGAACAGTTGCGACTTCCATGAAAAGTTGTGACTTTTTTGATGAGTTGCGACTTCTATGAAAGTTGTGACTTTTATGATAGGTTGTGACCTTTTCGAATAATTTTAACGTTTCCAAAGAGTTGTAACCTTTCTGATAAGGCACAATAATCATTTGTTCACAGTATCATTTTTTCTATAGATAGAGGGATTTCCTCTCATTTTAAGACATTGAAAATTATGAACTACTTCCTGTTGTTCAGCATAATTAAATATTCGTGTACTTTGCTCTTGTTGAGTGGCTTAGTGACACCATTATTTTTGTATCAATAGACTTGTTAATAGAATCATTTTATCTTTAAAGGATCCATTCCTTTAAACCTCTAAAACTAGAGGGGAATAATTTCTGATAGGGAAAAGTATTCATTCAGTGGGCTCTATTTTTTCCTTTCGATTTCATTATATTGTTACATATCAGGTATGTTATTAATTTATGCTTATGTTATTAGTTGTTGCTTTTGAGTACATGTTTTAAACTTAGTTGTTTATGTTTCTACAAAGATATTGTTAGAAGTATTTGTTAGTACAAATTAATTAACACACGTTAATTTAGTATTCTCACAAGTTTTCTCTACTGAAATTGTTGAAGGTAGAGTAAGAAAATTCCTTAATGATCTATCCTAGGAAAGAAGACGAGAATTAATAAATTTTTGACATGGGTTCAAGGATGTGCCGGATGACCTATAGAGGAATATGACATAATTAAATTTTGGACCTATAAAGGAATATGGCATAGATAAAGGTGAACTATTCACTTGCATTTCTAGGGATTGAAACAATCAAATGTACCTTGTAACATGGACAATAGTTAATAAAGAATCCAAGGATACATCTTCTTGGTCAAGTGTATCAAAAATGACTTGGAGCTGACACAAACTAAGGTGCAACAAAGACTTATCAATAATTTTTGAGCATTGGAAAAGATCAAGCTTCCCTAACAGATGACAATCATGAGCAATCGTAGATAAGCCTTTCTCACAATCGAAGACACATTCCATGAGGAAATTTTCTTGAGAGCAGGTAACCTCAAGCAATAGCCTTGAGACCAACATCAATCACACCATAAAACAAGTTGTTTCTCCAAAATAGATAGTTTTGATAAACCTCCACGGTTAGCAATTGCAACGACAATAGCAGGAAGTATGAGACCTGTGATTTCCTACAAACAAGGGTCCTAGAAAGGTATCCGTTAGATTCTTCAATTTCATCCTTGCAAATTTCTAACTAAAAATTTATAATGACCATACCGAGTCATGAAAGTTGTCTTCGAAATGTCACTATCTCTGACTCTAAGGTGATGACAGCCCGATCAGAGGTCTATCTTAGAAAAGGAACTATCACCCTAAAGTTGGTTGGACAGGTCCTCAATCCTGGGTATGGGGTCCTTATTCTTAGTGGTGACTTTGTTCAACTGACGATAGTCAATGCACATTTTGAGAGAACCATCTTTCTTCTTCACAAACAATATTGGTGCACCCCATGGAGAGATATTGGGTCTGATGAAGCCCTTAACTAGAACGTTTTTCAACCGTTCTTTCAATTCTTTTAGCTCAGATTGAGCCATTCCGTAAGGATGAATCGAAATAGTTTGGGTAGCTGGAAGGAGATCTATTATGAAGGTAATTTCCCTTTCGAAAGGAACTTTGGGAAGATCTTCTGGAAATATCTGGAAACTCATTTACTATTGGAATTGAGTCAAGAGTTGGGGTTTCAGAGTTTGAATCCTTAACTCGAACAAGATGATAGATGTAGCTCTTGGAAATCATCTTTCTGGCCTAAAAGTAAGAGATGAATCGACCTATAGGGATTAAGCTACTACCCTTCCACTCTAAGACTGGCTCATTTGGAAACTTAGATCGAACGATCTAGTTCTAAAATCGACTGAGGCATTACATGAATGTAACCAATCCATGCCAAGAATGATATCAAAATATACCATTTCTAACACTACAAGATCTATTGAGGTGACTTTGTAAGAGACTATGACAGGCAATTTATGTATACCAGTCTAGCTATATCTAGGTCAACAACTGGAGAAGAAACTGAGAAGGGTTTTGAAAGTGTTTCTAGACTGACATCGAAGTTCACTGCTATATAGGTAGATACAAAAGACAATGTAGCCCCTGGATCTAACAAGTCATACACTTCTAAATGAAATACTCGCAATGTACCAATGACCACATCAGGAGAATCTTCCTAGTTTTGGTGAGCCTGGAGAGCATACAACCTGTTCTGGTGCTGACTGCCACTTGTACCAGATGAACTATCCTACTGAGTTGGGCAACCTGCTGGTGTTGCTAGAGCTGTAGACTGAAGCCTATTTGTGTTAGCTCTTTTCTCCTACCTAGCAAAAGGGAAATCCTTCTACCTATGGCAAGACAGACAACACCCAAAGTACCCTTCGCTGCCTGCAATACACTCACCTGGATGGTTCTTACCACACTTTGGACATGTGAAGAAGGTCTTGTTAACTGAAGCACTTTCCTGAGACTTAGATCCTAATGACCTACCTTTCTCATCCTGTCGAAACTTGGGGCATGGAACACTAGCTGATGAAGGTGTTGGGAGTGTGGGCCTCTACTGAGGTTGTGAGGGGTTTCCACCATACAATTTCTAATGCGACTATACATAATTCCTTGGTCTAGCCTTCTTGTGGTGCTCAGCAAATTCCCTAAGATTATATCCCTTAACCTGCTGAGCATAAGTCATGAGCCTGGAGATATTCACATCTTCTAGAAGCATAGCATTCCTACACTCTGTCCTCACCAAATCAGATTCCCCAAACAGAAACTTACTCATTTGTACCCTCGAATTAGCAACCACATGTTGAGCATACTTGGAGAGTTGAGAGAACTTCAGTCCTTACTTTTGGACCGACCTTGTACTTGTCTCAAATTCATGAATTCCTTAGCTTTAGCCTCTCTCAACTCCCTCGAGAACAACCTGTCCAAAAAAGCTCTGATAAAATACTCCCAAGTCATAGGAGTTGCATCCACACCCCTATTTTCTTTCCACTGACTGAACCAAATGTGAGCCACATCCTTAAGTTGGTAGGATGCCGACTCTACCCTATCATTAACACTTACTTGCATCATTCAAAAGATCTTCTTAACATCATCTATGAAGTTTTATGGGTCCACACAAACCAGTGACCCTAGAAACTCTGGCGGATTTATCCGAATAAATTCTCAAACTTTAGCTGGATAGCGTTCCGAAATTCTGCATTTGAAACCTTATGGTTTAGGACTATAGGAACTGCGTTAGCATTGTGTGCATTAGCATTCCTTATGTAAGCTCTACGAGGAGGCATGATATAAAACTCATAACAATGAATTAGAAAGAAAGATTATACCCACACACAATAAGAATAACAAGAAAGTGAAGTTTTTCCTAAAACATTTCATAGACTTCTTTTCATTATATTTGGTGCACTTCACACCCATGAAAAAGACTCTACTTAGTGTAGCTTCTCAGATATCCTAGGACTCTTAACCTAATGCTCGGATACCAATTTTTTCATGCCACGAGGCTATCCCCTTTACAAAAACACAAGACCTAGGATAATGAGTGCCAACAAGTTGACCTTGAAGCTGGCATATCATAAGCATACAAAAACAATCTGAATAAAATGATACTATGTGGAAGCTAAAAGACTGATAAATTGAAATGAGGAATACCTAACTAGTCTGAATATATGAAATGTACTAAAATTTCAGTAACAACTCAAAGATCAAACTTTAATGTAAAAGCAGAATCTAATACTATGTCTGAAAAAGACTCTAACTGACTAGAGCTTCTAGGACATGCCCCCAGCGAACCCTAAAATGGAAGACAGAATGTCTATGGTCCTCAAAGTATGAGGACTCACCACTGATGCTACTGAGTATGGATCAGGACCCGATTTATGTGTGATTAGGAGGCTGAGTACTTGAACCTAAATCATGAAAAGATGTAGTGCAGTGTGTGCATCAATACATAGAATGTACTGAGCATACAGGGTATAGAATATAGATGAACAAACATATAAACTGAACATAGCATAACTAAGCAATGGTATAACAGAATCTGAATGTAAATACAACAATATACTGAAAAGCTAAACTGAATGCAAGACCAAGTGCTAAATCATGAATAGGACATGCTGACTAAATCCCAAAGTCAAAACTAGAAACCTGGTTGAATGTACTAAAGTCTGACTCTAGGAGATACTATGAACTAACATAAAACCATGTGACCTAAAACTTGGAGTCTGATGTATACACCCCATCAATAGTACGCAATAAACCTTGCAAGGGGTATAAACGCATCACTAGCGTGATCACTTAATCTGATGCCCAAAAGAGGGGACTTATAAAATTATGGGGGCACATAGGTCTAGGACTATGAGGGTAACTAAAACCTAGTCCAACTCAGTGTTAAGCCTACTCCCAACTTGAAATGTGTACAACATAACATTACTGAAATTTACTAGATAGCTCAATATTCTAATATGCTACTTAAGAATGACACAGTTAGGTATTGATAATGGAACATTCAAATCTGAGGCATGTTTATCTGTTTATATGACCTAGTTAGTGTAATTCATGAACTAAACAAATCAATACAACTAGGACTCTAAGTTTCATGCAAGGAACTGAAAAATAAAGTCACGAAAACATGATATTCTAATTTAGAGTACTATAATAAATAAATCACAATAGTTACGTAGAGTTCTAGAAACCCTAGGTCTAAAAAATGTATAGGGAATAAAGAATCTGACTGAATTCTAGGGACCTAATAGATGAAAGGAACCCACTAGTGTAATACCACATACCTGTTGACGAATTTCAAAAATAAATCTTTCCATTTTGGGGCTTGAAGTGATGCAAAACATGTTGCATTCTTGGATGGGTTTGGTTCACCTCTTTTCTTTTCTTTTTCTCTAAGTTTGATGAAATTTAGTGTATGAATCGCTTGGGAATGAATATGACTAAGTTACTAGGCTTAAACTGACCAAAATTACGTAGTTTAAGGGATAAACATCATAGTTTTGGTGTCCAACGCTTAGGGGAAAGACCAAATGACCAATAAATTAAATTCTGATGAGGCCAACCACGGACCTAGTGAAGGGCCGTCACTTGGACCATGGTCCGTCGACTCGGTCGCGATCTGCTAGCATTGGCTACTAGTTTTGTGCATTTCCCTCTATGGCCCACTTCAAGGACCGTGAAAGCCATCATGGTCCTTTACTTGAGCTAGGGGCCAACATGTTCTAGATGACTGAAGCCACCGTGGCCCGTCATCAAGACCACGGGCCGTAGAGGGCTCCATGGTCTAATGGATGGGCCTGGTTGGTTCTGCCTTACTTACACGAGCTTCTCCACAGCCTGTAGGGTGGTCCATGGCCATTGAAGATTCCTATGGTCCACCATTTATGGGTAGACATGAACCAGGGGTAAGTCCACCAACCGTGGTTCCTTTCATGATCCGTGAACCCTGTTGTGGTTCACCACTTTCTGCTATTTTTCTACTACAAAGTCCAAGTTTCACTTCTGAGGTGTTACATATTCCATTGAATTCTCTTACAGAAAGGCCTTGGGCTGAGGCTCCAGGTATCTCTAGTACAAGTGTGATCTCATATTTAATTTATCCTTTGAATGCTTATGGGTTATATATTTGGGGTTTTTATTCCCATGCGATCCTATTTGCCTTGCTGTCTACTTGTTATTTGATGTGAAATCCCTATTTTGTGTTATGTGTCTATGTTTATCCTATCTAGATGATTTCATTTTGTAGTTGATAGTTTTGGCATTTTTTCTGTGTTTGGACTCATAATTCATTAATACCCTGTGCCTTAGTGCTTTACTATCTTACTCATGTAAGTTACTTTTTATGTTATTCTGACTTGATTAGCTATGCCGAATACCTTTGTTACTCATTGTACCCTTGTTAGTTATTATGACGTTAGTTGCTGAGAGAGAGTTGTGTGATGGAATGTGTGATCTTTGGTTTGTTTGGCTCAAAATTACATTCGTCGATTCTTATCCTTGCCTAAATCCCATTCCTTGTTAGTTTCTTACAAGGTTCAGGTTTTTCTCTGTTTGTCTCTTCATCGTAGGCTTGGTGTTTAGAAAAGGTAGTTAAGCTGATGGTTGACTCTTTCTAGTTATGTAGTGTCAGACAATTATGTTTGAGTTTGGGAGGTTAGAACAGGAGTAATTTAGAATGTTATAAGTATGAGGATGACTTGGCCAGAGTATTTAATTGGAAGGTTTATGAGTTTTGTGGTGACTATCAAGTAATACACATATGTTCTATTAGTTTGGAATGATACATACAAGTGTATAGGATTTCAATTTTACTACATGTCATATGTGTTTTGACTTTTGTATTATTCTCTAGGTCAAAAAAAATTATTCTGAGGAATTTTTTTTCCAAACTTCTAAAAAATGAGTTTTCTATTTACATCCAGTGTACAACAACGCAGAGTTTTTCCCTACAAGCTAGATACAAGTCTTACAAAGATGATACAATGAAGGAATATAGAGAAATAAATGTGTTCTTTTAACAATATGAGCAAGAAATTAAATTAGACCAAATGAAATAATAAATAAATGTTCTTAAAAATATGGTGACAAATTTAAATTATTCAAAAATGAAATACAAATGAATTTTCTTAATAATATGACTAAGAAATTGAAGAAGGAGAAAATATGAAAGGAAAATATAGTTAAAACCATATTTGTTCAAATGAAGAAGAAAAACATAGAACATGAAGACCACGCCAAAAATATATAAGAAATGAAAAAGAAAAATACAAATTATATTTTGTGAGAAATTTGTGAGCTTAATTAGTAGTTGAAAATGACAAGTTAGAGTGATTTCTCCTGATGGATTTCATCTTTACATTTCTTTCATTAAATTATATTTCAAACTAAAATATTCATATTCAATTAGGATATTTTATATAAAAGAAATTATATTCATATGAAAAATGTTTTTGTTGTCTGTCTCGGTTTATTGTCTCTCTAAATATTCTTTTCATTCTTCATTTAACCTAAACATAAAAATAACGGATTGAAACAGATCTTTTCGGAATCAAACTGACCAGCCCAACTTCAAGTGAAAAAACTTCAAGCAAATTTGCCTTATTGGTTTCTATTATTGTCAAATATATGCTCCCTTCACATATCATGTGGGAGGGGGGGGGGTGGGGGTTTGCTAAGTTTGATTTCTACTTGATAAAACTAGAGTTATTTCGGTACAGTATAGTTTAGCTTTTTTTTATAAATATTTTGATACAACAGATTTTTCTAAGAAAGTTTTTCGATTCCCATTTGTCAAAACACGATGACACTGTTATTTTGGTGGATGAAAATTAAAACGATTTTGCATCAAATACCTAATTGATAAAAATGGATTGTATGGTGGTTGAAAAGGTTTCTCCATTGCTCACAATATTCTTGAAAGAGTTGTCTTGGTCTTCAATTTATTTAGACCTGGGAATTTAAGATGAAATCTTGCAAGGGATAAAATCCAAGTCATTTTGTTATTTTTTTAGTTGATTGATCTTATTTGTACCAGTAGTGTAAATGAATTGTTCCACGACCTTGAGAGGTAGTATAAGGAAAGAATATATATTTAATTAGGTGTAGTGGGCCTCATGTGGACAGGATAAGGAAAGTGGGATATTGATTTTTCTAGTATGTGAAGAGGAGAAATGTCGATCCCTTTGTTATTGTATTATTGGTATTGTTTCTTCTCTTAACAAATCGGACAAATCCAAGTTTCAATTTCTTCATCTTGTCCACCACGAGGAAAACTCCCACCTTGTTTAATATATCTTCGTTATTAATACTACATCTCTAGGTTAATCAAGAAATATAATAACACTATTGGTGCATATAAGATAAATCCAATGAAAAATGTAACTCTTTCTTTAACCAGATTACTAGGATTTAAGCACACACAAAATGTTACCTAAAAATCACAAGGCTGAATCAATTGGAAGTCCAGGACATCTCTTTCAAGAAGGTTGTGAAAATTGCAAAACCCTTTCCAACCCCCGCTTAATAAATTCTTACCCGTATGGTACTTGATAGGAAATCACTCTTCATTTTCATCCACAAAAACAACAATGTCATCATATTTTGAAAGATCGAAATCACAACTATTTCCTAAATATTTCATGTTTTGTAGTGACATTGAGTTTTAAATAGCAATTCGTCGACTCTGGTTTTTGTAAAAAAATAAAAGGGCAATATGAATAATAGAAATCTTTAAAATAAAAACATGGAAAGAAACAATAATAGGTGCATATCTGTAATGAGTATGTACTAACTCACCATAAGTACAAGATTAATCTGAAGTCATGAGCATATATGAATTCTATGATCGCCTTATTTTTGACAAAACATATCTATTATACATCACAATACCCAAGATCCATAAAATAAATGAAAATTAAATCACAAACAACACAAAGATCTAAAGCACTGGTTTCTAAAATAATGTAGTTCATTAGAGAATAGAGAAAGTGGACTAAGGATTTACCTCTTGTGGTGTAGTGATTAGTTCATTATCATAGGAATCAAATCTACACACATTCTACAAACAGTGTAAAGAGAGACAGAGAAGGGAATTAAAATGTTTTGTAAGATGATATGTAGATTAAAAAAAGTTGTGCTCTTGTGAGTGTAAAATATTCTCTGTACTTGAAGATTTGATGTGCCTTGGACAATGAAATGAAAGAGTCGACTATGAGGAGAGGGACATGTAAGAAGGGGTAGGGAAAAAGACTATATTCGTCTCCAAAAAATGGAAAGTAGCAAATTAGCATGAAAATCACAAGAGATGGAGGGGAGGAAAAAGTGTGGCTGATGAGAAGAAATAGATTTATGGTTTGGGCTACAATATTTGTTTTTGTGTTCTGATTTGAAAAGGTTTATTAACTACATTTTTTCCTGATTTTTCTTTCTCTATTTCCTTTTAAAAGAAAAATTTATTGTTTTATTGTTCTTTTTTTTCTCTATTTCCTTTAAAAGAAAAAAATGTTATTTTACTGTTCTTTTTTTTCTCTCCATTATAATTTATCAACTGTTTTAAATAGGGTTCATCCCAAGTTCAAAACCAAGCTCCTCCTCAAGTTCCTAATGACCCTCCAATTGGGAATGTCACTCTAGAGGAGTTTAGGGCTTCTATTGGCTCAAGGCTTGACGACTCAAGCCAATAAAGAGATGGTGACTCTGGCGAACCCTTTAGGGAGAATGGGTGCTTATAGGATTAGGGAGTTCTTAAGGATGAACCCTCCGGAGTTTAGTGGATCCAAGGTGGAGGATGATCCAAATGGGTCCATATATGAGGTTTATAAGACACTTGCTATCATGAGGGTAACTTCTAGAGAACAAGTGAAACTAGCCGCTTACCAATTGAAAGATGTTCCCCAAATTGGTTTGAGCAATGGAAAGATTCTAGGCCGGTAGAGGTGGATCCTATAGAGTGGGAAACTTTTAATTTGGCTTTCCTTGATAGGTTGTTTCCTTGGGAGATAAGGGAGGCTAAGTTAGAGAAATTCATAAATCTTAATCAAGGTAACATGAGTGTCAATGAGTATGACTTGAAGTTCACTCTTTTGTCTAAGTATGCTCCATCTTTGGTAGCAAGTCCAAGGGATTTGATGAATAGGTTTATAATAGGGGAGTCTGATCTAGTAGAAGAAGAGTGTTGTATGGGAATGCTTGTTGATGATATGGATATCTCACGCCTCATGGTGTTTTCCCAACTAATAGAATAGTCAAAACTTAAGAAGGAGAGGTCTAGGGAGGAAAAGAGGTCTAGGGGGGATAATGATGGATGTAATAGACATGGTCGTTCTAGGAATCGACAAAAGTTTTTCGAACAAGGCTATTCTAATGCTCCTAAGTATAAGGATGAGAGAGTGTCTACCCCTAGGCCACAAGGCAAAGGTAGTGAGTCCCTATTGCCCACTTGTTCTAGGTGTGGTAAGCGGCATGAGGGTAAGTGTTTGGCTGGTAGAGATGGGTGTTATGGATATGGTGAGAGTGGCCACGTAAAGAAAGATTTCCCAAAGGCAAAGGCTACTATAAGTGAGGGTAACGAAGTTTCCCCTAGTGGTGGGGTTGATGAGCCTCCAAAGAGGAACAGGTTTCATGTCCCTACCGATATGTTCTTCTTTCATGTTTTAGAATAATTTCCATATTTCTTATCTTTTTATGACTTGTTATGTTGGACTTGATGTTGTGTTCCTATTCCATAAGGTCTTTATATTATTATGTGTTACCATGATTTCTTTGTATGTATGTTTATGAAGATGTGTGGGCCTTGTTAGAATTGATCTAATTGCATTGTGTTACCTCATGTTGTAGCATCTTCGAGTCAATGTTCATATTAGGCTCAATGAATTCATGTTGAGCAGCTTGTAGCTAGGAGATGTTAGTTACTCCTTAGAAATGGGTATATCTGTCTCCTTCATCATTTTGAGTTGCATTAGGTATGATTAGCTTGGAAATGAAGTTTCTTTGGTTGGTTGTGTGCATGCAGATGTAGTGCATGCATGATGGGCTGCTAGTGTAGAGTTGATTTCTTGAAAAGTCTTTAGAATGGTCATTCGAGGATGAATGTTCCTAAGGGGGAGATATTGTAACACCCCAGAAACTACTGGACCAAACTATAGCTATAAGCTAGGGTTCTAAAGTTTGTTATATGAGAAATAGAGTTGTAGATGAGACTTTATGTGCTTAGAATGATGAGTTTAGTGGTTGAAAGGCAAGGTATGTGTTAGCCTAGTAGCCTAGATGACCATTGAGAGATTTTTTGAGCATAGGAAGGGCAAGTACCAAGGCGAAAGGACAAGCATAAGCCAAAGGGCCAAGGTTGCCCAACCTTGGCAAGCTACTGCCTAAGGGTTCACGACCACCTCACGAGCAGTGGTGTTGACCATGATCCGTGAAGGGGTCCGTGAAGAATCCTTAGTCTCATGGAAGTCAAGGACTTGAGGCCAAGATATTGCCCCAAGTTCACGAGCCACTTCATGAGTTATTGGCTTGACCACGGCCTGTCAAAGTGCTCATTAAGGTGCCTTAGTATTTTAGGGTCTTGGAAGTTGAGGGAGCCACTGGTCAAGGGACCATGGGCACCACCATGGGCCGTGGTACCCTTGACGAGCCGTCCAAGTGGCTGTGGTTCCTGGACGGGGCTGCCAAGTTGAGGGATATTTGGGAAAATTCTTATTCAACTAGGTTTAAGTGGGGGACATTTTGTATGTCTTTTATTCACCTATTTAGACTATTTTAAGTACTTAGCCCCCAAGTATAAGTCACTTTACATTAGACTCAAATCAAAAACCTAAATCACTCCTCTCTCAAAAATTTCTCTCTCTAAGAAGAACCTCAATTGAAGAAGAAGCTAGGGTTGAAGCTAAGGTCAAGAACAAAGGATCCATTGCTTAAGGATTGTGCTAGGGCATTGATTAAGGTATGTTTAGATTTTAATCTATGGGTTCTTCCACCGATAGAGTCCCCTAGAATTTCCCCTAATTTGTGAAGAAGAACCCCAATAAAGCAAGGGTTACTTCCAATGTATGGGTTTTAGGTGGGTATCATTCCAAATAGTTGGATACTACTCATATATGATTAATTTAGTGTTGATTCATGATATTATGAAGAATTTATGTGAATTCATTGACTAACCCTAATTTCCAAAGTATGTGGGCTTGTGTCCTTTGATGAGGAATTGATGATTCTTGCTAGATTCTCTTGGTTTGTTATCATGTATAGAGCTTATCCAAGCATGCGACTATGAAATCATGAATTGAACTAGACTTATGCATGTATGATAGAAATGATTAAGAATTGGGACTTTTGATGAATTATGCTTAGAATTGCTTATGACTAAGGCTTCAGGCTAATGTGTCTTGTGTTCTAGACTAGTATGATGATTGTGGAGTAAAGCTTGAATGTAGGGCTTAAAGTCAAAATGTTTAGTGCTAGGGCTTAAAAAGTAAGTCTAATAGGATGAACTAGCTTTCATTGATTTGATTCAGACTATAGATAGAGTTATGGTGGAAGGCTCTTACTTACAAGACCTGCTTAGAACTACATGAATGCGTGTACGTAGAATGTGAAGGGTTATTCACCTAAAATTAATTATTCTTGTTAGAATAGAATAGCTTGAGTTTGAGTCTTATGATTCCTTCATGGATAGTTGAATTATGTAGCTTGGGATTGAGGAATTAAGCTCTCCTAAGGTTAGCTTGAACTAGCATTAGTAGGATGCTTTTCATGGTAGCTTGCATTAGTATAGGCATGGTAGCCTAGGATAGAGGATCTATATTGTCCTATGGGTAGCTTGAAGTAGCATGGTTAGAATGCCTTCATGATAGATTGAATTGGTTAGGCCAAGACCATTTCATGGTAGCTTAGGATTGAGATACCATACTCTCCTAAGGATAGATTAGGGTTTAGGATTCATACTTCCCTAAGGAAAGCTTGCATCTTATTGAATGGTTGCATGGTGGGTAGGTTGGTATACTTGTATCCTTCCTTGGATATCTTGGATTACATGATAGGGTGTTTTCCATGGTATTTAGGTCTACCATGTTAGTATGCTATTCTTTGATAGTCTAGAATTAAATATAGTTAGCACTGAGTAAGCTAGCCTAAAGGAGTACTTTGCGTGAGTAATACTATGGGATCTCATTTATACATGGCACAAATATTACTTGAAGCTACTTATGTAGTGTCCTCTTATTTTATGCATGCCTAACTTGGATTGTTGCTATAGTTGCCTTCCATGATATGATTGACTAAAGATGATAGTTCCTTGTCAATATGAAAGTAGGTCAATAGTGACACCTAGAAATGATAATTACGAATATGGTGACTTCAAGGATATGCTTAGTGTGTGTGGTGTTATGGGATGCCCCACATGCATTGGACAAGTGTGCTTTGAGGTTACTTAGGTGTAAAGTGCTCTTATGACATGAAAAGCTAGGTCTTGACTATGAAGGTGGGCTATGACCAAGAATGAACAAAGAGAGGTACTTAGATTGGATAGTATTATGGGATTCCTTGCAAAGTATTCTTGGAGGTGGCTTGTGAAGTAGTTCTCTTTAATATGAAAGACTAATGGTTGAAGTATGAAATTATGAAGGCCTTAGGTTGACTTGTTATGGTATGATGCTTATGTTGAAGGTTATGTTATGAATATGTTATTGTCTCTTATGCTTATGTATTTTGTTGACTAACTATTTGAGATGCTTTATGATGTTATGTTAGATTTCATATTTGGTACATTTTGTACTAACCCATATTGCCTATATTCTATTCTAATCAAATGTAGGGTGTTGGGAGATTGAGTTGCTTGGAGGCTAGGTTCCTAAGTGCTAGAAGACTTGAAGAGTTGGTGAGTTCTCATAGCTTCGAGGACAAACCCCTTTATGTTCCTTTTATGTCTTTTCTTATGTTTTAGATTTTATACGGGCTTCTTCCCAAGACATTTATTCATGTTATTCATAGATGGCTTGAGACAAAGATTTTAGTAAAGACTTCCACTTTTATGAAATGTTTTTCGAGTGTATGTTTAAAGAAAGTTTTAACTTTCCCTACTTTTCTATGATCCTATGTTATGATGATGCTAAGAGGGCTTGTATTCGACCCCTTCGGGGTCAAGTACGCCATGTTACGTCTAGGGGTACCCCTGGGTCGTGACAACTTTTCTAACTCTTTCGCTCCATTTCACATTGTAATATCCTTACCTTATTCTTAAACCTTAATTGCTGCATATCAACTCATTAACATCAACTATGAGCACAAAATAGGCACTGAGGACACTAATTCATTGAATAATAATTCCTAAATGAGTTGAAGTTCTTGAGTCATCGACACCCCAAGTTAAACTTTTGGTCATCCTCAAGTTAAACACAAGATCAACCAGGCCAACAGAGATGTCTACAAATAGTGCTCCTTGAGACTCAATATGAATGCACACAAGGTTCAATTAACACATGAAATGATTAATTGTGCACTAAAAGTTTCAAACCGTCACTAGCAATCATCAAATAGAGTTTAAGCTCACAATGCTTTCTTCAAATGCAAATCTATTCTCAACAATATTATTCAAATACCCTCACATCAAGCATGTTTTCATGCTCTCACAAGGCTAATAAAGGAATGCAATTTACGAATCGAAATCAGCTCTAACTCCTAATGAGAAAAATATGTAAGAATTTACCCATAGGCTTGCCTGTAATTTAAAACCAACACATCACTCGCCCATGGAAGATCAAAAGGGTCTTTAAAGGCTTGTAATTGGGCTGAGGGTACTGGTATGGTCATTTTTGCTTAGCGACTTCTACCTTGATGAAACATGGCTCGAATTTCACTTTCTTTATTTTTCTTTCGTTCTTTTCACCCTTCACAGCTAACCCTTGGCCTCTTCAAGCATACAAAAATTTTGGTATATCTCGTTGAATACCCCTTTTTTATTACCACAACCTTTCTCATTGGATACAATTATATCATTTTTTCTCTTTTCAACTTTTTTTTTAAATAGAGGGTTCCATCTTTTTATTTAACACAAGTTCTCAAGGATGAGTTTCATAAACTTCTTTCTAGATTTCTTTCTTCATTCTTACCACACCCCCAATTTAGGATTCTGGCCTAAGTTGGCTATTCAAACAAAGCAATACTTCATCCAGGTTTTAGATGCGGAGCGCAAGGACATTTGTGTTCATGTTTCATCCAAGGAAAATGTTAGGCTCAAATGGTGCCAAGCTAGGTTGACACACTCATAAGGTTGTAATAAAAAGGTATAGAAATTATGTTCACTTTCAAAAATAATGTGTAGGATAATTTCCTTCATTCACAAAAGTTAGTCAATTGGACAAAGGGTTGAGTACTAGCTATCAACCTGCACATATTTCAAGTAAATATCACCACACAAGGCAATAAACACAATACTCATTCATGACTCCCCGAGTTAAGCTCGCATGAAACGATCATTGCAAGACTCACTTCAACAATCCAACTAGCCAAAATGAGATGCTAAGAGTTCACACATGACATATGCAACTCAAATTTCCTCGTTGGACTTGCACAAACATGTCGTTCATAAAGAGTATTATTCAATTCATTGGTATTGATCGTTACCGATACTCAAATGTATTAGAGAACAACAATAAGACGCAATCACACAGTCAAGAGAGAAACCAATGAAATAATGTCAACATTTATTCACATTTAAGTAACAAGGAGAAGTTAGAACAAAAACAGTAAAACAACAAAATATCAAATAGGCAGAATAAAAACAAAATACAACCAAAAGGCTAGGTATAAAAATACCTTCACCCCACAAAAACAACACAGGTCATGACCCAAGCGTATCCCCAAGACGTACCATGCTGTAGTTGACTGTGAAGGGGTCGCATAAAAGCCCTTAGCACTTGCTTAACATAAGATAATTGAAAATACGAGAAAATTTAAAACCTTTACAATCAAAGACATTTTCATAAATGGGCAGAAGTCTTTACTAAACCTTGTCTCAAACCATCTATTTAGAACTCACGAATAAAAGTCTTGTGACGCAGCCCATACAAAGTCTAAAATATAAAGAAAAGACATCAGGGAAATATAGGTTCGTCCTAGAAGCTATAAGAACTCACCAAATCATCAAGTCTTCTTGCCTCTTAGAAATCTAGCCTCCAAAGAAACTCAATCTCCTCAACCCTACATTTCATTAGAATGTAGGCAATATGCATTGGTAAAAAATGTACCAAGTATGAAAGCTAGCACAACGTCATAAGAGCATCTCAAATGGTTAGTCAACATAAGACAAAAGCAATAAAGATAATAATAGAATCATCATAGCTATAGCCAAAATCTCCAATGTAAACATCATATGAACATAAGTCAACATGAGACATAGTTAATAAGAACAAGAGATAAATCATAACAATATAAGTACAATTGAATCTTAGTCATCAATACCATAATAGAACCATTCTCAAGTATCTTCAAAAGCATACAAGTGCAAAGCATGAATAGCATCCCATAATACCACCCAAGCCAAGTATCCCATTTTGGCCCTCCTAATCAGGGTCTATATGCATAGCTAAGTCATAAGCATTCTTTACCATAAGGGCACTACACTCCTAAGAAACCTCAAAGCACACTTGTGCAATGTATGAATGGCATCCCATAATACCTTCCATACTAAGCATAACCTTGAAGTCATCTTAGTCATATTCACCCTCCTATGGTATCACTATTGGCATACTTTATGTAGAAGAAGGAATTATCACTTCTAGTGAACCCTATCTTGGAAGGCATTTATAGCTACAATCCATCAAGCTCACTCATGTAAGACAACACTCATAAGGTAACCTTTAGTCATACTTGTACAAGGCATGATTAACATCCCATACTACTACTCATACTAAGTACTTCTTTACGTTAGCATACTCATGTTCCTTAATTAGAGACTAGCCCTCTTTTAAAGCATGGGAAACCTAGGAGACACTTTATTAAGTCTATCTTAGTTCCTTCTTGTTTTGAACCCTAAGAGGTACTATCCTAGTTAAATCATAGTTCATTATGTTTGAAACCTTGATGATGCTACTGAAAGCATAATCTAAGTTCATTAATTAGTTGGACCCTACGAGATACTTCTTTTAGCATGTCTTGGTTCATCATTATTATTATGGAATCTATGAGGCCTTACTCAAGGATATCTAAGTCCATTTATACTTTGAACATTATGAGGTCCTTTACTAACTTTTACTACTCTCTCATTACTTAGAACCCTACAATATACTATATTAAGTACATCTTAGTTCATTAAGCTTGAACTCTAGGAGACACTACTTAAAGCATACTCTTAGTTCATTTAGTTTGGTCTCTAGGAGATACCCCTTCAAGCATAATCTTAGACCATTATTTTTATTGGACCCTAGGTGATGCTACTTTAGGCATAATCTTGGCCCATTAAGTTTGAACTCTAGGAGAAGCCACATTTAGCACAATCTTAGTTCATTACCAATCTTGTTTAATTGGGATATAACCTTAACCGACATGAGAACATATGATTTCTCATGGTGTTACCCACACTATCAAGGGTTGGTCCACTTGCCAAGGTGGAACCGGTTATTTAGCTTAGTATGATACACTAGCTAACTTCCTACGGGGCATGTAGTTATGGGATACGGAGATTTCTATTAGAAACCCAAACTCCACTACCTGAGGCTTCCATTGCATGAGACACACTTGGGGAAATCAATACTCTTCTAGGTGAGAGATCCCATGTTTGAAGCCCTAACTACACTAGGTGGGAGCCTCCATGAAAGCCCAAACTCATCTAGGTGGGAACCTCCATCTCATTTCAATATCCTCTCAGTGCTAGGCATAAATCCCACAAGATAATCATTAAGTCTCTACTTGGACTCAAGTAAATGGAAAGGTGTTCTTGACCATCAACCCATGCTAATACCTCTTTTATACCATCTTTGAGAAATTATCAAAATACATGACCTAGGTATAAAGGCTCTCTAAGCTTAGGTTCAATTAGTTAGAAGAAGTCCTTCAACCCTAGAACCATTACTATGTGAGAAGTCTTTCATGTTAATTTCATATCCATACCTAGCGTCATGTCTAGAATTCTTCATTAGACAATTATAATCTTATATCATAAGTGATTCTATCACTTTCTACCATCTATGATTAAAAAGGTGATCTAGGTAGGTAGAGGTCTCTCAACACAATTTTATTCATTAGCCTTCGATTCATATGTGGATTTTACTCTCAAAGCCTTAGGATCTAAAGTTGGTCGTATTAGCATCTTGCTTAAGCCCTAATGATCATCATTCATGATAATGAATCCTCATTCTCAAAGATTCTACAACAAGGAAGCATATTATGAACCTAAATTACAGGACATTCAATCACATTCTTTGATACTAGGTGATCTTAGTCCTAATTTGCCTTAGAGGTTCAATTCCATAATTACAAGTCAAGATAACTCATATATAATAGAGTCTACTTCAATTCATGTTTATATGATCCTAACTTTGATCTATTACAACATATAACATTGAATTAGGAAGATCACTGAAGAACCTTCAACCTTACCTATAATGGCATCAACCCACAAATATCACATTCATCAACATAGGTTAGGGTTTACCATAGAAACACATGAAATAATCATAATATCATTAAACAAAGAAAATTAAATCATATTTGGATTCTATCCACTAGATATGAATCACATCCAAGCCCTACCCACAATGCAATCACAAACCTATGTAGAATTGGGTTTTGGAGTTCACAATTAGGGGGAATCTATGGCTGCTCCATGGGTGGAAGGACCCATGGATGAATAAGCTTCACATTCCTTCAATCAAAGCTCTAAACAAAGCTTGAATCAGTGGGGAAAATGGCCTAAGGTTGCTGCCCTCTTCTCTTGTCTTCTTCTTATTCTTCTTCTTCTACTTCTATTCTAGAGAGATGATTTTTGGAGAGAGTTTTGGGGTCTTTAGATGAATGACTTAAAGTTTCTAGTTTAGGAGTCTATTAAATATTTATAGGTGGTTATTTAACCATATTACCGATCCCCGAAGCCCTTAATTAATTAACTAATCAAATCCCAAACACCCAACTTCAAACTAAAATGCTGAAAACTGGCAGCATTCACTACTTCACCATCCACCGACGGTAGATTAATCTACTGTCCGTGGTTTGGGTCAGACACTCATATTTTTCAGACCTATGCGGGCCTGATCCACACCCATGAGCCACAAACCATAGATTGATCTACTAGGCATGCTTTGCAACCGTGAACCACCAAAAGTGGACTATTTTGGGGACTGTTTTGGGGTCCTCCTCAAGGAGGTCCTTGGGGAGTCGTACCTGGACGTTTAACCCCTAAACATGTCATTCTATGTATGGGAGTCATTTATTTTTATTTTAACCCTCATACAAAACTCCAAAACTCCAATACAAGACTGTACAACACACTAGTTCAACTCATTAGCTTTCGGGCGTTATAGTCGTATCTTGACGTTAAATCCCTATATTCCTCAACCTTCACTCGGGAAACCATTTAACAACACCTGATCAAGTTTCCAACTTCAGATTCACATGTGAGCTCTAGTTTCACCTACTAGATTATATCAAGCATTATCTAGGTCTTACTACTTTTACGGGGTGTTACATTATACCCCACTTGGGAGCATTCGTCCTCGAATGACACTTTAAACACTTCATAAATTCTAAAATCTAACTTATCAGCCCAATATATATGCAATGCATCTAGTATGCACACAACAAAGGAAAAACTCCACTTCAAAACCAAACTCACTCAATGTAACTCAAGCGAGTAGGACTTATTTCTACCAACCCAAAAATGAATCAATTCCTATTTCTACTCTTTTTTAAAGTAGAAACTAACATCCCCTAACTAAAACATGCTCAACATGAACTCATGGAGCCTAAATTCAAAATACTTCTCAAAAAGCATTCATTCATGGAAGCATATTTCAAAGGGCATGCTCTTACTCAACTCATGAAGTCTATATGAAAGTTCTACAAATGCACTTCAACATGAGACAACTAATGCATATAAATCATTTCTACCAAGACCTAAGCAATTTCATGAACATGCATGTAAGGAAATCATGGCAGCACATAAGGCACACAATAATCCTACTAGATAGGCACACTATCCCACACATGGGGGTAAGCCTGCACAACATATCTAAACATCATTCATACTAAAAATAACTTCAAAATCCAACATAACAAGTCATAAAAGACAAGAAATCTGGAAATATTACAAAGGCATGAAACACATACCGGAACACACATGAGGAGATCACTCTTGATCTTCTCTAGAATGGAGAGCATAAAACCTATGATTACTTCAGAGATTTGGACTTGGTCTCCCTCCCTTTAGCCCTATGGATTGGACAATCTCTCTTCTTATGACCCTCATCACCAGAACCATAGCACCCTTCCTTTCCGGCTAGACACTCACCATAATGCTTTCTCCCACACTTGGAGCATGTAGACTTAAGCAACACAGATTCACTATTACTCCCTCTTAGAAGCTTAGGTTTAAATGCCCTCTCTTGATTGGACAACTTTTATTGGGTCCTAGGTTGATCATATCCCTCGAAGCTAGAATTGGAGTAATCCCCAACATCGATTCTATGTCTCTTAACTTCCCTATTTTTCTTCCTAAGCCTTGACTCCTCAACTTATTCTGCATGTACCATCAAGCTTGAGATATCCATGATGTCATGGAGCATTTCTGCTCTACATTCTTCTTTAATAGCATCGTACACACCGGTAACAAAGCGACTATTCTCATCCCTTAGATTAGAAACGAAAGACAGGGCATATTTGAACAACTTAAAGACTTTAAAGGAGTATTCTTTGACACTCATAACCCCTTGGCAAAGGTTGATGAACTCCTCAACTTTGGCTTCCCTCTTTTTACGAGGGAAGAACCTATCAAGAAAATCCTTCTTGAAAAATTACCAATTTATGGGACCCGTCCTTATGGGCCTATTATCCTTCCATTGTGTGTACCACACTTGGGCCACATCTTTCAATTGAAACCTGACCAACTGGGGGCTCTCAATAGAGGTGACCCCTTTTGCCTCCACTATCTTGTAGACCTCTTCTAGAAACTCTTGTTGTTCTTCATTCATTTTGGAACCCAAGAAGATAGGAGTGCTCATCTTAGAAAAATGTTTCAACCGTGAGGCCATGGTACTTAGATTGGGCTCTACCCGAGGCCTAACTTCTTTGTTTGATTGAGCCATTAGGGGTTGAGCTTGAGTGGTGATGGGTTGAATTTGAACCGTCATGAGTGGGTCAAAGTCTGAAAAGTTGCCCTTATCTCAACATTAGTCATGACCTTGCCAACATCATTAGGAACTTGAGGAAGAACTTGAAGAGGAACCTCTTGCTCCTCATCATCTTCCTCATTTCTCCTAACATTAGCCCTAGTATTAGCCATCACCTGAAAAACCATACGGTAAAGGTTAGGAGAAAGACCTACTAGATCTAAACTCTATAGCATGACTTAGAGAATGAAGAAATGAAGTTTTCCAAACGTCCTATAGCCTCTTACTCATAGATGTGTCGCGACTCACGCCGACGAAACAGACTCTACTAGATGTGGTTTGAGATATCCTCAAATTTATCCCAAAACCTTATGCTTTGATACCAAGTTTGTCACGAACCAGGGGTACCCACTAGATGTAACATGGAGTAGTTGACCCCGAAGGGGTTGCATACAAGCCCTTAGCACATGCTTAACATTAGATAATTGAAAATACAGGAAAATTTAAAACTTTTTCAATCAAAGACATTTTCATAAACAAGCGGAAGTCTTTACTAAACGTTTGTCTCAAACCATGTATTTAAAACTCATGAATAAAAGTCTTGGGATGCAGCCCATACAAAGTCTAAATTATAAAGAAAACATATAAGGGAAATATAGGTTCGTCCTCAAAGCTACTAGGACTTACCAAATCTTCAACTCTTCTTGCCTCTTAGAAACCTAGCCTCCAAAGCAACTCAATATCCTCAACCCTACATTTGATTAGAATGTAGGCAATATGCATTAGTACAAAATGTACCAAGTATGAAAGCTAGCACAACGTCATAAAAGCATCTCAAATGGTTAGTCAATATAAGACATAAGCAATAGAGATAGTAATAGAATCATCATAGTCATAGCCAAAATATCTAATATATGCATCATATGAACACAAGTCAACATGAGACATAGTTAATGAGCATAAGAGATAAATCATAACGATATAAGTACAATTGACTCTTAGTCATCATTACAATAATAGAACCATTCTCAAGTAACCTCAAAAGCATACAAGTGCAAAGCATAATAGCATCCCATAAAACCACCCAAGCCAAGTATCCCTTTTTAGTCATCCTAATCATGGTCTATAGGCATAGTTAAGTCATAAGATTTATTTACCATAAATGCACCACACTCCTAAGTAACCACAAAGCACACTTTTGCAATTTATGAAAGACATCCCATAATACCCTCCAAAACATAACCTTGAAGTCATCTCAGTCGTATTAACACTCATTTGGTATCACTATTGGCATACTTTATGTAGACATATGATTTATCACCTCTAGTCAACCCTATCTTGGAAGGCATCTATAGCTACAATCCATCAAGCATCACTCATGTAAGACAACACTCATAAGGTAACCCTTAGTCATACTTGTGCAAGGCATGAGTAACATCCCATACTACTACTCATACTAAGTACTTATTTAGGTCATCATACTCATGTTCCTTAATTAGAGATTAGCCCTCTTTTAAAGCATGGGAACCCTAAGAGACACATTACTAAGTATATCTTAGTTCCTTTTTGTTTAGAACCTTAAGAGATACTATCCTAGGTACATCTTAGTTCATTATACTCAAAATCTTGGAGATGCTACTTAAAGCATATTCTAAGTTCATTAATGAGTTGGACCCTATGAGATACTTCTTTTAGCATGTCTAGGTTCATTATTAGTAATATGGACTCTATAAGGCCCTGCTCAAAGATATCTAAGTCCATTTATACTTTGAACATTATGAGGCCCCTTACTAACTTGTACTAGTTCATCATTACTTAGAACCCTAGGATATACTATATTAAGTACATCTTAGTTCATTAAGCTTGAACTTTATGAGACACCACATAAAGCATACTCTTAGTTCATTTAGTTTAGTCTCTAAGAGATACCCCTTCAAGCATAATCATAGACAATTATTTTCATTGGACCCTAGGAGAAGATACTTTAGGCATAATCTTGGCCCATGAGGTTTGAATTCTAGGAGATGCTACATTTAGCACAATCTTAGTTCATCACCAATCTTGTTTAATTGGGATATAGCCTTAATCGACAGGAGAACATATGATGTCTCATGGTGTTATACAAACCATCAACGGTTGTTCCACTTGCCAAGCTGGAACCGGTTTGTTAGCTTAGTCGGATTCACTAGCTAACTTCCTACGGGGGCCTGTAGTTATGTGATACGGAGATTGATACTTGAAACCTAAACTCCATTAGGTGAGGCTTCCATCTCATAAGACACACTTAGGGAAATCAGTACTCTTCTAGGTGAGAGATCCTATGTGGAAAGCACAAACTAAGCTAGATGGGAACCTCTATGAAAGCCCAAACTCAACTAGGTGGGAACCTCCATCTTATTTAAAAATCCTTGTGGTGCTAGGCAGAAATCTCACAAGATAATCATTAAGTCTCTAGTTGGACTCAAGTAAATAGAAAGGTGTTCTTGACCACTAATCCATGATAATATATCTTTTAGACCATGTGTGAGCAACTATCACAATCCATGACCTAGGAATAAATGCTCTCTAGCCTTAGGTTCAAATAGTGAGGAGAAGTTCTTCAACCATAGAACCATTACTATGTGAGAAGTCTTTCATGTAAATTTCATATCCATACCTAGCATCGTGTCAAGAATTCTTCATTAGAAAATTATATCATTATGAACTAAGTGATTCTTTCACTTCCTACCATCTATGATTCATAAGGTGATCTATGTAGGTAGAGGTCTCTCAACACAATTCTATTCACTGACCTTGGATTCATATATGGATTTTACTCTTAAAGCCTTAGGATCTAATGTTGATCGTATTATCTTCTTGCTTAAGCCCTAATGATCATCATTCATGACTATGAATCCTCATTCTCAAAGAATCTACAACATGGAAGCATATGATGAACCTAAATTACAAGAGATTCAATCACATTCTTTGATACTAGGTGATCTTAGTCCTAATTACCCTTAGAGGTTCAATTCCATCATTACATGTCAAGATCAATAATATACAATAGAGTCTAGTTCAATTCATGATTATATGATCCTAACTTTGATCAATTACAACATATAACGTTGAATTAGGAAGATCACTCAAGAACCTTCAACATTGCCTCTAATAGCATCATCTCACAAATATCACATTCATCAACTTAGGATAGGATTTACCCTGGAAACACATGTAATCAACATAATATCATTAAACAAAGACAATTCAATTATATTTGTATATTATCCACTAGATTGGAGTCACATCCAACCACTACCCATAATGCAATCACAACCCTGGCTAGGATTGGGTTTTTGAGTTCATATTAGGGGGAATCTACAGGGATCCATGGGGTGAAAAGCCCATGGATGACTAAGCTGCATATACCTTAAATCAAAGTCCTAAAGAAAGCTTTAAAGAATGGGGAAAATCTCCTAAGGTTGCGTCCCTCTTCTCTTCTTCTTCTTCTTCTTCTTCTTCTATTCTAGAGAGATGATTTTTGGGGTCTTTAGATGAATGACTTAAAGTGTTTAGTTTAGGGGTCTATTAACTATTTATAAGTGTTTATTTAACTATCTAACCTACCCCTTAAGCCTTTAACTAATTAACTAATCAAATCCCAAACACCCAACTTAAAACTAAAATGCTTAAAACTGGCAACATTCACGACTTCATCATCCACGTACCGTAGATTTATCTACTTTCCGTAGTTTGGTCTCGTGGTTAGGGTCAGAGACTCATATTTTGCATGCCTGTGCAGGCCTGATCCACATGCATGACCCATGTGCCGTAGATTGATCTACTTGGCGTTGTTTGCAACCGTGAACAACCAAAAGTGGACTATTTTGGGGTTCTCCTCAAGGACCCCTTGGGAGGTCCTTGGGGAGTCGTAGCCCGACGTTTTACCCCTACACATGTAATTCTAAGTAGGGGAGTAATTTATTTTGATTTTAACCCTCATACAACACTCCAAAACTCCACTACAAGACTCTAGAGCACACTAGTTCAACTCATTAGTTTCTGGCCATTATAGTCGTATCTTGACGTTAAAGCCCTAAATTCCTCAACCTTTACTCGGGAAACCATTTAAGAACACTTGATCAAGTTTTCAACTTCAAACTCACAAGTGAGGCTCTACTTTCACCTACTAGATTCCATCAAGCATTAGCTAAGTCTTACTAATTTTTGCGGGGTGTTATACACACTTTCCTCAATGTGCAATATAAAAATTAATGTATTAAAATAAAATTAAACGGAGGGAGATTAAAAACCCCCCTGCCAGGCTAGGCCTAAGATGAAATCTGCACATCTGGTGTGACCTCAATATGGGAATCAATGCCCGGCTTGACACTAGCTCTTGTGGTCTGTACAATTATCTCCTCTATGGGCTGAGATCCCCTTGAGCCAGTCATGGATGTGTTGTGCAGTCAGCCCTTTGTAGCAACCCATACCAAATTGCCTTCCAAGTCCTTTAGATCCTAGAATACTACCTCCGCATGATTCTCTAGCTCCTCCTCATATGTTTGTAGTGTGTGGAATCTCCATCATCATGCGCTATAGCAAAATCTTCGATCATAGTAGCTGGAGGAATCTGAAGAATAGGTGTCATAACCACACTTGGGTCGTCTAGAATATCAATATTTTCCTAAATATCAAGATATCGGTAGACTTCAGCTCATCCACATCACATCGTACACTAGTAATATCAACTTTCAAAGTTTTTACATCTGCAGAGTTATGGTTAGATAGCTTGCAATGATCAACTTCTGCAGTACTCCCAACTCCTCCCAAATGGGGGCCAATATAGTTGTTATCGCTCGATCGACCATAGAAGGCACAACAGTCTCAACACTCAACACCCTCACATCGACCAAATATACAAGGTTTCCCATTTTATATGCCATGCCCTGTGTCAAGGGGGGATAGAAAACAGAAGTAAGGGAATGTGCAGTAAAGGTTGAGGAGCTGGGTATACCTGTCAGCTAAACTGCCGGAGTAAACTGTGTAGTGTCGGCCTCCATGGCCTTTAGATCAACCACCGTAGAAGTGTCGACTGATGCCTTCTTCTTCCTTTCTGCCTCATCTTTTGTGTACTCAGCCTCAATCCTCTATGTATTTGTAGATGATGTCATAGTCACCGTAGGATCTGTCTTAGCCACAAAAGTGCCCACCAGCTCGGCGACACAAGTTACTTATAAGGTTTGGTTTTTATTGGCCCTCATCACCATATCCTGTCAAATTATGGCCCCGAGATTTAGCTACTCCACATTACAATACACCCAGTAGTGTAATCTTTAGATGTCAGATAATCCATTCATTCTATGAAGGCATCAAAGTGCTGGAGAAGAAACAAAACCAATACTGAGCAACAACATTCAAGTATTTCTTCTCAATCACCGTCCCCACCTCTAGCGAGGGAGGAGTAGAACCACTCAGCAATGGGGCCAACCACCACTTCAAGTAATCCATTGTTTTAGTATTTACCTTATCAACCAAAGAATCAATACTGGTGTAGTTCAGTTCAACATATCATTAATTTCACTTTCACTACACATGACCATTTTACCACACACCTCAATAAAATCGACCAGTGCCATTGACCCATGTTTCATCTTCCCTTTCGGGATCAACTTCAGATAACCAACATTAAAATCCTGAACCCATGAAGGAATATTTGGAGTTAGGGGCTTGGTGAACTATTAAAACTAGTGGAAACATAATGTCTCCCTGACAACCGGATACATGTCCACTCCATCATCCATAAACAAATGTTTTTCCACAAAAATAGTCTCCAAGCAAGTGGATTTCGATAGGTTAAAGGACCATGGAGAAGGCATTGGGGCTAGAGGAATTTTAGTTGCCTGTCCGGCTGTAAGTGTTGGAGGCTTCGGGAGTGCTGGAAAGCTAGCCAAAGAATCATGAACTGCTTTAGGTAGCAGTTCAGAGCATTGTCATTTGAGCAAATCTCCCTAAGTTTTCTGTGTATGTATTGGAGTCCTAGAACTTTCTACTACTTGTTTCTTCACCTTTCCTTTAATATTCCCCTAAGGAGGTTTAGCCTGAGTAGCTGGGGGAGGTGTTACCTCTACTGTGATTATAACCACTTTTGCCTTCTTCCTGAGTGCTGGACCTCTTACAGGAAGCTTTGGTGTATCCATATTTGTAGAAAAAAACAAAAAAAAAAACACATCCGGATGCAAAGGGTTTGAGAAATATCCCTTTTTAGAAAGTTGCACGAAAATTCGCCAAACCACTCGGAGAGAAATAAAAGGCTTGCAGAAAGTTACAAAAAAATTCAAAATAAAAGGGCGAAATGAAGGACCGTTCGGTGAGTCACCGAGTTCACTCGGTGATCAAAAATTACCTCACCGAAAGTTACAAAAATAATGAACCAATATGAAAATCAGAAAGGCGAGATCAATGTTATTCGCCGAGTCATTTAGTGAACTCGGTGAGCACAAGAATATCGCTCAAAGTCACAGAAGAATTCACCAACATTTTATGTCAAAAAGGCGATATGGAAGGTCAATTGGCGAACCACCAAGTCACTTAGCGAGCTCGATTAAGCTTGCCAAATGGCCCGACGTGCCACATTCCCAACCCAAACTCCAATTCTCAACAAATAGCCTGCAATAACCAATTTCAAAGACAATTCAACCAAATTCAAGCTTACCCATAATGATTATCTATGTTAGGGTACTCAGAATCCCCCCTCCCCCACCCCATTTGATCTAAATTCAACCAAACAATGATTTTACCCTTAAGAACAATGTCACCCAATCCATCATTGGGTAAATTCATTTTTTTGGTGGAATCTGGGTTACTCAGGCTACACCGACATCAAATCCAACATGCACACTGATAATTGACATAATTAACTGACAATATTTCGGTTCAAGTGCGATCGATCGCGTGTAGTGACAATCAAGGGTTGGGATCGTTTCCATAGAGAGTGGTTTCAAGAATTAATAGAAAAATAAAATCACATTCTAATTAGTCATATCTATAAACATTATCAAATACAAACATAATAAATCTAAGGGGATGTACAAACGTCAATTATCAATAGGGGTTTGTATTCATTAACAACTATAAAAAGAGCAAAAATATAAGGAAATGAGATATAGAGATGGGATTCTTGGGATTTGATTGGAATACGAGATAAACTAGACCATCGGGTACATGCTTATGATAGTAAATTGTTGAGTATTTGTTACTAGGCTAGACTATAGTGGGGGTAAATTCTCTCTCTAGCAGCTTACCCCTAATCAACTCGGTTTCTCTCGAACATCGAGTTGCTGCATTAAGCATAACCTCCACCTTAGCCCAAATATGTGGGAGAAGGACTACGATTCACTCTCTCAAGCTGAACTTATGTCGACCCAATACCAACGACCATCAATTTAGTAGGCTTAGTTTTACAACCTCTCTCTCGAGCAAGTAAAAAAAAACTAAGATGAAATCATATTAAACACTACAATTCCATTAAGTTCATACACAACTGCTAAATGAAATCACATTTAAACAACAAATAAACCATCAACAACTAAGACCCAACAGTTAATTAAACCCATATTCACAAAGTCACACCCCAAGAATTGGAGTTTTAGCTAGACATGTAAAAGAGATAAAAATTTATACCAATATCAATTTCCATCAACTTGGTGTGAAGAATTAAGTGTTAAAACACGTTTAGAGTGAAGAATCTTCAAGACACGTCCAATTTCTTTGAGTTGAAACTCTTTGAATCTTCAAGGTCTTAGAATGAAGCTTCCAAAACCCTTTAAAACATAAATTCTCTAAAAAACTGTAAAAAGTTAGAATAATAGAAGTGATACTAAGCTAGAAATTTTAAACAAGTATTTATAGTGTTTGAAAATTTGTGCTGCAGAGGACCATTCGATTCAGTTTGTTGGGATCGCCGATACACTCGGCAATCTGCCTTTTGGTCAATTTCATCGCCTTCTTGCTTTAGCCTTACGTTGCTTCACGTTTTGAGTCGTTAGGTGATATGGAATTGCTTTGCAGAATAGCTCGACGACACGTCGACTGCTCCATTTCATCACCAACTAGATCTTTCCCTTTAGGGCTTATCACACTGAAACAAAAGGTGATCTCCAGTCTGATCGACGACTCGCCAATTGGGCTTGACGTTCTTCAAGCCTTCATTTCTTCGTTCTCTTCAGCCACCTTTTTCCTTTTTGCCACATAGTGTCCATGTTTTGCCTCGAACTCCAAATACCAGAAACTAGAAGGATTTACATCAGCTATTGAGAAAAAAATATGCATATGAGGACCCTAATTCTAGCAAAATATAGCCTTAAATAAGTCCAATTTGTGGACTCGTCAGTACGCCAACTTAAACTTTTGGTTGTCCTTAAGTTAAACTCAAGTTCAGCAGTTTAAAAGAGATGTCTCAAATAGTGCTACACAAGACTCAACCATGAATGTACACAACAAAACTCAACTTACTCATGCAAGGATCAATTGTATACTCAAGGACTCAAGTTGTGACACACCATTATTAAAGATTCTCAAGCTCACTATACTTGCTTCAAATTCAAGTTCGAACTCAACAAAGGTATTCAAATGCCCTCACATAAAGAATTATTCAATATTCACACACAATGGTTTAATCATTTAAAGCTTCGAAATCAAATGCAACGCTCACTCTCATAAAGAAGAACGAAATGCATGCTTTCACCCATATATTTGCCCAAAATTTCCAATCAACAATTGTTTCAGCTCACTCAAGATCAAAAAGGTCTTTTCAAGGCTTGTAATCGAGCTATGTGCGAAGATATGGTCATTTAGGCTCAGTGACTTTCATCCTTGTGAAATCTGGTGCTCACAACACTTCTTTTCCTCTTCTTTCATCATTTTATTTAGTTCTCATAAGTCATTCCATTATTCACTCTCCATGGATTGTTCGGGAGCCCCATTTCTTTTGTACTTTATTCCGCAACATTTTAATTCTTTTTCTTTATCTTTTTCTTACTTTTTTTTTGTATGGAGGGGTTCCATTTTTTTCAACACCATGCGTTAAAGGCGACTTTTTTTGCACTTCTAGACTTGCCTTCTCTTTACACCTCAGCTCCAACTTAGGCTTTTGGCCTAAGTTGTCTATTCAATCAACCACAATTCAAGAGGATGATAGGTAGTGAATAAAGAGAGGTCATGTTTTCATCATGTTTCTTCCAAAGAAAGGTAAGGCTCAATGGGTGTTTAAAAGAGGTTCACACACTCACAAGGTAGGCCACAAAAGAGATCTATTTCAAATTGGCTCACACTCTTCGAATTTGCCTAAGATGATATCAAGAAATAGCCCTACTTAGTTGACTGGGCCAACAGGGCAAATTCTAGCTATTATCATGCATGGCTCACAATAAGCTCATCACACAAGGCATTGACACCAAAGTCAAATAAGACTTCACATTTTCTCTAGTGTGAAACGTTCATCAAAAGAGAATCAATTCGATAATTGGCTAGTCACAACGAGATGCAAAGAGTTCACATATTGATTATGTAACTTAACTTGGTCTCATCGTAGCCACACATTCATGTTCGTTCGATTGTAAGCACTATTTGTGTCATCAATATTTATCAAAATCGAGACTCAAATTTGTAAGAGAGCAGCCACATTCAACACAGAATGGGTGGCAAAATTTTTTTGAAATGGTCAAAAATCATTTACAAGTTAAAGGAGCCACAAGCTCAAACGTATGCTAAAAACAGTATAGAACACAATTTTAAGAACAACGACCAAAATATATAAACAAAACACGAACATCAATATTCACAAAAAAGGTGGGCCTCAACCCACCACAAATAAAAACCATTTGTCCTCAGATGAAAATAAAGTAAAGTATCCAAAAGTGAAAGAAACTAACATAGAGAGAGAGGTAAGGAGGGGATCATGCCTAAATGATCTCTCCATCTGTCTGGGCATCGATGCCTGGAGTGACCTCAGAAGGAACAGCTCTAGTGGATCCAGCAAAAGGTGTATTTTCGAGGGAAGCCTACATAACTGAATCTATCTTGGCTACTTCGGTCTCAGTCAGGTCTTCTTTTTCAGCTCCCTCAGTCTCCTGAAGCATCTCCTCATCCATTTCGGCCTCCGACTCAAGATCTATTGTCTGCTCTGTTCTATGCTATGTTTGTTGGTGGTTTGAGGCATCTCAGGTACATCTCAAATCTCCACTGTTCCAAAGACCATGGACATATCGGTGGACTTCTAGTATTCCACATCTTTTCTCAGATCAGCAATGGTGTCTCTTAAAGTCATCACCTCCTCTGTGGCCCTTTGGTAGCATTGACACACCGCTATCCTAGCCGCTAGGGCATCTATGGTAGTGCTCAGTGGTGTCACGGCATCAGCGAGGGCAGTCTGAATCATTCCAGGAACATAGGCCTACAGACTGGCAGTCCGATGATCGGCAGATTGAGAAAGCTGCCACATTTAGAGTAGGAAAGCCTGGGTAAGTGGAGGCTGGGAAACAGCAGCAACAGCAGTAGGTCTAGGAAGCAGTGCAAAAACAGAATATCCTAGAGCATCAACATGAGTAGAAGTGGAAATAGCTATACCTAGAGGCCCAGGGGCCGAAGGAGCCAAAGATACCCCTGCATGTGATAATTTTGAGTATACATCTGGGGAAAAATCCACCGGGGTTGCCTTCTTCTTTTCTGCATAATCCTTAAGGTACTTAACTTCGATCATTCTGATATCGGTGGAGGATGTGTGAGTTACTTCCATATCCTTCTTTACATCTCAAGGCACCCGAGAACGTCTTCACAACTTGGTGACCAACACCGGGAAGGAAAGTGAGGTCTGGCGCTGTTTTGCATTCATAAGAATATCTGAAGCAATGATCATCCCCAAATTTATTCTAGTTTCCTTTATGATGCAACCTAGACAGGTTGCCTTAGCAAGGAGAATGATCGACTCATTCTGGGATGAGATAATTGTGTTGCTGATAAAATCGAAGCAGAATCTTACAGCTATGTTCAGATCTTTCTTTTCAATCGGGGCCCCTTCCACCAACCATTCCACAATATCATTTGACATTAATGGGGCTACCCAATTTTTCATCTCATCCAGTTTCTCTGTTTTGATCAAGTGCTGGCAGTTATCATTAATCTTCGTGGACATGCCTAAGACTATGTTGAATTTGTCATCATCGCACTTTACCCTTTTCCCTCTAACTACCACATGGTAAACTAGTTTGAAATCAACTGCTTGCCTCTTTTTCTTGTGTATCAAAGCACTGTAGGCAGTGTAGAACTCACGAACCCAATTTGGAATATATGGGTCACGGGTTTTGGTGAAGATCTGAAATTTATGCGCCTTCAGACATCGCATAATCTTTGGGTATCGATCAATAACTCCATCTATGGATAGACACTTCTCCTTAATAATTTTCCTTAGACCCTCAGTCTTGAATCTATTCATCGACTTTGGAGGGGGGCACCGTATTGGGGGTGCCAGCACCATTGCTTGTTCTAGGATAAAAGGAGTAGGGTTGGCAGGCTGAGGGTTCCTGATTCTAGATGGATCATTCATCTTTTAGATTGTAACTCCGACCGCTGTGCTATGACGAGCTCATCATCATCTGATTTCATAGTTTGAGGCTCCTGATGCTCATCCTCACCCTCAGATGAAGTAATGTAAGTGGCATACATGCCATCACTGTCAGAGCTTGCTTCTGATAACTCATATGCCTTAGCTTTACCTTTTCCTTTCCCACAAGTTATCAACTGTTTGTGGCTTGGTCACTAGATGCAACTGCGTTCTCTTTCAATGTAATCCCCTTTCCTTTCCCTTGGCGTGGCATGTTTCTCCCAGAAACTTTAGACCTAGTATTGTCTGCAAAATATCAAAAAAAATTTAAAACAAACTTAATCACATCCATGTAAAAATAGATGTAGAAAGACTTGCCGAATTAATCGGTGAGTCATCAAATCGCTTCGACGCGCTAGGTCAGGCTCGCCGTAAGGATTGGCTTAAAAATTGTTAAAAATTGGCGATGGGAAAGACCTTTCAGCGAATCACCAACTACTTTCAATAAGCAAGGGTTTCTCCACCAAAACTTATAGTGCAACAAAGGTTTAGGTGTGCAGACAAACGGCGATCAAAAATACTTTCGACGAGTTACCGAGTTCTTTTGGCAACCTCAGAATATGAAAGAGATGAACGGATAAAAGAAATGTGTATCCTCAACCTCATAAGATTATATGAACTTCAGAAGATGAAGGATTCAGAGACAGTCAAAGAGTATTCTGATAGATTACTCAACATTGACAACAATGTAAGATTACTTTGCTCTGAATTTCCTGATTCTAGATTGGTTCAAAAAAATTCTTGTAATAGTCCCCGAAAGGTTTGAAGCAACTATTTCCTCTCTGGAAAATTCTAAGGATATGTCAACAAATAGTTTGGCAGAATTATAGAATTCTTTGCTGGCACACGAACAGAGAAAACTAATGAGGTCAGAAGGGTTTGTTGAGGGTGCACTACTTGCAAAAGCTCAATCAAACCAGGAAGACAAAGGAAAGATGAAGTGGGAAAAGAAGGAAAACTTAGGTTCTCATTCTCCTCGGGACAATAAGGGAACAAGAAATGATTTTCCTCCTTAGAAGCATTGTTGAAAAAAAAGGGTCATCCAACATTGAAATGCTGGAGATGGCCAAACCAGCAATGTGAGAAATGTCAGAAGACGGGACATCAGCAAAAGATTTGCAAAACCAACCCTCAACAAAGTAATGTTTCACATATAGCTAATCAGGAAGATGAAGTGACACTCTTTGTAGCTACCTATTTTGCAACCAGTAGCTTAAGTAACTACTGGCTTATTGACAGTGGTCGCACAAACTACATGACATTTGATCATGATCTATTCAAGGAGTTGGATACTTCAGTAATTTCCAAAGTACATGTTGGAAATGGAGAGTATATTTTTACAGAAGGCAAAGGTACTGTGGAAATTAAGATTGCTTCAGGTACAAAACAAATCAAAGACGTGTATTTTGTACCTAATATAAGTCATAGTTTGTTAAGTGTTGGCAAGATGCTTGAGAATGGTTTCAAACCTCTCTTTCAAATCAATTATTGTCAAATCAAGGATGAATATGGCAAAAATTTATTCCAAGTAATGATGAAGGGAAAGAGCTTTACACTGGATCCTTTAGTGCATGAGGAATATACTTATTTTGCAACTACGATCAATGCACAAGTTTGGCACAAATGGCTTGGACTTTCAATCATGAAGCTATAAAGAACCTACAGAAAAAAAATCTCATTCGAGGGCTGCCTAACCTAGAAGCTAAAATACCTGATTGCAAATCATGTCGATTTGGCAAGTAAAAAAAGTCCTCCTTTAAACAAAGCAACTTGGAGAGCTACTTAAAAACTAAAGTTAATCCACACAGATCTAGTTGGTCCTCAAAGAACTCCGTCACTCAAAGGGAGTATGTATTATATAGTTTTCATTATTGACTATACGATAATCTGTTGGATTTACTTTCTTAGGTTCAAGTCAGAGGTTGTCACTATCTTCCGAAAATTTAAGTAGTGGATCGAAACTCAAAGTGGTTGTAAGATTCAAATTTTATGGTCCGACAATGGAAAGGAGTACACATCTGATCATTTCAGTATATTTTGTGAAGAAGCTAGGATTGAACACAAACTCAGTGCTCCATACACTCGACAACAAAATGGAGTTAGTGAGAAGAAGAACCATACCATAATGGAGATCGCTAGATGTTTGTTGTATGATAAGTGTTTTCCAAAAGAGTACTGGGCAGAAGCTACACATACTTCAGTCTTTCTACTCAACATGCTTCCAAAAAAGGCATTAGAAGGAAAGCCGCCATTTAAAGTTTGGTATGGTTATAAACCGTTTTTAAAATATCTCAAAGTGTTAGGGTGCTTGTGCTTTACTTATGTGCCATAGACTAAAAGAGATAAGTTGGATTAAAAGGCAGAAGTTGGTAAATTTATGGGTTACAACACTGTTTCTAAGGCGTATAGTGTTTTCCAACTTCATATAAGGAAAATCTTGATAAGTAGAGATTTTCATTTCATGCAAGATGAACAATGGAACTGGAAAGAAATATAACCAGCATTCATTCCAAATCAAAGTACAATGCTCCAACTGAAAGAAGATGAATTGGTGGATGATATACCGGTAATAGGCACATGATCTCTCTCTGATATCTATTAGAGATGCTATACGATTGTTCTTGAGCAAACATATTTTTGGGAAGCAGAGAACGATCCAAAATGGATAGTTGCAATGAAAGAGGAACTCACCGTGATTGAGACAAATCAGACATGGACACTTGTGAAAAGACCTGAAGACAGGAAATTCATAGGAGTGAAGTGGATTTCTAGAACCAAGTTAAATGCAGATGGCTCTATCAACAGGCACAATGCCAGACTAGTTGTGTATGCTCAAATTTTTGGTATTACTTTTTCTGATACATTTTCTCATGTTGCTAGATTAGAAACCATCAGACTAATATTGGCTACAGCTGCACCAAATGGTTAGGAAGTGTTTTAGTTGGACGTTAAATCTGCATTCTTGAATGGCTTTCATAAGGAGGAAATTTATGTTGAGCAACCTAAAGGATATGTAGTAAACATGCATGAAGATAATGTGTATCGGCTCAAAAAAGCTTTATATGGACAAAAGCATGCACCAAGAGCTTGGTACAGTAGGATTGATAAGTATGCATTTGGTTCAACCGGGCTTTACAAAATGCCTTAGTGAAGCTAGTCTCTACATTAAGGGTGTTTATATTAATTTTATGGTTATTTCACTATAGGTAGATGATCTACTGGTTACTGGAAGTAATAGTGAACTTATCAAGAAATTTAAAGAAGATACACGACATACTTTTGAGATGAGGGATTCGGGAGAAATAGTGTATTTTATGTGAATGGAAATCAAGCAAGAACAAAATGAAGTGTTCATCTGTCAAAAAAAGTATGCAAAAAACATTTTGACAAAGTTCAAAATGGAAAATTTCAAAGAGACAGCTACTCCAATGTGTAAAAAGGTGATGTTTAATAAGAATGATGAAGCTAGAAATGTGGATGGGACTCTTTACAGGAGTTTGGTTGGCTGTCTCATGTATCTTACTGCTACTACACTCGACATTTTTATATGTTGTAAATCTTCTATCTAGATTAAGTAATTGTGCAATTGATACTCATTTTAGAGTAGCTAAAAGGGCGATAAGATATATTCAGCAAACATTGTATTTTGGAAGCAAATTCTATGCGAATAAGAAGTATGTGTTGCAAGGGTATTCTTACAGTGATTGGGGTTGCTCTTCCAATGACATTAAAAGTGCTTCCAGTTATTGTTTTAATCTTGGTTCAGGATTATTTTCTTGGTGTTCTAAGAAGCAAGAGATCGTTGCACAATCAATAACTAAAGATGAATTCATAACAGCAACAGCTACTGCAAATCAAGCCTTATTACTTAGAAAAGTGCTACTTGATATGAATTTAAAGAAAGAAAATTGCACAGAGGTGTTTGTGGATAATCAAGCAGCTATTGCCAAAACCTTCTGAAGGAGCATATTTGCATTTCTCCGAGAAAGACTTGGAATTTACAGCAATTGAAGCAAGGAGGAGTGTTGATTACTTGCCTCAGTTACTGCTGTAATTAGTTAATTAAAGTTTCTGGATTTTTTCTAACTTTTAAGCCATCTTCAACATTATAAGATAGTTGCAGTTTTATGGAAGTAAAGTTGCTATTTTTAAGAGTTTGTGTTGTCATACAATCATATGCAAAGTAGTTGCTCATATATAGGTTAGTTATTTTATTTTTTCTGTATTTAAACATATTCTCAGTTCAATTAAAGATCATCTCTCAACCAGAAAATATTTTCTTCTCTTTTTCTTGTCTTTTTTTTTTCTTTATAGTGTTGAAGTTTTGAAAAAGAACTCCAACATTTAATTCCTAATTATTACTTTAAAATAAACAATTAATGAAATAATATTAATTGAATTAGTTTATTAAAGAAAGACAACATTTCATCAACTAAGACAAATAAGAGTGAAATAGTTCCCTCTAGAGCATCCACAAATAAGAATATCAACCTAGTCTCTTCTTCTGATATTTGATAGATTGTGGCCAAGTGCTTGAGTTATGATGCAGCTAGGAGGAACCTGCTACAACCAGACACAACAGCTAGGGCTAGCACACCTTTTCCTTCAATTGAGCAGGTATATATTACCTCTTCTACTCTACCTTCTGCCCCTACTATTTATATATCTACTGCTGCTGCTTTGAGACCTACCTCATCTCCTATCACTCGTCTCTCCTTGACCTAGTAATGATTTATAAGATGGGAATCCTTGCTTGATCAACATATGTTAGAGCAGCACGGGTTGAGACGGAAATGCCCGGGATCATTGATCGGGCTATTGAGAAAACCTTAGCTCCTTCGAGAGAGAGAGAGAGTTACTAGGTATGAGGGGTTGGTCAAAGGTTGGTGGTAGTTCTTCATTAATGTTTGCTTTTGTGCGAGGTTGCTACTTTGAAGACTTCACTTAAGTGAACCACTTCTCACTTTTAGAACTTTATAGGCCAATTTTCGCAGGTCATATTCTATCTATATCGATGAGCTCAAGGCCTATTAGGTGATCCACCCAACCTTATTGGGTGAGCCTGTGCACATAAAAAGTTCTCCAAGTCATATTTTGGAAGGATTTCAGCCCCGAATTTAATTTCATTAAAGATCATTGTCTTTAAACCTATTAAAATCAACTTCAAAAACTTTAAAATCATGAGATTTGGTAGAGTCGAAGGCCTAATCTAACCTAAATACAAAAACTCAAAATTAAACTATGAATTAAATTTATTTAGATATTAAGGAGTTACCTCCCATGAAGCAAAAAATTTATCGTCGAGGCACGACACTGGTTACATCAACCTTTGTATTTCAACTCTTAGACAATGAATCTTCTCCCCCACTTTAGATCATTTTCATTCTGAAGATAATGGGTAGTACATGAGGGCATCAAGTTTCTCTCGAACTCTCCACTCTGATTAATTGAATTTCTTACCAAACTTAAAATCATTTTTTCGCTATGGAGCATTAGGCAAATTTAAGAAGTTCACTAGGTCAGTTGAGTATTGACTCTTATAATTTGTAACACCCCAGAAAATTTTTGAGCTAAGACTCGAACCCTTTTTCAGTGAGAGTTGGATTGTACAAAGGAATTTAAAATTTCTCAGGTATTAAGGTCAGATCGTTAGATATAGCACCTTCAGTTCTAAAAAGAATTAAAGAGAATTCACCCAAGTCATTCCTTAGTTAATTTAAGTTTAGGGTAAACTTCAAACAACCATAACTTTCAACATAGAATGAGTTAGGCGACCCATAAGATATCAAATGAAAGGTCTTGGAACCCTCTCTCCAACACCGCTGATTTTGCTAATTTTCGAGCTTTTATGAGGGAGATATGCCCTTTTGAAACCAGGTTGTCAATTTAAGGAAAGTTACTAAAAAATAGGAGGGGTATTTTAGTCTTTTCATTAACCCCACTTATTCTAAATAGGAATTACACCCAATTAAGGGTCAAAATTGATTAAAATCAGTTTCATTCATCCACCAAAGCATTTAGGGCTTAGAGAGATGATTCAAGAGGAGATAAAGTTCAATTTTTCAAGTGTTCATTCAAGAAATTCAACATTTCGGCAAGATCCTAGTTCTCTGAGCTATGTAAGCTTCTATAGTGTTGGGTTTTTTCACCCACACACCAATCATAATTTTCTTTCGTGTATATATCCATAAATATTGAGCAACTTAATTTCTTAATGAGTTCTTGATAAGTGTTCTTGAAGTTTCCTTATCGATTATGTTTTGATGTAAGATTCTACTTGGGTCAGCTTCAAACGACCATATCTCTTCAAATACAAAGAGTTACGTGGCCCATTACCTTTCAGTTTAAAGGTCTTTGAATTATCTTTCCAACTCAACAAATTTTGCGTCAATCCAATTTCCAAGTGAAAAGTTATGGCAATTTAACTAAATAATGTGGTGCAGTTTCGATTTAGCCACTGGGAAATTCTAAATAGGGTAATATTCTTCTCCTTATACCACTAGGAAAACTTTATAAATGGATATATTGACTCCTATAAAGTCCTAAATAATCCTGTATCTATCGTTTAATTCATCATTCTCTTCTCTCTTTAACCCTAGGGCAAAACCTTGATGTACGTCTTTTAATCTTTTTCAGGATTCTTCTTCAAGGTAAGTCTTTCTCCAAGAATTCCATTCTTTTCAACTCAAATTCCTCCATAAAATTATGAATCTCTAATAAAAATCATAATTCTTGGCCATAGAGATTTCAAGAAACTAATTCAAGAATCTCAAGTAAGGTTTTCTTGATCGTTTACCTTCAAGCTAGAGTTTCAAGTCTTCAAATCAAGTTCTTCTTCAAGGTTATTTAAAAACCTTGTTCTTTCAGGTATGTAAGGCTATCATAGTGTTGGACTAGTTCATCCTCACGACCTAAATCTACTTTCAAATCAGTAAAAGAGTAATGTAGGATTCTTTCTCTAGATTTGAGTATTCTTGAGATAGGTTGATTTTGAGTTATTGAATTCCTGATTCTTTTGAAATTACTTTCCTAAGTATCGAGTTTTATATTTTTATTGAGATCCTTGAGTTGATTTGTTCATCTCAATAATTCAATATGAACCCTATTCTGAGTTATAAATCATGAGAAGTTCTTTTAGAGCCTACACTTGAGTTTTAAACTGAGTTTTTGAGGAATTAATGAAATTTTTGAGAAAATGTTTAAAGGTTATATATATATATATATACACACACACACACACACACATTAATTATTGGACTTGGAAGAGAAGTTCATAAGAGTATATTTTTTGGAAGGTAATTACGCCTCATGCTTTGAAAAGTATTTCTAAGTAATGTTAGAAGTTCATTATTTGTAATGGGTGAATTGAGCACAAAGTTATATTAATTATTTTGGGAGTAATATCGAGCAACGACTTGGGTTAGAGTTTTTTATGATTTGGAAGTTCGATAGAACTACGTAGCCAGCGTAGGATAGGATAGCATTGATTCTTCATGTGTCTCCTCATTGCCTCTGAGAAGGCCAATTAGATGGATCCATAGTCACAACATTATCCTATACCCCGACAAAGTATAGGATGGTCCTAGCAGTGTGAGGCGAAACGTTGTATAATTGTTAGGCTCATGATAATGGTTGTCGGTTAGAGCAACTCCCCACAAGTAAAGTATATTATTATCATGTTGCTTTCATTGGATATTTTATTGTAAAGCTTAAATGATTTTCACTTCATGTTCATGTATTGATTCAATTGAGTTGCTTTCCGACATTCAATTCAGTTATTTATTTACTATGCTATGTTACTTACTTGTACATTACATGTACTAATGTCATTCGACCTGTATCCTTTTATGATGCAGATATAGGTAATCATGATTATCAATAGGCGCTTCGTTGAGATCACTCTACACTCCAGTTAGCTTTGGTGAGCCTCCTACTATTCTAGAGGACTTCACAGTTCCTTTTAAGTTATCAATTTTGAGGTGTTGTGGATCTTGTCCCAAAATCCTTCCTTAACCGTAGAGGCTTCATATATAGACAATTTTGGAGAGTCTTTTAATTTCAGATATTTAATTTAAAAATTATGTTTCATACTAAATATATTCAAAAAAGTTTTGAGATACAATAAATTGTTTTTAAATGTTTCTTCCAATTTGAAGCTTATGTATGCTTGAGTTAGTCTTCCACTTATAGCTATCCAGTATGAGGGTTCGCTTGAAAGCCATCAATGCTTCTCGAGTGTCAGCCACGTCCAGGGTGTAGGCTCGGGTCATGACTAGTAATTGGCCTCCAAGTGAGTGATTTTGCATCTTGGAGTTTTATTGAATTAGAATGGTTGCATACACACAATTGCTCATCAATGATCATCTCAACCCATTTTTCTTCACATATTTTTTTTCGAGCAACCCACTATGATCTAAGATAGATTTGATCGTGTACTCTAAAATTATAAATGAAAACATGAAAATAAGAAACAATCTATTTCATGAATAAAATCATGATATCAAACACAAAAGTAATAGAATGAGAAATCAAAGCTCTAAAGGAATCGCATATTGCTAGCACCAAATCCAAATCTCAATAATAAATTAGAACCATAAATAAAGCAATATAATGAAAGGGAAAGAAAATATGATATGAAATATTACTGTTAAGAACACAATCTTCAATCTAAAAGATGAATAATGAGGCTACTTGCTAGATAGAAGAAAAAAACAAAAACCTTACCCTGACCTAAAAAGACACTTACCACCCTAATCTTATCTCGATTTAAAAGTCTCAACCAAAAACTATTTAATTCCAATACTATGAGTTCTTCAATAATATTCTAAGCTAAACTAAAAGAAAAAATTTAACAATGATCAATAATTGAATAATGAAAAAAAATTTCTCCTCGGTCGTTTGGGAGAATTTGGGTTGAAAATCTGTAAAATTCCAATTCTACCCTTGTCTAGAGATCTTGGCCTTGCTAAATCGGCTAGATGTTTGCAAAAGTAAAAATCCTATTGCTAAAGAAAACCATGCCTTTCGTGGTTCTTTCGCAAAAGTGAAACTTATCTGATCTCTTAAGAGACTAGTTAGAGAAGAGAACTTCTCTTCGCAATAGCAACATTAGAGATAATTTTTCTACAAGTGTAGTTAATTTCTCTACAATTTTCCATTATGTTCCATTCAAGAAACAAATACTTGAAGTCAACACAACTCAATCAATAATTAGACTCTTTCTCTACTTGATTATCATAAAATCATAAGAAAATAGTCTCAAATAATTGGAAATTCCCTACTCATCTGGATTGTGATTCTCACGGTTCCATCAACTCTTCAAGGACAACTTTAAACTTGAGGCATGATTGGTTTGGGCCCCGAGGCTTCCTGTCTTAGTTTGTTCCATTAGGCATTTAAAATTAAAGTTCAAGACAAGGTTTGTCTTTTTTCAACATTCTTGTTAAACACAATTGGCTTAAAGTTCCGTCAACTTGTTAGATTTGAAATGTCAAGTTTAATCAAGAATGAAATTTTTTGTTGTTCCATAGTCTTCCAATCTGATTTTAAAGCCTACTAGGAAGTTGACTAAAACTGTAGCATGGTGGGACCCAGTTTTTGTACATGTGGGGTTTCGAATGACTACACGGTACCTTATCAAGATTTCAGAGTTTAAGCACATCCGTTGTTGTGCAGGAAGTTGTTGCAGCTCAAGGTGTGCCTTGCATTTGTGGTGTCTTAGGTCCCTAGCCAGCACATTCACAAGCCAAGGGGCCATATTCGCGGATGGTCGTAGTCTTTGCCAGTGCATTCACGTGAAGCAGTAGCATTTACGATTGCCTACAAAATTGCCAGCCGTGTTAGGGAGGGCCAGCTAACTAGAATTATAATTAAGACCAATTGCCCATTTTATAGATTTATTCCTCTTTTTCAAAAGATGATTTTCAGAGCTTTGGAGCTCCAAATTTGGCAATTTTAGTTGCAATGATTGGGTTTTAGAGTGGTGACGTGTTGGAGCTATAGTGTGGGGAGCTGTGAGAAGAGGTAATTTCTACCCGGATAGGGCTGCCCAAGTCTTTTTTGGTGACTTTTCTTTTATTCTATTGCATATACTATTTTAGCCCTTTTCTGAGCTCAGATTATGCCCATTTTTTGGGTATAAGTTCCTTTAGCTATTCATGATCTTTTGGCCAAGTCATTTCTTGGATTCCTGGTATGGGTCCCACTTTCTCATTTTAACTCAATTTTTGGGTCTTTCTCTAATTATTTCAAATGTTATGTCTAAATTTCCATATTGACGTTGAGACAAAAAATGTGCTAGTATGGCAATACTCGAAGGTTATTTGAAGAGGAGAACTCGAGTTTAGTAGTTTTGGAGCACGTGTGTTTAACTTTGAGGTATGTTACGGTGTACTTATTCTTACATTCAGATTTCTTGGATAATGTTTCCCATTGAGTTGTGTGATTTGGGATTGTTAGTTAAGGGTTAGGGTTATCTTCCAAATCTTTTTTTTATTCCCGTTTGCACCTTACACTAGTTAAGATTTGTGCAATCCTTAGTTTAGGTTGGAGTTTCCTTTTTAGGCATTTGTTTAGTGTTTTTTTTTTTTTTTTTGGGGGGGGGGGGGGGGGGTTGTTTGCCCATTCTCTTTGGGTAGTTAGTGCAATTAAGGCATTGGTATGACTCTAGGTTGACGCTTAGTTTTCATAACTTCTTCTTGAGAGTGTTTCTTTGGTTAGGTTACCTTCCCTATTGCGAGGACCGTGTGGATTTTCTTGCTTTGTGAGGTTTGATTTCGTTATACTGGTAAGTTTAATGAAATATCAATTCTTTCTTTAGACTTAGATCCTAGGATGAATATCATCCTCATAGCATGGAGCTACTTTTTCTATACTTTTGGGTGGTTTTATTCCTGCAGGAGAGAAGAATATTGAGTTAGTCCTTTGCGTGTTGACTATTTGTGATCCCCTTTGCTGTTTCATTAGAGTATTTATACTTTAGTTATCGTTGTTGAGTTAGATAGAGTATTTGGCCCGAGGCTTTTGTCGAGGACCAATTGGATTTAAGGTTATTCCTCTTCTTTACGAGTGCGATGTTTACAATTTATATTGTTTGTGTTTATCAAAAAAATTTTGGATGTTAAAGAACAAGTAGACCGTAGCCTACTTGTTCTTAAGCATCCAAAAAATAACAACCCGAGACTACACCTTAGTCATACCACAATGCTTAAACTCACAGGTGACTCTAAGCTTAGTCATACCACAATGCTTAAAATCACAAGTGACTCCAAGCTAACCCATGTTACTAGCATACTCATAAGCATCTAAAAATTACCATGTAAAAGAATTAAAATGAATCATCGGAAGTATAATTGTGTAACAGTAGTTCAATATATTTTGTAACAATGTTTTTCTATATAACAATTGTAATTTGAAATGAATATGGAATAGAGTATAGTGAATAAAACAAGTCTAACTAACTATCTATGCAACCTATACTAATCATATCATATCATATATAGATATAAAAGATAACTCTATGCCTCGTTACGTGGTGCCACCACAAACCATAATTTTCTTTTAATTTATTCATTTCTAAAACTAGTCTTCCCCTTTCATGAAAAGTTGTGATTTTTATGAATGGTTGCAACTTCTATGAAAAGTTGTGACTTTTATGATAGGTTGTGACCTTTCCGAATAGTTTTAACGTTTCGAAAGAGTTGTGACCTTTCTGATAAGGCACAATAACCATTTGTTCACACTACATTTTTTTTATAAATAGAGGATCTCCTCTCATTTTAAAACAATGAAAATGATGAACTACTTCATGTTCTTCAAAATAATTAAATATTCCTATACTTTGCTCCTGTTGAGTGGGTCAGTGACACCATTGTTTTTGTATAAATAGATTGGTGAATAGAATCGTTTTATCTTTAGAGAATCTATTCCTTTAAACCTCGGGAACTATAGGGGAATAATTTCCGTAAGGTAACACTATGCATTCAGTGGGCTCTATTTTTTCCTTTATGTTTCATTCTGCTGTTACAGATTGTGGTATGTTATTAATTTATGCCTATGTTATTAGTTGTTGTTTTTGAGTACATGTTTTAACTTTACAAAGTTATTGTTAGAAGTATTTGTCAGTCCAATTTATTAACAAACGGTAATTTAGTATTTATACAAGTTTTCTCTACTAAAATTGTTGAAGGTACAGTAAGAAAATTCCTTAATGATCTATACTAGGAAAAGAAGACAAGAATTAATAAACTTTTGACATGGATTCAAGGATGTGCCGGATGACCTATCGAGGAATATGACACAAATAAATTTTGGACCTATAAAGGAATATGACATAGATAAAGGTGAAGTATTGATTTGCATTTCATAGGTTGGAATCAATCAAATGTACCTTGTAACATGGACAATAGTTAATAAAGAATCCAAGGATACATCGTCTTGGTCAAGTTTATCAAAAATGACTTGGAGCTGACACAAATTAAGGTGCAACAAAGGCTTATCAATAATTTTCAAGCATTGGAAAAGATCAAGCGTCCCTAACAGATGACAATCATGAGCGATCTTAGATAAGCCTTCATCACCAATAGAAGAAAAATTCCATGAGGAAATTTCTCTGAAAGAAGGGCAACCTCGAGTGATAGCCTTGAGACAAACATCAGTAACACCACAAAAAAGGTTGTTTCTCCGAAATAGATAGTTTTGATAAACCTCTACAATTTGCAATTCCAACGGCAATAGAAGGAAGTATTACACTTGTGATTTCCTACCAACAAGGGTCCTGGAAAGGTATCCGTTAGATTCTTCAATTTCATCCTTGCGAATGTTGCTTAAAATCCTATGTTAATGCTTGGAAACACAAGCACAGGTATCTCTCACTTGCCATTAGGAAGACATTTGAATACTTAAAAGAGGAATTTATCAAGAACATCCTTTTGCTCAAAATTTCAGAAGTAGTAGTGACATAAATCCTCATCCAAATTTTTATGTGATAAAAGTAGAGATGATTGTCATGGACTTAGATAAGAAGCATTGAAGAAAGCACCATTTTCTGAAAACTAGAAGATTAAAAGCATCAAACTAACATCATATTCTCTTACCACAATTCTATGTAAACTATCACTTCAATACCTATTTTTCCTCAACAAATATTTTCTTCCTCGGATAAACATTATAAAGATTTAAAAAATATAACATGTTAAGGGTCTGGATATTCTATTCCATCAACCACATAGGCTAGATAGTCACCATGACTTTAGATTTTTTATTCAAGTAAACATATTCAATTCAATCACGTAAATTTAGTTAGTTTTTTTATTAATATTGACTAACAAGGAAAGTGATTAAACCATAATTCACAAGGATGAAATTGCAGAATCAAATGGATACCTTGACGGGGTCCTTGTTTGTAGGAAATCACAAATGTTAGACTTGTTGGTATTGCCATTGGAATTGCAAATCGTGTAGGTTTAGCAAAGCTATCTAGTAGGAGAAACAATCTTTTTAGTAGTGTGACTGATTTTGATCTCAAGTCTATCAGTCAAGGTTACCCTACTCTCACAGAACTTTCCTCGTGGAATGTGTCTTCTATTTGTAATGGAGGCTTATCTGAGATCGCTCATGATTGTCATCTATCATAGAAGTTTGATCTTTTCTAATGCCCAAGTATTAATGATCACTCTTTGTTGGAAATTGTGAGAATTCTTACCAATCTGACCTCTTTGTCAATATATGATTGTTCATACATTGGGAATGTGTCTCTAAAAGGTATGGGTCAATATTGCCAAGTTTGTTATATTAAAAATATTGTCTACTCATTGGGGATCAAGGAATCATAAATCTCTTTCATTCAACTGCTTATGTTTTAACAAAGGTGAAGCTCAAGAGATTAAATATCAGTGACATATCTCTAGATATTATTTAACATTATCAAAATGCACTGAAAAGTGTAGCTCTTAGTGGTCATGAATGAGTAAAAGAGAGTAGTTAATGGATCCAAGGAACTAGTTAGCATCTGTAGAAGCTTATGGTCGTTTCAATAAATGCTTGCAATGGAGTCAAGTATTTGGGTCTTCAAGTTATACGTAAATGTTGTCCTAAGTTGAATCTATTTTGCATCCAAAAAGTAATGTCCTTTCATATGACTGACTGATTGGTTATGTCAGAGCATTCGGTTAAAGAAATGCCACCAAAATTACCCAGGCTAGGTTTTTCGGTACACTTTTAAATAGTTGTATGAAATGGAAGAATGGTTCCTTGGTGATATGCTTGGCTATGAAAGACTTTAAGCATGAACTCCCTTTGGTTGCTCCTTGTTGCAACTCACTAGTATCTTTGACTATTTGAAATTGTCTTTGATTAGCCAATGCTACCATTAATATAGAGTTGAGTCGGCTTCTTGATATAATTGACGAGGGGACCTTCTGTATTGTTTAATGATGTACATCTAATAATTTTGTGGAAGTTAATATAACCGGGTGTATATACAAATTAGTTTCAACATTAGTTTAGTTGCACGGGGAATCTCTAAACTCTTTGATGGTTGATGGTTCTTGACATGTTACTGATGAAACCTTAGTAGAAATTTCAAAATCTATCAGCTTGATTAATGAACACATGTTTCCAAGTGTGGAATCGCCATTATGGGATTATAACTTTGGTCAATGCTAAACCACTAAATTTGCGGATCCTTTTACTTTCCAGTTGCCCTTCGATGTTGGACAAATATGTTTCAGCCATAATAGAGCGGCACTATAGATCTCCGAAGTCTCTGATCAAAGATGGTTGCAAACATGTTATCGATGCAACCTTAGTAAAAATTTCAAACTCTTGTTGGTTTCATAATGAACTGGATGTTCCAAATTGTTGAATCACTGATTATTGTTTTAAAACATTGGTCAATGCTATACTGCTCCGTTTTTAGGTCCTCTCACTATCAAGTTTCCTTTTCGTGTTGAAAAACAACTTACCCTTGTTGCAGGATTTGGTTAAGGAACTTAAGATCTTGAACGTACAACACTGTCCTAGAATAAGCTCTAGTACTGCTGATGTGCTTGAAGAGAAAAAATAAGGCTATGGTATCATTTCCTTAGCAAGTAGTGGCTTACACCCCGTGCAGCTTACAAGGCTCATTGTGAAGTTTTCTTGCGGTCACATGTTGCATTTGGGTCTAGCAACTTGAGTTTTCTTCGTTTCAATATTATTCTAAAGAAAATGTCTTCTTCTTTATATCTTCAATTAAAATGATAATTGATTCCAATTCCTTAATGTAAATTAATGTTCAACTATTCCCAATCCAATCCCTTCAAGACAGTTATGGCTCATTCAATAGCATTGAGTGGCCACTTATTGAAAATTCAATGATATTATTCGTTATCATAACCCCCATTATATCACCTAACAATCATTCCCCCTTTTATATTCTTCTATATTCTAGTATGTTGGTTTTTCTTCGGGTGTATCTTTGTTAGTTTCTTGTTTCTTGTTTTATATAAGAAGAACTTATTGAATCACGGCGGTTACATCTATACCGAGTGTAATATCCTTAATGATAGTGTCTGACTTGCCTCAATCTATGAGAATTTCCTACAAGAGTTCATGGTGAATTATTTTCTGTGAGAATGTCCAACACTTTTTTGGTAGCTTCTACAATAAACATGTTATCATGATATTTGTCATACTCCCCTTAGAATATACATGCTGGGTTTTTTTTGATGGAAGTGACTCTTGTATGATTCTTATTACTTCATTTTCGAAATTTTTAGCTTCTATTATTGCAACACATGTGTTACACCCTTCATTCCATTAAACAAAAAAGAAAAAGAAAGCAACAAAAATGAAATCAAAGTGAAAATTGTAGATGATATAAAAGATATTTGAACTACAGACCCTTAATTAGAGAGATACACATATACAAGCATCAAAATTAAAAATAAACCTACTATTTGAAGAAACTTTAACTACCTAAACAATAACCAGGTTTTTCTTTAAACGTTGAAAAGAATAAACACAGTAAACAGAATAACAAGTTCATTGTGGAAAGCCTCCTTTCTCAATGGAAGAAAAACCATGCCACAAGCTCATTATAATTAAAGAGAAACTTTAGGTTACAACTCAATAATCAAAAGGACAAATTCTAGTATCCCACCTCAGCAGTTCACTCAAACTGTTCCATGATTGTAGTAAATACTCAACTCTTCAAGAAGCCAAGCCCACTTCCTGTTAGTGCACTCTTCTCTCCAACAAGCCAAACAAACTTTTTATTACAAACCTCAAAAACTATTTGTTACACTTAGAATAATTATTCCTAAACAATGATTGTAAGATTGAAGAATTAAAACTAAAAATTAGAAAGAAAACCTAAATCTAGTTTTTCTTTCTCATGGCCCACAAATGTAAGGCCTTACATTTGGGAACTAGTTTAGGATCCCTTGTACAAAAGTTTTTCCAGAAAGCTGTAGTTCTTGTATAGGGAGGAAATCTCTTTTTCCACTTAAGGCTATTATGTCCAGATTGGCCACAGTGAGAGCACAAAGAAGCTATTTTAGGGTAATCTATTTTATCATGCTTCTTATTAAACCATGTTCCATGTTTAGTAGAGGATTGGCCCTTTTAGATTTCATCCAGAATTATGGCGGACTTTGTCCATCTCTTTTTTTTTTTTTTTTAATTCCATACTGATCTCATGCAGTTCATTGTGAAGATCTTGATTTCTTTTAGTCACAGAATGTGTTTCGGTATTGATCTCTTTTATTTTATCCTCTAGAGCCATTTGAGCATTGTTCTGAATTTTGTTTTTCTCATTATTGGAGGAATTTAGCATCTTAATTTTCTCCTGAAGAATGTGGTTTAATTTTAGAAGAATCTCATTTTCTTCTCTTAAGGATGAATATTCTTCCATCATCTGTTCATTTCTATTGTAGGTTGATTGATATGCATCCAGAAGAGTCCAAAGTAGAGACCCAAATTTTATTTTTGAGTAAAGATGAATAATTTCTTTTATAAGCTCAAATGTTACCTAGATTGCTTGCCATCTTCCTCAAAATCAGTTCCTGCAATTAGCGCCATATTGTCTCTTTTGATTGACTTATGTTCTTTTTCTTATCACATTCAGTTATGGTCATTAGTGCAAGGAGGTCATATTTGTTTGTCCCTTCTATTGTAAGTAGGGATTGATTTTCAAATTCTCCTTCCTCAGATTCATCTTTTGATGAGCTAACCATGGTAGCAAAAGACTTTTTCACAGTGAGATCTACTTTTTAATTTGACATCCTTCTGCTTGTGGGAATGAAATGACTACCTCTAGTCTATTTTGATTTCTCTGAATTATTTTTCTTATGTTCCAAACCCATAGAGGATAGAACTTGATGAAGTTATTTGGGCTTCCCCATTTGTGACATACATGATCTCGTATGTCTTTTTCTCTCATCATATTAAAGTTTTTCCTTTGATTCATCTAAACTCTCTTCAGTATTCTCGAGAACCTTTTTGTAATTAGGGCAATGTTCCTTTCCTCGAAGTCGTCTAGTGTCGTTTCCTTGAAAAGAAGGTTCTTCTCTTTTCTCTTTTCTCTTTTCTCTTTTCTCCAATTTAATTTTCATGATTCTTCTTGATTTCATAAGTCATGAGATTTCCTACAAGTTCATCCATGGTTAGAGTATCAAGATGACTTGCTTCGGTAATTTCTTCCACTTTTCTTTCCCAAGATTAAGGAAGAATACTCAAAAGTTTTCTAATTGTCTTTCCATTTGTAATCACTTCTAATAGGTAGATTGCATTGGTTACAATAGTTAACTTTCTATGCATGTCTTAAATTATTTCACCGTCTATCATTCAAAACAACTCATTTTGTCTTTTCATGTTATCAATTATTATTTCTTGACTTGAGTTTTTCCTTCATGGGTTGTGTACAAAGTTTCCCATATTACTTTTTCATTTGGACATGAAGAGATTTAGTTGTAGTCATCTAGAATAACTCCCCATAGATAAGAATTTTCTCTTACTATCCATAATTCTATTTTTGCACCATCCATAGTATTTTCTATTGAATAGTGGGGTCCTTGTTTGAGATGCTCCTTCTTAAGTAGTTGGTGGTGTAGACTTTTATCCTCTTCAAGGTGTAAACTTTTTTTATTGAAAAAACTTGTTCTATGCAAATTCAAGAAACCTAAACAACCTAAAAGAGAACCTGACCAGGTTCTTTTTTAAACGTTGCAGAGCATAAATGCATGAAATAGAATAAGAAGTTTATCCTTCAAAAACTCCTTGCTCAAGGGAAGAAAAAACACACCACAACTTCACTATAATCAAAGAGAAACTTTAGATTAAAACTAAATAATCAAAGGGACTAGTTGTTGTAGCTCACCTCAAAAGTTCACTCAAACTATTCTATGATTAAATATAATCATATACACTACTCTCCAAGAAGCAAAACACACTTCTTGTTACTTACACTAACTAACGATAGTTGTTCACTCTTCTCTCCAAGAATTTAAACCCACTTCATGTTACAAACCTCACAAAATCTTTTTCAAACCTAGAACAATCATTCCTAAAAACTGATTCTATGTTGAAACAATGTAAACTAAGCTTTAGAAAGAAAACCTAAATCTAGTTCTTCTTTCTTCTCTCATCTTTCACTTTAGCGCCATACGAGTTCTTTCCACAAAGTTCTCTCGACTTCTAGATTGCAAAAAATATCTTTATCTTTGTTAATAGATCCTTTTATAAGGGACGATTACCCTAGTTGAATCCTACAAAGAAAGTAATCAGTTTTGCTTTAAAAAGTTTTTCTTTCTCTATAAGGATTCTTCTACGCTTTGTTTTCCTTAATTAGGTGTCTTTACTATTAATAAGGATTTATGTCTTTCCATTATTTTCAACTCTATGCTTGAAAAAACTTGTGAAGCTGGTTGACATTTGTTATTATCAAAACATCTATAAGATATTGCATTGTTGATTCATCAAGAAGATATTAAGAGAAATTCCTCATTTATATTCTTTATATTCTAGTATGTTGGGATTTTTTCGAGAGAATCATTGTTTGTTTCTGGTTTCAAGTTTTATACAAGAATACATTGTTGAATAATGGGGGATACATCAATACTGAGTGATATATCCTTAATGACAGTGTCGGAGCAGCAAACTATGAGAATTTCCTAGAAGAGTTCGTGGTGAAGTATTTTCCGTGAGAATATCCGACACTTTCTGGAAGCTTCTAGAATGAAGTTGTTATTAGGAAGTCTGGATAACTTCTCTGGAAATATGCATGCTGGGGTTTTTTGACGGGATAAACTCTTGTATGGTTCTAGCTCTTTTTGTTTGATATTTTTAGCTTCTAGCATTGAAAAAAATGCAACAACCTTGATTATGTACAACAAAAAAAGAAAAAGAAAAAGAAATCTACAAAAAATGAAATCGAAGTTCATATTGTAAATGAAATAATAGATTTTTTAACTGTAGACCCTTAAGTATATATATATATATGTGTATATATATATATATATTGAATGTTAAATTACTGTAATATCCCTAACATAAGTTGTGACTTTTTCAATGAGTTGCGACTTTTCCGATAAGTTGTGGCTTTTTCAAATGGTTGTGATTTTTCGATGAGTTGTGAGTTTTGATAAAAATATATTTAAACGCTATCAAATATACTTCATCCAATACTAAGCATCAGTGATCGTTCAATAGTAATATAACCATATATATATATATATATATATATATATATATATATATATATATATATATATATTACCTTAAAAGCATGAACTCCTAAATTGAATGTTAAATTACTATAATATCCCTAATATTAGTTGTGACTTTTTCAATGAGTTGCGACTTTTCCGATAAGTTGTGGCTTTTTCAAATGGTTGTGATTTTTCAATGAGTTGTGACTTCTGATAAAAATATATTTAAATGCTATCAAATATACTTCATCCAATACTAAGCATCAGTGATTGTTCAATAGTAATATAATCCAATTAGTGAGTTGGGGTCGAGTCCCAATGGAGTGGTTGGTACTAATGAATCAATAGAAAAGCATAAATACGCTTAAGTCAATCATAGCTAAAAAAACATTTACGAAGAAAAAATTAATTCAAGTTTGTGGTGACACAAATGTCAAATATGAAAGGGCTTTCTGTATTTGATTATCAACTAAAGCAATATATAACACACAAATATGAATATAGAGGTGGGATTCTTGGGATGTGATAGGATTATGGGACAAGATAAACAACTGCGTAATTGCAATTAATAGTAAACAGCTCTAAATCAGTGAATAAGGTAGACTTTAGTGGGGATAAACCTTCTATCGAACAATTTATCCCAATTCAAATTGGTTTCAAAAAGAGGCAATGAAGCACGACCTTTGTTTTAGTCCACTTACTATCTCGAGCTGAATGTGTGGAAAAAATTTTAGGATTCTGTCTCTCGAGCTGAACCCATGACAACCCAATACCCATAGATCATCAATTTAGTAATTTTGGTTTTAAAACCTCTCTCTCGAGCAAGCCAAAAACATGAAGTTAAGATTGTATTTGCAACTACATCTCATTAAATTCAAACACAATTATTGGACGAAATCACTTTTAAACAGTAAATAAACTATCAATTAACAATACCCAGCAGTTAAATCAACCCATAATCACATAATCACAACCCAAGAATTGGGGTTTTAGCTAGACTTAGTAAAAAGTTAAAAGTCATTACCGAGGTGTGTTTCCATCAACTAGGAAGGATTCATATAGTCTTTAAAAAAGGTCTAAGATGAAGAATCTTCAACATCCACTTTCAATTTCTTAGAAATGGAAATCTTCAAATCTTCAAAGCTAAAAAAAATATTGTCTCTCTATTTCATTCTAAAACTTCAAAGTTGAATACTCTCTTAGCACTGATAAAATTAGAACCAAGATACTAAACTAAAAATTCAAACAATTATTTATAGTTGTCAAAAAGTTGTGCTACGAAGGTCAAGCTGGTTAAGTTAGTTGGGATCGGCGATCCGCCCTTTGGTCATTTTCATCGCCATTTTTATTTTGCCTTTAGTATCCTTGAGGTTCTGAAACTTTGGGTGATATGGCATTGCATTGCGGAAGCATTCGGTGACTTGTCGACTGCTCCTTTCTCTCATAGACTAGATTTTCTCCTTAAGGGCTTGGCACTCTGGAACATTAGGCAAGAACCCTGGCTATTCGGCAACTCGCTTAATGGGTTAGGCGATCCTCAATCCTTCTTTCCTTTGTTTTTTCAGCTGCTTTGTTTCTCTTTGCTTAGTAGTGTCCATGCTTTGTCCCTCAATCTAAATACCTACAATTCAAGGATTTACATCCGTTATTCGCCCAAAATATGCATTTGAGGACAATAAATCTATTAAAATAAATCCCTAAACGAGTCCAAATTGTGGTCTCATCAACAACCCTAAGTTAAACTTTTGCTTGTCCTTAAGTAAATCTCAAGTTCCGTAGTTCAAAAAGGATGTCTCAAATAGTGCTACACAATACTTAATCATGAATGCACACAAAAGGACTCAACTTACTCATGCAAGGATCAATTGTGCACTCAAAGAGTCAAGTTGTGACTCACCATTATCAAAGAATCTCAATCGTACATTACTTCATTCAGATTAAATTTCAAGCTCAACAAAGGTGATAAAATGCCCTTAAACAAAGAATGATTCCATATTCACACACAATGGTTCAGCAATTTAGTGTTTCGGAATCAAATGCAACGCTTAAATTCACAAAGATGAACACAATGCATGATTTCACCCACAGGTTTGCCTGTATTTTCCAATCAACGCTCTCTTCAACTCACCCAAGATCAAAAAGGTCTTTTCAAGGTTTGTAATGGGGCTAAGTGCAAAGAGGTATGGTCATTTAGGCTCAATGGCTAAAGTCCTTATGAAATGTGGTGTGAACAATATTTTCTTTGCTTTTCTTCATCATTCTCATTAAAGCTCAAAAGTCACCCCTTATTCATCTTCTATGGACTGCTGGAAACCCTATTTGTTTTTGCATATTCACACTTTATTCCAAACTTTTTCTTTTTCATTTTGTTTTCTTTTTTTTTCCTCTCTTTTTTTTATAAAATGGAAGGATACCACTTTTCTCAAAACATGGGAAAAGGGACATTTTTGCATTTTCTTGATTCACCTTTTCTTTTTACCACACCTCCAACTTAGATTTTTGGCCTATGTTGGCTATTCAAACAAACCTCAAATCATGAGGATTATGGTAATGGGTCAAGAAAGGTTATGTTTTCATCATGTTTCTTACAAGAACAAGTTAAGGCTCAAAAGGTGTTCCAAAGAGGTTTACAAACTCACAAGGTAGGACACAAAGAGTGGTATCAGGTCAAATTGTTTCACACTATTTAAAATTGCCTAAAATCATCTCAAAACTTCACATCACTTAGTCAGTCAAACCAACGGGGCAAATTCTAGATGTCATTACACATGGTTCACGATAAGCTCAACACACAAGGCATTGACACCAAAGTCAAACAAGATTCCACACTTCTGCTAGTGTGCAATGTTCATCACAAGAGACTCAATTTGAAACTTGGCTAGTCACAACGAGATGCAAAGAGTTCACATATTGACTATGCAACTTCATTAGGCCTAATCGTAGTCGTACATCCATTTTTTTCGATTATGAGTAATATTCAAGTCATTGGTATTGATCAAGACTAATACTCAAATTGGCAAAAGAACAACCACATTTAGCACAATCAAGAGGTAGCAAAATTTTTTTGAAGGGTAAAAAATCATTTACATTTAAAAACAAGGAGCCAGAAGCTCAACCATCCACAAAAGCAGTGTAAAAACACAATTTCAGCTTAAACCAAATATATAAACAAAACACCAATATTCATAAAAGATCAAAAAAGGTAGGCCTCACCCTACCACAAATAAGGTCAATTGTCCTCAAATGCAAACAAAAATATCTAAAACTTAAAATAAAGTAATACAGACAGGGAGGTAAAGAGGGGATCTAATCTACACAATCACTCCATCTGTCTAGGCATCATTGTCCGGTGCATCAGTCTAATCTCGGGCCTTACTGCCCAATGTCTCCTCAAAAGTAATAGTAGCTACAATAGGAGCTGTCAAGGGTGTATCTACCATAGAAGCCTGCACAGCAAAATCTACCATGGCCTCCTCTGTCTCAGTAAGGCCCTCATATGCAGCTTCCTCATTCACCTCAAGCATCTTCTCATCAGTCTCCATCTCAAATTCAGGATCAACTGTTTGCTCAACTCTAACCTCATTTCCGATGGTAGCCGGAGGTATGTATTGCTCATCCAGGATCTCCACCGTCACGAAGATCATGGGCATGTAGGTGGACTTCAGCTCATCCACATCACTCCACAACACAGCTATAAAGGCCTTTAAGGTGGTTACCTCCTCTGTGGCCCCTTGGCTATGCTCGCACACCCCTATCCTTGCCGCAGGGCATCAATGAAAGTTCTCAATGGTATCACAACATCATACAGGGTAGTCTTATTCATGCTTGAAATGGATGCCTCGAGTAATGAATAAGAAAGCTATCCCATCTGGAGTAATGAAGCCTGGGTGATCGAAGTTTGGGAGACAACAGCAGTAGCAGGTCTAGGAGGCATTGCTTCAACAGAAGAACCTGGAGTATTAGAAGGTGTAGCAGTAGAGGTATCCTAAGTCCCAAGAGTCAGAGTAGGCAAAGATGCCTATGCAGGTAGGGAGTCTGTGTCTACAACTAGGGATGAATCCACCGAGGCTGCCTTCTTCTTCTTATTTTTCTTCTCACTCTGGTCCATTATATATTTATCCTCAATTCTCCTAATATCACTGGAGGATATGGAAATCACCTCTACATCCTTCTTTACATCTCTAGGTACCCGAGCTCGTTTGCACAACTCGATGATCAATACCGAGAAGGGAACAGAGGTCTGGTGCTGCTTGGCCTTCATGACCATCTCCTGTGCTATAATCATCCCCAGATTTATCCTAGTCTTCTCTATGATGCAACCCATAAGGGCTGCCTTGGCTGGACTGAGGATCGAATTATTCGGGGATGGCATGATAGTGCTACTGATAAAGCCAAACAAGAATCGTGCGGCAACGTTAAGATCCTTCTATTCAGTCGGCACTCCAATCTCCAACCACTGAGGAGTACCATATGATATGAGCAGGGCTAGCCATTTCATCATGTTATCCAGAGTCTTTGTCCTAATCAAATGCTGGCACACATCATCACTGTCGTCGGGATAATCCAGGACAACATTAATAGCCTTGCTATCACACTTTACCTTCTTATCCCAAACAACTACATAGTCAACTGGTTTGAACGCTGCTTCTTGCTTCTCCTCAATAATTGTCCTCAGCCCCTCAGTCTTTAATTTATTCATCGACTGGGGAGAAGGACCCTGCATAGAAGGGGCTAGGACTACAGCCTACTCTGGAGCTAGAGTAGGAGAGGTGGTGGCCTGAGGAGTCATGATCCTAGATGGATCATTAAAACTTTTGGAACACATCTCTGCCCTCTGTGCTTGCTACATGCTAATGATTCCACAAATTGGACTCATTTAGGGATATATTTTAATAGAAAATATGTCCTCAAATGCTTAATTTATCTCAATATCTGATGAAAACACTTAAGTTTCAGGTATTTAAAGTGAAGGAAAGCATGGAAAGTACGTCACAGAAAGGAATAAAAAGGCTGAAAAGAACAAAGAAATGAAGGCCTGAGAATTGCCGAGTCCATTTGGCGAGTTGCCAAAGGGTCTTACTTCGCCTTTTGTCCCAGTGTGCTGAGCCCTGAAGGAAATGATCAAGTCGGTGGAAAAAGGGAGAAGTCAGCGTATCGTTGAGAAGTTCATCAAAGTAGTACCATGTTGCCCAATGACCCAAAGCATGACGTTGCTAAAGAATGGTGCAAGACGGCGATGAAATACACCTAAAGGTAAATCATCTAGTTTATCGGTGATTCCGACTAACGACACCAAATGATCCTCTGCAACACAAATCGGAGAAAACTATAAATACTAGTTAGAGTTGTAGTTTTAAGAGTTGAACAATTATTATAATTTTTATATAGAATAGTACTTTTTTATACGTTTGCTCTAAGTTTGAGAGGGTTTTGAAAACTGAAAGTTCCAAAGGGTTTCATCTTCAAGATTTGGATTTAGGTCTCTTAGATTCTTCAATTTTGGCCTGTATCAAGACTTAAATGTTCATACCCATTTGAATGCAAACTCTTATACATATGTGGCTGAAAAGCCAAATACTTGGGGTGTGATTTAGCGAATATGGGTTAAGTTAATTGTTGGGTCTTGCTTGCTGATAGTTTAAGCATAGTTTAATTGTGATTTCATTTAGTAGTTATGGATGATTTTAATGAATTTGTATTTGCAAATTCAAGTGTATTTATGTGTTTTTGGCTTGCGAGAGAGAGAGGTCGTAAACCTAAACTACTAAATTGATGGCCAGTGTGAGTTGGTGACATGAGGTTCAACTCTAGATAGTGAACCCTAGACCTATGTCCACACACTCAGCTCGAGAGAGTGAGCGGGTTAAGTCATAGGTTGTTCTTCATGCGTCAAGTGGGTGTCCGTGAGGAACGCAATTGAAATGGGGTAAGTTGCTCGAGATAGAGCTTATCCTCCTTAAAGTTTAGCGTAGTCACAATTATTCTATGAATCTTCTATCGAAAGCATGTACCCAATAATCTAACTTAACCCGTATTCCTTTCACATCCCAAGAATCCCCTCTCATTACTTAGAAATCCTTGTTTAATTTGTTGTTTTTACTTTCTACTGACAAAACCCCATTATTAATTGACACTCTTGTGTCCCCGTTTAATTTACAATGTTTTTAATCGTTAACATCTTTAGCTACAACTATTTAGAACTAAATTTTATTTTTCTATTAATTGTCAAAACCAATCTCTTGGGAACGATCCCAACCCTTTGTTGGGTTATTATACTATTGTACGATCGTAGACACTTGCATCAGAAGTTGTGTCTTGATTACACAAACATCAAACTGGCACCGCTGCCGGGGAGTGGTGTTATTTGAGAATTCTTAGATTAGAAGAATTTTTGGTCTTCTTAGTTGTAGCTTAGTGATTTAAGTTGTAGTTTTGTTTTTCTTATCTGTATTGAAGCATAGGAACTGAGTATGGTGAGCAGCACTCAAGAGCTATGTAATGAGATTCCAGGATGGTATCCTCACCTTCAAGCAATTGGAAGGTCAACAGATCCACAAGTCATGGGCAAGGTTTAATGAACTGATCAATCAATGCCCAAATCATGACACTCCCAACAAAGCTCTCCTTGACTGTTTCTACAAAAGTCTTGGTCCTGGAAACAAGTAGTTGGTTGACCAACTCATTCTGGGTGGAATAGAGAAACAGCCATATCTGATAGCAGTTTAACTACTTAATCAAATGGCAAAAACTAACTAAGAAGTAGAAAAGGACTTCATGTTGGCCGCCATAATGACTTAGAAGAATGAGTTGGCTAAGAAGATGGTGAAGATCGAAGTACAGTGTAAGAGGAAAGATAAATACATCCCTCCTCATGAGTGAAGAAGTCTCAAGGACGATGAGGTTAAATGCCGTGAGGGAATGTTGTTGATCGTTCTCCACAAGATGACTGAGCAAGATAGAAAGCTAGAAGGAATGATGGAAGACATTGAAGGAATGAAGCGGATGATTTGGTCTCATACTAGAGTTATCCATCTGCTCGAGAACCTCATGGGTTATGCGTTGCCCGGTCTCCACCCGCAACAAATAGGGGGTTGCTTAGTGATACAATGGCTAACCCCAAAAATGGAGTTTCAGTGATGACTTATGTCGTGCTACGACGCTAACTAAGGCACTTTTTGGGAGGCAACCCAAGATTTTAAATGCTTTTGTATGCTTTTATAAATAATGGTGTGTTAGTGCTATAGGTTTAAAAGTTGAAGAAATCAAAAAAATAGTTCGGCGTGTCACCGACCAGGTCGGCAACTTTGATTTAGACCGCAATCTGAGCCCTCACTTTGATTGAAGGTCCTGTAAAACTCGGTGAGCCAAATGACCACTCAGCGTATCGCCAAGTGGATCGGCGTATGCGACTAACGTTGCTGGGCGCGAAATGGATTGTTTAACAAGACCAAGTGTCTTAAAATTTGAAATTCTTCACTTTCCCTCACTTTTAAGCATCCAAAATTTGCACCAAGGTAGTATTTTCATTATTTTAAGGAGTTTACTAGTATTTTGGTTAATTTGGGCTCGAAGTTGGATTTATTTGCCACCTTGCTTTCCAATCATGTTTTAATCGGCACAAAAAGTTGGTATCCGAATCAGAAGCTTACATTTGAAAATTTTACAGTCATTTGCTAGGATCAAATTGTATTGATGTGTGAAAGGCCTCTATGATAGGACTAGAATGCTTAAATACGTATTTTAATTTGAAAATCTTGCCCATATTGTTTGATTGTCAAATGCCCATAACTTTTGTGGTTTTTAATGAATTGGATTGTTATTGCATGTCGTTAGATTGATTGGGTGAAGTCTACATAGGCCACGTTTGCGCTAAATGTCAAAAATTTTGCTCAAAGATAGAGCGGGTGACACCACTCTTAACAGCAAATATCGTCAATTGTCCATATTAGGCAAATCTGGGAGAAATCTGAGTATCCCGAGGCAATAGGTAGTGCAGGCCATGTTTGAATTTCTTTAATGCATGCTTTCACTTTGATTTTCAGATTTGCGGGATTGAATTCGAGAAGGTGGATTGAAAATAGGAACATTGGACCATTTGATGAGCTGGGTCGAGCTCACCGAATCATTTGACAGTTGACCTAATGTCTCCATCTCGTCCTTAATTTCGTGTCAAATTGGATGTTTGAGTCTGTAACTTTCGGCGATAAGTCGTAGGTCACCGAAAGCACTCGGTGACTCACCAAAAGTATTCGCCCTTTGTATGCTATTCCAACCCTCTAATGCAATATAACTTTCGGCGGACAAAACCATGCATGCCGAAAGAAGTCAGTGAATAACTAAAAGGACCTTCCCATCACCGACTTGCCATAACTTGAAGCCAATCCTTTTGGCGAGCCTGAGTTAGCTCGCCAAAGAGGTTCGGCTACTCACTGATCCACTTGGCCAATCTTCCTACAGTACATCGCCTGTGTTTCTATTTAATTTTTCCCCTAACTCTTCCCAATTTTTTGCAGGTATGACTAAACCTAACAAAGCAGCAACATACCACCTCGAGGCAAAGAAAAAGGGATCACAATCAATGAGGATGCAACTACATCCAGGAACAAGGCCACTAAACTTTCCATAACTGGGGGGAAAGGAAAGGGCAAGGACAAAACCGTTGAGCTATCAAATGCAAGTTCCAACAGTACTGGCTTTTTACACTAATGACCCAACAAAATATGACAGTGCGAGTATGGGTTCCGATGAAGATGAACTGATGGAGGCACGGAGGAATGAGTTACAATCTAAACAGCTGAATAACCCATCTCGGATTAGAAATCCTTGATCGACCAATTTGACTCCTCCAGTTCCAGAGTAGGCAATTGTAATGGCACCTCCAGTACAAGGCCCCTCACCTAAAACAACAAATAGATTAATGTTTGAGGGTTTGAGAACGATCACTGAGCAAAATTAATTGTCCATAGATGGGATAATAGATAGGTATCCCAAGATAATGGAGTGTGTGAAATATCACAAACTTCAAATCTTCACAAAACCCCATGGCTCTTATATACCAAGCTGGGTTAGAGAATTTTACAATGCAAACAATGCATTGGTACCTCAACTGAAAAGGCTAGTGTCGTCTTTCAAAGCAGTTGACTACATAGTTGTTAGAGGGAGGAAGGTAGCTTGTGATAGTGAGGCTATCAACACAACCTTAGGTATGTCCAATAAGATTAATGATCACTGCCAGCACTTAATCAGAACTTTGAAGCTGGATGAGACAAAAAAGTGGCTAGCCCTGCTGATCTGAACGTAGCTGCAAGATACTAGTTTGGGTTTATCAGCAACACAATTATGCCATCATAGAATGAATCAATCCTTCACCTTGCTAAGGAAGCTTGTCTTCGATGCATCATAGAGAAAACAAGGAAAACCCTAGGGATGATCATTGATTCTGAGATCCATATGCGTGCAAAGCATAGAAAGACATCTCTCCCTTTTCGGTATTAATCACTTCATTGTGCAAAAGATCTCAAGTGCCTAGAGATGTAAAGAAGGATGTGGAATTGGTTGCCATCGCTTCCACCAATATCCATAAGATCGAAGTTGAATATCTTATAGATCAAGCAGAAAAGAAGCAGAACGAAGTTGTGGCCATAGGATCTATACCTGCAGAGGCATCTTTGCCTACTCCAGCCCCTGGGCATTCAAGTATATTCTATACCATTACCACTCCTGCTGGCCCTCTAAGTCCCTCTGTTGCTGCGTTACCACCCTGAACTATTGTTGTGATTACCTCATGTAAGTCGATCACTCAGGCATCCTTGATCCGGATGGGACACCTTGCCCAATCTGCTAATTGTTGGGCTGCCAACATAGAAGCTCCATTCCAGGCATGATTCAGGCTGCCCTCGATGATGCTGTAAAACCATTGAGCACTACTATTAATGCACTAGAAGCCAGAATAGTAGTGTGTAGGCGCGACCAAGAAGCCACAGAGGAGGTGACAACATTAAAGGCTACCATTGCAGAGCTGAGGAAAGATGTACACTACCTAAAGTCCACCAATATGTCCATGCTATTTGGAACAGTGGAAATTCCAAATGTTCCCAAAATTCCTCAATCTACCACAGGACATGGCGATGTAATGGAGCACACAATCGATCTTGAATCAGAGGTACAAACTGACAAAGATATGTTTGAGAGAGTACTTGCAGATGACATTATCGAGACTGAAGAAATCATGATAGATGTTGTTGTGCGGGCTTCCTTAGCAAAGGCTCCCGCTGCTAGATCCAGTGAATTTGGTACTTCTTGGGTCACTCTGGGCACTGATGCCTAGATAGATGGAGTGACCAATTAGCCAGGATCCCCTCTTTACCTCCCTCTCTTTCTTTCTTTATTTTACCTTTCAAATTTTGTGTCAATTGCATTTGAGAACAAATTGTTTTTATTTGTGGTGGCGTGAGGCATATCTTTGCGTGTTATTTGGTGTTCGTATCTTGTGTATACTTGGGCTTTGTGCTTAAATTATGTTAAATACTGCTTTCTATGGATGTTTGAGCTTGTGGCTCTTTCGATTAAAATGCATATGATTTTGACCAGTCCGAAAATTTTTACCACCTCTCATTTGTTGAACGCGGTTGTTCTTTTGCAAAATTTAAGTCTCGGTTTCGATCAATACTGATGACTTGAATAGTTCTTACAGTCAAACTAACATGAATGTACGTCTATGATGAGGCCAATTGAAGTTACATAGACAATATGTGAACTTTTTGCCTCTCTTTATGACTAGCCTAGTATAGAATTGAGTCTCATGTGAACATCATTGCACACTAGTGGAAGTGTGCAGTCTTGTTTGACTGTAGTGTCAATGCCTAGTGTGATGAGCTTACTTTGAACCATGAATGATAGATCCTAGTATTTTCCCCGTTGGTCTGGTCAACTAAGTGATGCTATCTCTTGTATGATCTTAGGCAACTTCTAAGAGTGTGAGCCAATTGACATATACCTTATTTGTAACCAACCCTGTGAGCGTATGATTCTCTTTTGAACACCCCTTGAGCCTTACCCTTCTATGGAAGAAACTTGATGAAAACTAGACCTTTCTTAATCCACTACCTATAATCCTCTTGAATTATGGTTAATTGACTAGCCAACATAGACCAAAAGACTACGTTGGGGGTATGGTTAAGCAATAAGGGCAAGTGAAGAAGTACAAGGAAAGTCTCCTTTAACCCATGGTGTTAAGAAAAATGGAACCCTTCCATACAAAAAAAAATAAAGAGAAAAAGAGAAAGAAAAAGAAAGTTGTAGAACAAAGTACAAAAGAGATGGGATTCCCAAACAATCCACGGAAAGTGAATAATAGAATGACTTATGAGCAATAAAGAGAATGATGAAGGAAAAGGAAAAGAGGTGTTGTGAACACCACATTTCATGAGGACAAAAGTCACTGAGCCTAAATGACCATACTTTCCACTCAACCCCATTACAAGCCTTGAAAAGACCTTTTTGATCTTGAGTAAGCTGAAACAAATCTTGATTGGAAAATATGGGCAAACCTATGGATGAAAGCATGCATTGTGTTCATCTCTGTGATTGTGAGCATTGTATATGATTCTAAAGTGTTAAACTACAAACCATTGTGTGAATATAGAATCATTCCTTGTGTGAGGGCATTTGAGTACTTTGGTTGAGCTTGAACTTGCATCTGAAGCAAGTATTGTGAGGATGATGTTCTTTGATATTGGTGAGTCACAACTTGAATCTTTGAGTGCACATTTGATCTTTTCATAAGTAAATTGAGTCTTGTTATGTGAATTGATGATTGAGTCTTATGTAGCACTATTCGAAACACCCTTTTTGAACGACTAAACTTGAGTTTGCTTGAGGACAAGCAAACTTTTAAGTTGGGGGCGTTGATGACCCCACAAATTGGACTCATTTAGGGCTATATTTCAATTGAAATTGTGTCCTCAAATGCTTATTTTATCTCAATATATGATGAAAACACTTAAGTTTCAGGTATTTGAAGTTTGAAGAAAAGCATGGACACTAAGTCGCAAAAAAGAACGTAAAGGCTGAAAAGAACAAAGAAATGAAGGCCTGAGGATCAGCGAGTCGCCAAAGCGTCTTACTTCGCCTTTTAGTCCTGTTCGTTGATTTTGAGTTATTGAATTCCTGATTCTTTTGAAATTCTCTTCCTAAGTATAGAGTTTTTATATTGTTGTTGCAATCCTTAAGTTGATTTGTTCATGTCAATAATTCAACATGAACCTTATTTTGAGTTATAAATCTTGAGAAGTTCTTTTAAAGCCAACACCTGAGTTTTAAACTTAGTTCTTAAGGAATTAATGACAGTTTTGAGAAAATGTTTAAAGGTTCTATTTCATAAAGACTTAAGACTTTCTATTGTCATTTTATTCATAAATATATATATATATATACACACACACACACACACATTAATTATTGGACTTCGAAGATAAGTTCATAAGTGCATATTTTCAAGGAGGTAATTACGTCTCATGCTTTGAAAAGTATTTCTAAGTAATGTAAGAAGTTCATTCTTTGTAATGGGTGAATTGAATATAAAGTTATACTAATTATTTTTTTAGTAGTATCGAGCAACGAGTTGGGTTAGATTATTTTATGATTTGGAAGTCCCATAGAAATACGTGGCCAGCATAGGATATGATAGCGTTGATTCTTCATGCGACTCCTCACTTCCTCTAAGAAGACCAATTAGATGGATCCATAGACACGATATCATCCTATACACCGACAAAGTATAGGATGGCCCTGGCAACATGAGGCGAAACGTTGTATAATTGCTAGGCTCATGGTAATGGTTGTTGGTTAGAGAAACTCCACACGAGTAATGAATATTATTATCATGTTGCTTTCATTATATATTTTATTGTAAAGCTTAAATGATTTTCACTTCATGTTCATGTATTGATTCAGTTTAGTTGCTTTCCAACATTCAATTCAGTTATTTATTTACTATGCTATGTTACATACTCGTACATTATATGTACTGATGTCATTCGACCTACATCCTTTTATGATGCAGATATAGGTGTTCATGATTATCAATAGGCGCTTCGTTGAGATCACTTTACAGTCCAGTTAGCTTTGGTGAGCCACCTAGTATTCCAGAGGACTTCACAGTTCCCTTTCAGTTATCAATTTTAAGGTGTTGTGGATCTTGTCCCAAAATCCTTCATTAACAGTACAAGCTTCATAAATAGACAATTTTGGAGAGTCTTTTAGTTTCAGCAAAGTTTTGAGATTCAATAAATTATTTTTAAACATTTCTTCTAATTTGAAGCTTATGTATGCTGGACTTAGTCTTCCACTTATAGTTAGCCAGGATGAGGGTTCGCCTGAGAGTCATCAATGCTTCTCAAGTGTCGGCCATGTCAAGGTGTAGGCTCGGGGCATGACATAGTAATTGGCCTCCAAGTGACTCATTTTGGCATCTTGGAATTTTATTAAATTAGTACGATTGCATACACACAATTGCTCATCAATGATCATCTCAACCCATTTTTCTTCACGTATTCTTTGATGAATAAAAGCATGGGATCAAACACAATAGCAATAGAATGAGAAATCAAATATCTAAAGGAATCACTTGTTTCTAGCACCAAAGCCAACTCTCAATAATAAATACAACCTTAACTAAAGCAATTTAGTGAAATGGAAAGAAAATATTATATGAAATATTACTGTTAAGAACACAGTCTTCAATCCAAAAGATGAATAATGAGGCTACTTGCTAGATAGAAGAAAAAAAAGAAAACCTTACCTTGACCTAAAAAGACACTTACCACCCTAATCTTATCTCGATTTAAAAGTTTCAACCAAAAACTATTTAATTCCAATACTATGAGTTCTTCAATAATATTCTAAGCTAAACGAAAAGATAAAATTTAACAATTATCAATAATTGAATAATGAAAAAATATTTCTCCTCTGGCGTTTATGAGAATTTGGGTTCAAAATCTGTAAAACTCCAATTCTACCCTTGTCTAGAGATCTGGGCCTTCCTAAATCATCTAGATGTTTGCAAAAGTGAAAATCCTATTGCTAAAGCAAACCATGCCTTTCGTGGTCCTTCGCAAAAGTGAAACTTGTCTGATATCTTAAGAGACTAGTGAGAGAATAGAACTTCCCTTTGCAATGGCAACATTAGAGATAATTTTTCTGCAAGTGTAGCTCATTTCTCAACTATTTTCCTTTATGTTCCATTCAATAAACGAATACTTGAAGTCAACATAACTCAATGAATAATTAGACTCTTTCTCTACTTGAGTATCATAAAATCATAAGAAAATAGTCTCAAATAAGTGGAAATTCCCTACTCATCTGGACTGCGATTCTCACGGTTCCATAAACTCTTCAAGGACCACTTTAAACTTGAGGCATGATTGGTTTGGGCCTCGAGACTTCCTATCTTAGTTTGTTTTTAAAACTAAAGTTTAAGGCAAGGTTTGTCTTTTTTCAACATTCTTGTTAAATACAATTGGCTTAAAGTTCTGTCAACTTGTTAGATCTGAAATGTCGAGTTTAATCAAGAATGAAATTTTTTGTTGTTCCATTGTCTTCCAATCTGATTTTGAGGCCTACTAGGAAGTTGACTAAAAAGGTAGCATGGGGGTGGGACCTAATTTTTGTACATGTGGAGTTTCTAATGATTACACAGTACCCTATCAGGATTTTAGAGTTTAAGCACATCCATTGTTTTGCAGATAGTTGTTGCAGCTCAAGGTGTGCCTTGTATTTTTGGAATCTTGGGAACCTAGCCAGCGCATTCACAAACCAAGGGGCCACATTCACGGATGGTAGTAATCTTTTCTAGTGCATTCACACGAAGTAGTTGCATTTGCGATTGCCTGCAAAATGGTCAGTTGTGTTAGCGAGGGCCAATTGACTAGAATTTTAATTAGGACCAATTTCCCAATTTATAGATTTATTCCTCTTTTTCAAAAGATGATTTTGAGAGCTAGGGAGATCCAAATCAGGCAGGTTCAGTTGCAATGATTTGGGTTTTAGAGTGGTGACGTATTGGATCTATCGGGGAAGTATGGGGAGTTGTGAGAAGAGGTAATTTCTACCTGGATAGGGCTGCTCAAGTCTTTTTCGGTGACTTTTCTTTTGCTTTATTGCATGTACTATTTTAGCCCTTTTCTGAGCTCAGATTGTGCCTATTTTTGGGGTATAAGTTCCTTTAGCTATTCATGATCTTTTGGCCAAGTCATTTCCTGGATTCCTGGTATGGGTCCCACTTTCTCATTTTAACTCAATTTTTGGGTCTTTCTCTAATTATTTGAAATATTATGTCTAAATTTCCACATTGATGTTGAGATAAAAAATTTGCTAATATGACAGTGCTCGAAGGTTATTTGAAGAGGAGAACTTGAGTTTAGTAGTTTCGGAGCATGTGTGTTTAATTTGGAGGTAGGTTAAGGTGTACTTATTCTTACATTGAGATTTCTTGGATAATGTTTCCCATTTAGTTGATGTGATTTTGGATTGTGAGTTAAGGGTTAGGATTATCTTCCTTTATCTTTTTTTTTTTACTCCCGTTTGCGCCTTACGCTAGTTTAGATATGTGTAATCCTTAGTTTAGGTTGGAGTTTCCTTTTTAGGCATCTGTTTAGTGTTTTTTTTAATCTCTTAAGGGTTGTTTTCCCATTCTCTTTGGGTAGTCAGTGCAATTAAGGTATTGGTATGAGTCTAGGTTGACGCTAATTTTTATAGCTTCTTCTTGAGAGTGTTTCTTTGGTTAGGTTCCCTTCCCTATTGCAGGGACTGTGTGGATTTTCTTGCTTTGTGAGGTTTGATTTTGGCTAACTCCGTAAGGGGCTATCTCAAAAAGTGTTTGGTTCCATAAGAGTCTATCTCACTGAAGATGACACAACTCATGATAATTTTTTAATTGGGAGAAGCAGGAAACAAAATCATCGTTCGAAGAAAGAGCTATTGCCAAAGATGAACCATTTTTATGAGAGAATAATAAAGATTCTTCAGTTTCAAGTAAGTAGAGAAATACTCGGGGTAGGAAGAAAAAAGTAGGAAATGTAGAAAAAGGAAAGCAAATGGAAAAAAATAGAGTAGAGCAATAATACTTTCATGGCTTATATATTGTGATGTAATGAATGAAAATGCAGAAGTTGTTGTTATAGAAGAGGAGAAAAGAAAGAAAATGGAGAAAATTAAGAAGGAATGCATACTATGTTCATGTTGTTGTATTGTTTTCTCAGTAGGAGACTTCTATAAGAATGTTGGAGGAATAACTAGCAAACATTATGAGTACATTCTCATTGCTGAAACATGTTGTTCACTTAAATCTTATTTCACTAATGTAGGGACCGATGATCATACCTACTAGTCAATTCCATTTACTTCAAAGATTGGTGAGTCCTCATGTTCCAAGGACCAAGTTATCTTTAATGTTTTATGTAATTTCCATTTTCAGAATTTTTATGTGATTTATGGGTTACGTCTCAATTACTTTCTTTATGATGTATTATTTGGCTTATTGAGACTTGTGTTTGACTTCCTCTTTGTCAAACTCTTTCGATGTAGGAAATGTTATTATTTGAACTCTTTTTCTCTATTATCCTGTATGATTTATGTTAAGTGGCTTGTGTAGGGCCTCTTTGGGTTCTATAAGTCACGTTACACCTAGGGTATACTTTTGATCGTTACAACTTCATCATATAAAAATTGATTTTTCTCATAATTAGTGTCAAGTAATGTTATTTTGACAGTTCAACATTATCAAATAATTCAATTCATGCTCATGATGAAAAAAAAAGGTTCAAGAACATGGATATAACATTAATGTTTGAGTTTTAGAATGATTTCTAACTTGAGTTTTTCCCTCATGGGTTGTCTGCAAAGTTTCCCATAATACTTTTACATTTGGACATGAAGAGATTCAATTGTACTCATCTATACCTATTCCACATATTAAGATCTTTTTGGCCTTCACATTGATCACAATAATTAGTTTATCAACAACATCTCATTCCTTTCCAACTTTGGAACCTTAGTTATTCCATCTGTAACTTTTTTTTATAGGAATGGTGGGACCATCAAGAATAACTCCCCAGAGATCAGGATTTCTCTTACTATCCATCATTCTGTTTTTCCATCATCCATAGTAATTTCTGCTAAATAGTGTGGTCCTTATTTGAGATGCTCCCTCTTAAGCAGTTTGTGGTGCAGATTTTGATCCTCTTCAAGGTGTAAACTTTTTTATTAAAGAAACTGGTTCTATAAAAATTCAAGAAACCTTAACCACCTAAACAAGAACCTGACTATGTTTTTGTTTAAACGTTGTAGAGAATAAATGCAATAAATAGAATAACAAGTTTATATTTGAAATACTCCTTTATCAAGGGAAGAAACAACACACCACAACTTCACTATAATCAAAGAGAAACTTTACATTAAAGCTAACTAATCAAAGGGACTAACTGTAGTACCTCACCTAGAAAGTTCACTCCAACTATTCGATGATTAAATATAATCCTATACACTACTCCCCAAGAAGCAAAACCCACTTCTTGTTACTTATGCTAACTAACAATAGCTGTGCACTCTTCTCTCCAAGAAGCAAAACCCACTTCTTGTTACAAACCTCACAAATTCTTTTTCACACTTAGAACAATCATTCCTAAAAACTGATTCTATGATGAAAGAATGCAAACTAAGCTTCAGAAAGAAAACCTAACTCCAGTTCTTATTTCTTCTCTCATCTTTCACTTTAGATCCACACGATTTCTTTCCACAAAGTTCTCTCGATTTCTAGATTGCAAAAAATATCTTTTTCTTTGTCAATAGATCCTTTTATAAGGGACGATTAAACCCTAGATGAATCCTACAAAGAAAGTAATTACTTTTTCTTTAAAAAGTTTTCCTTTCCCTATAGGGATTCTTCTGCACTTTCTTTTCCTTATTTAGGTGTCTTTACTTCTAATAAGGATTTACGTCTTCCTACTATTTTCAACTCAATCTTGAACAAACATGTGAAGTTGGTTGATGTTTTTCATTATCAAAATATTTATCAGATATTGCGTTGTTGGTTCATGAAGAAGATATTAATAGAAATTCCCCCTTTATATTTGTTATATTCTTGATGTTGGGATTTTTTCCGGAGTATCTTTTTTAGTTTCTGGTTCCAAGTTTTATACAAGAATAACCTGTTGAATCATGGGGGATACATCAATATTGAGTGATATATCCTTAATGATAGTGACTGACATTCCACAAGCTATGATAATTTCCTAGAAGAGTTTGTGCTGAATTATTTTCCGTGAGAATATCCAACACTTTTTTCGCAGCTTCTAGAAAGACTTTTTTATCCGGAAATGTGGCATACTTCTCTGGAAATATGCATGCTGGGGTTTTTGGTTGGGATAAACCAATGTATGGTTTTAGCTCTTTTTGTTTGAAGTTTTTAACTTCTAGAATTGCAAAAAAAATGCAACAACCTTGATATGTACAACGAAAAATGAAAAAGAAAAAGAAACCAACAAAATTGAAATCGAAGTTAAAACTGTAAATGGAATAATGGATTTTTGAAATGTAAACCCTTAGTTATATATATATATATATATATATATATATATATATAGACACACACACACGCACCCAAACAAGCACCAATATGAAAAATAAGCCTACTATCGGATGACATTGTAGTATATGGAAGAGATAAAAATAGGAGAAAGTTGAGGATGATGATTATTTAACTTGATATATAATAATACCAAATTAAAATACTTAATAGTGTATTGATGACAATTCAATAACCCTTTTTTTGAGTGAAAAGTTAACACTTCTTTTTGCTAGTTTCTATACAATATTTCTAATGCTAAATCATGCAATTTACTCATACTTTTCCCCTATAAAATAGTATATATAGTTAATATTAAATGAATTATAAATTTTATATCATTTTAATATAGTTAAGGAGTAAAATTGTAATTAAACTTTGCATTTTGGAGCTTCACACTTTTTATTTAAAATGATATGATATGTGAATGCTGAAATAATGTACAAGCGAATCTTTTTTGTGTATCTTTAGTTCTGTAATTAAATTGAATCATGTTAATTGCAATTATTTTATGTTTTCTATGTTATGTTCGGGCTCAAATTAATAATAGAAACTAAATTTATAGTTATTTTTTAAAAAGAAATATGCTTTTTTGTTTTCATTTTTGTTTTTGTTTTAATGAAAATGAATTTGACATTTTGTAAGGACTTAAATACAAAATGATATCCGCAAGTCGGTAACTAATGTTTAAAAATAAATAAATTTGGTTTGTAAGATTGATAACATGATGCACATTCAAGATTAAGTCCCAATGCCTGGCCTTTATAAATTGGTCCTCCTTTCACCTAAGGTTTTTAGAAAATTCTCCACATTTTTCCTCCACCGCTGATTGTGGTAACATAAGGATAGGATAAGAAGGTATAAATTTATTTTCAACTAAAGGTTCTACTTTCTTCACGATAATGTCTTCAGGTATGTTATGTTTCTGTGACTTAATTTACAATAAAAAAATAAGAAATTTCATGTAAAGACTACAAAAAATGGATCTACTTCGTTATAAACATAGTAGTAGTAATAATAAGAAAAACAAAGATTATTTCCAAAACCTATGATTCTTCTGGATCAATCTCATAACTGATAATAGATCACGCTTTGTAACACCTTGGAATTTGGAAAAATAAAGAAAAGAAGTTTTGGGGTTGCAGGTTGTGTTTACGGTTCCCATCTACGGACCGTACAAGCTTTAATGGGCCATAGATGGAAACCATAGGAATAGGGGAAACAAATTTTCAAATAAAGTCCCAGTTTACCTTTTTATGGTTCACTAAGATGGCATGTCATCCTATATATGAGCTACATATAGGTCTCATAGGAAGGTCCCTGACTTAGTGATATTTTAAGGTGTAAAATTGGTTAATATGGTTGGTGTCTTTGGTCTATAGTAAGACCTATGAACAGTAGACAGGGTCTGTCAAAAGTTTGTTCAAAATAAGGTTTCTGAACTTTTCTACGGTTGACTAGTAAGGTACGTCACCCTATGGACCGTAGGTCCAAACTATAGAGAGGGTTCAACATTTATTTTTCAAGGGCTTTTGGTTCTTTACCGTAATTATTATAAATCAAAACCATGTCATTTTTTCTTCGACTCTAAGCCATTTATAAGGTTTTTAGGACCTAAAACTACCCATTTCAACCTCATTCTTCTAATTTCCCTAAACCTAGAAAAATTCATCCTCCCCAAATTCCCTCAACCTAAGGAAGAAGAAGATCTAGGGTTCCATTCAAGTCTCCAATTCACCATCTTTATTAGGCTTTGTATAGAAAGTTATGTGGGTATTCAGACATGGAATCCATTCTTCCATGGGATCCCCAAAGGTTCAAGTTTCTAAATATCAAATTCAACTGTTTGAGTTAGTGTTTCAATTCAATCTTTGTGATATTCATCCAATTATGAGTGATTTTTTTGATTAATTCATCTAATGCATGATTTAATTTTAATACATGATATTTTTTTGAAATTACATTCACCCATGCCTAAATCATGTTTTTCAACTATGAACCTATGATGAACTCGTGAATCTAAGAACTATGAATTATGAAGAGATCAATGTTTTTATGAAATGATTATAAAAGATTTAAGGATGCTCTGAAAGAATAGTATCAATGCTATTGTGAAAGCAATTCTCGCTTACTATGATGATCATGATAGTTAAAAGTATTACTCACATATGGATTCACATTGGTGAAAGGTTTTCTCATCCATGTTGAATTATGTTTAAGGAGTTATTCTATGTTTTTATATTTAAAGTATGTCGATTGGTATTGATCATTGGCTTTACGATGTTATATTAATATTTGACCTTATCTATTCCTTTGGAATTTAGACTTAGAACCATGAGGGATTTGAAGTAGAGGCTTATATAGGGTAGTCTCGAGTATCAACCTCTAGTTCCAAACTACGTGCCCTAGGGTTGTCTTAAATGACCTAGCTAGTGGATCCACTTTAGCAAATGATGATATGTACAGATTTTACCTTGGCAAGTAGATTCCCCTTCTTTCAATATAAGGGATATACCAGATTCCATGAAATAACTCTCATGGTCTTTTTGTTAGTTAAAGCTAATATCCAAAAAAATGACTATGATTCTTCAAAGTTTTCTTATGTCCCTTATACTAATGTATTTGACCATATTTCATCATTCCTATGTATTTTCTTCTCTATGTCTTTAAATGTTAAAAGAATGATCATGCCTACATGTTTTAAGCCATTCATGATATCATGTTTATGTTTCCTCTCTTCTACTTTTGTCCATTTAGTTTTCTTTTTCTACTTTTTCCTTCTCTTTTCCTCCTACCCTGTGTATTTCTATTCATACTTGAAACAGAAGAATCTTGATTATCCTCTAATGAAAATGGTTCATATTTGGCATATTGCTCTATCTTCGAATGTCGATTTTGTTTCCTGCTTCTCCCCATTGAAGAATTATCAAGAGTTGTGTCATCTTCAGTTAGATAGCCTCTTATGGATTCAGCCATAAACTCTTCTTTAGCCTTTTTCTCAGGTAATTTTTCACCATATTGCAAGTCACTCATGTTATATGAAGATTCTGAACTACAAGAACTAGAACTGCTTGTCTATTTTTCTTAATGTTCCTGCCATATTTTAAATCACAAAACAATTTCTTTTAGAACTTTTTTTTCTTTATTTTTTCTTCCTGTTTTTGAGAATGAAACAAATGGTGCTAAACTTATACAAAGTTCAAATAATAGTTGTATACATTTTTTCAAGAATAAAAAATGCATGCATACAACATGATAAATGAGTGATTTTTTAATCTATTCACAATTATTCATGGTTTTAAATGCAATTTATGCTAAGTCTTTTTAGAATGGTAACTGAAGAGGTTGATAGTGGGTGAGTGCATTTCCTTATCAAATGACATTATTACAAGTGTCGAGCTGGCAAATAATTTTATGCAAATTTTGCATAGCAAATTATAATAACCTATAATTTCTAAAATTCTAATAGTTTTGAGAAAATACATCAAATAATTCAATTGGTTACATTTGTTTGTCTATTTTGATTCATTTTGTTTGTTAGGGACTTGAAAATGCTCCAAAAATCTAATAGCTTGTTTGGAAACTATTGTATAATGATTAATTGTGTACTATACGGTATAAAACACAATGTCTAATTAAGTAGCCATTTACCTTTAATGAATTCGCATAGTCACTAGCTTTCCCTATTTGCTATTTTTGCTTTAAATGAATTCAGACGCAGTCATAAGCTTTCCCAGTCCGCTACTTGCTGATTACAGCTCACAACAACATTCGATATATACTATAGTCAACAACAAAGTCAAATTAGGCCGTCATTTTACCTGAATGGATTCACAAAAGGCCAACAATTTTCCCAATTTGTTGCTTACTACTCATAACAACATTAACCCTATACTATAATCCATAACAAATCTATTGTTTACTGTTCACAACCACATTCGATTTATACTACAGACGACAGTAATGCTAATTAACCTGCTATTTTCTTTAAATGAATTCACACGCAACTTGAAACTTTCTCGATCTGCCGCTTACTCTTCATAACAACATCTGACCTATACTATAATTAAGTTGTTTGCTTGATCTCCTAACCTTCTATTCATCCATCACAAAATTATACTATGTCATTACTATCAATTTTTTGCCCACCGTGAAAAACTGGCAAGAAGATCAAGAAAGCAGAGAAGCAGTTCTAGTTCTTGGAGTTCAGAATCTTCATATAACATGAGTTATTTGCAATATGGTGCAAAATTACCTGAGCCAAAGGCTAAATAAGAGTTTATGCCTAACTACCATAATAGGCTATCTCACTGAAGATGACACATCTCTTGATAATTATTCTATGGGGAGAAGTAGGAAACGAAATTGTCATTCAAAAAAAGAGAAACATGCTAGAGATGAACCATTTTCATCAGAGGATAATGAAGATTCTTTTGTTTCAAGTAAGAAGAGAAATACGCTGGCTAGGAGGAAAAGAGCAGGAAAAATTAGAAAAAGGAAAGTAAATGGACAAAAACTGAGTAGAGCAACAATATTTTCATGGCTTATAGATTGTGATGTATTTTAAGAAAATGCAGAAGTTGTTGTAATAGAAGAGGAGACAAGAAAGAAAATGGGGAAAATTAAGAATAATACATGCTATGTTCTTGTTGCAGTAATGTTTTTATAGTTGGAGACTTCTGTAAGCATGCCCGAGGAACAACTAGCAAACATTATGAGTACATTCTCATTGCTGAAACATGTTCTTCACTTTTTTCTTCCATGATGAAAGCTTATTTCACTAATGTAGAGTCTGATGCTCCTGCATCCCATACTTGTGGCTAGTCAATTACATTGACTTCGAAGATTTGTGAGTTGTCATGTTCCGAGGACCGAGATACCTTTAATGTTTTATGTAATTTCCATTTTTAGAATTTGTATGTGATTTATGGGTTATGCCCCAATCACTTTCTTTATGATGTATTAAATGGCTTATTGAGACTTATGTTAGACATCCTCTTTGTCAAACTCTTTTGATATAGGAAATGCTATTATTTTGAACTCTTTATCTCTATTATCTTGTATTATTTATGTTAAGTGGCTAGTGTAGGGCCTCTTAGGGTTTTATGATTTAACGTTTCAAGGACACTTCATCCAATTCTGAGTGTCAATGATCATTAGTTAGTATATAACCAAACTAAAGGAGTTGGGATCGAATCCCACAGGGAGTGGTACATGTTTAAGTTTTAATGGTAAAGTGTGAACATGGTCAAATCAGTCATAGGAATAGACATTATCAAAAAAAAATCGTAATTCAAATAAGGGGTTACAGGAATGTCAAATAAGGGGGTTTTGGTTTTAATTATCAACTACAACAGCAAATAACACAAATTAACAATAATGAGACGGGTTCTTTGGATGTGATTCCATTATATGCTAATGTAGACAAATAGGTAATTGCAACTGTTAGGAAATAGTTGTATATTAGTGAATAAGCTAGAATATAGAGGAGGTAAACTTTCTCTCAAATAGTTAACCCTGAATCAAGTTGATTTCTCTCGAACATCAACAAGCAAGAAAAATAAGAACAACCTACGCTTTAGTCCATTCACTCTCTCAAGCTGAATGTATGGAAAATGGTTTATGATTCACTCTCTCGAGCGGAACCCATGAAAACCCAATACCCACTGACCATCAATTAATAATCTTAGTTTTAAGACCTCTCTCTCGAGCAAGCCAAAAACACAAGGGTAGAACTGTATTTGCCTACAATTCTTAAATTGAACCAAATTAATGATTGAAATCATTTCTAAATAACATTTAAACTAACAATTAGCAATACCCATAAGCTAAAATCAACCCATAATCACATAATCACACCCCAAGAATTGGGGTTTTAGCTACACATCATAAAAAGATAAAAATCGTTATCAAATTGAGTTTCCATCAAAGGGGTAAGATTAATTTCGTTCTTACAATGGTCCAAATCGAAGAATCTCAAAAACCCACTTCCAATTTTTCAAAAGTGAAAAACTTCAACTCTTCAAAGCTAAGGAAAAACTACAGAGAACTGTTTTAATACTCAGAATTAGATATGAATAATAATAATTCCTAAATGATTCAAAAGATGTTAAACAAAATGTTCAAAAATGTAGTCATAGTCGCCAAAAATGTGCTGTGAAGAGTCACTCAACAAAGTAAGTCGGGCTCGCCGATTCACTCAGCGATCCGCCCATTGGTCAATTCCATCTCATTTTTTCCTTTGCCTTCAACATACTCAAGGTTTGTAACTTTGGATGATCCAACACTACATTGCGGAACCACTCAAGGATCCTTCGACTGCTCCTTTCTCTCGCCAACTTGGTTCTTTCCTTTAGGGCTTGGCACACTGGAACTTTATGTGGTCAAATGGCCACTCGACGACTCGCCAAATGGACCTGGCCATCACTAGGCTCTCTTTTCTTTATTCTTTCAGCTCGCTTTTGTCCTTTTTGCAACTTAGTGACCTGGCTTTGCGCCTCACTTCATAAGCCTGAAAATCAAGGGTTTAACATCAACTATTGGCACAAAATAACATTTGAGGACACTAAACCTATACAAATAAAGCCCTAAATGAGTCTAAATCTCGGACTCATCAACACTCCTAACTTAAACTTTTTGCTTGTCTTCAAGTACAACTTAAGTTAAACGGTTCAAAAAGGATGTCTCAAATAGTGTTACACAAGACTCAATCATGAATGCATACAACAAGACTTAACTTACTCATGTAAGGATCAATTTTTCACTCAAAGATTCAAATTGTGACTCACCATTATAAAAGATTTTCCAGTTCTCAGTGCTTACTTATAATGCATGTTCAAATTCAACAAATGTATTCAAATGCCCTCACACAAAGATTGATTCCATATTCACACAACTGTTCATCATTTTATAGTTCCAGAATCATATACAACTCTCACACTCACAAGGATGAACACATCCATGACTTCACCCATAGGTTTGCCCTTATTTTCCAACAAACATTCATTTTAGCTCAATCAAGATCAAAAAGGTCTTCTCAAGGCTTGTAACGGGTCTGAGTACAAAGGTATGATCATTTAGGCTCAGTGGCTGCTATCCTCATGAAATGTGATATGAACAATGCTTTTTTTCCTTTTCTTCAACATTTTCACCCATACTCAAAAGTCACCCCATTATTCATTTCTCATGGAATACCTGACACACTATTTCTTTTGCACTTTCACAATTTTATTCGACAACTTTTCATTTTTGTCTTTTTCATTCTTCTTTTCTCTCTCTTTTTTTTGTACGGAGCAGTTCCATCTTTCTCAAAATCATAAATCAAAGGTGGACATCTTTGTACTTCTTGATTTACCTTCCATTTTCACCAAACCCCCAACTTAGGCTTTTGGCCTCAGTTGGCTATTCAAACAAACAACACTTCATGAGGATTATGTGTTAATGTATAAAGAAAGGGCACAATTTCACCAAGTTTCTTCCAAGAAAAAGATAAGGCTCAAAGAGGGTTCAAGCAAAGTTCACACACTCACAAAGTTGGCCACAAAAGAGGTATAATGTGAAAATGTTTCACTCTTTAGAATTGTTGTATAAAGTTCAAAATCATGGGAATCCAACAATATAAACATTACAAGCAAGGTTTCCAAATTAACACAGGCACATACAACAACAATTACAATCAGAGAGACCCAGCACACATCACTAAGATAAGGTCATTGTAAATGAGTACAAATGCAATAAAAGTAAACTTAGGGTTCGGAAAACCAACCTTAAATGTCGAATAATCAACATTGAAATGCTAGACGGCAAAGTAATCCACTCCGAACACAGAATCCACGACTCAAACACAATAAATATGCAAGAAATATAGGAAATACTATATGGTTGTGAGTTTGGGATGATTAAAAGTGAGGGAAAGTGAATGAGTTTGAAAGTTTAAACATTTGGCCTTTAAAAACTGTCCAGTTCTCGCCCATTCGATGACATTAGTCATGCTCGCCGACCCACTCGGTGACACACCGAGTGGGTACTTACCTCGCCAAGTTTTACAGGCCCTCCTTTTAATGTAGGAGTCCAAACGGTGGACTAGATCGCGAATGCAGACCAGGTCGGCGATTCACCAAGTTTCTCTTGGGCTCGCCGAGTTTTATAGACTCCAATTTGAAATTGTCTTGAGTCCAACAGCGGTCGAAGTCAGGCTCGCCAACATCTTCAGTGAGTCACTGACTAGACTATTAGCTTACCAACCTGTGCTTTTCACACTTTGACAATCAACACACCATTATTTCACTACAACTTTTTAGGGCTAATGCGACACTAAATTTGGACAATGCTTGTAAAGTGTTGCCTTAAATTTTTTTGGGTACACTTTTAATGTGTAGCCTTAGTTTTTACATTTTGACCACATTAACATTAGCAACGCTTGGAAAAGCATGCTCTTTCGTGGTATAGGCTACACTTTTAAGCGTAGTCATATCATGATATATTTAGCAACACCTATTTACACCTATGAATGCATTTTTAAAATGTGTTATTTTTTTAATTTTAAATACAACACTCTACAATTGTGGCCCTATAGTTTTCCTAAAATTTTCACTAAAATATTGTTTTCCCTCAAAAATATTTAATTCTCCCTCCCATTTCTTACTGACCAAAAAAACAAATCATAAAAAATAAGAAAACTCTCAATATAAAAAACTTAACAGTAAAATAATAGTTTTACGCCAAATCAAATTTAGAATTGCTATTTGTCCATATCATTTCTCTCAAGTCCTAAACCCTACTTTAACCTCCTTCTCATTTCGACCCATGAAATTCTTAATTGTAACCTTATAGATTTGTTCATTCTATAAAGCTCATTGTCACTACTTTTTTCAGTACTTTGATGGCTCATGGTGATTTCCCTAATTCTTCTTTGACTTCATCCAAAAAGCTAGAAAAATGGTTGCAAGACTTCTGGCATTGTTTGAGGAACTAGGGAATTTATGGGAATGCATATGGGCTATAACGCTGAAGATAGATTCAAACATCCAGCTCATATATGCCAGTTTGCTTCTGCTCATTAGTCTCGCCCTGTCCCTTGTATTCTAAAATCATAATTTATATGACTATATTTTCATTTTATGGGTTCTTAAAGTGTTAGATGCATTTTACGCTTTAAATAAACTTCATTTTTTCAGAATTGTTGTTTCATTATGGCACATATAATTTAAACGCAGTCTCCATTTAATTTGCCAGGTGTTCTAGAGTGGTACTGTAGATTGTCTTTTGAAAAGTGTGTGCTTCATTTAGTTTGCTTTTAGATTATATGTGCCTATGTATGAGTAAAATGCTTTTATTTTTAGATAGATGACCATGTTATTACTTGTTCGAACTATGAACTTTTATTTCTCCTGAGGAATCGAAAGATTGCTTCTTGCTAACATAAATAAAAGATTTTTACTATCTAAAAAATTGGTGTTTCATACATTGAAAGGAAAAAAATCAAGAGCTAATTTTCTTGTGTATTGATTCTCTACATGTTGGAGTTAAGCTCACGGTGGTATAATCGATCTTCTCGTCGTCCTAGTATTGCTTCTTTAGAAAAGGTAATTTTTCCCATTTTGATAGTTTTTTTCGTGTTTTGCATTCTATTCTCCATACCATGGCTAAATCAGTTATAGTTTGTGTTTAGTGTTTGTAAATCTTATTTCGATTCGTGCTTGGTTTTGTTCATATGGAACTTTATGGTTGACTCATTAGCCATCTAATAATGTTTCCAATAGCTAATTTCTTTGTTCATCCTTTAAGAATGCCTCTCTTCATAATTTCATAGTTGTTCGAAACATGTCTATTTTGTTGATTCATTCGTGTCTCAGCGATAGGAGTACTTGTTTATAAGTTTTTGTATAAGTTTTAAGGGCTTGAGTTTAGTAGCTAGATTCAGTTGTTACATTTTGTTACTACGGATTCCTAAGCTTTTCGTGGTTAAATGTTTTTATAGTTTGTGTTTCCTCGTTTTAGTGTGTTTGTTGTTTCGTGGTTAACATAAATGACTATTTTAAACCTAAAAGTTAACACTACAAGTGGGTCGGATTTTTATCACTTTTAGTTCCAGCTTACTGTTGCTGTTTAAAAATAAGGTCTGATTGTTTGTTTAGCATTTTAGTTCAAAGTATTGATAACTCATCTGGAAGTTTCAACTTCTTCTTGATTCTCCTATCCTGTATAAGTTTGTTTAGTTGTAGTCGCTACTTGTATATTTGGAGTCATTCGTACTTGTTTGGTTTGAGTTCTCATTGCTTTAATCGTAGTTTTCTCCCATCCTGAGTCCCCTTTCATATGGATGGAAATATGTGAGGTCGTTAAATTATAGCAGTCGCATTTAAGCCTAGATTAATAGCTAAGATCAGCATGTCCCTCTGAAGAGTCTAGTCATCTGATCATTAATATTTTCTAGTCTAAACAACTGCTACGTGTTACTTGAATGCTTGATTAAATGTTCGAGTTCTGATATTCACGGATTGTTTTATTTTAATTAAATGCCACTATGATTATAGCTAGACATGATCATGTTTGGATTCACTGTAATGCTCCATTAATTTTATTTTCTTGATTCATGATTAATTGCATATCTATACCAACTTCTGAATCACAAACTGGAGTTTTAACTATCTCTCCTCTCATGTTTGTCACCCCTTCACTGAAAAGAAAAAAAAATAGGAGAAAAATTTGTACTTCTAGGTATATTCTATCCTTGTTTTTCTATTTTTATAAAGAGTCAAAATTCTTTATTTTATGAACCATTATGTTGAATGTATATAAATTCTCATTGTGTTGATGAAAATTCAGGACTTTTTAGAATTCTGGAGTTTTGGAAATTTAGGTCAGCAAGAATAAATTGTTGTCCTCATTGCACGACGTAGTAGGATCCGCCATTAAACTCATTATCTGGCTAGGGGATCCTACAATAAGATTCTATAGATTTCATCACCTAGCATATTTAGATAGCTGCCATTTAAACCTTTTTCTATATATAAAGTTTTTGTGTTTGTACATGCTATTTACAGAACCTCTTTTTAATAGGTTGAACTTGGTAATCATCAGAATTCCAAAGAAACAATGGATTATGCATTTAGGCTAGTGTTCAGAAAAGAGAAGCCTTGTCTACTTAGATGCTTTGGTAGAATAGTGACAGCAAGGTCTCGAAACTCTTCTAGCTCAACTCATGCTTCAATTCTTGAAAAGGTATTTTACATTTAGCATTAACAACACAATTGAATCCTGAACTTTTAAATGTGAAAGAGGCTGAAAGAATGTTGTTTACCATAAATTTGACACATATTTAACATAACATATGTTCCTTTTAGTTGAACACATGATAATTGCCTCTTTAAAATCTAGGTGTATTTATATATGTTCTATTAGGTGCTGGCAGCTTCCATATTTCTCACACTGTTTAATTTCATGTGTAGAGTAGTGATTTTCTTCATTTGTTGTCATCTAGTTGAAACTTTTTTGAGACTGAAATTGATGTTAGGAGCTTTGTATGTTGTCTTGATTAACCAATAATTTACATTATGTTTTTTCATTCAATCTAGGTCATTCTACTAAAAAGCGACATGGTCACAAATGTAATTTAGTATGTTTAGGCTTTCATGTAGTTTGTTGAATTATCATGTCCTATTGTGTAGTGTAGTATAGTATAGATGGATATCGTTGATAGTCCAAGCTTTCTACTTCTAAAAATAAGATTATGAACCATACTAACTTTGACCTTACTTTTATAGGTCACTTACTAGCAATTAAGTCCTTTTTTTTCAAAGCAATTTTTGAGAAGTGATTGTTCCTATTTATTGAGGAGTACAAACTTACTAAACCTATTGTGTTGTTCGGAGAAACGTGAATGATAATTCACAGTTCTTAATTATTCAACATGAAGGTTACATGTACCTATTCTCTTTTCCAACTCCTACAATGTTGCTCCAATAGTGAAATATATTGCCTTTGTTTTGATAGAAACTAAAATCGGTAACCCCCCCAAAACAAACTGAATCCTGGTGTAGACATTCTTGTGGCTATCAATGTGATAGTTACTGATACCTATGAAAAATTCATACCTTGACATGATTGTCCACCGTGATAACTGTTTCATTTGAGAAGTAAGTTCCAATACTAGTTGCTAGTTTCTATTCAATTTCTAAAACTATTTTATCTAAAATATGTCACCAGATAGATATGACCATGTTATTATCTGTTCAAACTATGAACTTTTATTTCTCCTGAGGAAACAAAAGATTTCTTCATGCTGACCCAAATAAAGATTTTTACCATCTAAAAAATAGATGATTCATACATTGAAAGGATAAAAAATCAAGAGCTAATTTTCTTGTGTATTGATTGTCTTCTTGGTTGAATTAAGCTCACATTGGTGGAATAAATATTCTAGTCATCCTAGTTTTGTTGCTCTAGAGAAGGTAATTTCTTCCCATTTAGTTAGGTTTTCTCGTGTTTTGCATTCTATTCTTTGTACCATGGCTAAATCTATTGTAGTTTCTGTGTAGTGTTCGAAATCTTATTTTGATTCTTGCTTGGTTTTGTTCATATGGAACTTTGTGGTTGTCTCATTAGCCATCTTATAATATTTCCAATAGCTAATTTTTTTGTTCATCCTTTAAGAAGCCTCTCTTCATAATCTCGTAGGTGTTCCAAATATGTTTCTTTCGTTGATTTATTTGTATCTCAGCGACAGGAGTACTTGTTTATAAGATTTTGTATAAGCTTTAAGGGCTTGAGTTCATTATCTAGATTCATTTCTTACACTTTGTTACTACTGATTCTTGAGCTTTTCATGGTTAAATGTTGTTATAGTTTGTGTTTCCTCGTCTTAGTGTGTTTGATGTTTCATGGTTAACATAAATGGCCTTTTTTTACTTGAAATTTAACACTACAAGTGGGTCAGATTTTATGTCTTTTAGTTCCATCTTATTGTTGTTGTTTAAACATAAGGTTTGACTGTTTTGTTAAGTAATTTTGTTCCAAATATTGATAACTCATCTTGATGTTTGAACTTCTTCTCGATTCTCCAATCTTTTATAAGTTTGTCTAGCTGTAGTCGCTACTTGTATATTTGGAGTCATTCGTACTTGTTTGGTTTGAGTTCTCGTTGTAGTAATCGTAGTTTTGTCTCATCTCGAGTCCACTTTTTTTTTTGGTTTGAAATATGTAAGGTCTTTAAATTATAAAAGTCGCATTTGAGCCTAGATTAATAGCTAAGATCATCATGTCCCTTTGGAGAGTATATAGCTAGACATGATCATTATGTTTATAGCTAGATATGATCATGTTTGGATTCATTGTAATGCTCCATTAGTTTTATTTTCTTGATTCCTGATTCTTTGCATATCTATACCAACTTCTGAATTACAAATTGAAGTTGTGGCTATCTCTCATCTAATGTCTGTAACCCCTTCCCTAAAAACAAAAAAAATAGAAGAAAAAATTTGTACCTCTAGGTTGAATATTCTATCCTCATTTTTCTATTATTATAAAGAGTCAAAATTCTTTCTTTTATGAACCATTATGCTGATTGTGATATATAAATTCTCATTTTGATGATGATAATTCATGACTTTTTAAAATTCTGAAGTTTTCGAAATTTAGGTCATCAAGAAGAAATTGTTATCCTCATTGCTCGACGCAGTAGGATCCTCCATTAAACTCATTATTTAACAAGGGGATCCTGTTATTGCAAACAGAGATCTAGAACTGAAAAGTATTAGAAAATAGATATAGAATTCAAAGTGGATAATTTATTGAATGAAACTTCAGAATTTATACAAGAATTAAAACAACTGATTTTCATATTTTAATGCCACTAACATAATGGCTGGAAATTGAATGAGAAAGATCTACAACTAATGAGAAAAATTCTCTAACTAATAGCTAAAAAACAGCCACTAACTGAAACTGAAATATTTGAAACCAACGATAACTTGAAAAATATCCCTGTATGCTAGAACTGAAATGACAACAGTCTAACACTCCTCCTTGGCATTTCAGTGACAAACATCAATCTTTTGTCTCAAGTCTTCAAATCTTTCTTTAGGTAGAGCCTTGGTAAAAATGTCTGCTAGCTGATTCTCAGATGAACAATGGACAAGCAACATCTCGTTAGATTGTTGAACTTCTCTGATAAAATGGAATTTGATTTTTATGTGCTTAGTTCTCCCATGAAACACTAGATTTTTTGAGATTGAAACTACTAAGATATTGTCGCACACAATTCTTGTGTCTGCAAATTCTTCACCAAGCAATCTCATGTTATTAGCAATTAAAGAGATTCGATCAGCATACTTACTAATTGTTTCATCTTCCTGCATGTACAATGACTCAAATTCTATTCTCAAATTCAACACTTGCATTTGACGTGTTCTATCACTGCCTTCATATTCTTCTTTCAATTTCTCCCAAGCCTCCTTTTCTGTTTTGCAAGCCATAATTTTGTAAAAAGCAGAGTCTGACCAGAAAAACAAAGGCAAGTATGTTGGTGGGAATAGCAGTGAAGGTTTAAAGAAATCATTTCCTCCTTGCAAACATTGCAAGAAAACAACACATCTAGAAAAATACTGTTGGTGGAGGCCTGATGCTATATGTGGCAATTGCAAGCAAATTTGGCATATATCAAAAGTCTGTAAATCCAAAAATAAAGGCTCAACTTCTTCTCAAGCAAAATTGGTAGGTGCAAATGATGTGCAGGAAGAGCAGCTCTTCGCAGTTTCATGTTTCTCAACAAATAACCCCTCTGATGACTGGCCTATTGACAGTGGTTGCACTCATCACTTGTGCAATGATGCTGAGATGTTCAGAACCTTTGATGATACATACAAATCCAGAGTAAAGGTGGGAAATGGAGAATTTCTAGTAGTCAAAGGAAGAGGATCAGTGGCTGTCATAACAAATTCAGGTATTAAAACTATTTCTGATGTTTTGTATACACCTGAAATTAGCCAAAATCTGCTGAGTGTTGGGCAGATGCTTGAAAAGAATTATTCACTTCATTTTGAGGATTGCAAATGCTTTATTTTTTATCCTTCTGGAGTAGAATTATTATGGGCTAACATGAAAAACAGAAATTTTGTGGTGAATTGGGAGAAAGCGTGTGAACATCCAACACAAGTGCTTCAGAATCAATTACAAATCTGTGGCACAGAAGGCTTGGCCATTTCAATCAAAGAACCATTGTTGAAATGAACAAGAAGAACCTAGCTCTGATACCACTGTTATTGCAAACAGAGATTTGCAACTGAATTTTGAATCAATGACTTGGCTCGAGATTTCTTCATCTTTTGCTCACTGTTGAATTTGATTTGGGTTATGGTGGGATTTTCTAGTATGACAGGGTCAGGTATTTCTTCAGTTACAGTTTCCCAAAGGCCATAGGCTTCCAATAAAGCTTGCATCTTTACTGACCAAATATGATAATTTTGACCAGTAAAAATGATAGGTGGGTTTAAAGATTGGCTATTAGATGCTATTTGAAATTGTGGGTTAAATTTTTTGTTGATTTTGATCCCATAAGATCTAGTAAAGCTCTGATACCACTATTATTGCAAACAGAGATCTAGAACTGAAAAATATTAGAAAATAGATATAGAATTCAAAGTGGATAATTTATTGAATGAAACTGCAGAATTTATACAAAAATTAAAACAACTGATTTTCCTATTTTAATGCCACTAACATAATGGCTGGAAATTAAATGAGAAAGATCTGCAACTAATGAGAAAAATTCTCTAACTAATAGCTAACAAACAACCACTAACTGAAACTGAAATATTTGAAAGCAACGGTAACTTGAAAAATATCCCTGTATGCTAGAACTAAAATGACAACAATCTAACAGTAAGATTCTATGGATTTTATCACGTAGCATATTCAAGTAGCTACCATTTAAACCTTTTTCTATATATAAAGTCTTTGTGTTTGTAGATACTTTTTACAAAACCTCTTTTTAACTGGTTGAACTTCGTAATCATCAAAATTCCAAAAAAACAATGCATAATGCATTCAGGACAGACTTCAGAAAAGAGAAGCATTGTCTACTTCTAGCAAGGTCTCCGAACTATTCTAGCTCAACTCATAGTAGAACAGTGACAGCAAGGTCTCCAAACTCTACTAGCTCAACTCATGGTACAATAGTGACAGCAAGATCTCCAAACTCTTCTAGCTCAGCTCATGCTTCAATTTTTGAAAAGGTATTTTACATTTAGCATTAACAACAAAATGAATCCTGAACTTTTAAATGTGAAAGAGCCTGGAAGAATGTTATTTACCATAAATTTCACACCTATGTAATAGAACATATGTTCATTTTAGTTGAACACGTGATAATTACATCTTTGAAATCTAGGTGTATTTATATATGTTATATTAGGTGCAGGCAGCTTCCATATTTCTCACACTATTAAACTTCATGTGTTTGAGTAGTGATTTTCTTCATATGTTGTCATCTAATTGAAATTTTTTTGAGACTGACATTAATGTTAGGAGCTTTGTACGTTGTCTAGATTAACAATTAATTTGCCATGCTTACGTTGTAACACCCATAAATGCTAACAAGTCGCATGTCGATTTACCATTACTTAATTACTATAATATGTTTTACTCTTATTTTGGAAACTTGAAATGTTGTGATAATTGCTTGCTTGCTTAGCATAAATTGTATCGTAATTTAAAGGTTTATATTGGGGTATTTACATTATAGTCTAATTAGAATTTTGTATACTTTAAAAAGGAGGTAAAGGATATATATATAAGGGTATATGTATGCATTTTGGGCAACACACAACACTATTTGGGTAGCCTTGAGGGACAGCTGTGCATTGGGATAAATATCAGTTCTGAGCCTATATTTTGACATCTCCTCTAGATAATTTCGGTTCCTTCAAAGTCTAAGCACCTTAGAACCTTAGTTAACCATTTGCTCATCAATATCACAAGAAAAAAACATGGTTCTTTTGGCTGGAATTCAAGACACACACTGCTCTTTGGTAAGTAGTCGAAATCTGTTTTGTAGCTGAGTAGTAAATATTACTTTTAGAATATCTCATTCTCTAGAACTTATTTTTTGGTGAATAAATATGATTTGGAAAGCTAATTAATTTATCAACAACTCTTATGTTTAGGTAAAACTCTAATTTAGCTGTTATGGATTCGAAATATGGGACACAACATAGGACAAGTTTTGTCCAGCTTTTGGGTTTGGAAATCCTGTATGGACAACTGTTAGTGTTTTGAATATATCTTTTTGTACATAATATATTTTACAGAGATTATTGTTTGTTTGCAACCTTAAGAGATTTAACTACATCTTTCGTGAAGGCTATAAAGTCTATTTTTGCCGTTTTCATTTTCACATCTAAGTTGTAACATGAGGTACTAGGTTGGCCAGAATCACTGTTTTGGAAGCAGAATCGTTTCTGTACGGGCTAAGCTTAATTGTGATGATAATTCTGTTTTACTTCAACATTATTGAGATACTAAGAATTAAAGAAGCTATTTAATTGTATTTTTTTTTGTTTGTATACACTCGTTATCAAGTAAAGGACCTTGATAAATTAGTTGGTCCACTGTTTAAACTTGCAAAGTTGTGTGGACTGTTTCTAGGATAAAGTATTGAGGTTTGTGTATAAACTTGTAATTGCACTCTTTTAACTACCAGCATATCTGAAAGTTAATTTGGTACCTTGGTTACCTTTTGTCACTTTGCATTGTTATGTTGGTATGACACTTGTGTAACTCGCCCACTTGTACGGATTGTTTGATCCCTTGGCACTCTTATTGGGACCCTGTCCTTTTTGTGGCTATGACTTTGTCACCATTGTCATGCCTCTTGATTCTGATCATTTGCCATCTTGATTATGGATTTGTAGTCCCTCTTAAAAATGGAAGTTGTCCACTTTAAGTACGAACTAGAAAGACATTTTTAATATGGTTCTTGGTTCTCTTGATTATTGGGCTTTGAACCTTCTTGATACAGGGTGTTGGCCCTTCTTGATACTTGCTTGTGCTTGGTGTGACGACATGATGTATACATTGTGTGAGTCTTGTAATTGAATCTCTTGGAAAATGGTGCCTTGAACATTCTCAACATGTGGATCTTTAAATATCGAACTTGATACTCTATATATATTGTTACGTGATGTATTTATTATATTTCAATTGCGCTATTCATGACTTGAGAAAGATTGCTTGGCAAATTTAGAGGGTGCCGAACCTATAGTTTTTACACCACTAAGCTATATGCTTAGCGATAGTTGTTTCTATCGTAGGGAATGATCGAGAGGAGGTGTGAAGGTGGCCATTTGAGTTGGAAATTTTGAGAGCATTAAGGAAGATCACATTTGCATATAGGCATCTATATTTTATATAAACTTTGGGACTTATACATGATCTATGTGTTGTATAAATTGCATGAAAATTTGAGGGCTAATCAGATCAGGTCACCATGGTTGGTAATATAAGTATGGCTACATGTTTTGTTCTTATGGGGTGTGTAAGCCCAAGTCTTGTAATATATTAATTTTACTACTTGTTTGTAAACGGTTATATGAAGCATGAACCACTTGATTGGGTACTCGGAAGTTGATAATATTGGTTTTATATCATTTTACTAGCTTGAGGACAATATATACGTAAAAATCTCGTAAGTTATTGGCTTATGTTATTTCGGAAGGGTCGTTACAAGTTTTGTAGCAGAGCCTAGGTTTGTGGTTCTAGGATTTTTGCTGTGAATTATTTGTATACTTGTTCACTTTTGAAAAAGGTTTTATTTGGAGTATTTGTTCACTTATATGGTTTGTAATATTTTTATCGCATTTAGAGTACATATGCATCATGTACATGTCCATAATATATTGTGATCTTCCCTTTTGAAGTATTTAAGATAAAGCCACTTTTGCTGATCGACCTATGGAAGCTGCTCGTGAAGGTTCGGGTGCCTCTATTTCCCAACCTCATGCACCAGAAGAGGTTGGAGAACCTTTATCGGATCATTATGTTCCCCATACTAGTGGGTCTGATGTAGGAAACCATCAGGGTGCAAGAGCTGGTTCACATCCTCACATGAGTCATGGTACTCAAACGATGAATCCTCCTTTTCAACAAATGGCTAAATTCTTCCACCACATTGCTGAAGCGATGCATGATCCCAACGAGATTAACTTTGAGAAAATGAGAAAAATTGGTGGAGTGGAGTGTGAAGGCACCGTTGATCCCACGGATGCTTAACAATGGCTGGAGCACATGGAGCAATATTTGAGTAGTTAGAGTGTTCAAATGTTGCCAAATATAAGTATGCTATTTTACTATTACAAAAGGATGCTAACGATTGGTGGGAAAGTGTTCCGAATGCCAAGGTAAAACCTCCTGTTCTTACTTGGGATTATTTTCTTAGGGAATTTCGTATGAAGTATGTCCCACCTGCTTATTGTGATGCAAAAAGAAAGGAGTTTTTGAATTTAAGGCAACGAGGCATGTCTATTGATGAGTACCAATAGAAGTTTCTAAGGCTCTCTCGTTATGCTGGAGGTATTATTAGAAAGGAAAAAGACAAGTGTAGGAAATTTGAAGATGGTTTACATGATTCCATTAGGAAAAATATGGCGATCCTGCAATAGGAGAACATTTGTAAGTTAGTGTTTGCTGCTTTTACTTGGGAATGACTTGATAAACAAGAAGCTACTCGAAATGAAAACCAATTTCGAAAGCCTAGATCAGATTTTGGAGTTCCATCCAAAAGGGGAAGGTTTGATGATTTTAAGGCTGATAGTGTTAACAGGCCACCTCAGCAAAAGTAAAATAGATCAGAATTTTCTACAGCTAGCACTCCAAATTATGGCCAAGGCAGGTCTCGTGTTCCCACTTGTCCACAATGTGGAAAGAATCATTATGGTACTTGCAAGAGAGCTTCTAGTGCATGTTTTTATTGTGGGAGCTTTGATCATAAAGTGAAGGATTGTCCTAATCCTAATAATGCTCCTTCCCTGTGAACTGAAGGCTCAGTTCATAAGCCTTCTATTAATCCTCCTCAAACTAATGAGGGTGCAAGACCTAAAAATACTCAAGCGGTACGGGCAAGTGGAGTGAATAAAGCTAATGGACCAAGGGCTACTGTACGCGCTTACGCTATGAGGCAGAGGGAGGATCAAGATGGAAAAGATGTGGTTGTCGGTAAATTTTACTTATTTGGCTTATGTGTTTTTACAGTATTTGATCCTAGTTCTACACATTCCTATCTTTGTTCATCACTTGCTCTTCCTGAAATCCTGAAATCTGTGAGATTTAATTTTGATGTGCTGGTTGAAAGTCCTTTAGGCTATCAAGTTATGTGTAATCGAATTTATCAAGATTGTACTTGCATGATTCAAAATTTAGTCTTCCCTGCTGATTTGATTGAAATGCCCTTCAAGGATTTTAATGATATTATCGGTATGGATTGGCTTTATAAATGTCATGCAGTGGTAGATTATAGGTCTAAGCATGTGACTTTTAAAGATCCTACATTTTCACACATCATTTACAAGGTGAAAGATCATTGATATCTAGTATTATTTCTACTGCCTTGGCAAGAAAGTTGATGCGTCAGAGTTGTGGGGCATACCTTGCTCATATAGTTGATGCACAGTTGGAAAGTCCTGGTATCAAGGACATACCTGTTGTGCATGATTTCCTAGAAGTCTTCCCAAAATAACTTCCTGGATTACCCCTGGAAAGAGAGGTTGAATTTCTAATCGAGCTTATTCCTAGATCTACCCCTATTTCTATCACTCCTTATAGAATAGCTCAGACAGAATTAAGAGAAATGAAACCTCAATTGCAAGAACTTCTTGGGAAGGGTTTTATTCGACCTAGTGTTTCTTCTTGGGGAGCCTCTGTTTTATTCATAAAGAAGAAAAATGGCACTCTCAGGCTTTGTATTGACTATAGACAATTGAACAGAATAACAATCAAGAATATATATCCACTACCAAGGATCGATGATTTGTTTGACCAGCTGAAGGGTGCTAAAGTATTCTTGAAGATTGATTTAAGGTCTGGATATCACCAACTGTGTGTTAGAGAGAAAGATATTCCTAAAATTGCTTTCAGAACTCGATATGGTCATTATATTTTTTGGCGATGCCATTCGGGTTGACAAATGCTCCTGCGGCATTCATTGATCTAATGAATCAAGTATTCAAGCCTTATCTTAATCAATTTGTGGTTGTTTTTATAGATGATATTTTATTATTTTCCAGAAGTAGAGAAGATCCTGATAAACACCTCCAAATTATTTTGCAAATTTTGAAGGAGAAGGAACTTTATGCTAAACTTTCCAAGTGTGAATTTTGGCTTGATGAAGTGATGTTTTTGGGACATGTGCATCGGTCGAAGGCATGAAGGTGGAACTTAGTAAGATACAAGCAGTTGTTGAGTGGAGACCTCCTGAAAGTCAAACCTAGGTAAGAAGTTTCTTAGGCTTAGCAGGATACTATAGAAGATTTGTGAAAGGATTTTCCATTATCCCCTCTCCATTGACTAAACTCTTGCAGAAAGAAGTGAAGTTTAATTGGAATAACAAATGTCAAGAAAGCTTTGAAACTCTCAAATCGTTGCTAACTCAAGCACCTATACTTACTTTACCAATGGAAGGAAAGAAGTATGTAGTATACAGCGATGCTTCTCATAATGGTCTCGGATGCGTTTTGATGCAAGAAATGAAGGTTATTTCTTATGACTCTCGAAAATTAAAACCGCATGAATTGAATTATCCTACTCATGATCTTGAGCTTGCTGCTGTAGTGTTTGATTTAAAAATATGGCGGCATTATTTGTATGGAGAAAAATGTCATATATTCACTGATCACAAGAGCTTAAAGTACTTGGGTACTCAGAAGGTGCTAAACCTTCGACAACGTAGATGGTTTGGACTCATCAAGGTTATGAATGCACAATTGATTATCATCCAGATAAAGTCAATATGGTTGCAGATGCCTTAAGTTGAAAATCCTTCGCAAGCATTTCTTTTAGTCCTCTGCCCTTGCTCCTTGAGTTAAGAGCCATGAATGTTTGTTTCACACTTGATTCAAATGGTTCAGTTGCTACTAATTTGCAAGTAAAACCAATATTACTTGAACAAGTGAAGGAAGCACAAAAGTTAGATGAGAGACTTGTAAAAGTGACCCGTGAAGTTCAAAATGGGGAAAAACTTGATTTTACATTAACAGAGGATGGTGTCTTATTTTATCAAGATAGACTATGTGTCCCTAATGATGACAAATTGAGGAGAGAAATATTGTGTGAAACACATACCTCAACATATGTCATGCATCCTGGGGGTACAAAGATGTACCAGAACCATCAAAGAAAATTATTGGTGGAGTGGTATGAAGAGGGACATTGCGGAGTTCATTTCTAAATATTTGGTTTGTCAACAAGTAAAGGCAGAACATCAGGTCCCAGTTGGTTTACTACAACCCTTGTCGATGCCGGAATGGAAATGGGAGAGAATAACTATGGACTTTGTTTCTGGACTTCCTCACACCCAAAGAAATCATAATGCAATATGGGTGATTGTGGACAAGCTAACCAAGAGTGCTCACTTCTTAGCAATCAGGATGGATTACTTACTTGAGCGTTTAGCCAAATTGTACATTAATGAGATCGTAAGACTACATGATATCCCTATGTATATTGTATTTGATCGAGACCCAACGTTTACATCTAGATTTTAGGGTAACTTTTAGGAAGCTTTGGCTACTAGGCTGAAATTTATCACTTTGTTCTATCCTCAGACAGACGGCCAGTCAGAAAGGGTGATACAAGTTTTGGAGTATATTCTTTGAGCTTGCACTATGGAGTTGGAGGGTACTTGGGGGAAACATTTGGCTTTGATAGAATTTGCTTACAACAACAGTTAAGAATCGAGTATTAAAATGCCTCCCTATAAAGCCTTGTACGGAAGGAAATGTCGGACCCCTCTTTGTTGGAGTACAGTTGGTGACAAGAAACTCATTGGTCCTGAAATTGTGCAACAAACAGAGTACAAGGTAAAACTTATCAAGGATCGTCTAAAGATTTCTTCGAATAGACAAAAGTCATAAGCTAATCTTAAAGGCTTGACATTGAATATCAAGTGGGAGATAAAGTATTTTTAAAGGTGTCTCCATTGAAAAAGATTATGAGATTTGGCAAAAAGGGAAAGCTTAGTCCCCAACTTATTGGACTTTATGAGATAGTTGAAAGGGTTGGACTAGTTGCATATAAATTGGCTTTGCCACCTGAGTTAGACAAGATCCACAATCTCATCCATGTTTCTATGCTCAGAAGATACCGTTCTAATCTATCTCATGTTCTTCCAGTTGAATCATTGAGGTTAATCTTGAATTGACGTATAATGAAGAACCTATTTTAATTCAAGGTCGGGAAGTGAAGCAACTTAGAAACAAGGAAATCCACTTAGTAAAGGTATTTTGGAGGAACCATTCTGGAAAAGAAGCTACCTAGGAGAGAGAAGAAGACATGAGGACCCAGTATCCACACTTGTTTCGGGACTAATGTAAAGTAAATTTCGAGATGAAATTTCTTTAAGGGGGAGAGAGTTGTAAAACCCTTAAATGCTAACAAGAGTCGCATGTCGATTTACCATTGTTTAATTACCACAATATGTTTTGCTCTTATTTTGGGAACTTGAATTGTTGTGATAATTGCTAGCTTGCTTAGCATAAATTGTATCGTAATTTAAGGGTTTGTATTGGGGTATTTACGTAATAGTCTAATTAGAATTTTGTGTACTTTAAAAAGGAGGTGAAGGATATTTATATAAGGGTATATGTATGCATTTTGGGCAACACACAACACTATTTGGGCAACCTTGAGGGACAACTGTGCATTGGGATACATACCAATTTTGAGCCTATATTTTGACATCTCCTCTAGAGAATTTCGGTTCCTTCAAACTATAAGCACCTTAGAACTTTAGTTAACCATTTGGTCATCTATATCACAAGAGAAAAACTTGGTTCTTTTGGCTGGAATTCAAGACACACACTGCTCTTTGGTAAGTAGTCGAAATATGTTTTGTATCTGAGTAGTGTGTATTACTTTTAGAATATCTCATTCTCTAGAACGTATTTTTTGGTGAATAAATATGATTTCGAAATCTAATTCATATATCTACAATTTTTAACTTTAGGTAAACACTAATTTAGCTATTATGGATTCGAAATATGGGACGCAACATAGGACAAGTTTTGTCTAGATTTCGGGTTTGGAAATCCTGTATGGACAAATGTTAGTATTTTGAATATATCATTTTGTACATAATAGATTTTGTGGTGATTCTTCTTTGTTTGAAACCTTAAGAGATGTACCTACATCTTTCATGAAGGATATAAGTATAGTTTTGCCTTTTTCATTTCCAAATCTAAGTTGCAACATGAGGTACTGGCTGGCCAGAAACACAGTTTTGGGAGTAGGGTCGTTTCTGTACGGGCTAGGCTTACTTGTGATGATAATTCCATTTTACTTCAACATTATAGATATAATAAGAATTAAAGAAGCTATTTAATTATATTTTTTAAGGTTGTATACACTCGTGAATAAGTTGAGGACCTTGATACATTGGTTGGTCTACAGTTTGAACTTGCGAAGTTGTGTGGGCTGTTTCTATGATAAAGTATTTAGGTTTCTGTATAAGCTTGTACTTGCACTCATTTAACTGTTGGTATATCTAAAAATTGATCTTGGTACCTTGGTTACCTCCTGTCACTTTGCATTGTCGTGTTGGTATAGCGCTTGTGTAACTCGCCCACTTGTACGGATTGTTTGATCAGTTGGCACTCTTTTTGGGACCTTGTCCTTCTTGTGGCTATGACTTTGTTAGCATTGGCATGCCTCTTGATTTGGATCATTTGCCATCTTTATTGTAGATTTGTAGTCTATCTTATGAATGAAAGTTGTCTATTTTAAGTACGAACTAGAATGCCATTTTTAATATGTTTCTTAGTTCTCTTGATTATTGGGCTTTGACCCTTATTGTACAGAGCGTCGGCCCTTCTTGATACTTTCTTGTACTTGGTGTGACGACATGATGCATATATTGGGTGAGTCTTATTATTGAATCTCTTGGAAAATAGTTCTTTGAACATTCTTGACATGTGGATCTTTAAATAGCAAACATGATACTCTTTATATATTGTTACTTGATGTATTTATTATGTTTCAATTGCGCTGCTCATGACTTGATAAAGATTGCTTGGTAAATTTAGAGGGTGTCAAACCTATAGTTTTTACACCACTAAGCTATATGCTTAGTGATAGTTGTTTCTATCGTAGGGAATGATCGAGAGGAGGCGTGAAGCAGGCCATTAGAGATGGAAATTTTGGGAGCCTTAAGGAAGATTAAATTTGCATATCGGCATCTATATTTTGTATAAACTTTGGGACTTATACATGATCTATGTGTTGTATAATTGCATTAAACTTTGAGGGTTAATACGATCAAGTCACCATGGTTTGTAATATAAGTATGGTTACATGTTTTGTTGATTTAGGGTGTGTAAGCCTAAGTCTTGTAATATATTAAATTTACTACTGTTTTTAAATGGTTGTATGAAGCATGAACCACTTGATTGGGTACTCGGAAGTTGATAATATTGGTTTTATATCATTTTACTAGCATGATGACAATATATGTGTAAAAATCTCGTAAGTTATTGGCTTATGTTATTTTGAAAGGTTTCGTTACATAGGTAATTCAAAGAGCGATTTGAAACTATGAGCACATGGACAAAAGACATGTGGAGCATTGTATGAAAAAGTTTAATGTAAAAATCAGAACAACATATCAAATAACACTAGAAATTATGGGAAGGATTAATGGGTATGTTAAGAGTTTCAAGCTTCATTTTATTACAGTGTCCCCAAGTTCATGATGTTGTATATTTCATGATGTTTATTTGTCTAACTCTTGAAGCATTTCTGCAGTTCCAGTTCTTTAAAGTCGGCCTTATCGTCTCCGTATCTTGTGGAGTAATATTTAGTGTATTCATTTGTATTTCATTTTCTACTAGCTCATTAACAAAGGTATGGATGATATAATATCAGTTTTCATACAGTCATATCGTGGTTTTACTTGTGTAGTTCTGTATTTTTCATATATATAATAAAACTACTTCTTTTGGTTCTAATTTTGCAGCTAAATATAACAGCTTGTATTGTAAGCAACTTACCAGTGAGTTGCCTGTTACTCTCTCTTATATCAACATTGATAGAAATAACAAGATCATGTAGAGGGGGAAAAGTGTTTTACACTTCAGACTCATGTAAATGTAAGTGTAATGCCAGACTATGTTTCTTTGGAGCTTCGATCAACTATCCTCTCATGTAAATACCCATCTGGAGTTTGGTCGTTCAATGTTTCTACCTATGTCAAACAATAAAATAAAAAGGGCAGCTCGGTGCACTAAGGTCCTACTATGCAGGGCCAGGAGGTTCAAGTGAAAGCTTGATCACAAGGGTCTGTTGTACACAACCTTTGCGAGCTTGTGCTTGATCTTTGTTTTGAACGATGAAGAGTTTTTGTACTATTGTGATATTTGATTGAATGCATTTGATTTTGTAGAATTTATTGATAGTAGAGATCTTTAAGCAATTACTTTCTAAGTATTGGTTGTACAAGATATGTTTTTCGAAGCTTATTCAAAATATATAGCTTCGATTTATTTATTAGCTAATTTTGTGCCTTGGATAACTTATATACTTAATTATGTGATTATTGAATATATGCAAATAAAAATTATTATTCTTAAAAATTAAAAATTGTGGCTACAAAAATTCTACACAACATTGCCACACTTTATAAGTGTTGTTCTAGATGAGATATAAAAGGCAACAATTTTTTAATGTGACAATTAACAAAGCAAAGGCCATGCTTTTAGGTGTAGTATAGTAAAATAAAAGGTGTTGCTAATGAATTACTACAAAGCATGCCCTTTATGCCTCTTTGGCCACGCTTTTTAAGTGTAGCTGCTATGGCAAAATTTCAACAGCGAGGCATAATGTGAAAGGTTACACTTCTTTTGGCCACCCCCTAAAAAGTGTTGCTTAAAGTCCAAAAGTGTAGCCTTTTATCAAAGGCCACACTTTTTTCTAGTTTAGGCTACACTTTACTAGGATAGTCGTAGGCCTAAAATGTTGTAGTGTTTCTAAAACAAAAGTAAAGTGATAAACATTGGGTTGCCTCCCAAAAAGGACCTTAGTTTACGTCGTGGAACTATGCAAATCCCTACTTTAGTTCCATTAGTGGGGTTCGCCTAATTTTCATAAGGAAACCCCTCTTTCGATTCTGGGTAGAGATTAATCATCACTTGGACCATTTGGGATGCTAGTAGCTGAACGAGAATGGAATGATAGTTCATCATCTGATTCAACAACAAGACACTCTCTTATCCTATCCAACACTTTGTCGTGTTCTTTGACTTTGTGTAGAATGAGTAAGAGGAGCTCTTCAAGTTGCCCACCCTCTTGCTTCTTCATCTTCCGATGCTTGTGAGGGGGAATGTACATGTCCTTCTTCTTGGACACTACCTCTAATTCCATGAATCTCTTGACCAAGACATCCAGTCGAGTCGACAATGTAGCCAATTCTTGGTCTTTTTCTTTCTCCTTGTTGGTGATTGATATGTTATCAAGGAGTCGGGCTATAGTCTCATAATAATGTTGCATCAAGCAGCCCGAAGAGATTTGGTCAGCCATGATTCTATTTTCGTGGCCAAGACCCCGGTAGAAGCATTCCAAAAGCGTCTTCTCTGGAATTCCATAAGTTGGGCATTGTTGCAATAGGGACTTAAATCTTTGCCACAACTCATAGATGGCTTCACCCTCTAATAGCTTGAAATTTAGAATGTTATATCTAAAAATAATCAATCCCAAAGGAGGGTGACCCATTTGGTCACTGTTGCTACCAAATATACTCCAATTCTCTACTCAAAACAGCAACACACAAACCAAAACATAAAATTAATTAAGTTCAGCTGTAACTACCAAGAACAAAATCCAACTTAACTAAAAATTCTCAAGTAACACCACTCCCCAGTAGAGGCACAATTTTGATTAAAAATGTTTCCAAGACAGTTCATCCAATACTAAGCATCATCGATCGTTAGTTTGTAATATAACCCAACTAAGTGAGTTAGGGTCAAATCCCACAGGGAGTGGTATGTATTTGAGAATCAATAGACAAGCATGAATATGTTCAAGTCAATCATAGGGAAACACATTTACAAATAAAAGCATGGTTCAAGTTTGGGGTGACACAAGTGTCAAATAACAGAGGGGTTTTGATTGTAATTATCAACTACAACAGCAAATAACACGAAAATAACAACTATAGAGACGAGTTCTTTGGATGTGATTGGATTATGGGCTTAGGTAGACAAATGAAAGAATGCAATAAATAGTAAATAGTTGTAAATCAGTGAATAAGGTAGACTTTAGTGGGGATAAACTTTCTCTCGAAAAATTTACCCCGAATATAATTGGTTTCTCTCGAACACCAATAAGCAGCAATTAAGAATAACCTACGTTTCATGACCCGGGAGCACCCTTTAATCGTAACATGGCATACTCGACCTCGAAGAGGTCATACACAAGCCTCATAACATTCATAACATTTGATATATGGAAAAATAGAGAGGAATTAAAAACTTTCTTAACAATCAAAGACATTTTCATTAAAAAGCAAGCGGAAGACTTTCTAGACTTTATACACTTATGCCTCAAACCATCGAATACCTTTGGAGTATAGCATTGGGACCACGCCCATACAAAATCTTAAACAAAACTAAAAGACATAAAAGGAACATAATGGGATTTGTCCTCGAATCTCTGAAGACTCTCCAAGTCTTCCTCTTAAAGCACCTTAGGAACCTATCCATCAACCACAGAACACCAACATCTCCAATCCCTACACTTTAGTCAAAAGGGGAAGAAATAGGGTTAGCACAATTAAGTACTAGGTATGGAAGCCATGCAAAAACATGTAAGAGGGACATTTATTGGAGAGTCTTGCTTTTATGCCATTTGGTAAACCTTCATGAAATACAAGTATATGAGACATAATACTCAATCATAACCAACATACAAGTTATCAATAACATTTAGCCAAAATTACATATATAACCCTTTTACCTTAACCTTGAGCCTTCACCTCAAGTAACCTTCCAGCTATACCTTGTGCAATGTATGGATAGCGTCCCATACCACCACCCACACCAAGATACCACCTTAAGATCACCAAAGTGAGCTTACCATTTATCATGCTTCACATTACAAGTAATCATGCTCAACTAGTACCAACATACAACACATAAGAACATTTGTCAAGTAGTCATTTCATCATCTTAGGACCCATATCTAATGTTACCCTAAGAGACACCTAAGTATGACATGAAGTGGCAACCCATACTACGTCTTCATACACACCTAGGTATTCCTCAAGGATACAATAAATAAGAACCTTTACAATTCAACACAACATGCAAAGTAACTCACACTACAACATTTTATGCCTTCAACCACACTAGAAAAGTGTGGCTTAAACTATCAAAAAATGTAGCCTTTGATCAAAGGCCACATTTTTCAACTGTAGGCTACACTTTTATGGGGATGGCCTAAAGAAGTGTAACCTTAGACTTTAGGCCACACTTTTCAAGTGTTGTCTTATCAGCTACACTTCAAAAGTGTGGCCTATAATGTAAGAAGGCCATGCTTTGCATTACTTCTTATAGCAACATTTCTATCTCCTACAATTACACTTTTAAGCGTAGCCTTCGCTTCCTTATTGGCTACACTTCTAAAGCATCGCATTTTCTAGCTTATTTACAACAACACTTTGAAGTGTAGTCTTTGCCAATATACATATGACAATTTCCAATTAATAAGATACACAATTAGCATCCCTATGACAACACCTTTAAATGGTTGTAATGTTATTTTGGCTATAAAAATATTTATATGCCAAAATTTTTTGATTGAAAAATGAGAATATTGTTGTACTATAAATAAGCATTAAATTAGCTAATAAATAATTCAAATGTATAGATTTGTAATAAACATAAACAATAATTTTTCTTGTACTACACATACTTATAAAGCAATCCTTTATGTACTATAAATAAATTTAACAAAACCAAATATAATATATTCAAACTTTTACAATAGTTCAAAAACTCTTCATCATCAACCTCAATCAATTGAATTGATTGCCGACACTTCCCTACACATTCGAAATAAAATTAAAAATCAAACATTAGAAAGAAACCATTTTCATTGTTTTAATCTTCTGCATCCTCATTATAAAAATGACTCAGTTAAAGAGGATGAGAAAGGTAATCACTCACCCGTCTTTGAGTTCAGCCCTCATGCTGGAGGAGTATTTCTTCGATGTTTTTTGAAGAAAAAGTAGAAACACAATCAGTTTATTATTTTATTTCGCTAGTAAATCAAGTTTCAGTTAAAGAGATCACGGAGAGGGCCGAGCAAGCAGTCAAGAATACTTAATATATAGTAAATTGGTTACCTTGGTTATCTGCTTATGGTACCTGCAATATGTTCCACGCAGCCTGCAAATGTTCTCAATCCATAAGTTTTATCACAAGGAGTAGAACAAAAAAAATTAGTTTCCATAGGCTCAATACTATTGGGTGAGCAGCAACCATAGTTTATGATAATCTGCATAAACAACTATAGTATGTAAACATCACCGTATCACTCTTGTAAGGGCAAGTCTATTACTTTTGTACACAATTTGACCAAACAATTACAGTAGCTACTATATAGGGATGGCTAGCTAGTTCACAAGATTACACTCTTGATTCTTCAGCTATTGCAATAGGAAAGAGGACTACTATGTAGATTTGAGACACAAATTTCATATTGTTAAACTGAACACTCTGTTCCAAATCAAAACAAACTAAATTAAAAGCAACATTAATGACTAGATAAGGATATTATCATCGTTAAAGAAAATCAAAACCAAACAACATGAATTCTATTGAATAAAAATGAGCACATGTTCAATGGAAGATCAAGAATAATCAAAACACTTCATGACATGATGACCATGACTAAAATTTTGCCTGCTCTGTATAGTCAGTGAAATTAAACTAGCAGGAATTGCAAAAGAAATATCATACCATGGGTCTTTATCTCACCTACTCCTCTGACATGTAGGAAACTAACCAGCAACGGTGATACCATGCACAATAATTCATCTTTGATCTCTGTAATAAAAACAAGAGTCAACTTAGATTTCGGCTGATCCACTCGGCGATCCGCCCTTTGGTAAATTTCGTCGCCTTTCTTCTTTGGCCTTCAACATCTGCAAGTTCTTTAAATTTGGGCTATATAGCACTGAATCGTGAAATCATTCAGCTACTCGCCGACTGATCCTTTCTATTACCGAATTGATTTTCTCCTTCATGGATTGGCACACAGGAACATTAGGCGAGACCATGGCCAATTGTCGACTCGCCCAATGGGTTAGGCGATCCTTAAGCCTTCTTTTCTTTGTTCTTTCAGCTGCCTTGATCCATTTGCTCATTAGTGTCCATGCTTTGTTGCTCAATCCAAATATCTAAAAATCAAGGATTTACATCAGTTATTGGCACACAATATACATTTGAGGACACTAAATCTATTAAAATAAAGTCCCAAATGAGTCCAAATCGTGGACTAATAATGCATATACTACTACATTGGCCTTATCAGGATGGTAATGTACACTCATATCATAATCCTTGAGGAACTAAAGACATCTCCTCTGGCGAAGATTCAACTCTTTTTGGGTAAACACATACTGAAGGCTTTTATGGTTTGTGAACACATCTACATGAACACCATACAAGTAATGTCTCTAAATCTTAAGTGCAAACACTATTGCTTCCAGCTCGAGGTCATGAGCTGGATAACTAATCTCATACACCTTAAGATGTCTAGAAGCATAAGCTATAACCTTACCTCGCTGCATCAATACACAACCTAGGATGACTCTAGACGTATCATAATAGATCATATAACCGTTTGATCCCTCTGGTAGAGTCAAAATAGGAGTTGTAGTAAACCTAGTTTTCAATTCTGCAAAGCTTTTCTCACAATAATCTGACCACTGAAGCTTAAACTTTTTCTAACTCAACTAATTTAATATAGAGGCTATGGATGAAATCTTTCCACGAACCTTCCTTAACAACCAGCCAAACCCAAGAAACTTCTTATATGTGAAGGAGATATAGATCAGGACCATAGTTTCACTGCTTCTATTTTCTGAGAATCCACTCGGATCCCTTCACTAGACACAATATGCCCAAGGAAAGCAACATATTTTAACCAAAACTCACATTTGCTAAACTTAGTGAAAAACTGGAGATATTTTAGAGTTTGTAGGAAAACCCTCAAATGTGTCACATGTTCTTTCTCATTTCCTAGAGTAAATGAGGATATCATCAATAAAGACGATAACAAACAAGTCCAAATACTACTTGAACACCATTTTCATCAAGTCCATGAAAGCTGCATGAGCATTGGCTAGTCCAAATGACAAAACTACAAATTCATGATGACCATACAGAGTTCTGAAGGCTGTTTTTAGAATGACACTATCTTTGACTCTGAGCAGGTGATAACCAAATCTGAGGTCTATTTTTGAGAAAGGACTTGCACCCTAAAGTTAGTCAAACAAGTCATCAATCCTTGGGATTGGATACTTATTCTCTATTGTGAATTTTTTCAACTGACTATAGTCAATGCACATTCTAACAGAACAATATTTTTTTTTACGAACAACATTATGGGGAAATACTAGGTCTGATGAGGCCCTTATCTAGAAGGTCTTTCAACTATTCCATTAAATATTTAAGTTTGGTTGGAGCCATTCTATAAGGAGGAATAGAAATAGGTTGGGTATCTAGAAGGAGATCAATTCCTAAGTCGATTTCCCTTTTGGAGGAACTCCGTAAAGACCTTTTGGAAATACTTCTCGAAATTCATTAACTACTAGAACTGACTCAAGAGTTAGGGTTTTGAATCTTTAACCCGAACCAGATGATAGAGATAACCCTTAGAAATCATCTTTCTAGCCTTAATGTAAGAAATAAATCGACCTATAGGCGCTAAGATACTACCCTTCAAATCTAAGATTGGTTTGTCTGGAAACTAAAAAAGAACAGTCATAGTTCTATAATCGATTAAGGCATAACATGAAATTAAACAATTCTTGCCTAGAATGATATCGAAGTCTTCAATTGCTAACTCTATAAGATCTGCTGAAGTAACTTTCTGGAGACTGTAATGGGGAAATTTCTGTATACCCGTCTAGCTATAATTGGGTCACCGACTGAAGTAGAGACTGAGAAGGGTTCAAAGAGAGTTTTTGGACTAACATTGAAGTTTACTGCTATATAAGGAGTTACAAAGGAAAGAGTAGCCCTTGGATCTAAAAAAGCATAAACATCAAGTTAAAGACTTGTAACGTACTAGTGATCACATAAGGAGAATCTTCCTGATTCTGGCGAGACTGAAGGGCATATAACCTGCTTTAGCGCTTACTACCACCTGTAACAAATGAGTTACCCTACTGATTCTGATGACCTGCTGGTGTTGCTGAAGTTGTAGACTAAGCTCTACCACTATTCCCTCACTGACCTTGTTTAGAAGATGGATAATCTTTCAACCTGTGACCAGTCTGAACACACCCAAAACATCATTCCTTTCTAGCATAACACTCGCTCGGATGGTTTTTTACAATACTTAGGACAAGTTGGGTAGGTTATGGGGCCTAGATCACTTCTGTGAGACTTAGAGCTTGATGCCCTACCTTTCTGATCCTTTCGAAACCTGGAAGATGGAGCACTAGATGAGGAAGGTGCTGGAGCTGAAGAATTTTGCTGAATCTGTTAGTGATTTCCACTACCTGACTTCTGTTGAGAATACTCATAGTTGCTTGTTCTGGCTTTTTTGTTCTCCTTAGCCTGTTCCCTAAGCTTATCTCTCTCAACCTACTGACCATGAGTCACGATCCTAGCTAGAGATGTTCATATTTTCCAACAACATAGCATTTCTACATTCTTTTTTCACTAGGTTGGATACCCCATATAGAAACGTGTTCATTTGAGCCCTTGAACTAGCAACAATGTGAGGAGCATACCTTGAGATTTGGGTGAACTTGCGTCTGTACTCTAGGACTGTCATGCTACCTAGTCTCAAATTCATGAACTCTTGAGTTTTTGCTTCCCTCAACTCTCTTAGGAAGAATCTATCCAGAAAAGCTTCACTAAAGAATTCCCAAGTCACAGCAGCTGCATTAGTACCCCTGTTCTCTTTCCATTGTGTATACCAGATATAAGCTACATCCTTAAGCTGGTAGGATGCCAACTCTACCCTAACATTACTTTTCACTTGCATCACTTCAAAGATCTTCTTAACCTCATCTATGAGGTTTTGGTAATCCTCACCAATCTGTGGTTCTAAGAACTCAAGCAGATTCTTTCTATGAAAATCATGAACTGATCCACCAGTAGCATTTGCATGAACTAGAACCTGCTGGTTATTCTTGTTGGTCACACTCTGAGCCAAAAGATAAATGGCATTTTGGAACATTGCATTCGAAACATCCTGATCTGGTACAGGAGGACTCTATTTAGTACAACTTTTCAGACAACCTAGGAGTATTAAACCTAATGCTCTGATAAAAAGATTGTCAAGCCCTGAAGCTACCCCTAGGATGCGGACCCAGGACATAGGATCACAACTAACCCCAACATAACCCTGATAGCATATCATTAACATATGAAATAGACTAAAGTAATGAAATACTATACAGAAGCTAAATCATTATGTAAACTTAAATGATGGGGAATACCCATAATCTATTTGAATATAAAAAGAAATTGAGAGTTTAACAACAACAGAAAAGTCAAACTCAAATGCTAAAGCTGATTCTAACCATGTATGTAGGCTTCTAACTGAATAGAAGTGATGCGACATGCCCCACCTAAATCTAGAAAAACAAAAAGTAAAGACTAAAAGCAAAATAAACATGTATGTCGTCCTTGGAGAATGATGACTGGCCATTGATGGTGCTGAGCTGAAGGTTGTGAACTAATCTATGCATGATATGGAAGATGAGAACCTAAACTTACATTATGAGAAGATGTAGCGCAGAGTATGCATCAGTACTTGAAAGGTACTGAGAATGCAAGATAGAATAAAGCTGAAAAATAAACATAACAAAACTAAAGTATATATCTGAGCAATGATAAGAGTTAAGCATGATACTATACTGAGAATACTGAACGTGAACAAACTGAATGCAATGACTAAGTTTATAACATGTTGTGACTGAAATATGACTAAAACTGGTAACATGGTCAATGGAATAGAATCTGATTGTAAGGGAGCTACTAATGACTGACATAAAACAACATGAGCTAAATGTGGAGTTCAATGCATATACCCTATCGAGAGGACCCCATATACCCTTCAATAGGTATAGAGGCATGAGTAGCGTGATCACTAAAATGTAATGGCCAACAAAGGGAACTTAACCTACGGAGGCTGGTACTTCTGGGACTATTCAGGTACGTTGAACCTTACTCCACTCGGTATTAAGAAACTCCCAATTAGAATGATATATAAGCAATATTATGACTGAATTAATGACATGCAAACTCTGAGAATGCAACAATTATGACTGATATTATGACATTCATAAACTGAAGCATGCATATCTAAATAATCAGACCTAGCATGCTAAATTCATAGACTAAATGAATATATACAACTAGGGTTTTGAATATCATACAAGAAACTACGCAGCAATATGATAAATCTGATTTGGATCATTCTAACAACTAAAGCCCAAAAGATTCTAACATTCAAGAAATCCTAGGTCTAGATAATATTAAGAGAATCAAGATTCTAATTGAAATCTAGGGATATAATGGATGAAAGGAACCCACTAGTGAAATCCCACATGCCTGGTGACAAATTCCACAGAGAAATCTTTAGATTTTGAGGCTGGAACTAACGAAACCATGCTTCGTTCTTAAACTAGGGGTTCTCGACTTTCTCCTCTATTTTTCTCTATGTTTGCTTGATTTTGGTGAATAATCACTTAGGGCAGATTCTAATTAAGTTTCGAGGCTTAAACTGACCAAAAACACATAGTTTAGGGGTCCAACGCATACGAAAAAGACAAAACGACCCCTGTCTTAAAAGCTGATAAATGCACCGACGAACCAAAGCGACAGACCCTGGATGGACCGATGGTTCGTGTTGGTCGGCCTTCATTCTTCTTCAAAGGTTGGGTTCTGGGGCCATGATCCATAGACCCAGACCACGGTCTGTGGGTCCGGTCATAGGTCATGCCTTAGAATATTTTTTATTGGATCTTTCTAGAGAGGGTTGCAGGTGGTGAACCATGGACAACTAGGACAAAACGTGGGTCACCCTACGGTCCATGGGTTGCCCGTGCAACTTCTGAAATCTGTATTTTGGTAGTTCTAGCATACAGGGTGTTATAGGGTGCATCTATTCAAATTGACTATTCCTTCCCCACATGAACATGAGGTTTGTGAGTATTATTACAAAATGTTGTTTAATGATAATGGTAGCATTGACACTATGGTTCCCAAGATAGATATTCATTTAAGCTAAGATATCTTAGGTATCATTTTGGAAGTTCCATGTCAGGGAGTCGGTTCAGTCAAAGTGTGTGTGCCGTTTGAGGTGTATGTGAAGGATAATGTCTACGTGGGATATATAAGGTCTTTCAGAAATCTGAAGAAATATCATAAGGGTGAACCCCAATTGTACTTTAAATTTGTGAACAGAGTCCATCTTCCTCACACGAAAAAGGTAATTTTTGGTTCTTAAGCCGATTTATTTCTCATGGAATTACTAGAAAATTATGAAGCCATGAATCTTCCTTGTATTATGCTTGAACACATGCATATGATCATGACAGTCAAGGATGGAAAACATGCAATGACTTATGGGTACTTGCTGAATAGAGTGTTCAACCATTTCAACGTGCCTTTTGGCAAAGGAGTTGCTCGAATGATAAAATAGGCCTTCTCCATGTCTACCTTAGTTGAGTTTGAATGCATTGAGGTAAATGTGAAGTCAAAATCTTTGGTCTCGGAGCTTCCTTATCAACAAGAGGTGTTAAACACGAAATGTAAGATCTTACTACTTTGCTAGGAGTATTGGGCTTGGAAATTACGAGGCATTAATGTAAACTTTTGAAGGAAGAATCTTAGGGACAAGGTCAAATCACATATAGGCAGGAAGATGTTGAAGGATTAATATCTCATAATGCTAAGTTGGACGAATAAAATGCAAAATTGGATGCTGAGGTCAAGACACTACCCCACAAGCTTCTCCAAGTCTATGAGGACGTGAATAACCAAATGAACTTACTCTTACAATCCTTTGTCCCCCCCCCCCCCCCAAAACCCCTCCATCTTAAAGTCCTTCCTGATTCCCTCTTTTGGTTCTCACAATGACACTATAACTCTTTTATCTTTTGGCTCTTTCATTTATGGTTAGTATGGTTAGTTGTTTCTTGTCTTAATGATATCTCACCTTGTTTTTTGGTGTAAAGACTCTAATCTATAAAAGACCACATTTAGTATGTTGTAAGTTAATACATGAAAACACTTAGAGCAAATTGTGTTGCGTGTGATTGAAGTCTATATTAATTAGAGGTACTTAATATAGTGGGAAATAGAGGTATTTCTTTTCTCTTTTTGTTAAAGGGTTATTACAGGATGTGAGATTAAGAAATTAATCTTTGTTTGTGTGTATTCACTTATTGATTGAAAATAGTGAAAACAATTTAAAAATCATATGTGACATGTCATGGTTTTTCTCCCTTAAATAATAAGGTTTCCACATAAAACTCCCTGTTATTTTTACTTTATAGTTTAGTCTCTTCTATTGCATTAGTAATGTATTATCAACCCAGTCCCTTAGAATATGGTGGACTAACGCATCTCTTCATAAAGTATTGCATAGCATATGTCGAAATGACATTAAGGATGGATTCTGCTAAAGTAATATGTCGAGCCATAGTTATGAAGTTTACCTTCCAGTTACAATTTTTTTTTTTCTCATATTGTCAATGATATACTGTAAATCAGAGGCTTTAGATTTGTGATTTAAGATAGAGAAACCAAGGTACATTTCCAAAATAGAAAGAGGGCGTAATGGAGAATAACTGTTGGACCAGTTTTTTATGTTGCTATCATAGTGCTTAGAGAAGAAGACTTTCGATTTGGTAGAGCTAATACATTGGCCTGATAATACACACAAATAGGTCGTGCAGTTATTCATGATGTGGATGGATTTAGGGTTTGCTTTAGATATGAGGGTAAAGTCATATGAGAAAAAAAAGATAAAAGAATTGAGGTCCAGTGGGTCCAAGAAGGATGGGCTCTCAATTGAGGATCTCCACTAGGTGGTTAATATAGTTAGAGAGAAGCTCCATCCATAGGATAAAGATGCATGGTGGTTGATAGAGTTATAGAGAAATAGTTAGTTTTAGTTGCCCATTAAATCAATATTGCAAGTGGTAATGCAGTTCATGATAAGCTTATAATTTTTTTGTGACTTTTCCCTACCAAAGATTTTGTGACTTTTGATTTAAATAATTATATCTTTGACATTAAGAATTTAAAAAAATTAAAAATAACTAACCAATTTAAAATTTTGCATATTTTTAACATATAATTTAATTATTTTTTAGAAAAAGTTCTACGATCACCCACGTTCCCATATCCTCAAATATAGTTGAGATACAGAATAAAAAACTAACAAATATATTAGTCAAAACATTTACATGAAGCCAAATAATTAGAGAAACTGGTTTAAAAAATGTACAATGAGTTCTTTTGAAATGCAAATCAGTTGTTTAGTTATGAGTGCTAATATTGCACAATTTTTTCTTCAATATATTTAAACCTGATAATAAAAATTTGATATTATTTAAAATAAATAGATTATTTCATTTGTATATAAATTACAAGATGAGGAAAAATAATAGGAATATTATAGTGTTAAAAAAATTATATCTATATCTATCTATATATAATAGGAGAAGTCAAAAGTAACATATGTTTGCACCACAAAAATTTAACGATTATAAAATTTAAAAATATTTTTTAAAAAAAAATAAAAGATCAATGCTGATACATTAGTTAGTGGAAGATTTTAAAGGGTGGTTTAAGTGCCCCGTAATAATTTCAAATATAAAAATAAATATTAAATATGAAATTTTTAATTTTCAAATTTTCAATTGTGAAGTGAGGGTAGTTATTAGTTTTAAAATTCAATAAATAAACAAATCATGTATTACGTTAATTAATAGAGAATTTTAAGGAGTGGTTTTAGTGGGTAGTTATTACTTTAGAATTTTAAAAAATATCTTTATTTATATAAAAAATATGCACATAATAATAATAAATATATAGACAAATATGTAAACAAATATATATATATATATATATATATATATATATATATATATATATATATATATATATATATATATATTAAAATAATTTTTAAAAAATAGATTTTTTAAATAATTAAAATTATTTTAAAAATAGTTTAAAGCCAGTTCTAGAAAATAGAAAATACCTGTAAATCTGTATTTGTTATTATAATTTAAAAAGCTTCAAAAGTATTGGAGTTCTAAATTGTTTTTTAAATGGTTGAAAATTTTAGTTTTAGGATAATTGATTAAGATAATGTTGCTAAAATTTAGGAACTACAAATTTATAATTATTTATTTATTTATTTAATTTTTAAGAAAATAATGGTAAATTTTATTTTACAACACAGGTTTTTAACTAAATAAAACAACATATGTTTTTAACATATTTTATTTTTAAAATGATTTTAAAGCAGTTATTACAATTAAATGAAAAATAATTTTTAAAAGTGAAACAAATTGTAAATGAAAAGTTTTAAAACTTTCAATTACACCTTCACAAATACCCAAATTGTAAAAATAATCTAAAAGAGTTTAAATCTGTATTTTAAAATTCACGTGCAATTTTTTTTAAAAAAAATGAAATGTGATTTCGTTTAATAGTTGTATAAATTTTTATGTCATTTACATTTCTAGCGAGAACCCCAATTCCTGAGGTGTGATTTTATGAATATGGGTTAAATTATTTGTTGGCTCTTGCTTGTTGATGGTTTATTTGTTGTTTAAATGTGATTTTGTTTAGTAGTTGTGTATGAACTTAATGGGATTGTAGTTGCAAATACGATTTCATCTTAGTGTTTTTGGCTTGCTCGCGAGAGAGGTCATAAAACTAAGACTACTAAATTGATAACCGGTGCTATTGGGCCAACAAGGGTTTAGCTCGAGAGAGTGAATCCTTGTCCTTCTCCCACATATTCAGCTCGAGAGAGTGAATGGGCTAAGGCAGAGGTTGTGCTTAATGCAGCAATTGGTGTTCGAGAGAAACCTAGTTGATTCTGAGTATCTTGCTCGAAAGAGAATTTACCCCCACTATAGTCTAGCCTAGTCACAAATGTTCAACAATTTACTATCAAAAGCATGTACCTGATAGTCTAGTTTATCCCTTATTCTTATCACATCCCAAGAATCTCGACTCCCTGTCTCGTTTCCTTATATTTTTGCTCTTTTTAGTTGTTAATCACTACAAACCCCCATTGATAATTGACGCTTGCGTCACCCCTTAGATTTAGTATATTTATAGTTGTTAATAATTATAGCTATGACTAATTAGAACTTGGTTTTTATTTTTTTATTAATTCTCAATACCACTCCCTATGGGAACGATCCCAACCCTTGGTTGGGTTATATCACTACACGCAATCGTTAGCACTTGAACCATAATAGTGTTAGTTGATTACGTCGAACATCATTACCCCAAAATTCTCTTAACCTCATCAATGAAGTTCTGTGGGTCCTCACTGACCTTCGACCCTTGAAATTCTGGCGGATTCATACAAACAAAGTCTCAAATCCTAGCTGCAACTTATCCACCAGTGGCATTTGCAGGAATTGTGGCCTATTGATTATTCTGATTGGCTACACTATAAGCTAAGAGTTGGATTAGATTCTGAAATTCCACATTCATAACCTCCTGATCTAAGATTGAAAGAACTGTGTTAGCATTTGATGCATTAGAATTTTGTGTGTTAGCTCTACAAGGAGGAATGATCTGAAACACATAACGACGGATTATAAAAGTAAAATTGGATACTACCCCACATGATAATAATAGAAAAGAAAGTAACTTTTTCTTAAAGCACTTCGTAGCTTCCCCCTAATAGGTGTGGCATGTTTAACACTCATGAAAGTGACTTTACTTTGTGCAGCTTTTAGACACCTTAGGACTCTTGAGCCTGATGCTTGGATACCATGTTTTTCACGCCCTGAGGCTACCCATTTAACGCAACACAGGATCTAGGATCTTGAGTGAACCCAAACTAACCATGTGTCTGGCATATATTAAGCATATTGAGAATAACTATATAAGGCATGTACTCTGCAGAATCTAAAACAATGGATATCTGAAAATGGGGAAAACCCAAATAGTCTGAATATAAGTTAAATAAACTAATAATTTAATTATAAGAGAAACTAAAACTTAACCACTCAAGACGAATCTACTACTATGTCTGAAAAAAGCCTCTAACTTAGTTGAATTTTTGAGACATGCCCTCATCTAACTCTAACAAAACTGAAGCTAAAAAGAATGACTAAAATGAAATGATGTCTATTGTCCTCGAAGTATGAGTACTCACCACCAGAGCTACTGAATGCTGACCAAGAATCAATCAAAGCATGATCTGGATGTTGAGTACCTCAAACTACATCATGAAAGGATGTAGTGCATAGTATGCCTCTGTACTTGGAATGTTCTAATCATGCAAGATATAGATACTAAGCTGAACAAATATATATGAGTTGAACAAAATCTGAGCAAGAATATATATACTAAAACATAACTGAAAAGCTAAGTTGAATGCAATGACCAAGGACTAATCATGAAATAACATGTTGAACTGTACACTGACATAACTGTTGAAAACATGGTCGAATGCAGTAAGAGTTTGACTGTGAGAGCTACTATTAACTGACATAAACTTTGTGAGCTAAACGTGGAGTATATGCCCCATTGAGAGGACCCAATATACCTTGCCAGAGGTACAAATGAATGACTAGTGTGATCACTAAATCTGATGTCCAACAAAGGAGACTTATAATCCTATAGGGGCACGTAGTTTTGGGACTATGAGGGTACATTAAACCTAGTCCAACTCACTACTAAGTCTACTCCCAACTTAATATGTAAAATGACACATATATAACTGAAATATTGAATATCTCAAAATACTAACATGCTTAACGAGAATTCAACATTTATATATTGAGAATGTGACATTTGAAATCTAGAGCATGATTTTATGTTTAGCTGACCTAGAAAGTATAATTCATGAATGAACAAAACTTAAACAAACTACTGTTTTGTGTTATACAAAGAATTATGCAAAGTTTCCAATAAAACGTGATATTTAAACTGTAGATTATAGAAATTGAAATCACCACAAATTTCCCAATATTTTACAAACCCTAGGTCTAAACAAGCTATGTAGAATCAAGGAGCTAAGTAAGTTCTAGGGAGTTAGTGGATGAAAGGAACCCACTAGTGAATTGCATGTACCTGGTGACTAAATATATAGAGGAATCATTTGCATTTCAGGGCTGCATATTGAAGAACACTATTCCTTGTTCTTGGGAGGTTTGGTCCACTTTTCCTCTTCTTTTTGCTCTAAATTTGGATATTTTTGGAGAATGAGGGTTCTAGGTATGTCTGACTAGGTTATTAGGCTTAGACGGAGTAAAATGATGTAGTTTAGGCATCAAACGATGTAGTTTAGGTGCCTAATGCATGGGGAAAAGGACCAAAATTACTTAACTTAAAACTGAAAAGTGCCATCTACTACGGGAACGAAGGGCCGTTGTTTGAACTACGAACCATTGTTTGGGATCGAGGTTCGTGCTCTGCGTGATAGGCTTCACCAAAACGAGCATAAATTTTTTTTCTGAGATTTGATTTTAGCAAACTGGGTGGCGTTGGAAAGAGGATTCAATTATCTTTAATTTGATAGGTCATGAGTCAACTAATTCATTTTGTGCTAAAAGATATGCTCATTTGAAGTTGACCCAACCGTACTGGTCGACTGTGGGTGCGATCAGAGAACATCACAATTTGGACCTTAACGACGGAACCCCACCTACGATCCATGGGTGGTTCCATTGGTATTGGCCCCAATTTCTGAAAGCTAGGATTTTCTACATTTTGAAATCTAAGGTGTTACACAGGGGTTGGGTAAGGGTGTGTGAACGCAAACCTTAGTTATACCTTTTGCAGGTAGAGGATGGTATTTCCAAACACACCCTTGCCTCAAGTAAAGAATATGAAAACAAATAAACTCATTTAATAGTAATTAAAAAAAAAAATTCTCTACATAAAACTATGTAAGGTCTATGAAGAACATAAATTATGAATTGATCCCTAAAAATAAAATAGGTTCATAAGAGGAATATTGAGGTACCTAATTCATTCACATACTGGAACACAATGTAATTCAGGAAGTCAATGGTTAAAGAGGTCATTGTTGTGAATTAGTGGCGGTGTAATAAACATATTGGCTAGGTGATTACTACCTCTAATCTATATAGAGGGAAAAATGGAAAGTTGAAATTTCGGTAGACACAACCTTTTTTATATGAGATGTTTAAATTAGAAATGTTTTCGTTCAAAACGGCATTTTGAAAGAAGTGTTGATGGTTAAATGACTAATGTACCGTCCATTTTCCACAAAACTACTATTGTTTTAATAAAAACACATCCTTAAAAGAGAAACTTTTCCTTAATTATTTTACTAAACATAATACATCATTTAGGCTAAGTTTTTGTTTGAAGGTGTTTTTTTTAAAAGAATTATTGTTTTTCCATTGGAGAATGGAGGGTAGATTATTCATTTAACACCTTATTTAAACATCCTTTTGAAACAAAAACATTTCTAATTCTAATGTATCATATATAAATATTGTGTCTACCTAAAACGTAACACCTTGGATTTAGAAAAGAAGAAAGATAATTTTTTTGGGTTACAAGTTGTGTCTACAAGTCCCATCTTTGTACTATAGAATCTTCCACGAGACTGTAGATAGCTAGTGTAGCAAGTGGGAAGATAATTTTTCTAAATTCAAGTCCTAGTACCCTTTTTATGGTTCTTCGGGATGGTCCTTCATTTGATGAACGAGTCATAGATAGGTCTCATAGATGAGTCCCAGACTTAGAGAAATTTTAAGGGGTAAAGTTGGTTTCTACGGTTGGCATGTACCGACCGTAGGAAGACCTACAAGTTGTACATGGATTCCGAAAAAAATGGTCAAAAATAATAGTTTCTAAACTTATTTAATATTTTCTAGTACGGTCCGTAAAAGGACCTATGGACCGTAGGTCCAAACCTTAGATGAGCTTCGACAGTTGTTTTAAAGGGCTTTTGGGTATTTTCCCTAATTACTTTAACTCAATACTATGTTGTTTTGCCTTCTACCTTAATCCCTATATAAGGTTTTTAGGAACTAAAACTATCCATTCAAATCCCATTCTCCTAATTCCCAAAATATAACCAAGTTCATCCTTCCCTAATTCTCTCAAACTAAGGAAGAAGAAGATAATCTATGGTTCCATTCAAGTCTCCAATTCACTATCTTTCTTGGGCTTTGATAGAAGGTATGTTATTATTCACCTATGGAGTCCTTTACTCTATATGGTTCCTAAATACTCAAATTTTACAAGTTAGACTCAACAATCAAATTTAGGGTTTTCTTTTTCAGTTTTCATCGGTGCTTATCAATTATAATTCAATTGATTTTTTTCCATCGTTTTATGCATAATTGAAGTAATTGTATGTTTTTAAGTTGACATCGTATGAATCTATGCTTGACCCATGAATTTTAGACTATGAACACATGATTAAGCTTATGAACTATGGAAAGTGAATTTGGAAAGATATGCATGTTCTTTCTATAAAATCAATGTAAATTATTCAAGGTTGCTTTAAGAGTAAAGAATCAATATTGTTGTTCATGTGAACGGTTACTCTCACATAAAGGATTCATGGGGTTGGAATTTTCTCACCTATGTTGAAACAACATTTAGGAACTATTCTAAATGAACTCTACATTGGATAGGTTACTAAATCGTACCTTTCCATGGAGATTAATACAATTAATGAGTATTCAGTGAGATTTATTATTAGCCCCTAGAGGATCTTGAGATGGGAACTCTCCCATTAGTAGTTGACGGGTTTCTAGTAGCAATCTTCCTATCCCGTAACTATGTGTCACCATAGGTTTGTCTAAGATTGCCATTAGCTAGAGGATCTGCTTAAGCTCAAATTTATGGTTCTTACCTTGGCAAGTAAGGACATCTCTTTTTAGTGTGAGATAGACAGTGAGTTACATGTTGTAGCTCACATGCTCTATGTCGGTTAATGTCAAACTTGAAGCAATAACGAACTAAGGTTACTTTCTAAAGTATCTCACAAGTGTTCTAAAGATGGTTAGATTGCATTAAAAATGATCATGACTTATGCTTTCTAACATATTATCTTACAATTTAGCTTGGTCATTGCATGTTATGTACGGTCCCTTTTAGCATGATTACTTAACTCTTATGTTTTGCTAACATACTTAGAACATTCCATTTACTAGTGCATACTTAGAACATTCCATTTACTAGTGCATACTTAGTACATTCAACTGCTTTACTTTTCGATGTGCCTACATTATAGCATTTTTAAGTAAGGCAGGGAAAAAGATTGATTATACGCGGCCCTACCCAACCCCCCTTGGGTATGTTGTTGGGTTCGTTGTTTTTTTTAGATGAGTTACATTATGCTAAGTATTCATTTTTCTATAACCATTCTAGTGCGTAAGCGTTCTTCTGAGCCAAAGTCTATTGGAAATAGCCTCTCTACCTCAAACATGAGGGTACGATCTGCAGAAATCATACCCTTCCCATATTTTACTTAAGGGATTAAAGTATGTATATTTGTTGTATTCTAAATCATAAACATAATCAAGAATAAAATTAGCTTCATCGGCAAAAGTTATTGTAAGTTTCTCGAATAAAATTTTAGAACTCTAGGTGAAGTATTTGCCATTTCTCCCAATATATAAGGAGTTAAATGGAAAAAAATCTATCAAATTGAAGGTCTATGAGTCTATTTTTCATCACACAAAACCTCACACCAAAACGAATTCGAAGTAAGAAGTTATGAGTGCGTTACCAATGGTTGCTTAGGCAGAACCAAGATTGCAAATATTTTAGGTCTAATAGAAACACAACATTAACCATAAAAGAAATAGTAAAACTAAACATATTTTGAAGATAAGAAATTAAATATGAATTAACTAATTCAAGTTGGAGAATTTGGAAGGTATATAGGCGCCCATGTAGACATCATAAATATTGTATCATTATAAAAAGTAACTTGTCCAGCTGGACACTTGTAAATCTTTAAAATACACTATTAAATAGTACGGGGGTAATAGGTCCTACCAAAATTTTGGATTGTTACAACAATTTTGGTAAAAGTTCAAACATATTTCGAACCCTTTTCCCTTTAGAATAAGAAACGTTGTAATTCCAAAAGGATTTTTTGAAACAATTATTGAATGGCTAGTGTTCTCTCAAGGTATTTCGAAGAGTTGAGATGAAATCTAAATTAAATTATGATGTTTAAATTTGGTAGTATATCACAATAAAAAATTTTCAAGTTCATTTTATTGTTGTTTTAAGTCTTGAATTTACAAGCTTTAAATCTTCATTTTATAGAAGTTGTATTTTTTTCTAGACCTAAACCCTTATTTAATTTGTACGTACAATTTTTTCAAGATCATTTTTAATTTATTGGTGTTTTAGGTCTTGAAATTGAAGTTGTTACAATGCTTTAACCATAATTTTTTGGAAGCCAAAATTTTTCAAAATTATAATCCTATTCTATTAGTACGTACATATTTTCAAGATATTGTGATTCCATATTTTTTTTCTTTTCTAGTATAATATACGTTGCGTAGAGTGGTTATAAGGGGTGTATATCACTTGGTATAGCACATTCGAGAATGATATTGCAAATGGATGGTAATAACAAGGAACTAAAATATAGTTTTAGGTCAAAGGAAAGCCTTAAACATAGGTTTGGGGGTTAAAGAAATTGCTCGTGTAGCACCTTGACCATTCAAAAGGATTAAATTAACCCGTACCTTTGAGATATGCCTATGAGTGTCTAATATGCTAATAATAACTTGTTATGAGGTATTATAATAAAAACAATGGTCATATGTTATGTTCTGATGTCATGGATGTTACAAAATTAATGTCTGCAAAAGTTATTGTATATTTCTCTAATAAAATTTTTGAAGTTTGGGTGACGGAATTTTTCTCCCAATATATTAGGTGTTAGATGGAACACAACCTATTAAACTGAAGGTTTATGGGTCTACTTTTCAACAAACAAAACCTTCCACCAAACTTACATTGGACTAAGGAGTTATGAGTGTTTTACCACCAGCTGTCTGGTAAAAAATGGGTCAGGTAAAAAATATTTTAGGTTGGCATTTCAAGGTTTTATGCCATAAAAACATTTTTTTTTCAGTTCATAATCAGAGAGAATGCATAAGAAAGTGTTTCAATGGAGTTCTTGAGTTATTATTGTACGTTTATAATGATTTCTACCTTTAATATTTGCCATCGTGCCTAGAAACATTATTTATACGCATGACAGTCGTTTTCCCCTTCTATTAATTGCCTTTGGAGATTGTTTTGGAAGATAGATCTTGGTAGTTATTGGTGATTATTCAAGGTTTACACTTTGTTTGATAAGGTAATAATCTCAAAACTCTTTTATGATTGATTTTACGAAGTTCTATGGATGTATCCTTAACTTAGGATCATATAAAAGTAAGATGATTTCAGCTCAATTATAAATTGTTTGTAGGTGCATATATGCTACAAATATGTAGTCTTTATGAAGATTATGATGCAAGGAACAACTTTTGTGAAAGAACTATGGGCATTCAGGCGCTTTTTTGAAAGTTATGTTAAGGCTAAGCTTCATCCTTCCTTTTAGCACGACTCATGGTAAATTCCTAAAATGCAAAATGCGATATGTTACTATTCTATTGCTAGGAAAACCTTTTGCGCAGGACATAGGGATCACAAGTGAAATATTTTCATAATGTTATTATGTTGACATTCCACTCGTTCGGTTGAATAGAGTATTCGACATCTGCATGTAATTTTATCGTCTTCCTTGCCTATATGTCCATATGTATGAATTTTTCTTCTTCTTTAGGTTGTGCTATTTAAAAAGATTATGAATAACATTCAGTATTTGAAACCAATCCTCCTTACCCGCCAAAGTGTATTTGGAAAACTCTTTAAAGTAACAAAGTGATTTCCAAAAATCTTAATTATAACTTGTATGTTCAAACTATTAAGCCACTTAGTTTTTCAATTACTTTCTATTATTCATTATCAAAGAACCAAGTATAAGATCTAAGTGAAGTACCTTAAGATTTTTATGAACACCTAAAAATCGAATTACATTAGTGTCTCCACCATACCAAGATGTACTGTATTTACATGAGAATAACTTTGCCGCTATTATTTTAATATTTTATTCCACATTAAAATGACAAAGAAAGGAAATTTTATTCTAAACCAAATGGCCCACTCATTCCTAGCCACTACCAGATGAAGTTAATTTTTTTCTTGACAATCTATATGCACTGGAATACAACAACATATCCAAGGTAATTCCAAAAGTAAGATGTGGGGACTATTGGATGTTTGCAGATTTTAATCTAACCTTTAAGGTAGAATGGCTAATTCTTATGCACTAGAAAGATGTTTACTATTTGAATGAACTATAAAGAGTGATTTTTGGAAATAATGAAAATCTGGAAATTTGACAAGAGCTAAGTTAAGAATGAGTTTTGGGTCAACTTTAAATGACCATAACTCTTAGCTCAGGATGAGTTAGGTGTGTTACTAGATACCTCAGAAAATATTGTTGAATTATGTTTTCAACGCCGCTAAGTTTGCTAAATTCCTAATTAGTATGAATGAGATATGTCCATTGGAAGTTGGACTGTTTAGATAAGGAAAGTCAAAATCGGATTTTTAAAGGGCATTATGGTCTTTTCCATACCCTACTATTTTAATTTCTTTTTTGTTAGTTAACTTGGGGTCTAAAATGATTTGGTTCAGTTTACTCTTTTCAAAAAGAGTTAGGGTTTTGAGAGAAGGGAAAAGAAGAGGAGAAGAAGCAAGGATTCGTCGATTTCTTGGAGAATTTCGTGTGGATTTCGCCAAGGGTTACTCACATAGTGTTGGGTTAGTTCTCCCATGATCCAATCATGATTTATTTCAGCGAATTTATGTTCTTGAAGGATTAGAAATTCTTGTTGGGTTTTGTTGAAGTTCTAAGGAGTTTTTGCTTCATTGAAATTGTTGAAGAGTTGTTGATTCAAAACCATGAAATTAGGTGTTGTTTAGAGTAGATTTTTGCATATATTGGTTATGTAGTCAAATCTAAATGTTTTTGGAAAGAACCAATTGAAAATGGAGGTTTTAGAGTTGAAAAATGACCAAGAAAAATTGAGGAATTATGGGCAGGGGCTTGGGGAGCCGCGCCAATCCGAGCACCCCAAAAGTTGTTCTGAAGTTTGGGGCTTGGGGACCCGCGCCAGCAAGAGCGCCCTAACTTCAGTTTTGATGTTTTGCTCCTGGCGCCAAGGACGCCAGGTCTTCTACTTCTTCCCCCTTCTTTCCATACTAGTTTCCTTGCAATGTACCTAGGTTTTCTAGTCGATTTCTACACTCTAGGGTACATATAAGCAACATGAAATCATCATTAACATGAGATCATGAGCCTTGAATCCATAATTGAATTCAAGGAAAGTTAAGAGGTAAGTCAAGAGAAGACAAGAGTCAAGTCAAGAAAAGTTCTTAGAGTTTTCCAAAAGTCTTTTACAAACGTTTTAACTTTATTTTTAGACTTAAGTTTTAAGTTGAATAAAGAGTAAATATTGAAGTTCATTTCTTCAAAAGAGTATATTGGGACAATGTATTTACAAAGAGTAAAATATTTTTACATATAAACAAGAAAGAAAACCTTGATTTCCAAAGAGCCTTTGGGCTAGTTTTCAGTAAAAAGTAAATTCTTTCCCAATTAAGCAAGAGAGGAAACTTTGATTTCCAAGATAGCCTTTGAGCTAAGTTTTGAGTAATTATCTCCAACCATAGAAACAAGTTATGTTTTTAACATAAGAGCTAGTATGATATTCTTGTAGTAGTATTGAGCACCGCTATGGGAGAGAGTTCGACAACTCCCAACCCTAATAAACCATGTAGCCATCATGGTTAGAAAAAGGGTCATACTTTTTACATGATTCCTTAGTGATTTTTAGCATAGGATAGTGGATCTACTTAGTGGTTAGGTTCTATGCCCTCTGCAAGGTATAGGACGGCCCTAGCAGCGTGAGGTAAAACGTTGTATCATCACAATAGCTCTTAAGTGTTGGTTTTTGGTTAGAGAAACTCCCAAAGTAGTATTTTGTATTCTTATATACATAGAAGTAAATTGTATTTTTACATACATTTAGAGTTTACATTGTATCCTTACAGACATACATAGTTATTATTGTATTTCTAAATACACAGAGCTCTTACCCATGTTTTAAATTACTTTTCTTTATATTGCATTTTTTTATAATTCTTTATATTGAAATAAGTTCAATTCAGACCATGTTTTTTCTTTCAATTCCTTTCAAGTGTAGGTCTTTTTTTAGTATTTCCCTCGCGTTCTCGTACATTCAATGTTCTAATGCCATTTGGCCTGCATCTTTTCATTATGGAAATATAGGTAACGAGGATCAGCATCCATCACATCGTTTATTCTAGTTGAGTTCCAGAGTTGTTGGTAAGCCTCCTTACTTCCAAAGGATCCCTCTTTATTTCTTTTTAGTATTCAGCTCATTAGGATGTTGTGGGTCTTGTCCCGACATCCATCTCAGTTTTAGAGGATTCATACATAGTCAGTCAGTTAGTTCAAATATCACTACTTTATTATTGGCCTATGTTTTGAGACTTGAGTAGCCATCTTGGCTAGTTTGAATGTTTCTTCATAAACATTCTAAGTTTATTTCTTAAGTCCCTTGTTAGAGACTCTTTCTTGTGTTTAAGTCTTCCACTGAGTAAGTAAGCTAGGCCAAGGGTCCACTTGGGGCTAGCAATGGTTATCGAGTACCAGTCCCGCCCAAAGTGTAGGCTCGGGGCGTGAAAAACTTTGTATTAGAGCACATAATTCAAGAGTCCTAGGGAGTCTATGAAGCCACGTCTGTAGAGTCCTAGTTGTTGGTGTGAAGCTCACCACATCTATAATTAGGAGGATGTAACATTTAGGAATTTCCTTTACTTCTTCTATACTTAATTCGTGCGATAGAGTTTATCTCTAAAAGGTTTCTTCTAATTTGTGCTTGCCTGTGTCTTTAAGATCATGCCTCCACGAAGAGCTGTCCGAGATCGTCCGGCTAGAAGGAATGCTGAACCACAGAAACAAGGGGAACCTAATGCACCGAAGTGCAACCTCAAAGAGAGTTCACCAATGTTGAGTTCCGTGAGGCTATCTAGATGTTGAGCCATGTTATAACCAACCAAGCTGGGCAATAGAGAGATAATCAACAGGAAGTGGCTGGTATTTCATGGATCTGTGAGTTCTTGAGGATGACTCTACCGAACTTCAATGGTTCAAATGTTAGTGAGGAACCAGAAAACTTTTTTGAGGAAGTTCAGAAGGTTTTTGAGATCATGCATGTTGCTGATGTTGAGAGGGTGGAAGTAGCTGCATACCAACTGAAGGGTGTCACTAGGATATGGTTCCACTAATGGAAGAAGAACTGAGTTGAGAGAGCACCACTTGTGAGTTGGTCTTGTTTTGAGAAAGCCTTCTTGGGGCATTTCTTTCCCCAAGAACTAAGAGAGGCTAAATTATGAGAGTTCCTCACTCTTAAATAGGATTCTTTAAGCGTTCATGACTATAGTATAAGGTTCAAACACTATGATCCGTAGATGGTTGCTGACATGAAGAGCAGGATGAATTTATTCGTTGCTGGGTTGTCTTCCCTTTCAATCAATGAAGGAAAGGAAGTTGTGCTAATAGAGATATGGATATAGGAATTCTAATGATCCATGTGTAGCACATTGAGGAGGACTAGCTAAGGGATAGAGAAGAGTTTAGTAATAAGAGAGCTAAGACATCAGGCAATGAGTCAGGGCAGCAAAAGAGTAATGCGAACTGGTCTTCCTTCCAATATAAACATAAGGGACCTGCTCCATAATTTGCTGGTGCACTTGTACAAAAGAACAAAAGTGAGAATTTTAGAGCTAAACATGCCTATTCTAAGGGTAGTATGGCACAAGGAGGCAGTAAGGCTCCTACATATGCTAAGTGTGGTAGGAACCACTCAGGGATGTGTCTTAATTGCTCCAATGTTTGCTTCAAGTGTGTCCAGAACGGTCATTTTATGTGATAGTGTCCAAAGAACAGGCAGGGTAATAGTAATGGGGGCAATAAAGACCAGTCTTCTTCAGTTGCTCCACTAGAAAAAGTTACATATAGAGGAACTACTTTAGTGGCAGGCAGAGGAGGAAACCGTCTTTATGCTATCACTAGCCTCCAAGAGCAAGAGGATTCTCCATCTGTTGTCATTGGTATGATCCAAGTGTTTAACTTTAATGTTTATGCTTTGCTCGATCCAAGAGCGAGTTTACTTTTTGTAACTACATATGTTGCTATAAATTTTTATGTTCTTCCTGAGAAACTTAGTGAGCCCTTATGTGTTTCTACACCTGTTGGTGACTCCATTCTAGCAGAGACAATCTATCATGATTATACAATTTTCGTCAATGACAAGATTATCATGGCTGATTTAGTTGACTTAGACATAGTAGATTTTGAAGTCATCCTATGTATGGACTGGCTTCATGCCTGTTATGTGTCAATAGATTGTAGAACTCGAGTAGTCAAGTTCCAATTTCCAAATGAGCTAGTCTTAGAGTGGAAAAGTAGTTCAGCAGTGCCTAAGTTAGTTTCCAAAGGTTGTGTCTATCACTTAGTCCGAGTTAATGACTCTAGTGTTGAGATACCTCTTATTCAGTCAGTTTCAGTAGTAAAAGAGTTTCCAGAAGTCTTTCCAGATGATCTTTTGGAGTCCCTCCTGAGAGAGAAGTAAACTTTGGTATAGATGTTCTTTCTGATACTCGTCCTAGATCTATTCCGCCATATAGGATTGCACTAGTAGAGTTAAAAGAGCTTAAAGAGCCATTGAAACATCTCCAAGAGAAATGTTTTATTGACCAAGTGTCTCACCTTAGGGAGCTCCGGTGTTGTTTGTGAGGAAGAAGGATGGTTCACTTAGGATGTGTATAGATTACCGTTAGTTAAACAAGATTACCGTCAAGAGTAAGTATCCTCTACCGAGAATTGATGATCTTTTCAATCAACTTTAGGGTGCCACTTTTTTCTCTGAGATAAACCTCATATCTGGCTACCATCAATTAAGAGTAAGGGAATATGATATTCCAAAGACAGCTTTCAGGACCCGTTATGGGTATTATGAGTTCCTCATCTTGTCGTTCGGTCTAACTAATACGCCTGTAGCATTCATGAACCTTATGAATAGAGTATTCAAGCCTTATTTAGGAATGTTTGTTATAGTTTTCATTGACGACATTCTAATCTATGTGAGGAATGACGAAGATCATGCTAGTTATCTCGAAATAGTTCTCCAAAAATCTGAAGGATAGATAGTTTTATGCCAAGTTCACTAAGTGTGAGTTTTGTCTTGATTCTGTGGCATTTTTAGGCCACATTGTTTCGGGTGATGGAATTAGAGTTGATACGCAGAAATAGAGGCAATGCAGAATTGGCCTAGACCCATATCTCCAACTAATATTAGGAGTTTCTTGGGGTTGGCCGGATATTATAGAAGGTTCATAGACGGGTTCTCATCTATTTTGTCCACTTTGACCAAATTAACTCAAAAATACTGAACTTTCAATGGTCTGAAGCTTGTGAGAAAAGATTTCAGGAATTGAAAAAGAGGTTGATTACTGCCCCAATACTAACCTTACTAGAAGGTACGCAAGGCTTTGTTGTATATAATGATGCCTCTAGATTTGGTTTGGGTTATGTGTTATGCAGAATGACAAAGTTATAGCTTATGCCTCAAGTCAGTTGAAAGTTCATGAAAGTAATTAGCCAACCCATGATCTAGAGTTGGTTGCCGTAGTATTTGCTTTGAAAATATGGCGTTACTATCTTTATGGTGTTCATGTAGATGTGTTCTCCGAACACAAGAGTCTTCAATATGTGTTTAGTTAGAAAGAGAATAATCCCAAATAGAGGAGGAGGTTAAAGTTATGCAAGGATTATGATATGAGAATCCTCTATCACCTAGGTAAGACTAATGTTGTTGCTGATGCCTTGAGAAGATTGTATATGGGTAGTACCGCCAATTTTGAGGAAGATAAGAAAGAGTTAGCAAAAGATATGCATAGACTTGCATGATTAGAAGTTTGACTAATGGATTCCACGGAAGAAGGAGTAGTGCTGATGAATGGGGCTAAATCATCATTAGTGTCAAAACTGAAAGAAAAGCAATACCAAGATCCTTATTTTCTTGAATTGAAGGCAAATGTTTATAAGCAAAAAGTAATTGCTTTTGAACAAGGGGGAGTTGGTGTATTGAGGTATCAAGGAAAATTGTGTGTACCAAAGGTGGATGAACTCCAAGAGAGGATCATGCAAGAAGCTCATAGCTCTATATACCCTATCCATTCGAGTTCCACATAAATGTATAGTGATTTGAGAGAGGTATATTGGTGAAATAGTATGAAGAAAGGAATTGCAGAGTTTGTTGCTAAGTGTTCGAATTGCCAACAAGTTAAAGTAGAGCACCAAAGGCCCGGTGGTATGCCTCAAAATATAGAAATTCTAGAATGGAAGTCAGAGTTGATCAATATGGATTTCATCACAGGATTACCAAGGTCTCATAGGTAGCATGATACCATTTGGGTGATTGTTGATAGAATGACAAAATTAGCCCATTTTTTGCCTGTAAAGACTACCCATTCAGCAGAGGACTATGCCAAGTTGTATCTGCAAGAGGTAGTTAGACTTCATGAGGTTCTAGTTTTGATTATTTCTGATAGAGGTGCATAATTTACTGCACAATTCTCGAAATCTTTTTAGAAAGTCTTGGGTTCAAAAGTGAACTTAGGTACTCTTTTCACCCTAAGAAAGATTGTCAAGTAGAGCGCGCTATTCAGAACTTAGAGGATATGTTGAGGGTCTGTGTGATTGATTTCAAAGGTAATTGGGATGTTCACCTATCTTATTTTGAATTTGCTTACAACAATAGTTACCACTCTAGCATCCAAATGGCTCCTTATAAAGCTCTTTATGGGAGAAGGTGCAGATCTCCTATTGGATGGTTTGAAGTTGGTGAAGCAGGGTTGATAGGACCAGACTTAGTTCATCAAGGAATGGAGAAGGTTAAAGTTATTCAAGAGAGGTTAAAAATGGCACAGAGTCATCAGAAATCCTACACTGATGTTACGAGAAGAGAGTTAGAGTTTGAAGTAGATGATTGGTTATACTTAAGTGTTTCACCCATGAAGGGTTTTATGAGGTTTGGTAAGAAGGGGAAGTTTAGTCCTCGGTATATTGGCCTTTACAAAATATCCAAAGGGGTTGGTAATATAGTTATGAGCGAGAGCTACCCCAAGAGTTAGAAGTTGTTCATCTGATATTTCATATTTCCATGTTGAAGAAGTGCATGGACCCTTCACTTATCATACCAACTGAATGTATTGATATCATGAATAGCTTATTTTATGAGGAGATTCTGGTTTGAATTCTAGATCGCCAAGTTTGCAAGTTAAGGACTAAGGAAGTAACATTAGTAAAAGTTCTTTAGAGGAATCAATTTGTGGAGGAAGCTACTTGGGAAGCTAAGCAGGATATGAAGAAGTGATATCCACATCTCTTTGAACCTGGAGAAATTCCAAACCAAGGCACTAATTCTCTTCTTAGTACTCTTTACTTTATATACTTGATGTGTTAGATTTTCTTGTTGGGTGTTTGATTTAAATGTTAGATGTTACACCCTTAGCCTAGTAAGAGTAGTCTCATTCGAGGACGAATGTTCCCAAGGGAAAGATATTTTAAACACCTCGCTATTTGAAAGAACTAGAAAGATCGAGAATTAGAAATAGAGATTTTTGGAAATAATGAAAATCTATAAATTTGACAAGAGTTGAGTTAAGAATGAGTTTTTTGTCCAACACCATCGAGTTTACTCAATTTCGAGGTCGCACAAATGAGATATGTCCGTTTAAAGTTGGGTTGTTTGGATAAGAAAAGTCGAAATTAGATTTTTGAAGGGCATTATGGTCTTTTCCATACCCTATTATTTTAATTTCGTTATTGGTAATAAGTTGAGGTATAAGCTGATCTGGTTCAGTTTACTCTTTTCAAAAAGAGTTAGGGTTTTGAGAGTAGAGAATAAAAGAGGAGAAAAGAGGAGAAAAAGCAAGGATTTGTCAATTTTTTGGAGAATATTATGTTGATTTCACCAAAAGTTAATCCTTATTAGGTATGTGAGATCACACAACATTGGGCTAGTTCACCCATGCGCCAATCATGATTTATTTCAGTGAATTTATCATCTTAAAGTTTTATAAATTGAGTTTTTGGTGGATTTTGTTGAAGTGCTATTGAGTTCTTGATTTATTGAAATTGTTGAGGAGTTGTTAGTTAAAATTCATGATATTAGGTGTTGTTTAGAGTAGATTTTTGCATATATTGGTTATGTAGTCAAATCTAAGTGTTTGGGGAAAGAACCAATCAACACTAGAGGTTTTACAGTTGAAAAATGACTAAGACAAATTGGGGAATTTTGGATAGGGGCCTGGGCAGCCGTGCCAGCTAGAGCATCCCAACTTCAGTTCTGAAGTTTTGCTCCTGGCGGCCTGCACCACTTAGAACTCCAAGGATGCCAGGTCTTCTCCTTCTTCCCAATTCTTTCTGTACCAGTTTCCTTGTAACGTACCAATGTTTTCTAGTCAATTTCTACACTCTAAGGTACGTCTAAACAACATGAATTCATCATTAACATGAGATAATGAGCCTTGAATCCATATTTCAATTCAAGGAAAGTTTAGAGGTAATTCAAGAGAACTCACGAGTCAAGTTAAGAGAAGTTCTTAGAGTTTCACAAAAGTCTTTTACAAACGTTTTAATTTTGTTTTAAGACTTGAGTTTTGAGTTGAGTAAAGAGTAAAGAGTAAAGATTGAAGTTCATTTCTTCAAAAGAGTATATTGGGACTATGTGTTCCCAAAGAGTAAATTGTTTTCACATTGAAACAACAAAGGAAACCTTGATTTCCAAAGAGCCTTTGAGCTATTTTTCAGTAAAGAGTAAACATTTTCACAATTGAGCAAGAAAGGAAACATTTATTTCCAAGATATCCTTTGATCTTAATTGTGCACAATTATTACAAACCATATATAGAAGTTATGTTTTTAACATAAGACCTAGTATCTTATTTTATGAGTAGTATTGAGCACTGATATGGGGGAGAGTTTAGACAACCCCAGCCCTCATAAACCATGTAGTCATCATGTGTAGAAAAAGGGTCATACTTTTTAGATGATTCCTTAATGATTTTTAGCATAGACTAGTGGATCCAGTTAGTAGGCAAATTGTATACCCTCGGCAAGGTATAGGACAGTCGTGGCAGCGTGAGGCAAAACGCTATACCATCACAATATCTTTCAAGTGATGGTTGTTGGTTATAGAAACTTCCACAGAAGTAAATTGTATTTTTACATACAATAAGAGCTTACATGGTATCCTTCCATACATACGGAGTTATTATTGTATTTCTCAATATAGAGAACTCCTATTCATATTTTAAAAAGCTTTTCTTTATATTTCACTTGTTTATACTTCTTTATATTGAAATGAGTTCAGTTCAGTTGTGTTGAGACCAAGTTTGTTCTTTTAGTTCCTTCCAAGCTTAAGAAGTGTTTTAGTATTCTCCTCGCATGCTCGTACATTCAATGTACTAATGCCATTTGTCCTACATATTTTCATGATGTAGATGCAATTAACTAGGATTAGCATCCAGCGCATCGTTGATTCTAGTTGAGCTCCAGAGTTATTGGTGAGCCTCTTTGCTTTTGGAGGATCCCTTTTTATTTTTTTTCGGTATTCAGTTTATTAGGATGTCGTGGGTCTTCTCCCAACATCCATATTAGTTTTAGAGGCTTTATAGATAGTCAGTCAGTTAGTTCATTTGTCTCTACTTTATTATTGGATTATGTTTAGAGACTTGAGTAGCCATCTTTGCTAGTTTGAATGTTTATTTATATACACTCTAAGTTTATTTCATAAGTCCCTTATTTGAGATTATTTCTTGTGTTTTAGTCTTCCCCTGAGTAAGTAAGGCAAGCTAAGGGTTCTCTTGGGGCCAACAATGGCTCTTGAGGGCCAGTCTCACCCAAAGTGTAGGCTCGGGGCCTAACATTTATTGCGCATAATTTAACTTTTCTAACAAAAATAACAACAATGTACCCAAGGACTGTGTAGGACGATGTGTATGCAAACCTTACCTTTTGTGTTGAGAATATGTCTCAGGATATTGCAGAAATAAATCAGTTAGCTATTTTTAGGTTTTTAAAATTATTTTATTAGAGTCCTATGTGACTTCAATGTAGGAGTTAGTTCTTTTATTTGTTTTTTGAATTTTACTGATTAGTTAGTAGAATATTTTTATATTTTTAGTTAGGAATTATATCTATAAATGTATGTCTCTAAATTATTAATAAAATAATTCCCTTCAACAATTCTATAATATTTTTTCTCTCAAAGTCTTTCTTTGTTATTTTTTTAATTCCCTTGACAAAAAACAAACAATTAGTATCTAGCCTTCTTCGAAAATACTTTTTCACAAATGACTCCTCCTATTTTTCATGGTGAGAATTATCAACTATGGGCTGTAAGAATGAAAACTTACTTGGAGGCTCTTGATCTTTGGGAAGCCGTGGAAGAGGATTATGAAATTAATTCGTTGCCAAATAATCCCACTATGGTCAAAATCAAGAGTCACAAGGAAAAGAAAACCATTAAGTCGAAGGCAAAAGCAACTGAGTTTGCTACTATTTTGACAACTGTATTCAAGAAAATCATGAATCTCGCATCACCAAAATAAATTTGGAATTATCTGAAGAAAGAATATGCCGGAGATGAAAGAATACAAGGAATGAAGGTATTAAATTTAATGAGGGAATTCGAATTGCAGAGAATGAAAGGGCTAGAAATAGTCAAGGAATATTGTCACAGATTGCTTGGTATTATCAACAAGGTAAGATTACTAGGTACTAAATTGAAAGATACAAGAATTGTTGAAAAAGTTCTTATTACAGTGCCCGAAAGATATGAAACATGTATAGCTACCTTGGAGAACACACAAGATCTATCAAAAATTACGTAGGCAGAATTGTTAAATTCTTTGTAGGCTCTTAAACAAAGGAGACTGATGAGGCAAAATGGTATGGTTGAAGGACCATTAGTAGCCAGCTACAAAACTCAAAGCAAGGGTAATTTTTTGAAAAATTACCCAACTTGTCAGCACTGTGAGAAAAATGGGCATTCTCTATATAAATATGGAAATGAGCAAATGTATAGTTCAAGACCTACAAAGAACTTAGTCATGAAGTTGTGATTTGCAAAAGAAAATTTCAAAAATATGAAACAATTTCCCAATTATCCATTGAAGAAGAAGAAGACCACTTATTTGTGGCAACTTGTTTTTCAACAAAAAAAATTGATTTTTGGATGTTTGATAGAAGTGTAAAAACTACATGCATATGAAAGAAATCATTTTAAAGAGTTTATTCCTATGAAAAATAAGAAAGTCAGAATTGGGAATGGTTATTGTATTCCTGCAAAAGGAAAAGGGTATGTTGCAATTAAAACTAATAAAGGAACAAAAATAATTTCAGTTGTTCTTAATGTGCTTGATATTGATAAATGTTTGTTTAGTGTTGGTCAGTTAATAGGAAAAGGATTTAAATTATTATTTGGCGACAAACATTGTCGACTCTTTGATTCTACTAAGCATGATATTTTACAAGTTGAAATGAGAGGTAAAAGCTTCTCATTTAATCCGAAAGAGCACACAAGCCTTGCAAGACAAAAGATGAATTGACATATTTGTTCACAAGGTCAATTTCAGAAGAGACTACAATCTACAATTCCCGATCCAAGGAAGAGTGTTGAGAATATGTTTATTACACGTATTAGGACACTTCATCCATACAAAGTGCAAACGATCGTTAGTCAGTAATATAACCCAACTAAGTGAGTTGGGGTCGAATCCCACATGGAGTGGTACGTGCTTGAGATTCAAGAGTCAAGTACAAATATGTTCAAGTCAATCATAGGTAAAGATATTTATGACTAAAAGCATAGTTCAAATTTAGGGTGGCACAAGTGTCAAATATGGGGGTTTTGATTATAATTATCAACTACAACAACAACAAATAACACTAATGAACAAGTAAAGAGACGGGTTATTGGGATGTGATTGGATTATAGGCTGAGGTTGACCAATGTGTAATTGAAACTAATAATAAATAGTGGTAAATCAGTAAATAAGCTAGACTTTAGTGGGGATAACCTTTCTCTCGAACAATTTACCTCGAATCAAATTTGTTTCTCTCAAACACCAATAAACAACAATTAAGAACAACCTACTCTTTAGTCCATCCTCTCTCTCCAGCTGAATGTGTGGAAAAGGGTTTAGGATTCACTCTCTAGAGCTTAACCCATGACAACCCAATACCCACAGACAATCAAATCATTAATCTTGGCTTTAAAACCTCTCTCTTGAGCAAGCCAAACACACGAAGGCAGAATTGCATTTGCAACTATAACCCTTTAAATTAACCCACAATTATTGATTGAAATCACTGTTAAACAATATTTAAACTATAAATTAACTATACCCATATGCTTAATCAACCTATAATCACACCCCAAGAATTGAGGTTTTAGATAGACATCATAAAAGATAGAAATCGTTACTAATTTTTGTTTCCATTAAATGGGTAAGATTAAATTCGTCTTTACAAAGGTCCAAATTGAAGAATCTCAAAGACCCATTTCCAATTTCTCAAAATATGGAAAACTTCAATTCTTCAAAACTAAAAGAAAATATTGTCTCAATACTCAGAGTTGTATATTCAAAACTGATTATGTCAAAAATAGATAGCTAGATAGATACGAAAAATAATTTTGAAATTGTATTTATAGTTTCCAAAAGTATGTTATGAAGGACCAACTGGTGCAGTACGTCGGGATCAGCCATCCACCCTTTATCAATTCCATCGCCTTTTTGTTTTGGCCTTCAACATCCTCAAGTTCTGTAACTTTGAGCGATCTAACACTGCATCGTAGAACCACTCAATGACACGCCAACTGCTCCATTCCATTGCCAACATAACTTTCTCCTTTAGGGCTTGGCACACTGGAACTTTAAGCAAGATCATAGCCATTCGGCGACTCGCCCAATGGGTTCGGCGATCACCAGGCCTTCTTTTCTTCGTTCTTTCAGCTGCCTTGTTCCTTTTTGCTCCTTAGTGTCCATGCTTTGTTCCTCAATCCAAATACCTAGATATCAAGGATTTACATCAGTTATTGCACAAAATAAGCATTGAGGACAGTAAATCTATCTAAATAAAGCCCTAAACGAGTCCAAATTTTGGACTCACATATGTCTCGAGATATTGCAGATATTAATCAGTTAGCTATTTTTAGGTTTTTAAAATTAACTTACTAAAGTCCTACGTGACTTGAATTTAGGAGTCAGTTCTTTTATTTGTTATTTCAATTTTACTAATAAGTTAGTAGCATATTTTTCTATTTTCAATTAGGATTATATCTGTAAATGTATTGTGGATAATATTGCTTTCCATTTAATGCAAAGGATAAAATACATCTTTTAACTCTTCATAATTAAACTATGTGAACATTGCTAAGTCGTTATTATATGTGAAACAGGAGAGTTACTTCCACATTAATGGTTCACATTTATCTCAAGTGTGAGTTTCTCAATTTCCTAAGAAAATATAGGAAGTATTCAGAAGACTTGAAGTTACTTTTGTATTATGACAAATTTGTCATTAAAATAAGAGTATATTTATTATACGTTAGTTTCTTACATTCTTTTGATGGATGAAAACATAAATGATTTTCCTATTTAAGGAGTATCATTTGGGAGCTAAATACACAGAGAATAAAAATAAAAGTCATTTCTTCCATTTACTATCTCCTTTACTAATTTCTTTGTTGGCTTAAATACTCCTTCCTATTGTAGATCTCAGGGAAATTGTTTTTGTGCAACTGCAAACTTTCATCCACGAGTGCACATGTTTGAGAATAACTGTAGTATCTTGGGGAGCGACCGGCTACAATGATTTGCACCAGAGTCGAGCCGAAATCTCTTTCAAGGCAGTGGCTTGCCACGATACTGTGTTTGTGATAATTTATTTATTACTTTATAATTCCAATGTAATATCAATATTGTAGTATTTTTCCCAAAAATTTGAAAGCGATTTACTAACATATAATATTGATAAATGACTATTTCATTGAACAAATTGTTTTTGATTTGTCAGAACTTGATCCTTTGGATGGTAATATATTTAAACGATGGTCACAATTTTTTTTAATGTTCTTTGAACAATTAGACATTGATTATGCTTTATTTAAAGAACCTTCTATGAAATGTTCTAACACCACAACTGATTCTAACAATGGTATGGCTATTGATGATGTTGTTAAAAAGAAGTTTGAAAAGGATAATAAAATTGTAAGAGGAGATTTGCTAAATCATATTAATAATCCTTTATTTGATTTATTTTTAACCTATAAATCTACCAAAGAAATATGGATGGAAAAGAAATATGGTGCTGATTATGCAGCAAAGAAAAAAAATGATGTCGTTCAGTGAATTAAATTCCAAATGGTTGATAATAAGCCAATAATGGAACAATTTCATGAATATGAGAAATTAACTGTTGATGTTCTCAACGAGTACATGAAGATGTGTGAGAGATTTCAGGCTAATGTTTTTCTTTCAAAATTCCTACCATCTTTGAGTGATTATAGAAATCAATTCAAACATAAGAAAAAGAATTGAACTCTCCAAGAAATTATTAGTCCATATGAGGACTGAAGAGGTGAATCGTCTCAAAGATAAAATGGAAGAACTTTCTCTTAATTCTTCTGAAGTTAATCTTGTGAATCTTCTGGTACTATTGTGAAAGACAGGTTCAAAGACAAGGCCAAGAAAGTCTCGAAAAAGGAACATATGAAGAAGAAAAATCAATTCAACAAGTCGAAAAGTCAAATTCAAAAATTTAAAGGTCGTTGTTTTGTTATTGGGAAAGTTGGTCACAGGGCTGCCAAGTGCTATCAAAGAAAAGGGCAGGACTCAAAGAAGGAATGACAAAGTGATGTCCAAGGTCATCTTGCTGAGCATAATAAAATGATTGTTGTTGTAGTTGTTGAGGCAAATCTGGTGGCTAACAAAACTGATTGGGTGTTAGACACAGGCGCTTCGAGGCATTTTTGTGCCAATAAGAATTTATTCCATGACTTTGAGGAGTCCACTGATGCAGAGTGTGTCTATATGGGTAACTCCACTATTGTTGTAGTAATGGGTAAAGGAAAAGTTTTACTTGAATTAACTTCTAGAAAGACATTATCCTTGAACAATGTTTTGTATGTTCCCTCCCTCCGTAGAAATTTAGTTTCTGGAGCACTTCTCAACAAAGTAGGCCTTAAACTTGTTTTTGAAGCTGATAAAATAATTATATCTTGTGGAGGAGATTTTGTTGTGAAGGGATATGTTAGTGGAGGATTATTTGTATTGAACATTGTTCAAGAGATTGTCAATAATGCAAGTACTTCAAATTCTGGTTATATAATTGAGTCTATTAACTTGTTGCATGGTAAACTAGGTCATGTTAATGTTGCTTCTATTAAAAGACTTAGAAAAATGGAATTAATTCTTAATGATAAAAACTGATGAGTTTTCTAAATGTCCTCTGTGTGTAGAAGCAAAGCATGCCAAGAAACCTTTCAAATGTGTTATTAGTAGAAAGGCTAAATAACTTGAACTAATACAATCAGATTTAGCATATTTCAAGAACATTCTTACCAAAGGTAGAAAAATTTATTACATTACTTTTGTTGATGACTTTTATATATTCATTAAGGTATATCTTCTTAAATCTAAAGATGAGGCTGGAAGCATGTTTTTGAAATTCAAAGCAGAAGTAGAAAATCAATTAGATAGGAAAATCAAGTGATTTAGATCTAATAGGAGTGGTGAATATAATACTAAAATTCTAGAAGATTTTCGTGAGAAAAATGGTATTATGCAGGAGGTTGGTGCTCCCTATACTCCCCAGCAAAATGGTGTAGCCAAACGGAAATAAAGAAAACTTAAAGAAATGATCAATTCAGTGCTTTTAAGCTCTAGTCTATCTGACAATATGTAAGGATAAGAAATCTTGTCTGTGTGCTAAATTCTTAATAGAGTCCATCATAAGAAGTAAGACAAGACCTCATATAAGTTGTGGAAATCGTTTGCTCCTAACTTGAAATTTCTGAAAGTCTGGGTGTATTTGGCTAATGTTGGTCTGCTTGATTTTAAATGAGTAAATGTTGGTTCTAGGACTTCTTATACTGCCTTTATTGGTTATGCTCAAAATAGTGTTGCATATAGATGCATGTCTCTCAGTGATCACTTTATTTGTGAATCTAAAGATGCAAAATTTTTTGAGCATATTTTTCTTTTAAAAATTAATTTGTCAAGTGATGTGCATACCAATGCTTCTATATCTATGTCCGTTAATTCTCATGTGGTGCCTTTTTCGAATGTTATTTATAATGAGCATGAAAATTAACTCAGAAGGAGTAAAAGACGTAAAGTTGAGACTAATTTTGGTCCTGATTTTATCACTATTTCTTAATTGAAATTTTTCATATTATTGTTTTATATTATGAATTAGTGCTTATATATTTAATATAAGAAGAACTTAAGACTTATGATGAAGCAATGAGATCAATAGGTTGAGCTTATTTTGCTCTTAATGATTCCATATCATTAAGGTGGTCTATTTGAGATAGACTGTATGGAATCACCTACGTGAGTATAAAGGTGTGGTCTCCTTTTATGAAAGAATTGGATAATCTTTCCAGAGCACTCATAAGATCGAAGGTGTGTGTGCATTACCACAAAAGCACTTTGTTGTATTGTGGAGTTTTCATAAAATCAAGGATATGGTATCTATTGTGGGGGACTTAACTTATGTCCATTTGGTTCAAGAGTACTTCACTTTGTGGATATGTGTTGTTGGCTCATTTCACAATATGTCGATTCAAATCGAAAGATATTGACACTTAAGTACATGTTCCCTTCTTTTGCCCAAAAAATATTCTTATTCTTTATCTTTGCATTAGTGGGGGATTGTGGATAATATTCCTTTTTTGTTAATGCAAAGGATAAGTTACATCTTTTAACTCTCCATAATTAATGTTTGTGAACATTGCCAAGTCATTAGTATATGTGAAATAGGAGAGTTACTTCCACATTAATGGATTATAGTTATATGAAGTGTCAGATTCTAAACTTCATAAGAAAATATAGGAAGTATTCAAAAGACTTGTAGTTACTTTTGTTTTATTACAAATTTTTCATTAAAGTAAGAGTACATTTATTATAAATTAGTTTCTTACATTATTTTGATGGATGAAAACGTAAATGATTTTCCTAATTAAGGAGTATCATTTGGAAGCTAAATACAAAGAGAAGAAAACTAAAAGTCATTTCTTTCATTTATTATCTCCTTCACTAATTCCTTTGTTGGCTTAAATACTCCTTCTTCCTATTGTGGATTTTCTAGACAATTGTTTTTGTGCAACTCCAAACATTCAGCCACGAGTGCACGTGGTTGAGAGTAACTGTGGAACCTTGGGGAGCGACTGGCTACAAAGATTTGCACTGGAGTGGAGCCAAAATCACTTTCAAGGAAGTGACTTGCCATGAGACAGTGTTTGTGATAAGTTATTTATTACTTTATAATTCCAATCTAATATCAATATTATAGTATTTTTCCCAACATGTGTCTCTGAATTATTAAAAATACATTCCCTTTGACGATTTTGTAATATTATTTCTCTCTAATTCATTTTCTGTTATTTTCATTATTTCTTTATTTAAAAAAAAAAAAAAAGCATTGTGTACGCAGAGGTTGATGTTTCCAAACATATCCTCACCTCAAGTAAAGCAAATCAAAGCAAATAAACTCATTTAATAGTAATTCAAAAAATAATTCTCTACATAAAAAACTGTAAGGAATATGATGAATATAAATTATGATTTGCACCCTAAAAATACAATTGGTTCAGAAGTGGAAAAATCAAGTACTTGATTAATAGAGGTATCGAAAAACAATGTAATACAAGAAGTTGGAGGTTAAAAGGGGCTATTGTTGTGAATTAGCGGCAACGTAAACAAACACATGGGCTTAAATGTTGTGTCTACCAAATCCTCACTTTCCATTTTTCCATTTACTCATGTTAGAGATAATAATAGCCTAGCTCATATGTTTGTTTATGCAGCCACTACTCACAACAATGGCTTCTTTAACCTCGGACTTCTTGAATTACATTATTTTTCGGCAGCTCAATGAATCAGTACTTCAATATTCCTTTTGTAAACCTATTCTATTTTTAGGGTTCAAATCATAAATTATGTTCTTCATAGTCCTTAAAGAATTTTATGTCAAAAATTATTTTATGAAATACTATTAAATGATTTTATTTTCTTTGATATGCTATATTTGTGGTAAAGATGTGTTTGAAACATCATCTTCTACCTACAAAATGTAGGGATAAGGTTTAAGTACACACCACCTTACTCAGCCCATCTTTGGTATGTTGTTGTTGTAGTTGCTTTTATAAGACAAGATAAATTTTGCTACTTAAATTTTTTTTTCTGTAACTATTCTAGTTCATAAACGTGCTTCTGAGCCAAAGGTCTATTTGAAATAGCCAGTCTAAAAGGTAAGATTTGCATACATCCTGTCCTCCCCTTGCATATTTTCTTATGGGATGTCACGACCCAAAACATACCCTAGATGGGACATAGCATAAATTACCCCGAGGGACCCTACACAAGCTACCTCACATACATTCAACACAATAGAGTCAATCCAAAGTAATAATTGTCTCATATTATAATAGAGTTGTGAACATAAATGCTGAAATCTAACTATCTAATTACAAGCCATTCTAAAACAAACATAAGAATAGTTTTGACGTATCCCATACACAACGTACAAAGTCTCAAAAGAAAGAAATAAAAGCAATAAAGGTCTTCATGGTGTTGCCCTTGAAGTTTGAGAACTCAGCCTTCCAAAGAAAATAATCCAAGCTAGCAATGAGTGGAAGGAGATGCGTCGGACCATATATTACAATATAATATAGGCACAAGTATGCATTAGTACATGTATTGTACTAAGTATGAGGAAATGCATAAAATATAAACATGATCATATGAGGACTTTAACATGATATGAATGATCAAACTAAACAATGAGTAAAAGCCTATTAAGAATCCTAAATCATTAAACAAGATCAGTGCATAGTTAAAATCATATGATAAGCTTTTGTAAAACCTTTGAAGGAATATAATTTATTTTGTGGGATATTAGCGTTAACCGACAATAGATCATGTGAGTTATAACATGGAATCTGATGTAACGCCCACACCGAGTAGGCAGTCTACTTGCAAAAGTAGAACTCCTTATCATTAATTCATATTCTATTTTTTGATTCACTAGCTAGGTCATTTTGACAATCTTATGGGGGTACGTAATTTGGAACTAGATATTTCTACTAAGGACTACCCTATATGAGCCTCCACATCAAGTTCTCTCGATTCTAAGTTAAAGCTCCAATAGAATAAATAAAGTCAATTATGAAGCATAACATTAGGAAAGGCAATAGTCAAAATACCAATACAAACCATAAAGTCAGTTATAGAGTAACTCCTTTAAATCATGATTTATAATATATGAACAAATCTTTCACAACTATGCTTTTATTATATGTCAAAAAACCTTTCACAATTCATTTATATTTATCTCAAAATCATCCTTAGTTCATAAAACGTCATTTCAATAAGGCATGCAGAAGTTTCATAAATTATCATTCATAAGTTCATAAGCTTTGTTCATAAATTAATCATCAAAATAAAGTAAAAGGCATAGGTCCATATGAAATCTATTGAAAATCATACTATTGAATCAAATTATACACAATAAGATTGAAAATAGCAATGAAATCATAATAAAAAAGAACCCATGAATATTAAGATAAACCCATATTTAGATGCAAAAGATAAAAGTACTCTAATAAATGTTATTCTTGCTAATTGAGCATATGTATCAACATAGTCAATATCTTCCATTTGAGTAAAGACTTTCACAACCAACATTGCTTTGCAGGTTTGCATATTATTTATAGTATTATATTCTCTTAAATATCCACTTCCAGCCTATAGGTTTAGATCCACGAGGCAAATCAACTAAAATCTAATTATTATTGGACCTCATTGAATCCATATCATCATTAATAGTATCTTTACAAAAAGAAACATCTCTTGATTAGACAGAATAGCTATGTATATAATATAGAAGAGTAATCCTGATTTGTATCGAAGAACCAGTCAACTCACAGCCTAGTTAGCAATAGTGAAAATCAATTCAGCTAGTCAACTCCCAACTTAGCTAGCAAGACTAACTATCAACCCAGGCCGGCCAAGCATACAATCCCCTCCTTGGGGTGTCAATAGCCTACCTAGAAAGAGTCCCTCAGGGGCATGTTAAATTCCTTGAGGATCTCAGATATCCTAGCGCGCAGCCACCTAACCGTCTCACTCCTAGAGGATACTAATATCAACAACCATCTCCGGAGCATAACGGGAAAGTTGAGTGAACTTGACGTTGTACTCATACACACTCATGGATTCCTTCTTAAGAGTAAGAAGTTCTCTTACCTTAACCTCCCTTAGCTCACGGGGAAAGAAAAACCCCAAGAAAGCTTTTTTGAACACAATCCAGCTCACAATTGGTGCCCCCTCAACTCAACCCTTCTTCCATTGGTGGTACTACACTCTAGCAACACCCTTTAGTTGGTATGCAGCTAGTTCCACACACTCTGCATCTGCAACATGCATCACGTCAAAAACTTTTTGCAACTCTTCCACAAAGTTTCGAGATCCTTAAAGACACTTGAATCTGTGAAGTCTTGAGGATTCATCCTTAAGAACTCACGAATCTTAAATGTATCAGCCACATCCCCTCTTTGTTACGCAACTTAGTTGGTCACAACTTGACTCAACATCTGAATAGCATCTCAGAACTCAACATTTGTGACTTCTCCTTGGGGGTTTCACTTATGGTGCATTGGGGATCTGTTGACCCTGAGAATCAACATTACTCTTAGTTGGATGACCTTGAAAAGCTCTTCATTGAGGCATGATATCAAAGATACGAAGAAGCATGAATTAGAAAGAAACTTTATGGAGTTGAACTCTAATGCATGAAAAGAGTATGAAAGAAGTGAGATAGTTCCTAAATGTTACAACCTTCTAATTATATATATGGTGTGCTTCACACCAATAACTAGGACTTTACTGACACGACTTCATAGACACCCTAGGTCTCTTGAACTCTAGGCTCTAATACCAAGGTTGTCACACCCAAAGCCTACACCATGGATGTGGGCAGCAATCAAGTACCATTGCTGGCCCTAAGAGAACACTTGGCCTGGCCCCATACTCAGCGAAGGACTTACTCAACAATAAAAGAACTTTTAAAGTAAAGTATTAACTCAATGCCTCAAAATAGATACTCCGAATATTTTATGTCAAACATTCACTAGCCAAAAGAGACAACTCAAGTCTTTAAACATTAAACACCGGAAATGAAAAGACTTCTCAACTGCTATTGTCTATCTATGAATCCTCTAAGTGACAAGGATGGAAATCAGGATAATACCCATGACATCCTATCAAAATTCAAAAGTAAATGAAATCCTCTGGGAGCAAGAAAGCTCATCAAAGCTAACTCTATCTACAAGTTGTATCAGCGAAGGCCCTGTTGATGACCTTGATCTCTTGTATCTGCATCATGAAACGATACAGGAAAAATGACATTAGTACATTAAATGCATGAGCATGTTAGGGGAACACTAAACATAACATAAAAGCTTTAATTTGGAAATAAGGTAACAGACTCACCTCAACTCTCCTCAACTCAACCTCAACTCGTGGATACTCAACTCAATAAAGTATAAAAACAACAATAAAGATGCAGTTTATATAAATCATTTAAAACAGTAGATAACAACTCAATGTATTTGGAAATATAATACTAACTTAGGTTTTATGTAATGATACAAAATAACTCAATTTTGGAGATTCTCTAACCCCCCAACCATTACTATGAGCTACGTGATCATACAACGTCTTGCCCATGCTTCCAGAACTATCCTATACCTTGTCAGAGTATAAGACATCCTCAAGTAAGTGGATCCACTAGTATATGCTTAAAAACAATAAGAAATCATATAAAAAGTATCAACCTTTCTGCCCATGTGTGATACATAGTTTATGAGGACTTTGAATTGTTTGAAACTCGTTCCCATATCGGTGCTCAATACTACTCCCAATAATGTAACTCAACTCACATTTTTTAGAAAAACCATTTCCTCATCCTCAAACTTTGAGTTTGTTACTCAAAAGGCTGTCTTAAAAGATATTATACTAAAAACTCCTCAGTAACTCATTTGAAAATTGATGTTTCCTCTCATTTTAAATGTAAAACATTTACTCTCGAGAATAATTAGTCCCCATATATTCATTTTGAAAATAATGAAACTCAACTTTACTCATCCTCATACTGAAGTACTCAAGTCTTAAAACAAGTTTTGATAAAGTTACAGAAGACTTCTCAAATGACTCAAAGGAATTCCCTCAAACTCTACTCTTAAAACGATCTTGAATTTGAATTATAAATTCAAGAGTTATGATTTATGAAAAGAAGGATCTTATGTAGAGTAGTTAGAATCAGAAAGGAGTCAAGGTAAACTTTAGAAGAACTCAAATGGGACAAACAAAGGAAAAAGGACGGGGGTAGGAGACCCTGGTGCACCGAGTGGTGTAAGGCACCAGCCCCTAAACTACATAACCTCTTTTTTGGTGCACTGTTGGCGTGGTGCGCCAGCCCCCTACCCAGAAAACCTAACAAATTTTGTTTCTCATTTTCTGACTCTAATTCACCTAGAATTGAATGGCTTCTTCCAAACCCTCATAGATTCATTTACCCAACTTAAATCTACTTGAAAACCCTCAATAACAATACTCATTAACAAGATCCTCACATGAAGAAATCTACTAAATGTTATTCAATAATGAAGAACATCACCTCAAGAATTTCATTAAGATCCTCAATATACTCAATCTCTTCTATGAATTTGAAAGTGAAACTCATGATTGGCCTGTGGGTGAACAAACTCAACACTATGAAAACTTACATACTTTTATTTGGCCAAAACCCCTCGAAGATTGCAAGAAATCCTTGAGCGCTTGAATCTTTTCCTTTCTTTCTCTTCTCTTGTAGTCCTCTCTTAAACCCTAAGCAAATTTACGATTGTGAAAATTGACCCAAATCAGTTTAGACCCCTAAAATAGTACTAAAAACATTTAAAGATTATGGGGTAAGGAAAAGACCAAAATACCCCTCATTAATTCAGGTAAATTTCCTTCACTGGACAGGCTGACTTCAAAAAGGCACATCTCCCTCATACAAGCTCGGAATTTAGTAAACTCAGTGGCGTTGGAAAGACGATTCAAAAAGCTTTCACTAGATATTTTATGGGCCACCTAAGTAATCTTGTAATGAATGTTATGGTCATTTTAACTTGACCCAAAACTCACAACTTAGGCTTAACTTGAACAAATTTCAAATTAGCTCTTGCCAAATTAGGTCTATCTAAATTTAGTTCTTTGCTAAGGTGGGATGTTACATGCACAACAGTATATTAAATCATATAAAATATGATCATTAGAAGGTTACAAAAGGTGATGAGTTCAATAGTAAGTGCTAATCCGGAATCTTAGTTATCAATAACAATATCATCTTAAGCTATTGCATCTATTTGTAAGAGATTTTTACGAACTGCAAATATAATTGATGCCTCTAAGAAAGTATTGATTGTTCAGGAAAATTAATGTTGCCCCAAATCCACTAGAGGTATGAACTTCCTAGATATTTACACCTGAAATTACAAAACTTTCCTAGAAAAGTTACGTGTTATGAAACTTATACAAGAATAAGGAAATTTTTTAAGTGATATGGGTACATAGTTATTATGGGAGACATAATTAAATATGGGGTATGCAAGCTAAGAAAGCATCCTAAATGATTTGAAGAATCTTAAAGAAGCTATAACTAAATTGGTTATTATGTACCAAAAATATATATAAGAAAATTATAGGAGATATGGCTAAAGTGGAATGGAGGTATCTGGTGTGGTGGTCTGACAATGAAGTTCATAAATAATTGTTTATACTGTATATTGATTTGAATAGAAGTTTATTAGGTAAAGATAGATAAGAAATGGAGGATTAACAAAAACACTAAAATGTTTGGCAAGCCAACTGGTCGATCAAAATCTATATCACTTGTGTTTTTCATGATCTTATCGTTCCTGGATCAAGTCAACGTACACTAGAAAGGGGATTACATGAACTTAATGTATAACCCTCAATCTGATATATTAAGCTTAGTTAAGATATTAGTACCTAGTAGTTTTTAAGGTGATTGAGCAAGGCTTGGTGAAGATTGTCCAAGTTTGGGTAGTTTGTTGTTTGTAAAGCTCTTTAACTATTTATTAAATAGCATTACTTATTTGAATATAATATTGATATTTTATTAAATAATTTAATCATAATTAAAACTTTAAAGAAAATACATATGATTTAATCATGGTTAGGCAACTAATTGATAAAGATAAAATCAAAAGATTTCGATTGGTACATCAAAGAGCAAGTGATGTATCATATACTTTAATTGATCATTCCAAAAATAAACTTTGAATATAATAGAACGAAACTGTAGACTAAAAATATTAAGCATATAGCGAATCAAATGAAACTAAAGATAAAATATACCTTTTTCGAGAATGATCTTTCAAGCAGTTAGTTGTAAATAAAACATTTGTTTTTTGTGCTAAGTCAAGCTCCTTCTTTGTTTCTTCAATTTCTAAACTCAATTATTTTTCAACGGCAATGCACCTATAAACAGAATTTTCGTACCTAATCTTAGCCTCTAAATTAGGGTTTCAACCATTTTTGTCTTTTTCTCATTATAAGCTACATAATTAATCATCTTTATTATATTTCCTACTTTTTATAGTCGAATAACATTATAAAATTCATCAACTTTTTTTGAAGGAAAAAATGGGGCTAATGGACAATTCTCATCATGTCTTTTTATTTGGTACTTACATTTTGCACAATTACCCGTCGCATCTACATCATTTGTCACGCCCCGAGGCTACCCCCTTGACATAACACGAGACCTAGGATCATGAATGACCCCAAGCTAACCCTGTGTCTGGCATATATCAAGCTTACTGATTAGTGAATAAAACATGTACTATGCAGAAGCTAAAACATGGATAACTGAAAGAGGGAATACCCAACTAGTCTGAAAGTATAAAACATACTAAGAGTTTAATAACAACTGAAAGATTAAACTTAACAATTCATGTTGATTCTACTACTATGTTCGATAAGCCTCTAACTAAGTGGAGTTGCTGGGACATGTCTCCTAGCTAATTCTAACAAAACTTAGAACTAAATTAAAAGATTAAAATGAAAAGAATGTCTATTGTCCCCGAAGTATGAGGACTTACCACTGAAGTTACTAAAATACGGACTGAAAATCAATCTTAGTGAGATTTGGATGTTGAGTACCTGAACTTACATCATGAAAGGATGTTGTGCTGAGTTTATGTCAGTAATTGAAATGTACTGAACATGCAAAATATAGATACTAAGCTTAACAAATATATATATAATCTGAACAAAGCATAACTGAGTAATGACATAGACAAAGCAAGAATATAAATACTGATACATAACTGAAAAGATAAGGTGAATGCAATGACCAAGTACTAATCATGAAAATAACATGTTGAACTGAATCCTGAAGTATATACTGGAAACCTGGTCAAATGCACTAAGAGTCTGATTGTGGCAGCTACTATTAACCGACATTAAACCATATGAGCTAAGCGTGGAGTTCCATGTATACGCCCTATCGAGAGGACCTAATGTACCTTGCAAGAGGTATAAAGGCATGACTAGTGTGATCACTAAATATGATGCCCAATAGTGGGGACTTATAATCTTACACGAGAACGTGGTTTTGGGACTATCAAGGTACGCTGAACCCCAGTCCAACTCAATGCTAAGTCTACTCCCAACTGAATGTGTATATGATTGAAATGTGACTTAAATAATGAATAGATGAAATACTGACATGCAATATGAGAATGCATTATTTATGTACCGATAATGTGACATTCCAAATTTGAAGAATGATTATCTATTTAACTAACCTAGCAAGTATAATTCATGAACTAAGAGAATTTATACAAATTATGGTTTTAACTTTTATACAAGGAATTAAGTAGCCTTTCCAAGAAAACATGTTATTTCGATTAAGAATACTACAACAGCTAAATCACAACAAAATTCCAAGGTTTTAGAAAACCTCGGTCCAAACAAGATATGGAGAATGAAGGAGCTGATTGAATTCTAGGGACCTACTAGATGAAAGGAACCCACTAATCAAATCCCACATACCTGGTGATAAAATCTACAGAGAAATCCTTTGGATTTCGGGGCTGAACCTTGAAGAACTCTATTGTTTGTTCTTGAGAGGTTTGGTCAACTTTTTCCTCTTATTTTTTCTCCAAGATTGGATTATTTTTGGAGAATGAGGGTTGAGGGTAAGTCTGACTAAGTTATTACGCTTAGTCTGAGTCAAATAATGTATTTTAGTCATTAAACGACATAGCTTAAGGGCCTCAATACATAGGAAAAAGACCTGAATGACCCTAACTTAAGAGTTGTCGAAGGCCAACCACGAAGGGTCCTATGGACCGTAGTTTGGACTACCAACCGCCGACTGCGGTCATGGTTCGTTATCTAGCCGACATCTCTTCACTAAAAAGAGCATAACTTTTTACTAGCAACTAGGATATTAGCAAACTATGTGGCATTGGAAAGAAGATTCAATTATAGTTAATTTGAAAGGTAATGGGCTACCTAAATCCTTTTGTGCTGAAAGATATGACCGTTTGAAGTTGAACCAATAGGTAATTCCCTCCGAATGACTGTTGACCATCACCTACGGTCCGTCGGTCCAACCATGGACCATACCGGTCGACCGTAGGTGATATCAGAGACCATCAAAATTTAGGCACCTAACCTATGGTCCGTGGTTCTACCTACAGTCCATGGGTGGTTCTATTGGTACTGGCACCAATTTTTATGAAAACTAGGATTTTCTTCATTTTGAGGTCCGAGGTGTTATATCATCTCCCCCTTGGGAACATTTTTCCTTGAATAAAGTCTAAAATAGCTGAGTATGGAGGGAAGAAGCTACAATCCCTACCATTAAGTACTAGAAATTAATATCTAACTGAATTTAGTTCCAAGAATATGCAAATATGCTGAAATGCAATAATAACTGAGGGAACAAGATGCTGAGACTAAATTACACAAGAGTTAACTAAGAGACTGGGTAGGAACAATTACCTCATGTTAAAATGCAATTGGAAAGAAATAGGTGAGGATTCTTCATCATCATGGCTGCTTCTACTTCCCATGTACCTCCCTCTACGAACTGACTTCACCACAAAACCTTCATTGAAGCGACTTCCTAATTCCTCAACCTACGAACCTGACGATCAAGAATTTCAACTGACATCTCTTAATAAGTGAGACTATTTTTCACATCCACACACTCTAACGGTAATATTGATGGAGGATCACCCACACACTTCTTCAACAAAGAAATGTGAAAGACTAGATGTAACACTGCTAGTTCTGCTGGAAACTCTAACTCATAAACCATATTACCAACCCTTTTTAAGATTCTGCAAGGACCTTCATATCTACGACTGAGCTTCCTTTTCTTGCCAAATTTCATCACCCCCTTCATAGGTGACTCATTCAATAAAACCCAACCATCAATTTAAAACTCTAAGTCTATTCTTCTGACATCTACATAAGACTTTTGATAACTTTGAGCTGTCATTAGTCTATCTCTGATGAGATAAACTTTTTCCATAGCTTCATAAACATAATCTGGACCTATTAAGGATAGTTCACAGACTTAAAACCAACAAATCAGGGACCTGCATCTATGCCCATATAGGTCCTCATAAAGGGCCACCTGAATAATAGAATGCAAGCTATTATTATAAGTTAACTCTATGAAAGGTAGGTGATCATCCAAATTACCCTTGAAATCAATCACACAAGCTCTCAACATATCCTCTAAGGTATGAATGGCACGTTGTTCCTGATCATCCGTCTGTGGATGAAATGTTATGGTGAGATTTACCTGGTTACCAAGACCTTTCTAAAACGATTTCCAGAAATGAGAGTTAAACTGAGGACCTCTATATGAGAGGATAGACAAGGGAACCTCATACAACCTAACTATCTTGTGGATGTATAGTTCATTATAGTCCTCCAATAAATCTGAGTCTTGACTGCCAAGAAGTGAGCGGGCTTAGTAACTCTATCCACTATTACCCAAATGTAGTCATGATATATGTGACTATGAGGTAAACCCGTAATAAAGTCCATGTTTATCACTTTTGACTTCAATGTAGTAATGTTAATCTCCTGAGTCATACCTCCTAGTTTCTGATGTTATACCTTAACTTGTTAACAATTAGGATACTTAGCCATAAAGTCTGCTATGTTCTTCTTCATTCCGTTCCACCAAAAGACTTTCTGTAGATTAAGACACATCTTAGTGGCACTTGGAGATGGCTTGAATTCCTCAACATGTGTTACACTACCATGGACAACCTGCTGAGAGCCTCAGCCACTACATTCGCCTTACCCGGATGGTACAACACATTCATATCATAATCCTTGAGGAATTCAAGCCATCTCCTCTAACGAAGATTCATTTCTTTTTGGGTAAACACATACTAGAAGCTATTATGATCTTTGAATATATCAACACGAGGACCATACAAGTAGTGTCTCCAAATCTAAAGGGTAAATAGTATAACTGCAAGCTCGAGTTCATGAGTCGGGTAGTTTTTGTCATGAATTTTAAGTTGTCTAGAAGAATAAGATATGACCTAACCTCGCTACATCAACAGACAACCTAGGTGGACCCTTGATGCATCACAATATATCATATAACCATTTGAACCATCTGGTAGAGTCAAGACCGGAGCAGTAGTCAAACTAGCTTTTAGTTTGGAGAAGCTTTTCTCATACTGATATGATCACTGAAATTTGACCTTATCCTGAGTCAACTTGGTCAATGGGGAAGCTATGGATAAAAATCCTTCAACAAACCTCCTGTAATAACCGTCCAAACCCAAGAAACTTTGATGAGGTCAAGAAGATCTTTGAAGTATTGCAGGTAACTGGGAATGATTGGGTTGAGTTGGCATCATACAAACTTAAGGATATAGCTCATATCTGTTATACCTAGTGGAAGGAGAACAGGGGTATGGATGCAACTCCTATCTCTTGGGATTGCTTTACTGAGACCTTTCTCGATAGGTTTTTCACAAGAGAGCTAAGGGAGGCGAAAGATTAGGAATTGATGAACTTACGGCAAGGTAGCATGATAGTCCAAGATTATGGGCTCAAGTTTACCCAACTCTTCAAGTATGCTCCTATTATTGTGGTTGATTCCAGGACCCAAATGAACAAGTTTCTTTATGGAATGTCAGACATGGTGAAAACAAAATGAAGGAATGCTATGTTGCTAGGAGATATGAGCCTCTATAGGCTTATGACTCATGCTCAGCAGGTTGAGGGTGATAAGCTTAAGGAACATTCCAAGGAGAATAAGAAGGCTAGGAATGGAAACTATGAGTATTCCCTACAGAAATCAGGTGGTGTAAATTGCTCGCAAGGTCAGCAGAAATTTTCAACTCTAGCACCTTCATCAGCTAGTGTTCCATCCTCCAGGTTCCATAATGATTGGAAAGGTAGGGCATCAGGCACTAATTCTAAGGGGAGTGTTATAGGTACAAAAAACCTACCCAACTTTCTCTCAATAATTGATTTTGTGGTCCATGTAGTACCCGTATTTAACTAGAACTCAGAGTCCTATTTCTAGAAAAAATAGGAATGAAATAACGTGTTTTTATGTTTTCAATAAAAATGTGAGTTTTATTTTCCCTTTTGGACAAGGAAAAAATCTCAATTAATAGAGGTTCTTCTATCCTAAAAAAATATTCAGTTTTCTATATGATACTTGCCAAACTAAGTATTAAGAGAGTGATGTGAACTTTAGATCATTGTAGTAACTTGTGTTTTATGGTTTTCAAAAAAAGTGTGTGTTTTCTTCTCACTTTTGGATTGAGAAAAAATCTGTATAAATAGTGGTTATTCTAACCTACAAAAGTAATAAGTTTTCTATACGATACTTTCCCACCCAAGTATTGATAGAATTCGGATGTGAACTTGAGATCAATGTCCAAGACTCTAAAGTTGTTGTCTATTTTGTGGATTCGCTTGAATGTCTGGCAAACTTTTGGATTCGTTTGTATAACAACCCGAAAACTAGTACACTAAACTAGAGCTTCACATGAGGGTTAGAGTCGTGAATGACTACCCGTACTAAAAAGAAATGTTTTCGTGTTAGAACATCAAGGTACCAACCCTCAAGGACCACTAGGGATCCTTGAGGAGGACCCTTGAAAGTTTCCAAGATAGTGGACTTACGGCTAGACCCACACCCTGTTATGGGGTCCATGCCCTATAAGTGGGTGATCCGTACGTGGCTAAAAGTTCCAGTCACCAACCCACTACCCGCCAGTATGGAAAATGGGTCAGTACACGCACCGTGGGTGGGTGCTCAAGGGTGGTGTCATGGAGACAGTTTCAAGGGTTAAGTCTAAGGGGTACTTTAGGGGTTTCAAGGTTTAATTAAAATAAGTGATGTTGTTTTAGCCTATTTTTAACCACCTATAAAATGATTTAAGACCCCTAAACTGACTGATCCAAATCACTACTTCAAAATTTCCAAAAGAACTCATCCTCTCCAAAAATTCTCTATCTAGAACTCAAGGAAGAAGAAGAAGGAAGTTGGGGCCAAGGGTTTCAAGGAGCAAGGTTTTTCTACTCAATATCGTGGGGATTCACAGATAAGGCATGGTAGTTCTTCATCCATGGATTGCCTTCATCCATGGATACCCTTCATCCATGGAGTCCCTTCAAATTTAATTTGAAAACTAGAAATTCTCCAAAAGTTAGAGTTTGACTTCAATCTTATGGATTCCTTTCAAATGATTGAATTATGTTTTATTATGGATAAGTGGAATTCCCCAAGAATCCATGAATTTCTCTATTTTTCCAATTATGATCTCAATGTGTGGCTATTGATTGATGCAATGAAAATACTATAGAATTATGTATGTATTAATTGAACTACTTGAATTATGATTATATCCATGTCTATTGTATTGTATTCTAGATTTGTTGATTGAATATGATCTATGATCCTTGAAGAGCAAAGTATAAGAATTATGTATAATTTTTCAGATTTATGTATATGATTTAAGAACACTTTGAGAGTGAAGTGTTTATGATTATAATGTAGTTGTTGGGATTGCAAGGTTATTCTCATGAACTCATAATGAATTGGATATGAAAGGTTTACTCACATAATGTTGTACCTTGGATCGGTAGGCCATGTGCACCCTTTCGTGTGTAACTAAAAAGAGCTATTCTAATGATCTAACTTGAATCAGTAGGCCAAGGGCACCCTTTCATGAGTAATGATGTTAATAGAGAATTAACTACTCCGTGGGAATTTAATGCTTAGCAACGAGTGGATATTGTGTAAGGTTGAAGCTCTCCCGTAGTAAGGCCGGGTTTCTAGAAGCAACCACTTGAGATAAAAGATCTCTTGTAGAAAGGTTGGATTTTTAGTAATAATCTCTTTACCCCATAAACTACATGCCGGCATAGGATGTTAGCTAGTGGATCCACCTAAGCTAAGAGGTACTTGTTCTACCTCAGGCACGTAGACCAACCATTTTCCGTGTGGGAGTCACCAAATTCCATGTTAAAGCTCACATGGTCTCATGTCGGTTGAGGATTATTCCCCACAAGAATAAGAATTTTTAATAATGAACTTATGCTAGCTTAAAGAGGCATCCCGAAGTGTTCAAAGTTATCAAGAACTAAGGCATGCTTAAAGCAAGTATCCCATAGGTGCTCAAAAGTTCCAAGATAATTCTACTTTGCACGCAATAGAAGTATGAACAAGAATATGAATAATGGCCCAAAGAGATTTACTTAGCATGGGTGAGATTTATGGGGTCTTATTCGTGCATCGCACAAGTAAGTATTAATGTTGTTTATGAAGTGTTCCTTGTATGATGATTATGACTATGTTAATTATGTTGAGGACTCATGCTTTTCCACTATCTTAAAGATGATGTTTAAACTTAGAAAACTGCATACATTCAACTAAAATGTCCTTTTAGCATATTTTCAATGTTTTTATGCATGGCTATCATACTTAGTTCATTTTTGTACTAACGCCTAGTTTTCATACATTTTTCCCAAGTGCAGGGTCCTGTTCTCGAGGTGGTCCTCATTGTGACTAATGTTTGGATTTACTCATTTCTCCTATCTTGTGGTGAGTCCTCATGATTCGAGGACGGATGTTTTACTTGTAGTTTCTTTTAGTGTATTTACTTTTTGCACTATGTTGTATGGGCCGTATCCCTTTTCTCATTTGGAATATTTTAATAGATGGCTATGTTGAGACATAGATTCTAGACTTCTACTTATTTTTTTATGAAAATTTTAGACTTGGACTTGAAATGGGTTTTTACTCTTATTGTTCTATTGCTTATATTATAATATGCTAAGTGGCTTGTATGGAGTCCTTCGGGTTTCTATACGCCATGTTACATCTAGGGGGTACCCTTGGGTTGTGACAGTTCGAAGGTATCTGCTCACGCTTAAAGAGGTATTTTTGAATTAAATTTCAGCAAGTTTATGTGTTCTAGCATTATTATATGTTTTCTAGTAAAAACCTTATTGGTTATCTATTATTCATGTAAGTGGTATGATTTTGGTATGCTTCTGTTATGCATATAGTTTGTCCAATAATCAGTATCAAAAGTCATGCTTGCATATATAATAAAGATCATATATATATATGCTTCATGATTGTTTTACCATGAGAAAGAGTCATAAGTTATGCTATGAATTATGGTCGTCGGTCTTTTTGTAAAGAATATTAGTTTCAAAATTTTTTGTAATTGTGAAAAATAAAAGAGGAGATACAAAGCCTAGATTTTTTTTAAGTTTGTTTTATCTAATTTTTTAATTAATAAATAAAACCATAAAAAGGGAGAAAAGAGAAAAAGGGTGGTTGCAAGTTTAGACGAGCCAAAGGAACTCTTCCAATATTTTTTTTATAATAATTGTAAACATAATTATGTGGGTTGACCAATTATTGATGTTGATTGCCTTGTTTTGTTACCAATCATATGAGTCTTACTTACAGACCGAATAGAAAGAAGAGTAGGTGCAATCATACCATGATTCGATTTTCTGCATGGATAGTTAGTTGTAATATTTTTGTTTGGTGGAGATATTTTATTTTTAATCCACTAAATTTACAAAGACTAATAAGAAAGGAAATCATAAAGATTGTTGATGAACAAATTATCAGTGAACTAATTATGGAGTTTTATGTATGGCAAAAGATTACTTTGGGCCACAAGTGTCATGACCCGATCCTAGATCCTGGACGTGGCTGGCACTCGAGAACCATTGTTGGTCCCCAAGCGAACCCTCATCCTGGCAGAATACAAGTGGAAGACTAACTCAAGCATTAAATTGAAAGAAACATTTAAAAACAGTTTGTTGACTCTCAAAAATTTTCTTAAATAAAACATGTCAAACTAAAAGACTCTCCAAAATTGACTATCTATGAAGCATCTACTGTGTAAAGATGAGTGTCGGAACAAGACCCACGATTTCTCAAAGATTTATACTAGTAACTCATAAAAATTAATCTTTAAGGAAACTTTCAACTCAACTTTGTGCTAGGAGATTCTAGTTACCTTAATTAATTTTGAAAATCATTCCCACAGTAAAGAATTTATCTTTACACATATGAGCTATTTAAGAATCACCCGATATGACCTTTCCAGTAAATGAAGAATGGTTCAAGTCATAACTTAGAAATTTTCAAGCTGTTTCAATATTTCCCCCTTGAGATCATTCGTCCTCGAATGACGGCTGGTGTGAGAATGGAAAGGGGTTACTCTAACTGTATTTAATTCTAACTCATAATCACAAAGTACTTAGCATAAGGTGATTATTTTGATCTAAATCACAGGATTCGGGTTTTATACCTCTGTAAGAAATCTCATTCCAAGAACACTACTGCTTATAGATAAATTCAACTAACCTTGAGCTCATATCACGAAACACCTAATGTATCACTCAGTGTCCACATGTTAACAACACCACATTCAAGCTTATAACCTAAACAATTCCACAGAATCCTACTAATCCAATTTTTAAGAACTGGTCATTCTCTCATCATCTCTACCAACTGAATTTCCACTAGAAAGATGGCATAGTACTTATTGTAAAACCTTATATCCTTCTTCCTCCACATTCATAACCTTAGATGCAATAAACAAACCATCACTATCACAATAAGAAATATAAATCCTCTCCTCCATCATTACACAACTACTATACACAACACCACTCTCCAAAACTAAAAAGGAATACTGAAAGGACTTTAGTGCGAAACATAATAAGCATTATTCATTTCGAAATTCTGATATAAGAATATGCATGACATATGATTATGTTGCTAGTTATTTAGAATAATTCATGGATTTGTGAGACTGAACATACTGTGAGACATGATTGCCTTGATGAAAAGATTCGTAGCATAAGACTGATATCCATAGTTTTATGGAGTAATATTGAGACCAATGGGCTAAAGTCTTTGACCCTAATTCTGGAAACTGAGCATATATGTGAACCTCTTTGAAGTGTATGAGTATAGGTCATAGACACATTCCTAATATTAGTAATATCAACAAGATCTAGTAATAACTAAGTGTAACACCTGTAGTTTAGTAGGTTAACTGGAGCTTCACGTAAGGGTTAGAGTTGTAGATTTAACTTCCCATACTTAGAGTGGAGGATTTCAGGTTAGAACGCCAAGGTACAAATCCCAAAGGACCAACCAAGGGTCCTTGAAGAAGACCCTAGCAAATTGCCCAACAGAAGCTGCCCAACGCAGTGCACCCACGAAGGGACCCACGCGTCGTAGAGGGGTCAACAACTTGTGGATGGCCTCATGGGTCAGGGTTCCAAAAGTTCACTTACAGACCATCACCCACCAAAGACCAGAAAACCCCGTGGGTGTGGTTTCATGGGTGGGGCAGATTGTGGGTTTCAAGCGGTTAAGTTGGGGACTAAGGGGTCTTTCCATATATAATTAGGATTAAGTTGTGTCATTTTATACTAGTTTAGACAACCTATATAAAGAATTTAGACCCTTAATTAAGTCATTCAAAATAACTCTTTCAACTCACCAAAAAGAAATCCAATTCCCTCTCAAAAATCCTCTCTCTAGAAAGTGAAGAACAAGAAGAAGAAGAAGAAGAGAAGCAAGCTAGGTCAAGTCAAGACTTATTTGTTGCAAGTTTTGCAAGGCTTTATAATCAAGGTATGTTTGCTTATTTATCCATGGATACTTCAATCTATGGAGCCACCTAGAATTATCCCAATTGTGAAGATGAGATCCCCAATTCAAGTTAGGGTTCCTTGCAATATTGTGGGTTAAGATCAGTATAAATCCAATTGAATGGATATTGAATGTTTATATTTGAATTAGTAGTGAATCATTATATTATAGAGTTCTCAATTTCATACAAAGAGCTAAGCAAAAATTTCACGAAAACATGGTAATCTGATTATGTACCCCGTAAAAACTAGTAAGACCTACCTAGAGCTTAACAGAATCTAGTAGACCAAGCTAGAGGCTAAGTGATAGGCAGAACTAGACAATTAGGCCTTGGCACCCTCCACGAGTGCCAACACGGGTCGTGAAGGAAACCACGACTCATGGTGGTACCTATGATGCTTAAGCAATAGCTAAAGAAGACTACCTACCTCCCATGAGAGCCTAGATAGCTCGTGGTGGTCACCATGGATCGTGGGACCATTCATGGAGGTGAGGCAGTAGCTTCACAAGGCTGCCTAAAATAGGGACCCTCCCCACGAGTCACTAGATGGCTCGTGAAGGCCACCACAGGCCGTGTGAGTGGTCGTGGTTTTAAAGGGTGGCAATCTAGACTACTGGTCTGGGCCAAGGGTACCACAACGGTCCGTGACGCTCCACACAGATCGTGAAGTCGACTGTGAAGGGTTTTTATCAGACTTAGAGTGTAGGGTCAACTTGAAATTGTCATATCTCATAGCTCAAAATGAATTAGGTGTACCATGACCTATAGAACTAAAGGTCTCTGAGTCATCTTACGAACGCCTCGAGTTTTCCAAATTCAGATATCGGAGGAAAAAGTTATGCCTGAAATAGTGAAACAATGTCATACTGAAAATTCTTCACAACTCGTTTGACAGGCCGTGGTAGGGATGATAGGCTTTAGCCATGCCATTTTGGCAGTTTCCAACAAGTAACTTATTGGGTCTTTTCCCAATTGTTTTAGGTCAAGGATATTTCATTTTTCCCAAGATTAGGACCCTATATATAACTCATTTTAAACCCAAAACTCACCCAATTAAATCATTTATTCAAAGACCCAAAATCAAAACCTCAAAACGCTCTTCTCTCAATATTTCTCTCTTTAAACTCAAGGAAGAAGAAAAAGCCATTGGAGTTACGGTTTGCAGATTTTCAAGGTTCTTCCCAAAATTTATTGGAAATTCTTAATTGAGGTATGAATGCTTTTCATTCTTGCATAGCTATCACCTAAGAATCCCCTTCAACTATGTTTTCAAATTCCCCAAATCTAGGGGTTTTCAAATCTAATCATGGGTCTTCTTCCAAAATGAATTCAATTGTTTAATTATCGTTTATTATGATTTTATTATAATGATTTGTGATTGGATTAATGGAGTATTGATGGATTTTGATGAAAATCTCCCTTGGACCCATGATTTCCCCTTCTTCCTAAATTATGAACTAGGGTATGACTTGATTGATCCTGTAAGCTTCTCAATTGATTATGTTTATGTTTATTAAGTTGTTGAATCATGAAATTCCCCTATCTAGTGTTTTAATTCTAGAAGTTAAGGTTGAATCTTCATTCTTAGCCTTAATGGGCAAATTGAGGGTTAGATGTGAACCTCTAAGATTGATGAATTTCTTGGTGAATTGCCTTAGATTAGATCACATAGACTTGAATTGCTTAAAAATGAATCTTGTAGACATGAACTAATTTTTTTAGGTCTTATATGATGGATCATGGTTGAAGTAGTATTGAGATTTAGTTCACTTGATGTTATATGTCTATAATTGACTAAGAATGAAGTATCTAGTTAAATTTACCTTGAGAGTTAGGTTTACATCATTACCATGTGAGGTGTTTCTTGAGGGTAATGCTCATAATATGAAGACAAATCCTAGGGCTTTAAATGTAAAAGTTAATATGAATAAGTTAAGGATGTTTAGGCTTAAGGAAAGAAACAATTATGTATATTGAGTTGTAAATGGCATTGTTCTGAAAAGATTTCACCTACATGATCTATAATATGATCACATGAGTTTATTCATGAAATGAATGGATTACTTGAGTCATGGTTGTATCTATGTTATATATGTCGAATGCTAGATGTGTCGACTTAATCTGACCCTTGAATGCAATATATGTGAATTATGTGTGATTGTGGTACTATGTACATGCTTATGAACACTTGAGAATGAAGTGTCTATGATGAAAATGTATCTATGGTGTAGATTAAAAGGTTACTTCTCATATGCACCTTTACATACTATTTTGATTGAATGTACATGATCATGTTGATCCACTTGAAAGGTGGAGGTGTTTAGTTATTGTGTATATTGTGGTATTGATGCAAGATCCTCCTTTCTTATATTACTACACATGACTATGTACGATATGATATGACTATGTATGATATGCTATGACTATGGTCCTATTGTTTTGTTGAATGAAAGGCTATTCTCATGAAAACACTATGAATATGATGTGAAAGTTTTTCTCACATGTTGATGATTCTAAGGTTGAAAGGACATTCTCACCTTAAGAATCTATGAGCTATTATGATGTAAGTTGGTTTGAGTGCCTAGTGCATTCTTTAGTAAACCTAAACTTAAGTAAAGACTGAATGTGACTTTTAAAAGGAATTATGCTTAGCACCTAGCGGATATGAAAGTTAGATGGGAGTTTTTACGTTACAAAGTTCGGCTTCCCTATGTATGTGATCTCATGTGATGGAAACATTTTATGTTAGTTAGTCCGGGTTTCTAGAAGCAATCTCCATATCCCATTACTACATGCCCTCATAGGTCTTAGCTAGTGGATCCACCTAAAAGCTATTATGTACATTCTACCTTAGGCAAGTAGGACATCTCTTTTCGGTGTGGGAGTAAGACACCGAATTCTATGTAGCTCAAATGGTCTATGTTTGTTGAGGCTAATATTCCCAATATCATATGAATGCGAGCTAGGATAAGAACATGGACTCTAATTATGACTTCTTAAGAGGTACTACTTAGTATGAGTGGGAGTACGGGACTTCACCCATACATTGCACAAGTGGATTTTAAGAGGGGTTATGGTTAGGTTCTCTTATGTTATGAATACTTATGAATTATGTATGTATGATATGTATGAATGTTAAGGCTGACTTACTTGTTATGAGTTATGATCATAAATGTCTCCTTACTTTTGTATGTTTGCTATGAATGAATCGAAAGTAAGATATGTATGTTGTGGGTGATCCAAAATGTGGTACTTATCATTTGGTAGGGTTATGGGATCTTACCTTTGCATTGCACTACTATGACTTTAGGTTGCTTATATGTTGGTATGAACTTATGTTATGTATGGTCATGGTAGACTAAAAGTGAGACTTAGTGTAGATAGGATTATGGGATCCTATCTATGCATTGCACAAGTGTATCTTAAGGTTGTTCATGTGATAGTTCTATTATGACGATATGATCTTTGTATGTGCTTTTGAATGTGAACTATGTTTGGGAAGATTGGAGCAGGCATTATGTAGTGTTAAAGACTAAATTTGTAATTGTGATGACATCCTCTATGTTATGATAAATTTTGCATGGTTTCTCTTATGAGTTACATTCTCCAACTATTTCAAAGATGATGTTCAAAAGTGGCATGAAGCATGGTTTTAAACTAAATGTCCCTTTTATGGATGCTTTAAGGATTTTCTCGCATGGCTTCCATACTTGGTACATTTTGTGCTTACCCATATTTCTACATTTTCTATAGGTGTAGGCTTTTGAGATATTGGATTCCATTCTCGTGGCTAGGACTCTAGTAGATCATGAAGAAGAAGAAGATTGGTGAGTCGTCATAGTATTCGAGGGCTTGACCACATGTCCTTTATGTATTTTTTTTTTTTTTATGTTTTAGACTTATGTAAGGGCGGTATCAGTATTATTGTATTAAAGAGTTTCAATTCTAATGTTATAGATGGGTTGGGATATTGTGTCATAGAGTCTCTCATTTTATAAAGACTTCGATTGTAAGGAAAAGTTTTAAATTTTCCGCATTTTTCCTATGTTATTATGTCATGATATGTTAAGGGCTTGTATGAGACCCCTTCTGGGTCAAGTGCATCGTGTCACATCTAGGGGTAGTCTAGGGTCATGACAGATTAAGACTACTAATAACTAAATCACAACAATTCTCCAAGGTCTTAGAAACCCTAGGTCTAGACTGAACTCTAGGGACTTCGTTGATGAACTTTAGGGACTTAGTGGATGAAATGAACCCACTAGTGAAATCCAACATACCTGGTTACGAAATCTACAAAGAAATCATTCTATTTCAGAGTTGGAACTGAAGAAAACTTGTTGCATGTTCTTGAGGGGTTGGTCAACTCATACTTCTTTTCTCACTCTAAGTTCTAGTGAATAATGGTTTTGGTTTTGTTCTGACTAAGTTATTAGGTTTGAACTGAGTTCAACAACGTAGTTTTGGTCTAAAACGGAGTAGTTTAAGGTCTAACACATAGGAAAAAGACGAAAACAATCTCACTTAAAATGTCAAAGAGGCGGACTATGGCGCCAGTGACGGACCGTCACTAGGACCACACCCCATCGACTCGGTCATTGTCATGGCCCTGTCCATACATCTGGTCTGGTAAGCCTTGACTAGATTCCATTTCACGAATCGTGTGAAGGACCACGGACCGTGAATACCGTTGTGGTTCTTTACAAGGGATAGGGGGTCTACTGTTTCAAAGTGAATAGACCCATCCACAGCCCGTTAAAGGGACCACAATCTGTGTGGTGGTCCCCAGCCTGTGAAGGGTCTCGTGGTCCATAAATATAGGTTGGTGTGAAACACGTTGAGGGTGACAGACCGTGGTCCTGATCACTGTTCTTAACCTCTCTGTAGTTCACCTTTTTCTATTGTTTTCTGCTGCAAAGTCTGAGTCAGACTTTTGAGGCATTACAGTGGGCACATATCAGATTTTGAGGTGTATTGGTAAAGTTGCTTATGAACTTGATTAGCTTGATGACTTGGAATTTTTTAATCCGGTATCTATGTGTCCTTATTAAAGAAATGTGTTGGCGATCTGACATCAATAGTACCACTGGAGAGTCTTGGTATGAAGGATAGATTTTCTTATGAAGAAGTTCTAGATGAGATTTTTGACCAGCAAGTTTAGAAGTTGAGATTCAAAGAAGTTGCTTTTGCAAAGGTTTCTTTGGAGAAATCAGTTTGTTGTGGATGCAACTTGGGAGTCAGAGGCCGATATGATGTCTCGTTATCCTCACCTCTTTCCCTGTATTACTACTTTAGATTGTGGCATTTAGTTCATGTGTCTTAGTTATTCTCATGTTTGCTCATTTATGCATTTCCATGAAAAACTTATTTTTTTTAGAAAATGAGTCATCTTCATTTAATTCTTCATGTTCATGTGCATCTTAATATGAGTTGAATGTAGACCATATGGAATTATGTTTTGCATTGCATTATCTTGGAGTTAATTTTCCTCCTCATATATGTGCATTTATATGATTACATTCATATTGGGCTATTGGATCTTCTTCCTAAGCTCCTTATGATATATTGTGTCCCATTTTAGGATGAATTTTCCCATGGGGGAGATATTGTAACACCTCAGATTTGAAGGGAATGAAAACATGTAGGTTTTGGTTTGCATATAGGACTTACGACACCCACCTATGGCTGGTAGAAGCATCTACTAATTGTAGTGTCATCCGTAGATGAGAGGGTATTTAAAGTAATAAAATTTAGGATTAACAATTGCCATGTACGGTCCGTAGGTAGACCTACCAACTGTACATGGGTCGCGTTGATGGGTGATCCAAATCAAAGACTCTAAACCCTACCTACGTTGACCAGGACGGTCCATAGTAGGACATACAGACCGTAGGTGAGGCTTGAAAGTTTTATTATCATGGCTTTTGGGACTTTTCCTTATTATTTTAACCCAATATTATGTCTTTTTACCTTCTCTCATAAGCCATATATAAACATTTTAAACCCTAACTACCTTACTAAACTCATTCTCCTAATTTCCTAAAAGTTGACCAAATTCTTCCCCTCAAATCCTGTCAAGTCTAAGGAAGAAGAAGAAGAAGAAGAACTAGGGTTCCATTTAAGTCTCCAAATTCTCCTTTTTTTCTTAGGCTTTGGTATCAAGGTATGTGTGCATTCATCCATGGAGACCTTTCCTCCATTCGGTCCCTAAAGATTTCAAGTTTTCAATTCAATTATCGAACTACCAACAATGGATTTCAATTGAAGAAATGTGGGTTTGTTTAAATTATGAGTTATTATGATCAGTTCAGTCTTTTAATACATTATTTGATCTTAATCTATGACATTTAATTTAAATTGCACTTGTCTGTGCTTCACTTATGCTTTTCAACCATGAAATATGAAATTTGGAGTTGTGCATGCTTTTATGAAATTGTTTTATATGATTTAAATTTGCATTGAGAGTAAAGCATTGGTGTTGTTGATTGTGAAAGGTTATTCTCACATAAAGGATTCATCGGGTTGAATGGTTTTCTCAACTAAACATTGAATCAAGATTTAGGAGCTATTCAAAATGAACTCTAGCTTGGATTGGTTGCTTAATTGTACATTTCCATGGATAATGAATAGAATATGACTAATGACTATTCCTTGGGTTTTATGACTAACATCAAGTGGAGAAGTGGTGATTACCCATGCCCCATAACTGTGTGCCACCATAGGTTTTTTTTAGATAGACATTAACTAGTTGATCCACATTGGCTTAAGTTTATGGTCCGTACATTGACAAGTAAGGACATCTGTTTTAGGTGTGGGATAGATACTGAGTTCAAATTTATAGTTCACATGGTCTATGTCGGTTAATGGAAAACATCACACAATAGTGAGCTAAGGTTACTTCTAGAAGTATATAAAATAGCTTTATAGATGTTTAGCTTGCATTGGCAAAGGTTGCGACTTATGTCTTCTAACATATTATTTAATGATTTATCTTGGTCATTGCATGTCATGTAATGTCCTTTAGCATGATTTTGTAACTCTTATGCATTGTTATCATACTTAGTACACTCCATATACTAATGCATACTTTAGCCTAAGTTGTTTCGCTAATGTAGGGTCTGATGATTCTATTCCGCACACTCATGGCTAGTTGATCATATTGAGCTTTGAAGATTGGTGAGTCGCATGTTTTAATGACCAAGACTCTTTATTGCTTTATGTCATCTTTTGTTTCAGACTCTTGTGTGATGTATGTGTTACCTTGTATAATGTATGCTAAGTGGCTTGTATAGGGTATCTTAGGGTTCTATAGGCCATGTTACAACAAGGGTGCACTTTTGATCGTGACCATGCTAGACTACAATGATGTGTTACTCGAAACATATCTTGGTAGTAGTTGTGTTGTGAAGCTTACAAATTCAGAAATTGGGAAGAAACAATTTTGCTTTGTTTATATATGTAACACCTCGGAAATTGAGTAGTCTAAGCAAGGGCTAAGTGAGAGGGGAAGATCTAAGGAAGAGAGCTTGGGAAACCTAACTTCATCAAGCACGGCACACCTTCCCATGGCCACCTTGACGGGTTATGGTGGGGACCACGAGTCGTGGTGAGACTTATGGAAAGCTAGGCACTAGCTGGGTTAAATTGAACCAAGATAGAACCCTCCCCACGAGCCACTAGACGGTTCATGAAGGCCACCATAGGATGTGGAATGGGTCGTGGTGATGAGATAGAGTTTTAGGGTTTAAGGAGTGGTTTCCAAGCCACTGTTCTAAGACCACAGAGGACACCACAGCTCATGGTAGGCACCACAGCTCGTGGAGCCTCATGTGGTGAGAAGGCAGACCCTGTAAGTTAGGGGCGAAGGGGCCTTTTACGAATTTAAATGAATTGATACAAAGTCATTTTACCGAAGCCTAGGACCCCTATTTAAGTAATTTTAACCACAAAACTCACCCATTCAAGTCATTATTTCCAAAAGCCAAAAGAAATCCCAAAGTTCATCTCTCAAATATTTCTCTCTGTAGAACTTGAAGAAGATGAAAGAGTTAGAGCTAGGATGAAGGTCAAGTCTCCATTCCTCAAGAATTTTTGGGATTTGTAATCAAGGTACGATGGCTTTTCATCCATGGAATCATTTCTTACATTGACTCCCCATGATTCCCCAATAGAAAGGTAGAAATTCCCCAATTTGAGTTAGTGTTTTCTTCCAATGTTATGTGTATTGATGAATGTTGATCCAATTGAGTGGATTATGATTTTTTATGATTGAATTGATAGGATTACATGTATTTAGGGTGAAATTACGTATAATCATGTCTAATCCATGTCTAGAAAGTTGAAATTGATGAAAATGGGTTTTATGACATGAAAGGAGAATTTTTGGGCTTAGATGTACTCAATACAGGATTGATGAGATACATTAGAATTGAAGCTTATATGATGAATTGTGATATAAATTCCTTTGAGACTAAGGAATATAGGATGATTATGAGATAAAGTGTTTTGAGAGTAAAGCTTATGTTGTGTTGATTATTGATGTAATTGTTGTGGAAGAGATAGTTCCTGTATGAATGGGTTATGTTATAAATGTGAAAAGCTTTTTCGCATTGAATGGTTTTAGGTTAAAAGGATTGCTCACCTAAAATTAATCTAAGTTAAAGACTAAGAAATTGATGAGGCTAGAGGCGATTACCCTTGACATAGAAATGAGATGGATGTGAGGCGATTATCCATATCCCTTAAAATAGAATAGGAGGTGATTACCCTTATTCCTTGAGGTTAAACAAGAGGCGACTACCCACATTCTTAAGATGTGAATTTGACAAGAGGCTGATTAACGTTTCAAATACGCTTCATAACTAGTATAAAACCCTACGATGAATTAGGGTTGAACCCATAGGGAAGGTACGTGTGTAAATTCAGTTATGAAGTTATAAAGAGGTCTATTTGTTTATAGGAATGGAAATTATCATAATCATATAAACAAGTCTAAAGGTGTGACAATGAAAGTAAGATGGGGGGGTTTGGATTGTCAATTATTAGCTACAAAACAATTAAATGCGAGGGAAGTAACATTATAGAGAAGAATTATCGGGATGTGATCCATTATTGAAATTATTAACAAATAGATAAATATTAGTAGGTAAGCTATACTATAAGTAAGATTGTTTTATCTTGAACTACCATAATTCAAATGATTTCTTTCAAACATCAACAAGCTCATCAAATTGGAACAACTCATACCTTAATTCATCTACTCTCTCGAGCTAGATAGGTAGAATCAAAATAAGGATTTACTCTTTCGAGCTAAAACCATATCAAGCAAATAACGACAATCATCAATTGAATGATTTTATTCTAAACCTCCTTTTCAAGCAATCCCAAAATTCTAAATTTTAATTGCATTTGCAACTACAATTCTTAGATTAAAACACAGCTATCAATTAAAACCACTTCAATTAAGAATTTAAATTAGTAATTAACAATACCCATAAGCCAATTTAACCTATAATAACATGATCACACCCCAAGAATTGGAGTTTTAGCTAAACATCATAAAAAGATAGAACCAATTACCAAATCGATTGGCCATCAGTTGGGTAAGAGTCTCCAAGCCTTTACAATGTTCCCAAATGGGTAAATTCAAAAACCCAATTCCAAATCTTCACAATTAAGCTTAGAAATCCTCAATGTCTATAATAAGAACTGAAAAACTAAGGGAAAACTCTAACTCTAGAACTTAGGGATCAAAACTCCCCCAATTTCCTTTTTAAATTCCATATTATAGTTGCCCTCTTTTTTGGCCTGAAAGTCCATTTTTCAAAATAAGTCGCGCCTAGCTGAGTGGTTCGGCAATTCGCCCTTTTCTCCCTTCCATCGCAATTTTGCATTGGTCATCAGTCTCCCAGGTCCTGTAACTTTGGGCTATCATATTTGACATCGCGGATTCATTCGGCATTTCACCGATTTCCTTTTTTTTCACCAACTTGTTTCTTCCTTAGGGCTAGCACACTGGAACTTTGGGCGAGCTAAAGAGCCACTAGGAGGTTTGCTAATTAGCGTCTCAACTACACCTCATCTGATGCTAGGTGTAGACGATCATAATCTAGTATAAACCCAACAACTGAGTTGGGGTTGATCCCACCAGGACCGGTATAATTTTGAATTCAATTGTGAAGTTATAAATGTGATTTAAATGATTGTAGAAATGGAAATTATCAGAAAGTCTTAGTTAAATCAAATGGATGATAGAAGTGTCAGGTAAGGGGTTTTTATATCAGTTAGCGATCACAACAATAACAATCAGCGAGAGTAATCAAATGAGTATGAGATACTTGGAGGAATAACCAACTGGTTGCCAATTCTCACTAAATGGGTGATACATGATTACAAAAAGTCACTAGATCTTCATGGGTAGGCTGGGCCACAAATGAAATAATTTTCTCTCGAACAACTACCTCGCTTCAATTAAGTTCTTTCGAACCTTAACAGACTATATACGAAAACCAGCCCACAACATTACTACATCACTCTCTTGAGCTAGATATATAGAACGGGACTAAGATTCACTCTCTCAAGCTAAACCCACAATAACCCAATTTCTACGAATGCTAACATATCGCCTTAGTTTCGCACCTCTTTCTCAAGCAAGCATAAAACACTAAACCACATTGCAATAAACATTCAACACAGTAATCTAACAATAGCAATAAATCAGACCCACTTTGAATTAGCAATACAATCAATAATTTGTAACACCCACTTATCTAAATTAAGCAATTAATCACATGGTGAAACCCCCAAAAATTGAGTTTTAGCTAGTCATCATAAAAATATAAAATCAATACCTATTACATGCTCCATGGTTGGGTATTAATTTCTAAAATTTTAAAATGAAGAAATCTTTGTCACGACCCAAGGGTACCTCTATACGTAACATGGCACAAAAAAGCCACTTAGCATATCATCATCACATAAGTAAAGATAAAGATTAGAAACACATTTTTAAGTCTTTAAGACAATTTTCATCAAACTAAAGTGGAAGTCTAGACATAGTCTCATTTAGCCATCTATAACAATCGAACTCTCAATAATACGGTCACAACCATTACAATCAGAATTTGAGAAGTCTAGTACAACAGAAGAAATGAAACAAGAACATAGCACTTGTCCTCGGATCTATGAGGACATACCACAAGCTTTGGAGAATAGGCAATCCAAGCTTTGAACTAGAAGGAATCACCTTAAATGCCGGAACCTACACTTTGTAGAAAATATAGAAGAAATATGGGTTAGTACAAAAATGCACTAAGTATGATAGTTATGCATGAAAACCTTTAAACATGCAAAAAAGGGGACATTTTAATTGAAAACTATGCATTTTACCTAGTTAAGTATAATTATGAAAGATAGTGCGAAAGCATAAGATACAAGTATATTCAACATATTGATCACTATATGATAGTAGAAACATACCATAGATACCCTCAAAGCATCCTTGTGCAATCTATGAATAAGATCCCATACTCTTACCCACACTAAGGAAAGCTTATTGACTAACTATACTACATAACTCATATTCTAGTTCATTTTCATATTCAATTTTTGTCATGGTGGGAATAAGACCCAACCGACATAGACCATGTAAGGTTAACATGGAAACAGGTGTCATGCCCCACATTGAAAAGAGGTGTCCTACTTGCCTAAGGTAGGACTATATGTTTTATCTTTTAGGTGGATCCACTAGCTAAAGGCCTATGTGGGCACATAGTTATGGGATAAGGGGATTGCTTCTAGAGACCCGCCCTCTACTAGCGGAGGAGCTTCCATCCTATGAGACCTCTTTGAATGCGGTGCTAAGATTCACCATTGTACCAAGCCCCTTTTGGAATGATTTCAAAAATTGTTAAGTAAATTGAGTACCTCGATCCGAAATGATGGATAAAGGAACTCTATGTAACTTCACTATCTCTCTTATATACAACTTGGCATAGTCTCTCGTTGAGTGAGATAATTTAACAGAAATAAAGTGGGCTAATTTTCTCATTCTATCAACAATGACCCATATAGAATCATGCTCCCTTCGAGTATGAGGCAAACCCACAAAAAAATCCATATTCACCTCTTCCCACCTCTAATTGGGAATTGCTATATCTTGAAAAAATCCTCCCGACCTTCGGTGTTCAACCTTAACTTGTTGACAATTAGGACATTTGGCTACAAATTCTGCAGTATCCTTTTTAATTCCATTGCACCAATTGATTTCCCATAGATCACGATACATCTTTATGGCACTCGGATGAATGGAATATCTAGAACCGTGAGCCTCTTCCAAAATTTGTTCCCTCAACCTATCCACATCCGGAGCACACAAGTGACCTTGGTACATAAGTACCCCACCTCTCCCTTAGGAGAAAGCCTCAACAAACTTGTTGAGTACCGATTATTTAAACTCCATTAATAAAGGATCAAGGTCTTGCTTAGACTTGACATCTACCACAAAGGATGATTTGGAGCCACTATGAACTGTGAAACCACCCTTAAGTGATTCTTTTAGTTGGACACCTAGGTGGGCCAACCTATGCACATAACAAATTAACTCTTTCCTCTTATCTTCTACATGGGCCACACTGCCTATGGACAGTCTACTAAGGGCATCCGCCACCATGTTAGCCTTGCATGGGTGATAGAGGACATTCATTTCGTAATCCTTCAAAAGTTCTAACTACCTTCTTCGTTGGAGATTCAAGTCTTTTTGACTAAACTCATATTGAAGACTTTTGTGATCGGTGAAGAAATCTACGTGGATCCCATACAAGTAATGCCACCATATTTTCAAAGCAAATACAACAACCGTTAATTCCAGATCATGGGTTGTATAATTCATCTCATGAACCTTAAGTTGCCTTGAAGCATAGGCAATCACCTTACCATGTTGCATGAGCACACATCCCAACTACACTCTAGAGGTATCGCAATATACAACAAATACCTGTCGGTATCCTCCGGTTATGTCAACATCGGAGCAGAAGTAAGTCTATCTTTCAACTCTTGAAAGCTTTTCTCACAAGTCACGACCACTCAGATTTAGCCTTCTTTTGAGTCAAAGCCGTTAATGGAGAAGCAATGGAGGAAAAACCCTCAACAAACCTCCTATAGTAACTGGCCAACACCAAGAAGCTTCTAATGTCGGATGGGGTTAGAGGTCTAGGACAACTCTTGACTGCATCTGTCTTCTTAGGATCTACTTCAATACCCTTGCTTGACACAATATGACAAAGGAAAGCTATGGACCTTAACCAAAATTCATACTTGATAAATGTTGAAAAAAGTTGTTGGTCCTTAAGAACTTGCAATACAATTCTCAAATGGTCAATATGCTCATTATAACTCCTTAAATAGATCAAGATATCATCAATAAACACTATCACAAACTTCGCTTATGTTAGGTTTTTATTTAATGACTTGCTTCATGTGGCTCTTTTTATTATGGTGCACATGTTTTATTCCCCCTCTTATATTAGTGATAAATGAATTGGCTGATAAAGGTGCTTGTTGTGTAGGTAAAATGACTGTGCGAGAAAGCAAAGGATATTCTAGTGCAAGAGAGTAATGTGCATGTATGATACCTTATATAACTTTTTTAATTATTAAAGAAATTAGAATTAGAATTGGGTAGCATGTAGGCCTGATCTATACTTACTTGTTAGATGGTTATTAAAGCCCTATATATGAGGTGTGCATTTCAGATTCTGGTTGAACCTTTCTGCCATTTTTTGGGGACGATGTGTGTTAAAAAATACCTCAAGCCTCTACGTTTCTTTGGTTAACAAAATGCGAAAAATTACCTCAAGCAGAGTGCCTACATTAATTGGTCATTTTGAGAAATTTTGGCATCTTCACCGTTAGTTGTTCTACCTTATACTTCATTCATTAGAAATCTGAAAATTTTTCAATATACTTGTATACTTGGAGAAAATCAATGACGATTCTGGTAAATAAATTGGTTAATTTTTCTATTTATGCCTCTCTAAAGCTTATGCTTTAGTCAAGAAATTCATAGAGTTGGTTAGAATATCAACTCAATCAAAACAATCTTTCTATTTAAGCCAACACTGTTGATTTTAATTTAGGGTTTGTGATATAAGTTTTCTGTGGATACCGTTATGTAGGAAGTTGAAAATGTGGGCTTTCATTTTCATAGACTTTGATGTATGAATGATAAGTCCTATCACTTGAAATGAGTTAAGGAAGAAGGGAGACCAGAGATAAGATATAAGAAATTCTTTGAGTATAACATGTTAAAGGAATGACTTGAGATAACTTTTATATACTTTTGTCTGAGAATTTGCATGGCTTATCTGCTCATAAGCTAATTTATTAGATATATGTGATCTTTTCTATTTCATGAATTTGTGTATATTTCCTCTCCCTTTTAGACTTCTCTTTGAGTCCATGCTTTTTGATGTTCAATTTAAGTGCTTCAGTAACATCAGAACATTGGAAGATTTGTTTAATTAAGACGGTTGTTAAAGTTGAAACAAAGAACTAACTCGATTTTACTGTTGTCTCCTACATTTTTAGCTCTAATTCCTTATAAATTGATTGAATTTATGTTGCTAGATCGAGCACCAGCTAGCCACAATAGTCATCTATTCAGGTAATTTTTTTTCTTACTTTGTTATTTTATAATTATGGCTTTAACACTTTGATAGTGACACATATTCCAGGTGGTTTTTGCTCTCCCATTAAATGTTTTCTGTAAACAGCTCTAGCTGACATCTTATTGTTTTATAGAAGAACAGTAGTATGGCTCTAGCACTATCATTTATCTTTAAACTGTCGAAAAGTTTGGATCTAGAACAATTAGTTTTAATATCATGCTTCATATAATAGCATATTCAATTATTAAAGATACTAGAATTAGAATTGGGAAGCATGCAGTCTTGATCTATACTTTCTTGTTTGATGGCCATTAAAGTCCTACATATGGGGTGTGCATTTTAGATTCGTGTTGAAATTTTTTGCCATTTTTTGGGGACAATGTGTGTGAAACAATACCTCAAGCCTCTATTTTTCTTAGGTTAAGCAAATGCGAAACTGAGCAGTCTAGGAGTTCTGGAAATTCATTTATAAGCATTTTAAGTGTATATTTTGTGTAATTACACTTCCCTTTTTTGTTTGCTAAATAGCTTATGTAAATGCATACCGCCTGAAAATTCATCTCTCATAGCAGTATTTTATATAGATTAAAGCGATCCAGAAAGAAGGATTCTCTTATCTCCTGGTGTTCTATTTGACTTTATGAACCAAACGTGAGTGTAATGTAATCCCACAAAAAATTAATAATAAAATCTGTTTATTTTTTTTTTTTTTGGGAGGGTGGGTGGAGGAGTTTTTGATGTTCAGCTCTACATTTCTATTTCATAGTGATAGGCGAAACTTTCCTAGAATCATGAGCTGCCACTACTTTATATTATATTCTTTTACACTACCCACATTTGTTTTTAAGTTCCCTTTTTTTTCCTTTTTTTCTTCTTTATAGGGTGATATCCTTTGGAACATTAAGATATCCTAGTTGCTGAGAAACTTTTAGCACTCTTCAATTCCATGAAGTTTGTAAGTCTCTTCCATTCTATGCAAATTTGCCTCTCCAACATATAATTGGAGTACATACTGACATCATGTTCATTGATACAATATTTGCAGACGTGTTTAAGTGAGCGAACAGGCTACTATTTTCCACCATGCCACATAGTTAATATAAGTGGTTTTCGGGTGTTACTGCCCTTTGGACCTTTTATCCCTAGTTGTATTCAATTGTTATTTCTTCCCTGCTTGATGAGAAATTTTCAATTCAATGAGGCCAAAGTTCATCAAATCCAGAGTCTGTAGGACAGGAAATTTCGGAACTTCTTGATTCCAAAAGTTTGATACTGGCCGAGCCTTGGTTTAAAACTGTGAAAAGCTTGCAGAATATTTATTTCATAGATCTGGTGCAAATCTCATTCCGGTGGGTATGCTAGGGTGACCATTTCTTACCAGCCTCAAAAACTTTATAGCAAAGGTGATAGAAAACATATTTTCTTACATTTTTAAATACAATGAAACTTATGCTGGTAAATATCTTTTTTGATGTGGTTATTTCATCAGATATATGCAACGAAAGCAGCTTCCAGACTTGGGAAACTGATGATGGATGCCCTTATTTCCATGCATATGGAATTGAGAAAATCCTATGGACCTGAAGAGTCTGGTTGCCCTCAATGGATCAGATGGGAAAAACTTTAACTACTCCCTAGGGCACTAAAGGATATTGTTTTAGGCAGTGAAAGGACAGAACTTGGTGGATGGTTGTCATACATGTAACACATCTTATTTCATTTAAGAGAAATATCTATTTTTGTCACACTTCATGTTATTCATCAATTAGTGTGTTCCAACTTACCAAAACTACTATGTTACTTCCACTTATGTTTTAAAATGCTAGTTGTGCTTAGATGTAAATGTTCTAGGTGATACAAACACAGAAATAACGTACCTTAAAAAATGAGGAACACATGATGCAGGGATCTCATAATTTTCCCACCAATACAAGCACACACCCTTTTAAACTGTAGAAAAGCATGCATCTAGAACAATTAAACTTATTAAGATCGTGAACTATATAGGGAATTGCTAATATGAAGTAATTTTTCTTTGAACTATATAGGGGATTGCTAATATGATATAAGTTTTGCCAATACTGAACTTTTTTAGCTTACTGTTTAGGTTATTGGATTCCTCTTCTTAACATGCATCTGCATGTTTGCAGGCTACACTCTATCTTAAGCTCTGGAACAGTCCTGGAACAATCTTTATCTTCCTTATCTCCAAGCGAAGTGCATTGTTTGATTTACTTGAGTCCTTCCTACCTATTAAATTTTCGGAAGGTCTTCGTGCAAGTCAACTTGCATGTAAGGTAAGCATTATTCCAAAAATTATATGTTCACTTATCTCCTGTTAATGCCTACAGTTCTCTTTTGGTTAATTGAGTTTGTTATTTTTCTTGGTCTAGATTGTGTGTTATATTTTCAGAATAGTAATGGCTGTTGAAGAAAGCAACCCTTGCTTCATCCACAGAACTAGAAGCTTTAGGGTACTCTCCAGATGAATCCATTTATCAAAAGTTCTACAAGCTTTGTGAACATCAACTAAAAATATCACAAGTGGTCTTTGCTTTCCCATTCAATGTTTTCTCTTCATTAGTGGTAGTTCTAGCTCATACCTTATTGTTGTATAGAGGAATAGTAGTGTAGCTCAGACACTATTAATTTGTCTTTAGACTGTAGAAAAGCCTGCATCCTGAACAATTAAATTTATTAAGATCGTGAACTATATAGGGGATTGTTAATATAAAGTAAATTTTTTTGAACTGGTAACTAAAAGTTGTTTTATTTTGCTTTTTCAGAATTTTAAAACTGCTTTCCTTTTGATGAAAAATGCATTTTTTAAGCATGGTGAGAAGTAAGCTCTTAGATCTTGTGTAAAAGCTCTGAACTTCTGTGCTACTGAGAGTGGTGGAGAGTTACAGGACTTTGCCTTTAACAAATAGAAAGGGACTGAAGATGAGCTCATTATCAAACTTAAATCTGTAATAAAAGAAGTTGTATGTGCCCTTAACAAATTGAAGAGGACTGTGTTTTATTGATGCATTTTTGTTAAATGTGCAATTTTTGTTGTTGCAGGATGGTGTTGCTGAATATTCATTGCTTGTTAGCTTGAAAAGGTTGGATGATCTTCAATTGTCAAGGCAAATTTCCATCGAAAGCTTGCATAATGATCTTGCAGAGACTGCCCCCAAGAGTTAGCTCGAGTGGCAAAAGGTGGAGGATTTATGGCTTAGATTGCAGGTTCAAGCCCCACACAATGCAAAGCGAAGTCCAGTATTTAAATGGAGAAGGGTAGAGGGATGGGCCCATTATCTACCGAGTTTAGAAGGTTTTGATTGGTCCAAAGGGGGCGTCACAGATGAATTTCTCGGTTATAAAAAAATGAACTTGTAGAGACTTTCAAAAACTTCAGAAGTATTGATGATGAGGTGGGTTTATTGTAGTTTGATTTTTTTTAATTTAATTTTTGCAGTTTTGCTAATACTCAGCTTCTTTGGCTTATTGTTCAGGTTATTGAATTTCTGCTTCTTATAATGCATCTGCATGTTTGCAGGCTACACTCTATCTTAAACTCTAGAACAGTCCTAGAACAATCTTTATCATCCTTATCTCCAAGAGCAGTGCATTGTTTGATCTACTTGAGTCCTTCTAGACTACTGAATCTCTTGGATGATCTTCAATCGTCAAGGCAAATTTCCATCAAAAACTTGCATACTGATCTTGTAAAGACTGCCCCCAAGGTTTAACTCTAGTGGCAAAAGGTGGAGGATTTGTGGCTTAGGTCGCAGGTTCAAGCCCCACACCATGCAAAGCAAAGTTGGTATTTAAGTGTAGAAGGTAGAGGGTCGGGCCCATTATCCACCGAGTTTAGAAGGCTATGATTGGTCCAAAGGGCGGGTCACAGACGAATTTTCATTAGATTTTCTGTTTTTAATCTTTTGAAAAAGTAGTTTTCTTAATTTTTCTTTAAAAATTAAGTGCAGAATCCTTAAACCTCGTTTGTTTTTTTTTTTTTAAAAGTCACCCTTAGGGTGTAGTTTAATTAACTTGAAAGTTGTTAAGGGGTATTTAAACATTTGTTTAGTTAAAATTCTAAAGTAAATTTAGCTGCCAAGTTAAAAAATGATTTGATGTATTTACTCTAGAAAAAATACTAGTCTTAAAGACTTTTCTACGAGAGACAAAAAATCAAGATGACAAACTTTGAGGGACATCTAGTATAATTTCGTATCTTTTCAAGTTTTCATCACTAATATATGTACAATAAGTTACTGAACATCATCACTAGGGCAGGACATATTTCGGTTCAAACCAAAAAATCGACCAAATTGTTTTTTTTTTTAAATTTTGATTTCGTTTTTTTAACTGACCAGTCGGTTTCATTTAAAATATTAAAATTTTAGTTTTTTGTGTTCGATTTTCGATCTTCTAATAATTCAATTCGGTTAAACAAAGATATCAAAAAATCGAAATGTAATTTAGTTACATGCACTCATATTGCCTTGAGCCCTGGACGCCTACAACCCACTCCCCAAATGACCACTACCCACAACCCATTAAAATCAACTCAATTTAAAATTAATCCAAAATCAAAATTGAAATCCCTAAGTCCTAATCAGCAACCTCTCCACAGTCCGCTCATCTTCGTTATCCATCATCGTTGTCATGAAATCCCTAAGTGATCCAAGAGCAAGAAGTCTTCTGTCATTTAAGACACAAGACATCTGCTTGAAATTTTATAAAGCTTTCTCCTAAATTTTTAAAAAATCATCTGATTATTGTGTACGTTTTATCAGAGATCGAATCACACCTTTATCTGAAATTTTACAAAGAGTTGAATTTGTTCATAACAACATATCCAATGTGTAATCTCATAAACTGAAAATAAAATCGATACATATGTTTAAATTTGTTTCATCATCAAAGTACCCTTGGCACCGAACTTCTTTAATCCCAAACGATTTGAAAAAAAATAGTTTTTATGAAGTTCAAAATATTTTTCAAGTTACTTTTAATTAATTTTATAATTTTTAAGTAATCATATGTTTTTATATAAATTTGTATATTTTATAAATATTTGAAAATCATGTGAATCTTTTTTTTGTTTTGTTTGAATATTTTAGTAATTAGTTTAGTTATATAATAATAGTTTGCATTTTTGGATTAATAATTTTATTTTGTTAAGATTAAGAAGGTTGTAAATTAATTGATCCTATTTGAAACTCTAGCTGAATATACGAAAATTAAATCTTTTGATTACTTTTTAAATGCATTTGGCTAAATTGTTAATTAACTCTATCTCAATTTTACCCAAGTCTCACCAATCCAAGTTTGGGCCCTGGCTGAATTTTCAGCATTTCCAATCCCAGGCACAATTCTACTCCATAATTCCCAGCTAAGCAGAGCCCAACTACAATCGAGCGACCCAGCAGCCCAATCCCCATTTAACTCGACCTGACCCAATTCATTGATAAACAAAGAAGACCCAATTCCAGTTCAACGTTAACAGCGGCGTCCAGCTCCAGCATTCACAAGCGACAACAACATCAGCAAACGGCTGCCTTCGTTTTTCCGTTGAAGAATCGTACTATTCCTTCCTTGGATTTTTTATTTTTGGTGTCGATTTCCTTTTCAAGAAGATTAGCGATGGAGGTTTTGGGTGTCGTTTTCCTTTTCAAGAAGATTAGCAATGGAGGTTTTGGGTGTCGTTTTCCTTTTCAAGAAGATTAGCAATGGATGTTTTGGGTGTCGATTTCCTTTTCAAGAAGATTAGCAATGGAGGTTTTGAGTGTCGTTTTCCTTTTCAAGAAGATTAGCAATGGAGGGAGATTAACAATTCAGGTTTCACAATTTCCCCTTTTCCTTCTTTGTTATATGTCATTTGGCTGATGCTTTTTACCTTCACCCATTTTCCCTTTTCCTCTAATACAAAATCTCGATTTTCTTCTTCTTTTTGGTGTCGTTTCATGTTATTTTTTCCAACTTTAATTCAACTCGGTTTATGACTTTAGATTCAATGTGTAGTTATCTTGAATTGTGCTTCTGTGTTAAAATCTTGAATTGCACAAAACTGGGTCTCAGTAGTTTCGGTTTAAATTGTAGGGATTTCTTTGTATTGTTCTCTTGGCTGTTATGAAAGTGTCTTAATCAGCCATCTCTTCTGGCGTTGTTTTGGTTTAAGTCGTTATGCCATTTGGTTTCGAAATATGATCTAGTTGGCTCTTAATCATAGTGTATGTAATTCTTCGGCTGCAACCTTTATACTTGTCTAAAATCTGCTTGATAATCTTACTCGATGTCTATGATAGTTTGCCTAGTATGAGTTCTTTTCATGTTAGTTTTTGTGTTGGTTTGCCCTATTCTGTTTTCTTCTTCTATGACAAGTCTATTGTTGTATGTCTCTGTTATCTTATCTTCAAATCATGCCAAGACTGATTTCTTGATGATTGCTCCTAAGTTAGTTTCCAGTTGCCGATATTTGGCTACTTCTTTCTCCCTGTTCTGATTTTATTCTCCTTTTACTGTTTGGCATGCTGTGCTGTTAAGTTTATTCCTTCCTTTTGTTAAAATGTAGTAAAAAAATGCCTACTGTTTGGAGTCTTAAATGTAAGTTTTGTAACATGTTTTTCCCTGTCATTTGTCTTGTATTAGTTTGCATGATGAGGTTTGTACTAGTTTCTTTCGAGTTTTGTGTTAGTATATTTTTATAGTCGTTAACTATTTGCTTAACTTCGAGATGTGTGCTAAAATATGATATGTAGTTTCGTATGTTCGGAATTCCAAATGATACAAGCCTCTGTGTGTATTTGAAGCAGTTTTGTATGACTTCAGATTCAATGTGTAGCCGGGTCTGATCTTGAATTATGCTTCTGTGTTAAAATCTTGAATTGTGTTCTGGGTTGAATCTTGAATTGTACAAAAATGAATTTCGTGAATTGAAATCATTTCTGAGTAATTCCCTTTCTTTCAGGTTGAGCTCACAGAGAACTAAGAGAAAAATTTCAGATCCAATTGCAACTTTCACACACGATCTAGTAAGTCTGTTTCTCTTCCTTCAGTGAAAATCTTTGTGAGCCCTTACAGTTTCTGGCATAATATCGTTATTGTAGCGTTCTGAAGTTCTCATTTTGACATCTTGTTAGCTTTTTTTTTGACACTAGTAACATTTGACATCTTGTTAAGGCTTATATTGGGAAATTTGATTCCGATCCATGTTTATTATAGCTTTTCCTTCATTTGGGACTTCTTGTATTGAATTATATGTTAATCTTTGTGTACCTACAAAACAGAAAACTTGATTAGCAAACAGATCTGGTAGAATGTTGCCCTCCCTTACTGTATGCTCAATTTCCACATCTCTATGAGCCCTTCATCTGTTTATCATCTTGATTTCACAAGCCATGTTCCATGTGACTTCCCATATTCCATCTAGTATCTGTTTGATTGTGAAAGAATCAGTTTCAAGGATAACAGGAAGCAAATTGCTTAAAATAAAAAATTCCAGTCCACTTCTCAACGCCACTACTTCTGCCTCTAAACTGGTAGCATTTTCCAAGCTTCTAGCTTCAACAAATATAAACTCTCCTGCATAATTTCTAATGCACAAAGCACTTGCACTATGTCCCAAATTTCCTTTTGAAGCTCCATCTGAATTGCACTTATAGACACCTTCGTTAGGTAGTTTCCACTTCACCACTTTACATTCAATTAATGGGGTATAGGCTTCAAAGAATTTCACTATCAGAGCCCAATTATCAGGGATGTTCCTCAACCGAGGATACGTTGTAATTGCGAAGTAGTGAAGGTTCCTATTTATCTCCATCATCATACCTTGCACATACATCTTACCACCATGCCTTATCATATTCCTCCTCTTCCAAATTTGCCACATTATAAAAGTATGGACAACATTAAAAAGAGGTCTGAGTTTGACACAACATGTAGCATCTTACTCGATGTCTATGATATTTTGCCTAGTATGAGTTCTTTTCATGTTAGTTTTTGTGTTGGTTTGACCTATTCCGTTTTCTTCTTCTATGACAAATCTATTGTTGTATGTCTCTGTTATCTTATCTTCAAATCATGCCAAGACTGATTTCTTGATGATTGTTCCAAAGTTAGTTTCCAAATGTCGATATTTGGCTATTTCTTTCTCCTGTCCTGATTTTATTCTCCTTTTACTGTTTGGCATGCTGTGCTATTAATTTTAAGCCTTCCGTTCATTAAAATGTCGTAAAAAAATGCCTACTGTTTGGAGTCTTAAAATGTTTGCTTCATAACATGTTTTTTCCCTGTCATTTGTCTTGTTGCATGAGGTTTGTACTAGTTTCTTTCGAGTTTTGTGTTAGTATATTTTTATAATCGTTAACTGTTTGCTTAACTCCGAGATGTGTGCTAAAATATGATAGGTAATTTTGTATGTTCGGAAATCCAAATGATACAGGCCTTTGTGTGTATTTGAAGCAGTTTTGTATGTTTGGAAATGTTATTGTAGCATTCTAAAGTTCTCATTTTGACATCTTGTTAGCCTTATATTGGGAATTTGATTCCGATCCATGTTTATTATAGCTTTTCCTTCAGTTGGGACTTCTTGTATTGAATTATATGTTAATCTTTGAGTACCTACAAAACAGAAAACTTGATTAGCAAAAAAATCCGCTAGAATGTTGCCCCTCCCTTAGTGCATGCTCAATTTCCACATCTCTATGAGCCCTTAATCTGTTTATCATCTTGATTTCACAAAGCCATGTTCTACAAAACAGAAAACTTGATTAGCCCTTAATCGATTTCCATTCTTCCATCTCTTTCAGTCATTCTCAGTAGTATCAAGAAGATTAGCAATGGAGATTTTGGGTGTTGTTTTCCTTTTCAAGAAGATTAGCAATGGAGGTTTTGGGTGTCGATTTCCCTTTCAAGAAGATTAGCAATGGAGATTAACAATTCAAGTTTCACAATTTCCCCTTTTCCTTCTTGTTCTCTTTGTTTTATGTCATTCGGCTGATGCTTTTCACAATTTCCCCCTTTCCTAACCCAGATGTTATTTTTTCCAACTTTAATTCAACTCGGTTTATGACTTCAGATTCAATGTGTAGCTGGGTCTGATCTTGAATTGTGCTTTTGTGTTAAAATCTTGAATTGTACTTCTGTGTTAAAATCTTGAATTGTACAAAACTGGGTCTCAGTAGTTTCACTTTCTTTGAATTAGCATCTGCACTCTGTGAAAAGAATGTTGGGATGGGATTTCACAGATCTAGTGTTTCAAATTAAAATATTTAGATTCATATTAATACTTCATTTTTCACTCCTCTTAGGAAGTACCCTTGTAGGTTTACTATCAACTTTGACCTTGCACTTTTTATCTTTTGAGAATGCGTGTGGAGATAAATCAGCATCCTTCACCAACTGATTGATATTTTAATGTCCCTCTCTTTCCTCTTTATCTTCTATTTTTCCTGATTATTTATATGTACTGCAACTTCTGAGATACCCGTTAGCTGATGAGAAACAATTTCATGTAGTATTTGCATAGGAGAAGCTTGCTTTTGGGCCAATTCAAATTGTGCTTCTACTGCAGGTACAATCTCCTTGCGTTGATCATTAGTCATTAACAATTGTTTCTGGGACACAGTGGGTACCTTGCAATCATATTAGAATCATCACCTACTACCCCGACACTAGTAAAATGCACTTGAAGTGGTTCATGGAACTCTGCCAATGCTAGGGCCTCTTTCTCGACTTGCGCTGCATCTGCTATAGGTTTGTTTTTCTCAAATATTGTCACTGCTGCTTCATTATTCGGTATTTGATCTTGAGGACTACTCCTGCTATTGATTTCGTTATCTTGAGGATCTTGCATCTCTTGTGTTTTCTTTTTTCCTTCCCCACTATATCGAGGACTTGATTTGCCACTGCCATGGTGTTGTTGTTTATTTGTTTGTAGCATTGTGTTACCCATCTTGCTTACATTTTCTTGCTGCCTTTGTGAGACGTATGTGCTATTTGTTTTGTGCTGGATCCTTGATCAGAGTGTGACTTCTTTTCCTTATGTTTTCTGATGGTTTTTTCCTCAGTAGTAACTATAAAGGGAAATCTTAGGAGCTTATGTGGTAGCAATGCTTCGGATGAGGAGGACCTCACATTTCCTACTGGCTCGAGCTTAGAGTGCTGCAGTTCAGGGAGTCCCTCGTATTCTCTGATATTTGGACTGTGAGGACACAATCTCATTTTCAGTTGGTGGTGCCTCCCTAGTAGTCAATTTGTTGATTGTTTCTGCATACAGTGATTGTGCTCTTGTCGGGCATATTTTATTTCTTTTTTATGGATTGGTGTGCCCTTGTCAACATGTGATATTGTGGATGTTTCTGTTGATATTGTGTTGGATTGGTCTATTTTAGTTTTTGATTTGTAGTTTGTAGCTTCTTTGTTTTTGTTTTGATAGTAAGATTTGGATTGACGATGCCCGATGATGGATAGAGAGTGATGACTTTCTTAAGGGTAAGTCGTAGATTGCTTATGAGTGTTTGATTGGTGGTAATTGTGGTGAAGTATGAGTAGTTGTTCCCGAATAAATGCATGAGGTTGCCTTATGATGGATTGGTTGACGACTTTCTTAAGGGCAAAATCGTCGTCTTTTTGGGAAGGTTTTGACTTGGTTGGTACTAAGAGCATAGTCATGCATGCGAATAATTTTGAGCATACCTCTCTATTTTTAAAAGGTTGAGCATGTTATGAATGGTTTTGTGACAACTCTCACAACTCTTTTTGTGACTTTTGATTCGTTAGCGGTTAAAATGTTCAATGCTACTTTTATTTTGGAAAGGAAGTAAGATTTTGAACCATCTTGATTGATTTGCAGGCCATGTATGGTGAGTTGTTGAATAATGCCTTGTGTTTGCTTTTGTCACCTAGAACTTGCCCGGTTGGTCTTGAAATGTTGGTGTTGATTGAGTTTGGTTAGAGAAATGATCTTAGGCTTTCTTTGATATTCTTGAGGTCCATTTGGCCTAAATATCCCACCTTTGTACTAAATATATCATTAGTTGTCCCCTTTGAGCCTAATCCTTTTATTGGCAACCACTTGCCTTATCCTTTTTGAAAAAGTAACCCTCTTTTGAACCCTTCCCTCCTTTAACTTGAGGTTGTGAAAGTTGAGGCTAAAAGACTAAGTTGGGAGTGTTATGGGAAATTTATTGAAGGGATGCTTACCACATGAGGGATTGATATAAAAAAAATAAAGAAAAAAAAAAGAAGAAGAGAGAAATTGAAGGATGGATGGAAAGTCTTAAAGAAAGAAAAAACTTTGAAAAAGAAAGAAAATGAATAAATGAGACTCTTAAATTCTACAAAAGCGAAGCTTGGTATTTAAGTGGAGAAGGGTAGAGGGGTGGGCCCATTATCCACCGAGTTTAGAAGGTTGTGATTGGTCCAAAGGGCGGGTCACAGACGGATTTTTCGGATATAAAAAAAAAAAAATCTCCAAAAGTTGAAAATGGTTGCATGTGGGGCATCTAGAGCGGAAATAAGAAAAGAAAAATGAAAAGTAGTGTGGATTGTCTATGGGTTTGAAAAGTGAAGAAAAATGGAGAAAGTTGGAAATGATGAGTTGTTGTGTAGTGTTCAAAGGAGGGTGTAGTCACTTATACCTAAATGATATCCTTACCTTCCCTTAGCCTACATTACAAGCTTAACAAAGACCTTTGAGATTTCTAAGCAAATGAAGATGAGCCAATGTTGATTGAAAATATGGGCAAGTCTATGGTGTGACATTTGTGTGCACGAGATGATTCTCTGTGAGTGTGAGTGTAGCATTTTTGTCCCTTGTCTTGTTTATATGTGTGTGTGGTTTTGGGACCCTTCTTTCTTGTGAGGGCATGTAAGTTGAAAAAGTGGTGATTTTGAAAATTCCTAATTGAGTCAAGTCAGCATGTGAAAGAGTTAATTAGTTGAATCATTTCTTGTGTTTGAGTTGTTGTCACTTAAATGATTCTTGGTTTTCGAAAATATTTTATGAGAATGAGAGGATTTCTTTTGCGAATTTTTTGCATGTGGACTATTTGTTAGTACCAACAGAAGCCATTACCTTTGTGCTTAATTTAGCCTCTTGTGTTTTTGATTTTCTTTACTTGAGGACAAACAAAGTTTCTAAGTCGGGCGTGTTAATGAGTGGTGGATTTCCACTCATTTGAAGCTCTTTTCGTAGTTATTTTGGCTTGCTTTAGTTTAGAATTGGTGCTTTTAATGTGGTTTTTTCATATTTGCAGGAAAATGAAATGGAGAGTTGATTTAGGAGATATTTGAAGGAACCAAGTGAACTTGAGAGCTGGAGATATATAAAGAGGCTAGTGGCTAAACAGATTGATAAAACTTTCAAAGTCAATGTGCAAACTGTATAGACAAAATGAGTGAAGCCAACATGATGCAGGATTGTTGTATTTGCTCCGTTTCATATGATCAATAATGGAAAGGAGTGGGGCTTAGTGCCTGATTTGGTTATCTTGAATTTTCTGTAACTTCATTTTCTTAGTTGTGTAACAGATTCTGAAGTCACTGATCCATCAATGGATGTGCAAACAGAATGTTCACCTTCGGAAACACCATGTGCTGAGTCGAAAGCAAATTCTCATGCTTCTGATGAGATGACTGATTCAACAATTGATGAAAATGAAGTTCAATCCCATATAAGTCGCACCAGAGGTTCCTTACAACATCATATATCCTTTGCAACTTGTTTCTCTAAAGGGGTGAACAAACACTAACACTTGTACATTTGCAGGTTCCACTAGATCCAGAGCTAACAACAGCAGTAAAAGTGATCAAAATCTTGATACTTCCAATTCTGCTCAGAGCTAAGAACAACAACAAAAGTGATCAAAATCTTGATACTTCCATTTCCACTAGAAGAATAACCAGGTTCTTGCGAAGGTCCTAGACCACCCTCTTAAAATTAAACGTTTCCTTGCATTGTCAATTACATCGGGACAGTTGACTTTCCTGTCAACTACATTTCCCATATGCTAACTGGTTTTATGGTCAATGGTCCTCTGAGCCTAATCATGTTGTGGATCATTTTCCTGAAAATTCTTGATTTAGTTCCAGTGCACTCTGAGGCAATTCTATGGATCATATGGGATTCAATTCTCCATATTTTAAGAACTTCTTTTGTTCCACATTTGATTTTGGTCTTTCTACAAAGTTATTTTTGTTCGTGAATCCAACTTGTTTGATATTGAGACATAGTAGTTGTTATTGTTCCGGTTCTCTATCCAAGTCCGTTTAAAAGAAATAACAAGCCTAGCAATAGTCTACACATTGTTTTCTATGCCAAGATCACACTGATTACTAGGTTAAAAGTTGCTACAAAGGCCTTTGCTTTCCTCCCATTGGCTAAGAATTAAGATCGGTGCATTCTCGGCCTAGGTTTTGGCAATTAATATTTAGTTTTGTGCCTTTCCTTTTCATCTTCCTGCTCTCATATACCCACATTTCCCATTTCAAACTCTACTCCCCACCCCCACCCCGCCTCCCTTCTTTATCACTTTATGCTTATTATTCAAAATCAGATCTGGAAATTCCCACCATTTTACGCTATAGAAATCTTTAAACCTTACTCTTAAATGGCTCAATCTTTCATATTTCCAAAAATGTTTAGGCCCTCTTCAAGAGGAAGACTCAGATTGTAGTCGCCCCTGAGTTCAAAATCCCACTTTAGTTAGAGCTCTTCATCCTTCTGAATTGGAAGAATTCATCGTATTTATTTCCCAGCTTGGATTTTCGCCTTACCAAAACTCCCAAGACCAAATTCTCAATCTCTTTTGAAATTCTCCATGTGTTCTCATTCTTTTTTTTCGATTTTCCTACTTGGTTCACATTCCTTGCCATTTTTCCATCTGGGTTCTCTTTTTTTTTTTTATCTTCTTTTCGAATTTTCCATCTGGGTTATCATGCGTTTTCAATTTTTCCAACTCATTTCTCTAAATTTGCTATTTTATGTTTGCAATTAAACATGTGTCTCCTTTGACTTATCTGACAAAGAGCTATTCTGCGTGGAGGAGCAGGATGTGTTCGATCTTGCGTATTCGTTAATGAAGGAGTTTCCCTGCCTTACTCCTGGCTGTAGGCTCAATCTTGTGGAGTCACTTAGGTCCAATTCTCAGTGTTCTGCTCCCTACTGTTGATTTTCTCTGGAGGGTGTCTCAGCACAAAGATGGAAATGCTGATGAAGAGAAGAATGACAGTGAGGAGGAGGATGAGTGTTCGCTTGCTGATCGAGTTGCATCATATCAAAATGCTTTCCAAATATACACTTTCTTCCTAATTCACATGTGCTCATTGAGGAGTCTAAATCTAGTTCTAACAACATTAAAAAAGTAAGCTCCTTCCATTATCTGATTAGTGTGTTTGAGTGAGAGAGAGCGAGATGCCTGCAGTATATTCCCAAGTAGTGCAGTATTATGAATTGCCTATAATGAATTTACTGTTTTTAGTCAATGCAACTCCTTGTTTGAATGTGTCTTCTTGCTGGTAATGGAATATCGTAATCCTGCATGTATAGTTGATACTAAAAATGATCAAAGGTTGTTACTCCCTCAATTTCAATTTGTTTATCTTTGTTTGACTTGACAAAAAGTTTAAGAAAGTAGAGAGTACTTTTGAATTTTGTAGTCTTAAAACTAAAACTGTATACTGTACTGAAATGTTCTTTGATTTTCTGGTCACAAACATGCCATGTGGGATAATGAAATTAAGGAGTTGTCAAATTAGGAAAGAGGAATTCTTTTTCAATAACCTAAAAAGGAAGGTAAGGCAAATAAATTGAAACAAAGGGATTACTAAAAATGATCTTAGGCCGGGTTTCAAAGGATTCTAGAGAATTTGAGTTTAGTTGATTTTGTGATGTCCTTCTGTGTATTTTTTTCCTTTATAGCTCTTCTTGAAAGTATATGCCCCTTTTTGTATCATAAGGAAAGGTGTCGGATCGAGGTGGTTTTATGATCTTCATCATCTTTCTTCTTCTAAAATTTGGCATCTCACTCCTGTCCAGCATGTAGTATCCTCTCGCTTCTTTTGGTAGCTGGTGGACATGGAAGTAATGTTGAGGGACTTAACAGTTATGCCTAGTTTTGGATAAAACATCAGCCACAAAGTTAGCCTCTCTGAAGCTGTGATTACAGGAAAAGGATTGGAACTGATCACATGTTCTTAAGGTTAACTACAGCATGCTGCAAATTCTAAGGTGGAGCAGCTTGCTGTTTTATCTAGTGAACCACTAACTCAGAGTCTACTTCCAAAATCACCTGGTTAAAACCATTATTTAGACACCAAGATAGACCCCATTGAGCAGCTTCAATCTCTGCTTGGTTGTTGGTACCCTGGCCTAGTGGAGTAGCATATGCATAGATTAAATCACCTTGGGCATCTCTAACAGTACCACCAGCCCCCATCTTTCCTGGGTTGTCTAATGCACTACCATCAACCACATTTGTAGGTGGCTTAAACAAACTTACCTTTGTAATTTTGATATCATGGAAGAAATTTCCTGCAAGCTGTATCAACTCAGGCCACTTGGATGGCCATTTGATGTAAGGAAAAGTTGATGAGTAAGATGTTGTTGATGTCTTTTAAGCACCAAGTATATCACTCTAGTTATATTAGATTTGTTTTCTCCATATTTGCATGCACATCTGTTTTTCCACAGGTTCCAACAAGTAAAGATAGTGATTACTTCAAACACCAAGGCCATAAGCCATAAGGTTCATACATGTAATGCCAAGAGTAGAGATGATGAATATTCCTCATATTTAGAAGAGTCTAAGGAAGCTGCTCTTCTTCATCCTGTCTGCTTCCATAGAGGGTAAGTTTGTCTTTTCAGGTAGTGTTATTGTGTGTCTTCTCCAACTCTCCACACTTTTCTTAAATATACAGTAACACATGCTAACTATTACAACGCCAAACAATAACTATGAGTAGGATATTGTACACAAGTTTATCAGCATTTTTGGGTGGTGCGCTCAGCTGCTCCGGTATGTATGTCCTCCCTTGATAAATTTACTTTTTCCTCCAGTCTATCTGCTTCAATTTTGCTGTTTCATCGTTCTTGAGTATGATTTTTTAGGGTTGAATTTGAGGTAATTGACTGTGAAGTATGAAGTATGCTTCTTTGTGCTAGTTATCACTGAAAAACTGCGGGCTAAAAACTACCCCCATTTCATAAATTGCGAATATATAGTTACTTCTTGTCTCAACCACAGGTGCTATTTCGAGATTGACATCACAGACAACACTGGTACACTAACAGCAATAGTCACGGAAACATTGGCTAAAAAAATATTAGCAATGAGAGCTGAACAAGTGTATGGAACAGTCATTGTCTAGGTACACATATACATAACAACAAAACGAAAGAAACCTCATCTTATTTAATCTTTACTTACATTATTAAAAAGAAACTACTTAAAAAGAAACTACATGCAGCATCCTAATAAGCTTGCACTCAGAATTTTTTAATCGACAGTTTGTTGATAAGCTTTTCAGGGTTCAACTACAAAAGCCGCTACTCAGAATTCTCGATCAAAAAATTGGTGAACTGTTCATCTCATCCTACGAGGAAAAAGGACCTCCAACATTTGCTCTTCCTAGCGAAGCAACTAAGAAGCAAAAATTGGGACCACCCACTCCAACAAAACAACGGTAATAAGCACTCACATTTTGAAATAACATATTTGCCTATCTTATTTATTCCTTTACAATTTATAGTTTGTCCATGTAGGTAGCAGGAAAAGTAAACTTGAATGCAGCAAAGTTCAATCACGTGACTTGGCACATGTGACCTGGCATGTATAGTTGGATTTTGATCGCCTATACCAACCTTTAAAAATCAGCTGCACAAAGTTACTCCTTTTTGGGCGCATAGTAATAGCCTACATCAACCACATCTAATTATTTTATAGTTTTTGTGTACATTACGGTAAATTGTGTTGGCCACAGTTTTGCCTACTCAAAATGTTTGTTCCAATATATATATATATATGTTTGTTCATATATTCTTGGCTTGCTTTATTCTAAGTTTCCCTTAGGGCTGTGCTGGCACGGGGTTTTAAATTTAGTAGAAGAAGAAAGGAGGTGGAAGCAACAAACAAGAACAAAACCAAAACAACACAAGGAAATGACACTCAGGTAACTGCTCTACTAATTAAATCTCAATCTGTTAAGAATATTATTTCTGCTAGTGTTTCAGGTACCAAAGAACAGCCAGCAAGAACTCATTAGGATCATCAAAAATTCTCTAGAATCTGAGTCCGATTTTGATTGAAGATGTAGACCCTGATGCTGAAAATTCTCTAGATTATGAGTCTATGGAGGGGTCTGAATTGAGTCACAATGATGATGAGGGTGAGGTGAACTCAGGCAGGGTTGAGGTTAATGCTCTAGTTCAACAAGAAAAAGGGAATCCTGTGTATAAAGAAGCTGATTCAAGGGGTCATTTTCAGGCAGCAACTCGGACCATGAGTCAGGTGCAGCAGCAACAGAATATTACGTAGGAAGGTCAACAAAATAAAAGAGAACTCTAATGTTGTTTTACATCAGGCTGATGGGGTGGGTGAAGGGACTCATATAGAAATGCTATTGAAAAGCAAGGGCTAATCCTCTTTTGAACCCTTCCCTCCTGGGACTTGAGGTTCATAAAATTCTGGCACATCACTGTTATAACTCTAAATATAAATAATTTCAATATCTTGCAGGAGGATGCACAAAAAGTTGCTGAAAATTTATCTTCCCATCCAGGAGTGAAGAAGGTCAATTATGCAGGACTTCCTAACCATCCAGGGAGGTCTTTGAACTTCTCTCAGGTATTCAAAAAAAGTTGAAAAAAAAAAAGAAAGTTAAAAATGGTTGCATGTGGGGCATCTAGAGTGGAAAGAAGAAAAGAAAAATGAAAAGTAGTGTGGAATGTCCATGGGTTTGAAAAGTGAAGAACAATGGAGAAAGTTGGAAATGATGAGTTGTTGTGTAGTGTTCAAGGAGGGTGTAGTCACTTATACCTAAATAATATCCTTACCTTCCCTAAGCCTACATTACAAGCTTAACAAATTCCTTTGAGATTTCTAAGCAAATGGAGTTGAGCCAATGTTGATTAAAAATATGGACAAGCCTATGGTGTGACATTTGTGTGCATGAGATGATTCTTTTTGAGTGTGAGTGTTGCATCTTTGTCCCTTGTCTTGTTTATATGTGTGTTTTTGGGACCCTTCTTTCTTGTGAGGGCATGTAAGTTGAAAAAGTGGTGATTTTAAAAATTCCTAATTGAGTCAAGTGAGCATGTGAAAGAGTTAATGAGTTGAGTCATTTCTTGAGTTTGAGTTGTTGTCACTTAAATGATTCTTGGTTTTCGAAAATGTTTCTTGAAATGAGAGGATTTCTTTTGTGAATTTTTTGCATGTGGACTATTTGTTAGTACCAACCGAAGCCATTACCTTTGTGCTTAATTTAGCCTCTTGTGTTTTTGAAATAAGAGCCTCTTGTGTTTTTTATTTTCTTTACTTGAGGACAAACAAAGTTTCTAAGTCAGGCGTGTTAATGAGTGGTGGATTTCCACTCATTTGAAGCTCTTTTCGTAGTTATTTTAGCTTGCTTTAGTTTAGAATTGGTGTTTTTAATGTGGTTTTTTCATATTTGCAGGAAAATGAAATGGAGAGTTGATTTAGGAGATATTTGTAGGAACCAAGTGAACTTGAGAGCTGGAGATATATAAAGAGGCTAGTGGCGAAATAGATTGATAAAACTTCCAAAGTCAATGTGCAAAAACTGTATAGACAAAATGAGTGAAGCCAACATGATGCAGGACTGTTGTATCTGCTCAGTTTCATTGATTACATCAAGAATGTGTAGACATTGTAAAGACTCTTGTATTTTAATAATATAAACTTTAGGAAGAAAGGTTGCAACAATTTTGTATGGTGATGACATTAGGAGGTGTTGGAAACTGTTCACTCCTTTCGAGACATATCTGGTTTTATGTGCGAAGGCTAGGGACCCACACCCTTACTCAGTACCAAGTCAACTAGTTTGGATGAGTTGTAGATAAGTACACAATTGTTGAGTCTATTACAAAAAGGGAAGTCGCTGAGGCACCATTCCCTCCTCCAACGAAGTTGAATACACTTCCTTTTTCGCGTCTTGAACAATAACTTTGTGGTGTTGAATTTGGTGAGTCTTCTTATTATATATCTTTAATATTGATATATTCAGAATTTGAAATTTATGATTGTCAACGATCTCAAATTGGACATTAAAAGAAGAGAAAATAAAGGTTTGTATGGCTTTTTGTTAGAAATTATTAAGTTACGTACCAAAAATCTACACCTCATGTATCCTAAATATGTACTTAGACAATGATAGATTAACTTATATTGGTGTTTGCTATCCCTCTCTTTGTTAATATGGATCCATTTTGGATTCAGCTTTGTTTCTCTAAATATGTAATATTGGTGTTAGTTATCTGTCTCTCTCTTTGTTAGTATGGATCCATTTTGGACTCAACTCTATTGCTTAGTGTGATATGACCACTTACAATCATGAAATAGCAGCTACTTGTGTTATTTGTTTTAAGGAAAATTAATTGGTGAGATGGTTAAGTTGGTGAGAGGATGAGATGTTTTTTTTGGCTTGATGCATTATAAATCTTGTATATTTGTGCCTCAAGAATTGTTCATACTGTTAAAGAGTCATTGAATTATTAGTAACTTGAGCATTTTCAACCCACCTTGAAATGGTTGTCATATGTCACTTCATTTTTGATAAAGTACTTGAGTTGTGCCACTTCATTTTCTTTTTGTTCCCACCAACTATATAGTTGTTGACTATTTGTTTGAATTTGATGTAGAAAGTGTACATGTTGTGAATGGATTTTTTTTAGTATTAGTCATTGTTACTGGGAAGTGAAAGAATACCATGCCGAATGACATTTTCTATTAATCCGTATAAAATGATATTTAAGGAAGGGGGGAAGAATTAGGAGCTATGAGGAGTCTGTGTGAAGGGCCCTGGGTAGTATGTGGGAATTTCAGTACTACTAGGTTTCCTTCCAAGAAACCAACTGTATCAGGCTTTCTAGAGCCATGATAGATCTATCCAGCTGTATCAACGAATTGGAGATGATTGACCCCCCTTTATTTGGGGGCTTATTCACTTGGAGGAGGGCCAAACCATAGGAATGCCTCCAGGATTGACAGATTTTTATATTCGTTCCCATGGGATGAAATGTTCCTTCAAATTAGGCAATGTACTCTACCTAGCTTGGGGTCTGACCGTAATCCCATTGTCTTAACATGTGGGAATAACGCCTTCAGGAGATCGTATTTCAAGTTTGAAAAGTGGTGGCTTAATGTAGAGGGTTTCAAAAGTAAAGTTCATGAATGGTGGAGGTCCTTTGAGGTGTCAGGAAGACCGGACTACTCTAGCTACTAAGTTGAGGCTGCTTAAAACAAAACTGAAGGAATGGAGCAGATAGATTAGGGGGAACTGGAAGGCAAGGAAGGAGCAAATTTTGAGTCAGATAGGGGACATGGAAGTTACTCAAGAGTCTAGATCTCTTACTGATGATGAACAACAGATACTAAAGGTACACTTGGCCATGGAATACGAGGAGGTGGCAAAAAATGAAGAAATTTTTTGGGGACAGATCCAGAATTCAGTGGATCAAGATGGCGATAAAAATACAAAGTATTTCCACAGAATGGCAACAACTCACAAGAGAATCAACAACATTTAGTCATTAATGATTAATGGAGAGTTATCCTCTGAGCCAGTGGAAATCAAGAACTCTATTATGGATTTTTACCACCATTTGTATAAGAAGGTAGAAAACTGGAGACCCTCACTAAATATTCTTTACGTACAGAGAATAACAATGGAGGAGCAGTGCTGGTTATCTAGAGAATTCAGTGAGGATGAGGTGCTAGAAGGGCTATGATTGTGTGCTTGTGATAAAGCACCTGGGCTTGATAGTTACACCATGGCCTTCTTTTAGGCATTCTGGGAGAACCATAAAGGAAGATCTGATGCAGACCTTCCAAAACTTCCACTGTCACCAAAGTTTTGAGAAGAGTTTCAATGCTACCTTTGTTGCTCTAATTCCTAAGAAGGTGGGGGCAAATGATCTAAGAGACTTCAGACCAATCAGTCTCATTACTGGGCTTTATAAAATAATTGTCAAAGTGTTGGCAGAAAGGCTGAAGAAGGTGATAGAAAAGCTACTCAACAAATATCAAATGGCTTTCATTAAAGGGAGACAAATAATGGATGCCATTCTGGGAAACCATAAAGGAAGATCTGATGCAGACCTTCCAAAACTTCCACTATCACCAAAGTTTTGAGAAGAGTTTCAATGCTACCTTTGTGGCTCTAATTCCTAAGAAGGAGGGGGAAAATGATCTAAGAGACTTCAGACCAATCAGTCTCATTAATGGGGTTTATAAAATAATTGCCAAAGTGTTGGTAGAAAGGCTGAAGAAGGTGATAGAAAAGCAGTCAACAAAAATCAAATGGCTTTCATTAAAGGGAGACAAATAATGGATGCTGCTTTAATTGCTAGTGAATGTATTGATACTAGGATTAGAGGAGATGTGCCAGGGGTGATGTGCAAACTTGGATATTGAAAAAGCCTATGACCATCTTAATTGGGACTTCTTGATTAACATTCTTAGACAAATGGGTTTTGGCCCTGCATGGCTCAAGTGGATTGAGTTCTGAGTTCTGTATTAAAAAACCACCAGGTTCTCCATTTTGGTTAATGGAGAACCTGTAGGTTTTTTTCCTGCTGAAAGAGGTCTTAGACAAGGAGACCATTTGTCCCTTTTCCTGTTTATCAGTGCTATGGAAGGGTTGGACAGTTTGATGAGGAGAGCTTCTCTAAACAACTGGATTAGGGGTTTCAGAATCAAAAACAGGGTTAATGAGGTGATGGATATGACTCATTTATTGTATATCTAGGTCTGCCATAGGGTGCTAAGCATATAGCAGTTAGCATCTGGGTTGGTGTACTAGAAAAATCAGAGAGGAGACTGGCACTTTGGAAATCCCAAATCTATCCTTGGGGGAAGAGTCACTTCGATTAATTTTGTTTTAGACTCTTTGCCAACATATGTAATGTCACTTTTTCCCATTCCCGGCAAGGTAGTCAAAGCTCTACTCATAGAGGAGAAACTTCCTTTGGCAAGGTAACAAGATTGAGAAGAGCTACAACTTAGTTAAATAGATGGCGGTTCAACAGAGCAAATGATGTGGGGGAGGTAGTAAGAGCCAGAGGAGGTGGTGGAGAACAGTACCTGCATGTATCTGGTGGATCATTTGGAAGGAGAGAAATCAGAGAATTTTTGTAGGGAAAGAATGCACTATAGAGAAGATTAGGTGGAAAGTAATTATCACTTTAGGTTTTTGGTGTAAAGAAATGAACATAGAAGAAGAAATTCAACTAGTGGATTTCATAGGAGCTTTGTAAGTAGTCCTTTTTTCTTCGTTGGTTTTTCTATGTAACTAACACTTTTGGAGGTGGCCAGCATAGCCCTTAATGCTGAGGAATACAATGTTAGCAGTTTCAAAAAAAAAAAAAAAAAAAAAAAACCAAGCGATATCAAGAGGCCATTGTTATGGACAACAAGTTAGTCCTTCAGTTTTCGGTAAAAATGAGAATTAACAACATTTACTTTCTAGTTTTTATTCACTTCATCTTCTTTTATGGGGCTAAAATTGTTCTCAATTCCTGTCATACTATTCAGCAAGAAGCCTTTCATGTTTACCATGTGGGACGATCTAGAGGACAATGAAAGGGCTGCACTACTACAACAGCTGCACGAGCACCCTGTTATTCTTGCAAAATGAGTAGTTGTTACAGAATACCGTCACGGTAAGATCATCTTCCCCTTATTTATTTGATCCGGCTATGAATAATTTCTTTGCTTAACTTGTCAACATATTCTGTCCCCACACCTCTAAGGTTGCCAACCAGATATAGTTCAACTATTTTAAAGAACCCTCTATATGTGCAAGCTACTGCATTAGTGAATTGGTACGAATTAACTTTCTCGCCATTCAAATCCACCGTCTTTCAAGCTATTTATATGTGGGGAAAGAGAAAACATAGTCATATTTACTGTGGCTTTTTGCAGGACAAAAGACAACGAACAAATGCTCTTGGCTTATACTTCAAGAAGCTCATCTAATCATCTTCATCCCTCAATCTTGCATCTGTTGACGATGAAACAGTATATATCTCGGTCATTCCTTCATTGCTGTCTACAGTGAGTTTAAAATATGGCTTCACTTTCTTTGTCAATACTGACCAACTGCTCTGTAGTGAGATTTTTTAACTAAAAAAAATCGCTAATATTATTTTCTGCGGCTGTGGCAGCCGGCAGGTACAAACTTTTCATGTTGAAGGTCAAATTTCATTGCCCAATTATTTTCAGACATTTTACGTGCTTGCGTGCTGGAACTGCAACCATTTTGTGCACAGTAAAGTCCGAAGACAGGTCCGATGTTTGAACTGTGACCTATCCAGAATGTTGGTTCCAAGGTAACATTACGTTCTACCTACATTCGAGTGCAAAGAATTACGATTACAACTTTCTAATTTTTGGCTAAAAAAGGCTTCGATCTTTCATCTTCTTTGAACCCATTTGCGTAACTAATTTGAGGACTCTGACATCTATTAAGTTGGGAAAACAGAGACTGAAGAAAACATTTTATTTGTTGATGTTGACATAACTGCTCTTGCTACTTCTTTAGCACTTAACAGGTAATAAAGAGATGTAACAAATGGTTGTTTGTTAGTTGTTTCTTAAAATGTGCTTAAAAAGATTTTTCTTCACCAATCGGAGTCGTGGTGTGTTGGAAGTACTCCATTATTCTTACTAATTAGAAATTTTGAGTACAAGTCATAGCCCCTACATATCATGTTGTGTAATCTGTCTAGAAAGGAAAAGAAAATCTGTTTTTTCTATTGTTTTAGTGATGTTTTAAGTGGATTTAAGGTGTAGGCTGCTTGAGTTTTTTTTTAACTCTTTGGAGCTGCTACTTGGTTTTGGTGTTTTCTGCTTAACAACAGTTGTTATTTAGTTTGTCCTTTGTTCAAAAAATATTCTGTACATTCTGTGCTTGATTGAAATTGAGGTTTTGAACATCATAGGCTAATAATACCAACAGTGGTACCTGCCACTTTGTTGTATTTGTTTCTATAATTAGTTGACAATATAACTTTTATTTTGGTCCTTTATTTAGTTTTGATACTATATCTAGGTGCTGTTGGTTTAGGCAATCTGAAACAACCCCATTTCATAAATTGCGAATATATAGTTACTTCTTGTCTCAACCACAGGTGCTATTTCGAGATTGACATCACAGACAACACTGGTACACTAACAGCAATAGTCACGGAAACATTGGCTGAAAAAATATTAGCAATGAGAGCTGAACAAGTGTATGGAACAGTCGTTGTCCAGACACATATACATAACAATGAAACGAAAGAAACCTCATCTTCTTTAATCTCTACTTACATTATTAAAAAGAAACTACATGCAGCATCCTAATAAGCTTGCACTCTATTGTCATTATTCTCAGAATGAATCGTTGCCTCTTTCCCATATCGATCGCCAGTTTGTAGATAAGCTTTTCAGGGTTCAACTACAAAAGCCGCTACTCAGAATTCTCTATCAAAAAATTGGTGAACTGTTCATCTCATCCTACGAGGAAAAAGGACCTCCAACATTTGCTCTTCCTAGCGAAGAAACTAAGAAGCAAAAATTGGGACCACCCACTCCGAAAAAACAACGGTAATAAGCACTCCACATTTTAAAATAACATATTCGCCTATCTTATTTATTCCTTTACAATTTATAGTTTCTCCATATAGGTAGCAGGAAAAGTAAACTTGAATGCAGCAAAATTCAATCACGTCTTGGCACGCATGACCTGGCATGTATAGTTGGATTTTGATCGCCTATACCAACGTTTAAAAATCAGCTGCACAAAGTTACTCCTTTTTGGGCGCATACTAACAGCCTACATCAACCACATCTAATTATTTTATAGTTTTTGTGTACATAGCGGTAAATTGTGTTGGCCACAGTTTTGCCTACTCAACATGCTTGTTCCAATATATATAAATATGTTTGTTCATATATTCTTGGCTTGCTTTATTCTAAGTTTCCCTTGGAGCTGTGCTGTTATGGGATTTTAAATCTAGTAGAAGAAGAAAGGAGGTGGAAGCAACAACGAAGAACAAAACAAAAACAACACAAGGAAATGACACTCAGGTAACTACTCTACTAATTAAATCTCAGTCTGTTAAGAATATTATTTCTGCTAGTGTTTCAGGTACCAAAGAACAGCCAGCAAGAACTCATTAGGATCATCAAAAAATGCAAGAAGACCAATGGCAGACATAAAAGAAAAAGAACTTTAGAGGCTATCCTCAAAACAATCAGAAGAATCACCTAAACAACCAACAAAGTCAGGTTTATAAACCAGTACCACATCAGAATCAGACCAGTCAGGAACAACAAAAAGGTATTGACTCAATGCTCCCCACCCCTCAACCCGATAGTAGTGTTGTAGTCCCCACCCCTCAACCCGATAGTAGTGTTGCAGTCCCCACCCCTCAACCCGATAGTTGTGTTGCAGTCCCCACCCCTCAACCCGATAGTTGTGTTGCAGTCCCCAACGCAGTGTTGCCCCTAAAGTTTATCAGCACAATCAAGTCAAGGATGCCAACAATAAGCAAGGTATTGACTCAATGCTCACCATCCCTCAACCGCATGGTAGTGTTGTTGTCCCCATTCCCAGTGTTGCCCCTAAAGTATTTCATATCAAGCAAAGCAAGGATGCCAACAATAATCAAGGTATTGACTCAATGCTCCATCAACCCCACCCCATTAATGATTGTGTTGTTTTATCTGGATCTGAGAAGTCTGGAGGTGTGAAAGGGGGACTATGCAGGAGAAAATCACTAATTTGCAAAAAGGGGAACCAAAAGGTGGTGGTAGTTCTAATATGGATGACCCTAGGATTGACCTTAGAGCTCCTGCTACCTTAGATCTTCAACCTCCTATGATACAAGGTAATATCAACAACAAGATAGACATGACTACTCAGAATCTGATTCCAATTTTGATTGAATATATAGACCCTGGTGCTGAAAATTCTCTAGATTATGAGTCTATGGAGGGGTCTGAATTGGGTCACAGTGATGATGAGGGTGAGGTGAACTCAGGCAGGGTTGAGGTTAATGCTCTAGTTCAACAAGGGAGTCCTATGTATAAAGAAGCCGATTCAAGGGGTCATTTTCAGGCAGCAACTCAGACCATGAGTCAGGTGCAGCATCAACAGAATATTGCGTAGGAAGGTCAATAAAATAAAGAGAACTCTAATGTTTTACATCAGACTGATGGGGTGGGTGAAGGGACTCATATAGAAGTTCTATTGAAAAGCAAGGGCTAATCCTCTTTTGAACCCTTCCCTCCTTGAACTTGAGGTTCGTAAAATTCTGGCTCATCACTGTTATAACTAAATAATTTGAATATCTTGCAGGAGGATGCACAAAAAGTTGCTGAAAATTTATCTTCCCATCCAGGAGTGAAGAAGGTCAATTATGTAGGACTTCCTGACCATCCAGGGAGGTCTTTGCACTTCTCTTAGGTATTCAAACAAGTGATTTTTTTGAACTAAGGCACTATGATTGTCAGTATCTTGCCACCGTGAAGCTCTCCCTTGAAACTTACTATTTAATTGTTGATCAATTTGCAGGTTATGTGTGCAGAATCGGTGCTGAGTTTTCTGACATGATCTTTAGCATTCTTTAAGCATGTTGCTGAGGCTATCAAGTATTTAAGCATTATAATCAGTTTTGGTTAGTTTCATCTTATGTTCAATTACTATTTTCTATGATCATTTTTTCCTATCAAACTACTTCGTAATGGTGCAAATTGTGCAGGAGAATGCACAAAAAATTGTTGAATATTTATCTTTCCATCTGAAGAAGGTCAATTATGCAGGACTTCCCAACCATCCAGGGAGGTCTTTGCACTTCTCTCAGGTAAACAAACAAGTGATTTTTTGGGGAATTTGAACTAAGAAACTTTTGTTGTCGGTATCCTTCTTCCATAAAGCTCTCCCTTGAAACTTATTGTTTAAATGTTTATCAATTTGCAGGCAATGGGTGCAGGATCGGTGCTGAGATGTTGCTAAGGCCACCAAGTACTTCAACATTATAGTCAATTTTGGTTAGTTTCATCTTATGCTCAATAACTATTTTCTAAGATCATTTTTTCCAATCAAACTACTTCCTAATGACATTACCTTCTCAATTTTTTCCCTGTAATATTCTTTTTTTTTTTTTTTGAGAAAAGGTAACTGTGTATTCACAAAGAACTCATTATCAAGGATAATAAGGGCAGTCACTTACTACCCAGAGGGCACCATTACCGCAAAAAAAAAAAACCAAAAACTAGACTAAGTGGCTTTACAATTTTCCTATGAAATCAAAAAAAAGTTCTATGTCCCCCACTCTATCCTGTTTACACCAAAAATAAAGAAGACTGAGACAATTCATCTTGATCTTCTGCATGTTGTTGAATTTGTCTTCGAAACCTCTTGCATTTCTTTCTTACCATAAGGTCCACCAAATACATGCAGGTATCATTTCCCACCAGTCCTCCTCTGATTCTCTTTTTCCAATCCCTTTCCAACTGTTAAGCATTCCTCTAATAGTTTTTGGAATCACCCAGTGCACTCTAAGGAAGCAGAAAAACATGTTCCACAGATTTGCAGCTATTTTGCAGTGAAGACATAAATGACCGTTTACTTCTGCATCTGATGTACATATAAAACGTCTTGAGCAAATTTGTCTATCGCTTTTCTGTAGTTCATGAGTTAGGCAAGCTTTCCTACACACTAACCATACAAAACAAGAGATTTTTAGGGGAATCTTGGGTTTCCACATAAGCTTCCAAGGCCTTGTTGTGGACTGATTATGGGTAACATTTCTGTTCCAGTAGCATGACTTCACAGTGAACATGCCTTTGTTGTGAAGCTTCCATATTGTTCTATCAGCTACATCAGACAATCCAGGGAAGTTGTTTCGTATCAACAGAAGACTTGCAACTCTATCAATTTCCCAGTCATATACGGCTCTTCTGAATACTAAATTCCAGCCTTGTGGGCTCTACACCTGGGCTATTATGGCTCTATTTTGTTGACTAAGGATGAACAAATCAGGAAATAGAGTTTTTAAACTCTACTCTCCTATCCAAAGGCCAAAAATCGATCTTCAAACCATTACCCGCCTTTAGTGCTATGTTGCTGTGAAACTGAGGCCAGAGTCTTCTGATGGTTTTCCAGACACTACAGACATAAGTTCCTAGAACTTCTTCAGAATTCCAATGACTTTGGAGGCCATATTTTTCTGTGATGACTCTTTTCCATAAAGGTGAGTCCTTACAGAACCTCCATAGCCACTTTTGTAGTAGGCATGAATTTTGCAAGCTTAGTTTCTTGATTCCGAACCCCCCTTGCTTCTTATTGAGAGTTACAACATCCCATTTCACTAGACTATAGCCTTTGTTCTCCTTTTTGCCATTCCACAGAAAAGTTTTTCTAAGTTGATTAATTTTCTTCACAACACTTTAGGGGATGGGAAATAAACTCATCATGTAGGAGGAAATGGAATCCAACACTGATTTAAGTGTTAGTCGGCCTCCTAAAGACAAATATTGGCTTTTCCGTCTTGCCAATTTTTTGTCATGCCTCTCCAGAACTTCACTCCAAACCTCCAGTTCTTTGTTCTTAGCGCCCAGGGGAAGGCCAAGATATTTAGTAGGAAGAGTAGCTACTTGGTAGCCTAGGTTAGCAGCAAGTAGTTCCATGTTGTCTACTTTGTTGATCGAGTAGAGGAAGCTCTTTTACCAATTAACATGTAGACCCGGTATGCCTTCAAAAATGGTGAGAATTGCCCTGATGTGTCGGATTTGAGATATGGCAGCTTCACACAAGATGAGGGAGTCATTTGCATATAGCAAGTAAGTATTACATTATCTCTAATGCCTTGAGTCCGAGCTTGGAAACCCCTCAGCCAACCATTTGTCTTTGCCCTCCTGATCATGTGGTTCAACCCTTCCATGGCTAAGATAAACAAAAAGGGTGAGATAGGGTCCCCTTGCCTCAATCCCCTTTGGGATTGGAAAAAACCTTCAGTGTTGCCATTAATGATTAGAGAAAACTTCACACTAGATATACGAAACCTTATCGAGTTGATCCTCCCAAATCCCAGATCTTCCAGTACTTTCAATAAAAAATTCTAATTGACATGATCGTAGGCTTGCAAAGGATCCCTGGAATCTTTTATTTCACCATAGAATCCACCAATTCATTTGCTAAGAGATAGGCATCCACAATTTGTGTACCCTTTAGGAATGCCATCTGATGCTCGTCTACCAGCTTCCTCAGAACAGACTTCAACCTTTCAGTGATGAGTTTGGAGATTATCTTGTAGACACCTCCAATCAAACTAATGGGTCTAAAATCTTTTAGCTCTTTTGCACCAGCCTTCTTTGGTATTAATTCTATGAATGTGGCATTAAAGGATTTTTCAAACATCTCCTTATGATGGAAATTTTGAATAGTCCCCATCAGGTCATCTTTTATAGTTTCCCAGCAAACTTTGAAGAAGCTCATTGTGAAACCATCAGGGCCAGGAGCTTTATCACCATCACATTGTTTGATGATATTTAACACCTCAACTTCTGAGAAAGGTCTGTAGCCCATAGCCACTCTCGTTCTTCTAGTAAGATGGTTGGACAACCTAACATGTCAAATGTTGGTCTCCATTTTTCAGATTCTGAGTAGAGCTTTTTGTAGAACTCTATCATATCAACCTTGATGTCTCCAGGTTCTACAATTTCTACACCTCTCACCATCAATCTATCAATGGTATTATACCGTCTGTTAGCCATTCTCTGGAAAAACTTAGTGTTGTTATCACCTTGATTTTGCCACAAGACTCTGGATTTTTTTTCTTCATTTGGACTCCTCATTCTTGGCCAGCTCCTCCAGTTCTACTACAATTGTTGTTCTCACCATCATCTCCTCTTCAGATAGTTCTCTACTTTCCTGCAACAAATCAAGTTCAGCCAGTTCTTCAAGCAGACTAGACTATTCTTCTTGGTGGTTATCTCCCCAAAAGTAGCTCTGCTCCAGTCTTTAAGTTTCTGTTTCAACATTCTTAGTTTGCTACTAAGCCTGTAGTCCGGGCAACCTTTTACTATGAATTCATCCCACCAATTTTGTACCATCTCAATAAAACCCTCTACCTTTAGCCACCAGTTTTCAAACTTAAAGCTTGACCTCTTTTGCCCCTAATTCCCACTTTCCAGTAAGGCTGGACTATGATCTGACATTATCTTGGGCAATTTTTTTGGCCTGATGTTGAAGGTCTCCTCCCATTCCATGGAGAAGAGGAATTTGTCTAGTCTAGCTGCACTAGGATGATTTGGACCCTTACACCATGTGTATTTCCCTCCAATCATGTGGGGGTCATGAATCTCCATATCATTGAGCAAAGTCGATCATCACATTTGTAATTCTTTTACACCCTCTTCTTTATCCCATGGTTTTGTTGGTGTTGAAATCACCATAAGCCACCAGTGTCCCCCACATAGCTCCTTGATTGTTGATATTTGTTCCCAACACAACAATTTTTCCTCTCAAGTATAGTGAGGTACCAAGTGAAAGAAGTTTGGGTTGATATAAATTTGTACGTGATGGAATTATATCATATTTCAATCTGATTTCCTGTCCATATCCTGCTATCCCACATGAACAAAATACCCCCCTCCCCGCTACCTTTGGCTTCCATGAACCACATCGCATCCATCTACATGCCCATAACTATTTAGTTATATCTTCTACGTTATTACTCAGCTTCGTTTCCCTGAAGACAATACATATTTGCTTTCCATTTTTGAAGCAAACTCTTCACCAGGACTCTATTGCTAGGTTTATTGAGTCCACTTACATTCCAAGTGACTAAGTTAACTCTCATTTGTAAGTTAAACTTAGATTTCTCCCTCTGATCCTGCCTCCTACTTCATTCAAATAGGACTTTAAATCTTTAGTACATTCTTCCCAATGCCTCTACTTTTTGAAGTTGAGTTTGTCTTTGCTTGACCCTTTTTATCCAAAACAGATTTCCTCTCATCAATTCTTATGGAGGTGATTCCGACACTGACAAATTTGCATGGAGAAGGCGATTTCGGCACTGACAATGGTTGCCTCCTTGAGTATTTTAGACCCATCACCTCATACTCTGATTCTTGCCCATTTGAGATGGTTACGGAGTTTCGTCTACTCCTCCGTCTCGACCCAGCCCCCAATGGCGTCTCTAATGACCTTGAATATTTTTTTCGACCAGAGTTGGAGAAGAAGTCCCACAATCTTGGTCTAGATTGTGTTGGATCTGTCTTTTACTTCTATTGTTCCTACCATCGGATTCCACCATACTAGCCGGAGCATGGACTCATTCCATGCCCAATCTCCTGCTATTACCTGCTCCACTGTGGTTCGACTTGCAAATTTAAACAAAAAACTTCCGTCTCCCATCTCATAAATGTTTAGCCCATGTGTTATCTTCCATATCCTGTTCAACCATCTCCTAACATCAGATAGCGTGGACAATTGGGTAGTCGTATTATCAAATTTCCCCATCAGACTTCTCTTTATGACTTCACCAAAGGTGTTAGATTTTTCATCAATGTAGATAGGACCCCCCTTCATTAAGGATGCCACCACATTACCTTCAGCTTCTTTATTGCTGGCCCATTTACTACTTCTGAGAGCCTATGCATATGGAATGTTGTTATCAACCATTTTGTGCAAATTTCTATTTTCTTCAACCTTCCTTGCTGCAATGAATCTTCCCACTTCATCTGCAATAGCCCCCCAGCCTGAGTTGAACGTTAGCTTCGGGATAATAATGACAGACCTTCTTCTTCCTCCACATTGATCAAGCTGATGTACCTATCGAATTTGTTGTAATTTCTGGCACAAGCAAATTATGCCCTATCCTTTGATTTCCTCCATCTCTTAACCACGTTCTATTTTGTTTTCGAAGCTTCCCACAAAATGACAAATCATAGATTGTTTACTGAAAAAAGTTCTGATGATAGCTTTTCTACTTCTTTCAGTCCAAACTAAAAGACTGACCCATTCGATGACTTTCGCGGTCACCCTCGCTAAACCAACTTGAATCTGAACTTTGATTCAGATCAAGTCTTACCGAAATAGGATTTTTTTTTTGTGCCATATGCGCTTAGACTTTACTTTTTCCCCCTTTTTCTTCCGAGTCCAATATTTGTTCTCAAATGTCTTCCTGTTGTCCCCTTGAGTCATTCGATGTCAAAAGATTTAAAACATAACATGTAATAAATACAATCTTCCATTGATGAAGAAGGTTTGTGAAAAAGAAAAAAATGTAGGGAATAGAGTTTTCGGCGCTCGGAATGATCATCGGAGGTTGGGTCAGGGTGGATCCCCCTCCTTAAAAGTAGGAGAGAGAAAAAACTCGATAACTGTGGCTGGGAGCATTTTTGAAAAGTTTGAATTCATAGTTTCCCTGTAATATTCTTTTTATTTTGTATTCCTTCGTATTCTCTTTTGATAATTGGACTATGAGGACAGTCTCATTTTTCAGTTGGAGGTGCCTCCTTTGTACTCATTTTGTTGATTGTTTCTTCATATTGTGTTTATGTCCTTGTGGGGCGTAATTTTATATTTCTAACCAAATGGAGTTGAGTCAATGTTGATTGAAAATATGGGCAAGCCTATGGTGTGAACTTTATGTGCATGAGATTCTTTGTGAGCGTGAGTGTTCCATCTTTGTTCGTTGTCTTGTTTATATGTGTGTGGTTTTGGGACACTTATTTCTTGTGAGGGCATGTCAATCTAAAAAGTGGTGATTTTGAAAATCCTAATTGAGTCAAGTGAGCATGTGAAAGATTTAATGAGTTGAGTCATTTCTTGAGTTTGAGTTGTCGTCATTTAAATATTTATTGGTTTTTTGAAAATGTTTCATGAGAATGAGGAGATTTCTTTTGTTAAAAGTTTGCATGTGACTAATTGTTAGTACCAACCAAAGTCACTATCTTTGTGCTTAATTGAGAAAGGGAAATTGATTTGTGGTGTGTCTTGAAATAAGAGTGACTGTGTTTTTGATTTTCTTTACACTTCGCAGTAGATTCCACTCATTTGAGGTTATTGCACTTCTCTCATGTATATTCAAACAACTGATTTGTTTGGGAATTTGAACTAACACACTATGGTTGTCGGTATCCTGCCACCATGAAGCTCTTCTTTGAAACTTAGTTTAAATGTTGATCAATTTGCAGGCTATAGGTGCTGAGTTTTTTGAGAGGTTCTTTGGCACTCTTGAAGAAACAGAGGCTACCAAATATTTCAGCATTATAGTCAGTTTTTGTTAGTTTCATCTTATGCTCCATTACTATATTTGTAAGATCAATTTTTCCTATCAAACTACTTCCTAATGCTGCAATTTTTTTGTGCAGTAGAAAACACAGAAAATTACTAAATATTTATCTTTCCATCCATGAGTGACGAAGGTCAATGATGCAAGATTTCATGACCATTCAGGGAGGTCTTTGCACTTCTCTCAGGTATTCAAACAAGTGATTTTTTTTAAGGAATTTGAACTAGGGCGCTATGATTGTCGGCATCTTGCCACGGTGAAGCTTTCCCTTGAAAATTACAATTTAATTGTTGATCAATTTGCAGGCTATGGGTGCTGAATTGGTGCTGAGTTTTCTGACAGGATCTTTAGCACTCTTTTAGCCTGTTGCTGAGGCTATCAAGTATTTCAACATTATAATCAGTTTTGGTTAGTTTCATCTTATGCTCAATTTCTATTTTCTAGGATAATTTTATCCTATCAAACTACTTCGTAGTGTTGCAAAATTTTTGTGCAGCAGAATGCACAAAAAATTGATGAATATTTTTCTTTCCATCCGCGAGTGAAGAAGGTTAATTATGCAGGATTTCCTGATCATCCAAGGTCTTTGCACTTTTCTCAGGTAAACGAACAAGTGATTTTTTGGGGAATTTGAACTACAATGCTTTGGTTGTCGGTATTCTTCTCCATTATTTGATGTTTTGTAAGTCTACTTGGCCAAAAAATCCCACCTTTGCTGACATAAATCTTTAGTTGTTCCCTTTGAGCCTAAATCTGTTTTAGGTCTCTAGTTTGATTTTCAACATGTCTAGTTCTGATTTCTGTTAATTTGGACTATATCCTAGTATATGTCTCATTGCTTTCTCCTTCTATAATTAGTGTATCTTCTTTTGTTTCATACTAGTTAGATTATATATTAACCGTCTTCCTTCACTTTGTTTTCATGTGAAATCTGCTCTCGAGTCCTCATGGACTCTTTCTCCTATCTTTGCACCTTCTTATTGGGCCACAGAGGCCCAATTTTCTTCATTCCAGGTCAATCAACCATTGGAATCAAGGCAATGGTCTCCAAAAAATTGACGAACTAGAATTAGAGCTGATATACGAGATTGTGTACACTAATTTACACCTAGTGTATATAAAAATGAGAAAATGGGCCTAAAGGCCTCGAAATTAAGTTTTTGTATTTTGTTGTTGGGCCTAAGCCCTTTTATTGCAATTATTATTATTATCACTTGTTAATTCTTAGGACAGGTAGAAGAATTGGACCTAAGGCCCAAAAGAAAAACAATTATTTTATGTTAGATTAGGACATGTACCAGCGTTTTAAATGAGCCAAAGACCCAATTGTTGGTCTAAGCCCTTTTATTGCAAGTATTATTATCACTTGTTAGTTCTTAGGAGATGTGGAAGAATTGGGCCTGAGGCCCAAAAGAAAAACTATTCTTTTATGTTAGATTAGGAGAGATTCCAGTGATTTAGATGGGTCAAAGGCCCAAGCATTGGTTCAGGCGAAAAGAAAATCAAACTTGGGCCCAACACCCTCTCTCTCTTTATCTAATCCATTTTTGTATTTTTTTAATTGATGATTTGTTAGTTAATTATAAGGTTTTTTCCTTAATTTAATTCCCGAAAAGATGATTTAACCATAACTATTAAAATCAAATAAGTATATTTTTTTTGACTTTAAAACATTTAGTATTTTCTGCTTAAATAACATCTTTATTTCCTTTCCCCTAAGAAAAAAAGAGTTCAAAAGTTGTTTACTTTCTCTATTTACTCAAGTGTGCTTTAAAGCACTTCCTAGAACATTACTATGAACCCTGAACCCCTCTTAATATTTTTATTAGATTTTCTATTTTTAATTTTTTTAAAAAGTTGTTTTCTTAATTTTTCTTTAAAGATTAATTGGAGACTTCTTAATCCGTTCATTTCTCTTTTTTTTTTTAAAAAAAATAGTAGCCCCTTAAGGTTTAGTTTAATTAACGAGAAAGTTGTTTAAATGTATGTTAAGGTGTTAAGGAGTATTTGATGTATGTACTCAAGAAAAAATCTAGTCTTAAAGACTTTTTCTACGAGAGAAAAAAAACAAGAAGACACACTTCGTGGGACATCTAGTAGTATCTTTTCAAGTTTTTATCACTAATGTATGTGTGTACAATAAGTTACTGTACATCATTACTAGGGCCAGACATATTTCGGTTCAAATCAAAAAAAATAATTGAATTGAATTTTTTAAAATTTTGATTTTGTTTTCTTATTTGACCGATCAGTTTCATTTAAAGTATTATTTTTTTGGTTTTTTTGGTTTGATTTTTGATCTTTTAATAATTTAATTTGGCGAAACAAAAAAAATCAAAAAATTGAAATGTAATTTACTTACATGCACTCATGCCTTGAGCCCTGGATGCCTACAACTCACTCCCCAAATGGCCATTACCCACAAACCATTAAAATTAATCCAAAATAAAAATTGAAATCCCTAAGGCCTAATCAGTAACCTCTCCACAGTCCGCTCATCTCTATTATCCATCATCGTTGTCATGGAATCCCTAAATGATCTAAGAGCAAGAGGTATTGTCATTTAAGACACAAGTCATCTACTTGAAAATTTATAAACCATTCTCCTAAATTTTTAAAATCATATGATTGTTGGGTATGTTTTATCAGATATCAAATCATACCTTTATTTGAAATTTTACAAAGAGTTGAATTTGTTCATAACAACATATCCAATGTGTAATGTCATAAACCCAAAAAAAATTGGTACATATATTTAAATTTGTTTCATTGTCAAAGTACCCTTGGCACATATTCATCATTTCAAACGTTCATATGTTCAATTTATTAGTTATTACTCACTCTCATTGTGTTAGACTATAATGTTACCTCACAAGATTCCTACTTGCTAGACTATACATTTTATATGTACTTACTTGGAATATGTATCTGTCTTTAAGTTGAATTTGCCCACGTTCTCCCTTGATTCCACGTTCATGTATACCTCACAAGCCTGGAACAATTAAACTTATTAAGATCGTGAATTATATAAGGGATTGCTAATATGAAGTAATTTTTTTGTACTGGTAACTAAAAGTTGTTTTATTTTTCTTTTTCAGAATTTCAGAATTGCTTTCCTTTTGATGAAAAAGACATTTTTTAAGCATGGTTAGAAGGAAGCTCTAAGATCTTGTGTAAAAGCCCTGAACTTCCGTGCTACTGAGAGTAGTGGGGAATTACAGGACTTTGCCCTTAACAAATAGAAGGGGATTGAAGATGAACTCATTATGAAACTTAAATCTGCAATGAAAGAAGTTGGTGTATGCGCCCCTTAACAATTTGAAAGAGGTTGTGTGTTTTATTGATGCATTTTTGTTAAATGTGCAATTTTTGTTGTTGCGGGATGATGATGCTGAATATTCACTGCTTGTTAACTTGAAAAGGTTGGATGATCTTCAATTGTCAAGGCAAATAAATTTCCATTGAAATCTTGCATAATGATCTTGCAGAGACTGCCCCTAAGACTTAGCTTGAGTGGCAAAAGGTGGAGGAGTTGTGGCTTAGATCGCAGGTTCAAGACCCACACCAAGCAAAGTGAAGCCCGATATTTAAATGGTGAAGGGTAGAGGGGCGGACCTATTCTCCACCGAGTTTAGAAGGCTTTGATTGGTCCAAAGGGAGTGTCACTAAGAGATTTATCGATTATAAAAAATGATCTTGCAAAGATTCTCAAAAACTTCAGAAGTATTGATGATGAGGTGGGTTTACTATAGTTTGATTTTTTATATTTATTGCAGTTTTACTAATGCTCAACTTCTTTTGTCTACTTTTTAGGTTATTGGATTTTGGCTTCTTATATTGCATCTACATGTTTGCAGGCTATACTCTATCTTAAACTAGGAGCTATATTTATCTTCCTTATCTCTAAGCACAGTGCATTGTTTGATCTACTTAAGTCCTTCCTGACTACTGAATCTCTTGGATGATCTTCAATTGTCAAGGCAAATTTCCATCGAAAACTTGCATAATGATCTTGCAGAGAGACTGCCCCCAAGGCTTAGCTCTAGTGGCAAAAGTTGGAGGATTTGTGGCTTAGGTCGCAGGGTCAAACTCCACACCATGCAAAGCGAAGCTGGTATTTAAGTGGAGAAGGGCAGAGGGTCGGGACCATTATCCACTGTGTTTAGAAAGCTATGATTGGTCCAGTCACAGATGAATTTTCATTAGATTTTCTGTTTTTAATCTTTTTGAAAAAGTAGTTTTTTTAATTTTTTAAAAAAATTAAGTGGAGACTCCTTAAGCCTCATTTGTTTTTTTTTTTTTTAAAGAGTCACCCCTTAGGGTGTAGTTTAATTAATTTGAAAGTTGTTAATGGGTATTTAAACGCTTGTTTAGTTAAAATGCTAATGTAAATTTTATTGTCAAGTTCAGAAAGGGTTTGATGTATTTACTCAAAAAAAAAAAAATACTAGTCTTAAAGACATTTTCTACTAAAGACAAAAAATCAAGATGACACACTTTGAGGGACATCTAGTATAATTTCGTATCTTTTCAAGTTTTCATCACTAATCACTATGGTTGGACATATTTCGGTTCAAATAAAAAAAATTGATCGAATTGAATTTTTTTGAATTCGTTTTTTATCTGACCAGTCAGTTTCATTTAAAATATTAAAATTTTAGGTTTTGTGGTTCGATTCTCGATCTTTTAATAATTTAATTCGGTAAAACAAAGAAAATCAAAAAATTGAAATGTAATTTATTTACATACACTCATGCCTTGAGCCTTGAATGCCTACAACCCACTCCCCTAATGGCCACTACCCACAACCCATTAAAATTAACCCAATTTAAAATTAATTCAAAATCAAAATTGAAATCCCTAAGTCCTAATCAGTAACCTCTCCACAGTTTGCTCATCTCCGTTATCCATCATCGTTGTCATGAAATCCCTAAGTGATCCAAGAGCAAGAGGTCTATTGTCATTTAAGACACAAGACATCTGCTTGAAAATTTATAAAACTTTCTCCTAAATTTTTAAAAAATCATCTTATTTTGTGTTCGTTCTATCAGATATCGAATCACATCTTTATCTAAAATTTTACAAAGGGTTGAATTTGTTCATAACAACATATCCAATGTGTGATCTCATAAACCTAAAATAAAATTGATACATATGTTTACATTTTTCATCGTCAAAGTACCCTTGGCACGTATTCCCCTTCCCCTTATATAAAACAAAGTGATCTTAGATTACACATGGTACATCTGTTTAAATGTTAGATATATAATTTGCCCATTTCTTGCCAACTTGCTTTAATTGTCTATTCCATCATATATGTCATTTTTTTTACATTGGTTATTACTCCTATTGTGTTACCTCACAAGATACCTACTTGCTAGATTGTACATTTTATATGTAAGACTTGCAATTTGTATCCGTCTTTAAGTTGAATCTGCCCACGTTCTCTTATACCTTGTATTTGATATTAGTTAGTGAGTATTTGGATATCATATAGAGTTCAAATCTCTTGACTGAAAGTTAAATGTCTTCACTTGATATGTGCTTCAATCTAAGATGTCAAAATGCTTACTGAGTTGCTGCGCTCTGTTTTTTGCAAAACAGATTTTGGTATGACCTAACAACTCTTTTGGGTTTTAGGTGATTGAAGAGTTGCCACCTAACGAATTAATGCGTGTTAGGGCAACTATCTAACTTAACTAATCTAACTAAGGTCAACGAACCAGAGATTAGGTAAGGGTTCAAATTACCTTGAGGGGAAGGTATTAAGCATCTCTCGAGGTTCACAAATGTGGGTCCCGGCTGTATCTCATGCAATTATGTGGGAGTTACAAGTAGCAATCTCATGCAATTTAAAGTCACTTCATTTATTGATTTTTTAATTTAAACATGCTTAATTACTATGTGATTACTAACATACAACAATTAAGGTCACTTCATTTATTTATTTAATTTAAACATGTTTGCTAGGTGATAACTAAACAAACATTAATTAAACAAATAATAAAGAGATAAGCGAGGAGATAGAAATTGCACAATTAAATATGTAAAAGTCATTTTTATTTTATTAAAACTACCCCAAAAAATTATACTTATAAACAAACAAAATGGAAAAAAGGGAAAGGAAAACTCCAAAATCCACAGGGTTTAGGATCAGTGCTTGGCTTTATTATTTGGTCACCTTAATGAAGGATAGACAAAATCAATGTTTGTCGTTTTAAGCCAGAGTCAATTTTCATCATCTCCGTAAGGGCCTAACTACCCCTATCCCACCTTCCGCATGCATTTCGTCCTAAAAAAGTACCTAGCGTCCCCGCTTAGTGCCCATGAGGCATTGGACTGCTATTAAAGTGGTTTTAGACTAAAATAAAATATAGGCTCCTAATTAGGCCCCCTAGACACCAAACAAAACAAATAGGACGAGCACTTAGCACATAAATCTCAAGTTGGCCTCTAGGTTTTTATTATTAAGCATGCTAGCAAACACACATAATTAGTGAAATGTCTCATGCTTGAGTGTGTGAACATACAAATACATTATAACAGGCAATACAACGACATCATGATTACTTAATTAAGAGTGGTAGAAAGCTATTACAGAATGCATATTTTAATTAATTACAAATTAGTTTTAAAAGAACCATATGGGTAAAAATAGTAAAAGCGGTGGCAGATTTAATCGGGAAAGCAGTTCAGTAGATGCAACAGTTAATTATATCGGGCATGATTTTATTAGGGCAGATTTTAAGATTTAAAAAACATGTAGGAGCAGATTTATTAACTTTATTTTAAGAACAGAAATAATAATATCGCAGTATATTTAACAGTGGCAAAAAGATGTCAAATGCATAAAATAGTCATGCATAAATATTATTGTATTAGTTACAACATGCTAGAAATAGTTAACTGATTTACTTACCCATAGACACACTATCTAAGTGATTAATTTTATTCGCAACCTAAAATTGATTAAGACTTAATTTATTAACTAACATGCTTAAGTAATTAAAACAAGCAGAAATTATTTACTGATTAATTATATATATATATATATATATATACAAAGCTGAATGTAAGCAATCCTACGTGGCACATCTCTATAATCAATATTCCTATTTATTTATTTTTCTAATTAAAAAAATTATTGAATAAGATAAAGAAACAAATATGTTAAATATATTAGTCGCAGTTATGTCGTTTTTAATACCCATAACTGTAGCACATAAATATTAGAATTAAAAGAGAAATAATTAATTGTTGATAACCTATAATGAGAATATCAAGAGTTTTCTCTAATATTTAAAATAGAGTAGATAATCACAAATCATTTCAAAAATATGGTTTGATTAGCTCCTTTCTCAATATTTCATTCCTTTTTATGATTGTGTTTCAAACATCTTCATTGTTTTAATTGTTCTTCTTCCTTTCTTTTACTTTTTAACTTTTCAGGAACATCAAACAAGTTTCATTGAACATGCACGCATCAAAGACAGAGAAAATTCAACAATGTAACAAATAAATTTTAAAAAAAAGTCATGAAGGAAAGAAGGATAACAAGCAATGGAAAAAGAAAAACAGAAACAACAAAGCTCCTCGGAAGGAAATTTAGAGATGATTCTTCAAGATATTGATATAAGAAGAAAAGTCATGTAACAAATGTTCTCTTCATAAAAAAAAAAAAATTTAAAAGGATGTTGCACTATAATGTTATCTACAAGAACATTTGTGTTGTGAAACAAAAATTAAATCATACTTGTTGAAAAACTTATAGAAAAACTGATGAGTGATAAGAAGAATTATTTAAAGAAAGAATCAGTTTAATTATTAAATTAGGAAAAGTATAAGGAGAAATATATGTTGTCAATTATCATTTGAAAGGATCCTAAATTAGTCCTCACATTATTACTTTCCTTTTTTATTCTTCTTCCGTTCTTTTTTTTAATTTTTTTCTTTAATTTTTTTGTTTCATTTTTCCTTATGCATCTTTAATTAATGTTTGTTTTATTTTTTACTGTGATTTGAAAGGATCCTACATTAGTGCTCACATTATTTCTTTCAATTTTGTATTCCTCTAATTTCGTTTTTTTTTATTATTATTATTTATTTTTTCCCTTTTTCCCTCATTTACCACCTTTAATTAATTTTTTCATATGTAATTATACTTTATATTCTTAGAAATAATTAATATATATATTATTCTTCCGTTCTTTTTTTCAATTTTTTTGTTTATCTTTAATTATACTTTATATTCTTAGAAATAATTATATATATATATATATATATATATATATATATATATATATATAGGGAGAGAGAGAGAGAGTGTGTGGTCAAATAGCCCCTCAATCTATGGTCAGATTCTCAACTACACACTTTAACTTCACGGGGGTCCTATTACCCCCCTAAACTTTTTAAAAGTGGAATATATATCCCCTTGAAACGCCATAACCAGTCAAGCGTCAAGTGGGTGAAACACACACACTTACACCTGAATTTCACCAATTGTTCTTTTTTTTTAAAATAAAAATTCTTTTTGTCTCCTTCCTTTCTTCAACAATTTTTTTAACCCTAATTTTTTGTGTAAGCTTGATTTGGAGAATATGTTGAGGGTCTTCCCCCACGTCTGCCTCTCTCTTTATCATCTCCCTCCACCTTCATCATTATCTTTTTCACCCACTAAAAGAACTCTCCACCATTTTCTCTTGAGAATAAAGCTTCAGATTGAAAAGACATCAAAATCATCGTAAATCCAATTTCAATTCCACCACCAATAGTTTAATTGGGATTTTGCTGGTTGTTCGTCGTCAAAAGCAAAAAGAGGTGTGGTGTTTGATGGTTCGTCGGCGTCTTGTTGCTTGTCAACAGTGACGAGGAAGAGACACTAAGGAGGGTTTGATTCGGTGAAATTGCTGCTCCAATGGTGTAGGTGGTCTTGTTATTTTACTGTTGTTTATTGGTCGAAGCTCCGGCGTGAATATCCGTTTGGAGTAGTGACAATGATGGAAAAGGCGTGAGAGAAAGAAGAAAGACAATAAATAAATAAATATAATAAAAATACATATATTCATAAAAAATAATTAAAAATAAAATTTTAATAATTTATTTTTGTTGCTCACTCTCTCAAAGAGAGTGAAATACACCACTTTGCCAGATCAGCAATTAGAGAGGTAATAATTTAAGTTTTAAACGGTTTAGGGGGGTGATAGGACCCTAATAAAGTTAAAGTGTGTAGTTGAGAATCCGACAATAGGTTGGGGGGGCTATTTGACCATTATATATATATATATATATATATATATATATATATATATATATATTAATTTTGTTGACATTTTTTTTATTTTAAAGACTAAAAGACAAAAGTATCAAAGGTAACCATATTTAATTTTGTTCATCAACAATCATATTAATTTTCTTACTTCCTTACCTTAATCTGATAATTAATGTCATTTATATCATTTCCTTAAATCACTTCTTTTTTTTTTTAAAAAAAAAAGTTACTTTATTTTATTTATTTATTACAAGAATTAGTTATGATAATATTTGTAACAAATATATTAATATTTATTAATATAATTCGATTTTATATTTTATAAATAAATTAGATCATCTCTTCTGCTAAAGATCTATACAATTATACCTATATCAAATACTAATAAAGTTAAAAATAGAAAATGATGGCACAGTTCTTAATTCAAATATTTATTTAACTTTATAAAAAAAATTACGTTTTTTCTTATAATTTTTTTTTTAAAAAATAATTGCTCAAAAATTTGTCTTGAAAGTTTATCTATGTTGCATTTTTCCAAATTTTAAATTGTTTCATTATTAATGCTATTAATTTTTTCCCTTAATCTCATCATTAATGCTATTAATTGTTTCCTTAAATTACTCTTTTCCCTTCTTTGTTCTTTTTACTTTCTTTTCATTATTTATTTTAAAATATTAGTTATTGGTATATAGGTTTTTGAGTTTTGTTTTGTACTTCTATAAAAGAAAATTTTGCATTATGCCTAATTTGAAGAAAATAATTAATTAGGTGAATTCTTTTATTGAAACGGAAAACAAGATCTATTTTGTTTTCTCTTCTTAGATTACTTAAGGTTAACAATTTTAGTTTTTTTTTTAAAATGAAATTATAAATTTAAAATTACTAGAAGTAGAATTTTCAATAAATAATGTATTCACAATGAATGCTTTCCAAATATACACTTTCTTCCTCATTCACATTGTGCTCATTGAGGAGTCTAAATCTAGTTCTAACAACATTAAAAAAGTAAGCTCCTTCCATTATTTGATAGTGTGTGTGAATGAGAGAGAGATGCCTGTAGTATATTCTCAAGTAGTGCAATTTTATGAATCGCCTATACTGAATTTACTAATTTTAGTCAATGCTTGCATGTTTGATTGTTTTTTGCTGGTAATGGAATATTGTAATCCTGCATGTATAGTTGATACTAAAAATGGTCAAAGGTTGTTACTCTCTCAATTTAAATTTGTTTATCTTTGTTTGAACTTGACAAAAAGTTCAAGAAAGTAAAGAATACTTTTGAATTTTGTAGTCTTAAAACTAAAACTGTATACTGTACCGCAATGTTCTTTGATTTTCTGGAACATGCCAAGCGGGATCATGAAATTAAGGAGTTGTCAAATTAAGAAAGAGGCATTCTTTTTCAAAAACCTAAAAGGAAGGTAAGGCAAACAAATTGAAACAAAGGGATTACTAAAAATGATCTTAGGCCGGGTTTCAAGGGATTCTAGAGAATTTGAGTTTAGTTTAATTTGTGGTGTCCTTCTGTGTATATTTTTTCCTTTATAGCTCTTCTTGAAAGTATAAGTTCCTTTTTGTATCATAAGAAAAGTTGTAGGATCAAGGTGGTTTTTTTCTTCATCTTTCTTCTTCTAAAATTTGGCATTCTTTAAGCATGTTGTAGTCAATTTTGGTAATTTTCATCTTATGCTCAATAACTATTATCTAATATCCTTTTTTCCGATCAAACTACTTCCTAATGACATTGCCTTCTCAATCTTTTCCTTGTAATATGTCCACTTTGAGCTTAATCTTTTTTAGGTCTCTATTTTGATTTTCAGCATGTCTAGTTCTGAATTCTGTTAATTTGGACCATATCCTAGTATATATATGTCTCATTGCTTTCTCCTTATATAATTAGTGTATCTTCTTTTGTTTCATACTACGATTATATATTAACCGTCTTCCTTTACTTTGTTTGCATGTGAAATCTACCCCCGAGTTCTCATGGACTCTTTCTCCTATCCTTGCATCTTCTTATTGGGCCACAACCCAACTTTCTTCCTACCAAGTGGGCCAGCCATTGGAATCAAGGCACTGGTCTCCGAAACATTGATGAACAAAAATTGGAGTTGATATACGATATTGTATGCACTAGTATATATACATGCTGCATATTCTATAAATTATCTATTTGTATGTCATTTTCCCTTTGTGGATTACCTTTTCACAGGTTACCTAATGCCATATAATGCTTACATGTAAGTGTTATCCGCTTCAGAGCACCCTTGTTTATTGTTATATGTTTTCATAGGACCTTTTTCTTACATGTTATTTATTGCACTGGTTACTTTCAACATGTCACTTGCCCATATTGTGTGGGTACTGCATGCTAATTGTCATATGCTATGTGCAAAATTAGTGCTCGTGGGTTATATGACTCGCATATCACTTGTTTACATGTCAAATGCATCATAAACCATTTCTATGTATATTACATGCCTCATAGCCTACTTGCTTAAACATTTGTGCCTTATAGCTTTTCTAGCCATGTGTCATGTGTTCACTTGCTCATATTTCATAAGTGTACTTATTGACATGTTAGGTCACCAATCCATGAGATATAACGCACTTGATCAATGTGATTTGTGTTCCATAGTTCAAATTTCATATAGTTTACTTGCTTACATATTATATATTTTGTAGCTTTAGTAATCATGCATCATGTGCTCATCTAGTCCATTTCCTACATTCCTTATAGTTCATTCGCTCACACGCTACCCTATGAACCATATGCGTGCGTACACCATATATTTCTATAGCTTAATGCCCATATAGTATGTGCTCCCTTTTGTGCTAATTTTCTTACGTGTCATACCCAATGTGACTTATTTATTTGTACAGTGCCCCTCTGTGATTATTGACTTGAGTTTTGAACATTTTGGGAAAACATTTCCTTATATCATTATGTAGTGAAGATTTTGACTAGAAAAGGTTGGGCATATATGTAAATGTTATCACAAGCATAGATAAATAACTTATCATAATGCCTTATTCGAAGGTGCGACAAACTTTAGAGTTTATATTAACAGCTATGTGTTCTTATAAGTCTCACATCTGAAAAGCGTCATGAGATAAAAGAGAAGGGAAAGTAGAGCCCCGATAGGTTAGGCCTATGATTTTGTGTTCATTCCATATATGAAAAAATTTGGGAGATACTATAGTTATTCTTGATTGTTAAGGGTTGGAAGCTAAGCTCAAAAGGTTTTATTGTGGAAGGAATAGAATATAACATAAGATACTTGGGAATAGATGATGGTAGAGATCCTAAATGCCCTTCCTCATTCTAAACATAAACATAAGGATTTGAGATCGTATGGTCTCCTTATATGATCATAAATCCTACTCGCAGTTGTTCATTTGATACGTCATTTGCATGTCTTGTATTTAGGTATATTAAAGTCCTTATTTGTATGAATTCTACTTACGTATATTTAGTGAATTACATGGTCAACAAAGGGGTTAATTTGTCATATTATTATTTCATGAACCATATCTATTGAGACGTCATGCTAGACTTGTCTATATGTGTTTTAGGTTAGTCTACGTATTTTGGATAGTCCTATTTACAGAGGGAACCCTTGCAAATCTCCAAATGAAATTCCAAGGTTAAACAAACTATCAGCTTAACCTATCATTCAAAAAGGAATGATCATAAGGGGGGAGGATGTAACACCCCGTATTCTACGTGTACTAGTTCTATTTATATGTCACTTATAAATTGTCTTGTGGTATAGTTATGGACTCGGTTTCCTATGCGACTAGTGACAATAGAATAGGTTTAAAGTGAACTGCCAATAAATTTTGATGCGACCCGATTAAGTTGATGTCGATGGAAGTATTTAAACTTGAGATCATAAGGTGGTATTTGAGTCTAAAGTTTAAATTGACATAGTGTATATAAGTTTTAAGTTAAATAAAAGGTATAAAAGTCTGGGTATGGAATAAGATATTGAGGTGCTTGATTGACTACACTAAGCTAGTAGGTGACAAGTAGGTGCATCACCTACTTTGACATATTGGCCTGCCCAAAGGACCAAGTAGGTGCGTCACCTACTTTGACTTATTGACCAGCCCAAAGGACCAAGTAGGTGCATCACCTACTAAGACTCTTTTGACCATGTTATTTGGCCTAGTGCACTACCACCTACTTGCATCAATCTGGCCTAAGTTGATTAGAAGAATAAGGGGAAAATGGACAGCCAAGGCCCAATCTTTCTCAGCCAACAAGAAATAATTTGAATGGAAAAGTAGGTGCATCACCTACTTAAATGTGTGACCTAAATTAAAGACACATGTTGGCTGCAAATGAAGTACAAGAAAGGTGGCAAAAGGCCCAATTTTATTAAGTCCAAAAAGGCCCAAGTGAAAAGTCCAAGTAGGTGGGTCACCTACTTGACAAATTATGGCCCAAAGTGAGTGAGAAAGTTGGCCAAAGCAGGTCCCTTTAAAAGGGATTGATATCAGCTTTTTCCAACCATTTTTACTTTGACAAAAAATCTGATTTCTAGAGTTTTCTCTCTTCTCTCTCTTAGCTTCATACAACAACCATTAAATACCATTAGGGTTCTTGAATATTAGGGATTTCAAGCTATTGGAAGGTATAATTTAAGACAAGTTAAGGAGGACAACCTTTACCTTGAAAAATCCAAGTCTTAGCAAGTGGTAGTTCTGTCTAGCAAGGTAAGCTACTGCAATTTTCTCCCTCTTGGTGCTTGAGTAAATTAGGACACTTGGTATGTGTTAGTGAGTTGTAAATTGTTACTTTTACATAGTGTAATATTGGGGAGGATGTTCTGGTGATTAGTGCATGTTGGGACAGCCATGGAGGGAAGTCCTCTTTAAATTCAATTATGAGCATTTTTGAGAACTTTAAAAGTAATGTTAGATCTTCAAGTGTTGGTGATTAGAAAACATGATTCATATTGCTTCTGTTACATTATTATGTTTAAGGATTATTTTGTGTATGTTATGATAAGGAATGTGACTGGTTGTGTGGGAAATTTATGGAGACATTAAAGGACTTAAATATTGCAGGGAGTTATGGGGAGGACTTGATACGAAGGTTGTACAATATATAGACGCAATTAAAAGGAAATGGAAGAAAAGAAAATACTGGCTAGATAAATTGCATGCTTACTGCTTGGTTACTATTTGGGTGAGATCAAGTAGCTCAAATTGATTGATTAGCTACTAATACTAGTCATACAACTTATTTTATTGTAGATTAGTAATCTGAAGAGAAGGAGCTTAAGTCATACGTTTTGAATTGTATAGCAAGGTATGTAAGGCTATTCATTTTCCTATTTCTTTGGCATGAATCAAACACTTGCATTACAAAAAGTAAGCTTTCTAAGTTCCCTTGGTAGTGACTGATCCATAGTTGCAGTTCCTACTCCCTAGAGAAGTAAAGTGAGTACTCTAATATGAGTTTGTTACTAAATGTACATGCTTACTCTACCAAGTATTAGCATGCAAGGTTTAAACTTGTTTCATCGTCAAAGTACCCTTGGCACGTATTTTCCTTATATAAATCAAAATGATCCTAGATTACACATGGTACATATGTTTATATGTTGGATATACAATCTGCCCATATCATGCCAACTTGCTTCAATTGTCTATATAGATGTTATCTTTTCACATGTTCATATGTTCCCTTTATTGGTTATTAATACCATCATGTTAGACTATAATGTTACCTCACAAGATCCCTACTTGCTCTATTTTACATTTTATATGTACTTACTTGGTATATGTCTTCGTTCTAAAGTTGAATCTGCCCACGTTCTCCTTTGGTTCCACGTTCATATATACCTTGTATTCGATATTAGTTAGTGATTATTTGACTATCATATAGAGTTCAAATCTCTTGGTTGAATGTTAAATGTCTTTACTTTATATGTGCTTCAATTCGAGATGTCAAAATGCTTACTGAGTCATATAAGCTCCTAAGTATTACACGTTTATGTCACATTTGCTTCCCAGATTATTGTTATTATCGTAAGTCCATATTCATGTGTTTTCTACTACTAGTCCATAGTTCCAAATCTCAATAATGATTATGACCACCAAAATAGCAATCTCAAAAAAATTATGATCAACAAAAGAATAATCTCGAAAGAGTTATGAACATCAAAACAACAACCCCAAAGATTAAAAAAATCTAAGTGAAGCATTTTGTATAATTATGGGTGGAAGCCAAGGGGCAAATGCCTAGCATGGGTCGATCCCAATTGGTATAGAAGTATGACAGCTCAGGGGCGAAAGCCTAGCATGGGCCGATCCCAATTGGTATAAGAGGGTGGCAGCTCAGGGCGAAAGCCTAGCATGGGCGGATCCCAATTTGTGGAATTATGAGGACAACATCCCAGGGGTTAAAATGCCTAGCATGGATTATCCTCTTGCACCGCTGATCAGCTGGTCATTTGTATCATATATATTTATAGATATTATAATGCAATGAAAGGTAAATAAAAGAATGTAACATGCACGATTCCACAAGTATAAGCAAGGATGGTCTCTAATCCTTATATATTGGTATTAGGTTTCACTCTAGCTCTCATTTTATATATGGTTGTATTATGCCTTACATATTCAGTACATTCTTTCGTACCGACGTCCTTTATTGGGGACGCTGCATTTCATGCTGGAGGTACAGGTACTCAACTAGTAGATCTCCCCAATAGAAGCACATGATACTCAGCGGTTGTTGGTGAGCTCCAGGTTGATTCCGGGCTTTGTCGAGTCTTTACTATGCGTATTTCATAGTGGTACAATCATGGATTTCAATATAGGTTTTGTAGACATTGTAAAGATATTATCTGAATTCATAGTTTCACTTGTCACATGTATCTATTCAGCTAGTCAACATGTGTTGTATATGAATCTTCTCATTAGTAGATATATCTGTATAGTAGTAGTTTACTTTCTCATCATAGGTGACTTGTAAAACATGTGTTCATATGGTACTTGTTCGCCTCACCTTGGGTTGGGGTGTGACATAATTGGTATTTAAACGTCTCTTTTTGTGACTTTTTGAGATAGGATGAGCATGTTATGAATTATTTTATGACAACCTTTACAACTCTTTTTGTGACTTTTGATTCGTTAGCGGTTGAAATGTTCAATGCTACTTGTATTTTGAAAAGGAAGTAAGATTTTGAACCATCTCGATTGATTTGCAGGACATTTGTTGTGAGTTGTTGAATAATGCCTTGTGTTTGCTTTTGTCACCTGAACTTACCCAGTTGGTCTTGAAATGTTGGTCTTGATTGAGTTTGGTTGGAGAAATGATCGTAGGCTTTCTTTGATGTTCTTTAAGTGTACTTGGCCTAAAAATCCGACCTTTGCACTAAATAAATCTTTAGTTGTCCACTTTGAGACTAATCTTTTTTAGATCTCTAGTTTGATTTTCAGCATGTCTAGTTCTGATTTCTATTAATTTGGACCATATCCTAGTATATATGTCTCATTGCTTTCTCCTTATATAATTAGTATATCTTCTTTTGTTTCATACTAGTTGGATTATATATCAACCATCTTCCTTTACTTTGTTTACATGTGAAATCTGCCCCCGAGTCCTCATGGACTCTTTCTCCTGTCCTTGCATCTTCTTATTGGGCCACAGAGGCCCAATTTTCTCCCTTCCAAGTCGGCCAACCATTGGAATCAAGGCAATGGTCTCCGAAAAATTGACGAACAGGAATTGGAGCTGATATACGGGATTGTATACACTAGTATACACCTAGTGTATACGAAAATGAGAAAATGGGCATAAAGACCCTAAAATTAAGTTGTTGTTTTTTCCTGTTGGGCCTAAGCCCTTTTATTGCATTTATTATTATCACTTGTTAGTTATTAAGACAGGTGGAAGAATTGGGCCTAAGGCCCAAAAGAAAAACAATTATTTTATGTTAGATTAGGACATGTACCAGTGATTTAAATGGGCCAAAGGCCCAAGTGTAGGTCAAGGCAAACAGAAAACCAAACATAGGCCCAACACCCTCTCTCTCTTTATTTTATCCATTTGTGTGTTTTATGTTAATTGATAATTTGTTAGTTAATTCTATGGTTTTTTTCCTTATTCAATTCCCAAAAAGATGATTTTACCATAACTGTTAAAATTAAATAAGTATATTTTATTTGACTTTAAAACATTTAGTATTTTCTTCTTAAATAACATCCTTATTTCCTTTTCCCTAAGAAAAAATGAGTTCAAAAGTTGTTTACTTTCTCTATTTATTCAAGTGTGCGTATTTTCTTAAGATCATTTAGCCAAATAGTTAATTACCAAATAATTGCATGTCAGCGGCTGTTCTAGGTGCTTTCAAACACTTCCTAGAACATTAATATGAACCCCGAACCTCTTTTATTATTTTCATTTCAACCTTTTGAAAAAGTAGTTTTTTTTTTCTTCTTTAAAAATTAAGTGGAGAATCCTTAAACCTCGTCCGTTTCTCTTTTATTTTTTTAAAAAAAGCAGTCGCCCTTTAGGGTGTAGTTTAAATAACTTGAAAGCTGTTAAGGGGTATTTAAACATTTGTTTATTTAAAATGCTAAAGTAAATTTATCTTCCAAGTTAAAAAAGGATTTGATGTATGTACTCTAGAAAAATTCTAGCCTTAAAGACTTTTTCTACGTGAGACAAAAAATCAAGATGACACACTTTGAGGCAAATCTAGTATAATTTCGTATCTTTTCAAATTTTCATCACTAATATATGTACAATAAGTTACTGTACATCATCATTAGGGATGAACGAAATGTAATTTACATACATGCACTCATGCCTTGAGCCCTAGACGCCTACAACCCACTCCCCTAATGGCCACTACCCACAACCCATTAAAATTAATCCAAAATAAAAATTGAAATCCCTAAGTCATAATGGGTAACCTCTCCACAGTCCGCTCATCTCTGTTATTCGTCATCGTTGTCATGAAATCCCCAAGTGATCCAAGAGCAAGAGGTCTATTGTAATTTAATACACAAGAAATTTTCTTGAAAATTTATAAAACTTTCTCCTAAATTTTTAAAAATCATTTGATTATTGTGTACGTTCTATCAGAGATCGAATCACACTTTTATTTGAAATTTTACAAAGAGTTGAATTTGTTCATAACAACATATCCAATGTGTAATCTCATAAACCCAAAAAAAACTTGTATATATATTTAAACTTGTTTCATCGTTAAAGTACCCTTGGTACACATTCCCCTTATATAAATCAAAGTGATCTTAGATTACACATGGTACATCTGTTTATATGTTGGATATACAATCTGCCCATCTTGCCAACTTGGTTCAATTGTCTATTCCATCATATATGTCATCTTTTCACATGTTCATATGTTCACTTTATTGGTTATTACTCTCATTGTGTTAGACTAAGTGAAGCAATATGTATAATTATGGGTGCAACTCAGGGGTGAAAGCCTAGCATGGGCCGACCCTAATTACTAGAATTATGAGGACAACATTCCAGGGGTTAAAATGCCTAGCATGGGTCATCCTCTTCTAAAAAAAAATGAACATACTTTTTAAAAAGTCAATATATCAAGAAAGTATATTTAAGATACTAATTATATATTGAACCTATAAAAAAGGACATGTGCATGATTTTATAAATTTAGTTTTTTTTTAATATCTTTACGCACATTTAGGAGAGTGAGACTACTCACTCTGTCACGTCTCTGTTGACACTCAATTTTGGATCTCCACAATATAGATTAATCACTGAGCTTCTTAAACTCCAAACGATTTGAAAAAAAATAGTTTTATAAAGTTCAAAATATTTTTCAAGTTACTTTTAATTAATTTTATAATTTTCACATGTTCATATGTTCCCTTTATTGGTTATTACTCCCATTGTGTAGACTATAATGTTACCTCACAAGATCCCTACTTGCTCAATTGTACATTTTATATGTACTTACTTGGAACATGTATCCGTCCTTAAGTGGAATCTGCCCATGTACTCCCTTGGTTCCCATTCATGTATACGTTGTATTTGATATTAGTTAGTGAGTATTTGGATATCATATAAAGTTCAAATCTCTTGGCTGAATGTTAAAATCCTTATTGAGTCATATAAGCTCCTACGTATTACGTTGGTATCACATTTGCTTCCCATGTCATTGTTTAATATTATCGTAAGTCCATATTCATATGTCTTCTACTACTGGTAAAATCTAAACAATTATTATGACCACCAAAACAACAATCTCAAAAGAGTTATGAACATCAAAAGAACAATCTCAAAAGAGTTATGAACATCGAAACAACAATCTCAAAAGAGTTATGAACATCAAAATAACAATATCAAAGATAAAAGAATCTAAGTGAAGCAATCTATATAATTATGTGTGGCAACCCAGAGGCAAATACCTAGCATGGTCGATCCCATTTGGTATAAAAGGGTGGCAGCTCACGGGCAAAAGCCTATCATAGGCCGATCTAAATTGGTATAGAAGAGGTATTCTTGATAAGAATTAGGTTACCAGAATAAACAAGAAAATAATGCGGAAGCAAAATTATAAAGATTAAAGTTGAAAGATATGCGAAATTCAAGAAAAAAATTCCCAATTTCAAGATAAAGTGCTAAGAACCCTAATGATCTTAGTATTCAAAATTAGCGGATTAAGACTAATTATGATACTAATAGAGTTAATTCAAGAACTTAGATCAAAAGTGATCTAGACTCCTATTACGAAGAAATTAGAGACAACAATTAGTATAAGACTAATCACCTTAAAGAATCATTGCTATAAGGTTGTAAGATAAATCCATAGTCACCACACACCTTGTGTAAAGAAGAGAAATCTCTCAAATAATATTAATCATGTCTCTCTAAAATAATAATATCAACCCCTATATATAGGGAAAACCTGTCCCAAATAGAATAGGATTTAAATCCTACTTTATGGAAGCTTTAAAGCAGGAAAACTTTAAACTAGGTAACTTTTAAACTAGGAAACGTTAAACTAGGAAAACAAGAAAACTTTTTAAACTGGGAAAACTTTTAAACTAGGGAACTTTTAAAATAGAAACTTTTGACTTTGAGCGTTCAACTTTTTGGACTCTTTTATTGGGCTTTGTGTGACCCATTCTTCTTTCTTTTGGGCTTGAATTTGGACACCTCTTTCGTGATAAACATATTCTTGATTTTTTATTGAAGCCCGTCAACTTTAGTACAAATAGGCTGACATGGTTACTATCATTCCCCTCTTCTTGAAAACAATTCATCCTAGAATTTAAATCTCTCAAAATCAAGATGACATGCATAAGAAAATAATATCCATTACTCGAAAGCAACAATGGTAGGAACAAAACAACATTGTGACCATGTGTCCACTTAACCCAATTAATCCTAGCATGTATAAATACACCCTTATAAAGCATGTGAACATGATCATCCCAATATAAAATTCTCCTACTTATATAAACACAACGACCTCCTTGTGTAGATGCCATTGTGAATGATACATGCAACTTCAATTTAGCTCTATCAATAAAGCACTTCAATGGGAATGACAAAGACAATATAAAATTCCTATCAAATTGTACACTTTTGTGATATAGCCAAGCATCTTCAATTAAACCTCCCAAATATTCTTCCATATAACTACTATTCACCTATTCTTCAACATATACTGTATCTAAATAAGCATTGAAGTGTTCATAATCATGTAGCTTATCATCACTAGTAGCAAACACCCTTTTCAACTCACAATAATCAACCACTTTAAGATTAAGTACATCCAATGACTTTGATTTTTCAATGCATACTTTCCCATGAGTATCTACAAGAAAGTCAAAACAACTATAAGAGTAAGTAGGAATGCTAGAGTTAGAATAAGAAATATCCTCACTCAAACTCTCTTGTTTTTCTCTCTCGACCTTACAATCTTCCTTTTCTGTTTTGCTCTCTTTGTCATCTCTATTTTCTTTTCTCTCATTCTCACTTTTTTCCTCACTTGACATCTCATTTTCTTCACACAGCACGGCCTCTCCAAATCCTTTCTTGGAATGTCAAAAATTAAGGTCGAAACTATGGAAATGATAGACTTGGGCCCTATGTTCCACCTGGGAACATTGATTTTGGAACAAAAAAAAGAAGGCATGTTGATCGTCTAATCCATCGGGCAAGTCGCCGAATGGCTATTATCTCGCCTAAAGTTCCAGTGTGTCAAGCCTTGAAGGAGAAAATCAAGTCAGCAAGAGAATGGAGCAGTTGGCATGTCGCCGAACAGTTTCGCGATGCAATGTTTGATTGTCCAAAGTTACAGAACTTAATGATGTTGAAGGCTAAAGCAAAAAGATAATGGAATTGACCAAAGGGCGGACCATCGAGTTCATCAGCGATCCCAACTTACTACGCCGAATGGTCCTTCATAGCATATTTTTGGAGACTATAAATACATATCTATCTGTCTATCTATCTATCTATCTTTTTAATCCATTTTCATAATAGAAAGTATTTTTTTTATTAGTTTTTAAGTTTGGAATGCTTGGTTTTGAGACAAACTTTCCTTAGCTTTGAAGCATTGAAGTTTTTCATTTTTGAGAAATTGGAAGTGGGTCTTTGAGATTCATCAATTTGGACCTTTGTAAGCATGAAATTAATCTTACCCAGTTGGTGGAAATACAATTTGGTAACGATTTCTATCTCTTTATGATGTCTAGCTAAAACCCCAATTCTTGGGGTGTGATTATGTGATTATGGGTTTATTTAGCTTATGGGTATTGCTAATTGATAGTGTAAATGTTGTTTAGAAGTGATTTCAAACAATAATATTTGTTTAATTTAAAGGGTAGTAGTTGCAAATGCAACTCTACCTTGGTGTTTTTGGCTTGCTCGGAGAGAGGTTTTAAAATCAAGATTACTGAATTGATGGTTTGTGGGTATTGGGTTGTCATGGGTTCAGCTCGAGAGAGTGAATCCTAAATTCTTTTCCACACATTTAGCTCGAGAGAGTGAATGGACTAAAGTGTAGGCTGATCTTAATTGCTTCTTGTTGGTGTTCGAGAGAAACCATCTTGATTCAGGGTAAATTGTTCGAGAGAAAGTTTATCCCCACTAAATTCTATCTTATTCACTGATTTACAACTATTTACTAACATTTGCAATTACCTATTTGTCTACCTTAGCCTATAATCCAATTAAATCCTAAGCACTTGTCTCATTACTTGTTAATTCGTGTTATTTGTTGTTGTTGTAATTGATAGTTAAAACTAAAACCCCCTTATTTGACACTTCTATCAACCCTTAATTTGAATTATGTTTTTATTCATAAATATCTATTCCTATGATTGACTTGACATATTCATACTCTGTTATTGAATCTTAAACACGTATCACTCCTTACGGGATTTGACCCCAACTCATTTAGTTGGGTTATTATACTGATTAACGACAGTTGACGCTTAAAATTGGATGAAGTATCTTTGAAATGTTAAATTAATTAAAATGGTGCCGCTGTCAGGGAGTGGTGTTGGTTACCTCTCTCTTTTGACAATGATGATTCTTAGGGATAACATCCTAAGTTTTAGGCAATAGAGGGTGAGTCAATCCATGAGTTGTGGCTGAGATTTAAGTCACTATTGCTATAGTGCTCAGCTCATGGAATCTAAGATAACATGCTATTGGACTACTTCGTTAGAGGTCTTGGTCCGAAAAATAGAGGAGTGGAAGACCAAATGTCTTTGGAGGGTCTTTCACGACTACCCTATGCAATAACATCCTAGCTCCTTGATCATATGGCCAAGACCAACAAGGAGACTGAGAAGGACTAGATTTTGGCCACACTATTAACTCAGCTGGATCTAGTGGCCAAAAAGATAATAGAATTGGAAGCACCGAACATAAAGAAAGACCAGTACATTCCCCCTCACGAGCGTATAAAGCTTAAGGTGTACGTGGGTGGACAAATAGAAGAGATACTCTCTCTTATTCTTCACAAAGTTGAAGATCATGACAAATTGTTGAATGAGATAAAAGAGAATGTCTCACTACTGAATGAGATGGCTTCTTCCCATTCCATATATGTTCAGCTGTTGGAGACCTAAATGGGTCATGTGTTGTCTCATCTCTACCCCACAATCAAGAATGAGTGGGGAAGTTGTGCCACAACATTAACTAAGGTGCTTCTTGGGAGGCAACCCTAGTGTTTATCATTTCACTTTTGTTTTAGAAATAATTGTGTGCTGATTTTGCAGGTTGAAGTTGTAGAATGTATTTGAAAAGAGAAGATTGGCAAGAAAAAGTCCAGTCCACGATTTGCTGAAGAGGTCAGTGAGCCTGACTTGAACCACCGTTGGAATCAAGACATTTCTAAATTGGAGTTTGTAAAACTCAGCGAGCCCAGGAGCAACTTGGCGAATCACGACCTAGTCCACCATTTGGACTCCCACATTAACTGGAGGTCTTGTAAAACTCGGCAAGCAAACCTTATGTCGCCGAATGGGTGAGAACTGGATGGTCTTTAAAGGCCAAAGATTTAAACTTTCAAACTCTTTCACTTTTCCTTACTTTTGAACTTCCTAAACTCACACCCACACAATATTTACCAAATTTCTTGTGTTTTTATCACATTTTAGTCGTCTAGTTTATGTTTGGAGTTGTATTTCTTTGCCGCTAGCATTTCAATGTATTTATTCGGCATCTAAGGTTGGTTTTTTGAACCCACCCCAAATTCATTTTTAGTGATTTGTACTCATTTGCAATTGATTTTTATCTTAGTGATGTGTGATGGGCCTCTCTTTGATCATAATTGTATATGTGTGTGCCTATTTTAATTTGAATATCATGCCCATAATGCATATATTGTTGAATTCCTGAGTTTTTGTGATTTAAAATTGATTAAAATTGCGGGGTTGTGCTTGCATGTTGTTGGGTCTAGTCGGGTGAAGTTTAAGTAACCCGCATTTGTGCCAAATGATGTAATTTTCCCAATGATGGAGCGGTTGACGTCATTCTTAAGGGCAAAAGTCGTCAAATGGCCAAATTTGGCCAAACTGGGGAAAGTCTGAGTATCCCAGGGGAATGGGTGTAATGGGTCTTAGCTTAATTGTAAGAGTGCATGTTTGATTTTATTTTCGGGGGTTGCAGGTTTGAATGTGGAAGTTGTGGTTGAAAGTAGGCATGTTGGGCTATTTGGCGAGCTGGGTCGAGCTCACCAAACCACTCAACGGTTCACCGAAGTCCTTCTTATCACCTCTAATTTCTTGCTTAAGCTTGAAAAAAATTCTGTAACTTTCGGCGAGAAGCTTGAGTTCACCGAGTGCACTCGGAGACTTGCCTAAGGTCCTCTTTGATCACCCTTTGTCTGCGCCCGTAATCCTAAAAAGCATGGTAACTTTCGGCGGGCTAGTCTTTGCTCGCTGAATGTTGTCGGTGATTCGCCAAAAGGCCTTTTACATCGCCGACATGCCAATTTTTCTTGATATTTTTTGAGTCAATCCTTTCGGCGAGCCTGATCTAGCTCGCCAAAGAGATTCAGCAACTCGCCTACTGGTTTGGCGAGTCTTTCTACAATTGTTTTCATCTGTGCTTTTGCCTAAATTATTCCTAAATTTTGTTGATGTTTTACAAATATGGAAAGGACAAATCTTGACATGCCACCCTGAAAAAGAGCAAAGGGCATTACGATAGATGAAAGAGGAGCCAAACCTTCTAAAAAGGGAAGGTAAAAGCCTCCAAATGGAGGCAAGGGCAAAGGAAAAAGGGTCGTATCTGAGGCTCCGGAGCATAACTTCGATACTCAGGGCTCCCATACCGCATTATCTGAGAAGGAGAATGACTAGCCCTTACAGTCTCAACGGGCTGAGATCCATGCTAGATCTCTCCTTAACTCAGCTAAAGTCCCTTCAGCTTCCACGCCAACAGATTTAATGCCAGCTCTGGTACCTCCTGTAGCTCCACTACCACCAGTGGTTCCTCCTCCACGGCTACCTAACAGACTAAAAATCGATGGGTTGTGAAGGATTAGAGGGCAGATACTCCGGGGTGAGGGAGACACTCCAATACCATCGTTTTGGGTAGTTCACCACACCCCGAGCCCCATATATCCCTACATGGGTCTGGGAGTTCTACTCTGCATATAGTGACTTGGTTCCTAAAATCAAGAAGAAGGCTAGTGAGTTCGGATCGATGGGGTCCATTATGGTATAGGGACAGTAGTGCATGTAGCCATTATCACATCATCGCGGTACTTGACAGGGGGTCAGACTTTGACTACCCCAACCTGGATACCACTACCGCATCATTGGATAAGCTCAAGGGCTGGCTGGCGCCCCTAATCTCAAACACCACCCCGAGGTGGATAGAGGTAGGAGTCCCGATCGAAAATAGCCACTTTAGTGTAGTTGCACATTATTGGTTTGAATTGATCAACAACTCTATTATGCCCTCCCAAAATGAGTCCGTTCTCTATCATCCTAAGGTGGCCTGCCTTGGGTCGATTAACTCTAAGAAGAGCATTGACACGGGGCTTATTATTGAGCAAGAGATGGCAATGAGGGCTAAACAGAGGCAGACCTCACTTACATTCATGGTGCTGATCGCAGAGTTGTGCCGACATGCTGGAGTCCCCAGGATTAGCTAGAGATATTGAAGTTACTCTCTCGTCCTCCACAGATATCAGGAATATAGAGGCTGAATACACTCGAGAGGAGGCTGACAAGAGGTGAGCAGCTCTGGTAGATACATCTCCGAAGATGGATATCGATTCTATACCTGCAGAGGCATCTTTACCTACTCCGGCCTCCAGGCCTTCAGGTACATCTGATCTGACTTCTTCTTCTTATTCTTCATAGGCTGCGAGTGCCTCTACCACTGCCCAACCCACTAGGATCACTCAGGCTATCATCCTGAAGATGAGGCACCTGACCCATTCAGCTGATGTGAAGGTAACCCGACTTTAGAGATCTATCTCATGGATGATCGAGAGTGTCATCCTTTTTGCACTTAACCCCTTTCGAACTGCCATTGACACTCTCACTGAGAGAGTTGAGGTTTGTGAGAGCAGACATGGGGAGACCTTCGAGGTAATGACTTTGAAAGCCGAAGTTGAGGATTTGAGGAAGGACATGGACTATCTAAAGTCTATTGAATTTACTACTACAGGCCGCTGATGATGTTGATGCCCAGAGACATCTGATATTCCTTCGGCTCCCACAAGATATGTACATAAGGATAGCACAACAGCTCATGACTCGGAGGTAGAGACTGACAAGGATTAGATAGAGGTGAGGGAGAAGAGCATATATGGAGATTGGCTAGATCTAAAGTAGATGATTGTACAGTCGGTGATCCAGACATCACTGATAGAGACGTCCATGGCAGCTCCTACTGGACCCACTACTTCTGAGGTGACTTCGGGCATTGATGCCCTGATAGACGGAGCGACTATTTAGACATGATCCCTTTTTACCTACCTCCCTGTCTTATTTTTATTGACTTTTGGATATTTTTCTTGCATTTATGGACAAATAGCTTTTGTTTTATGGTGGGGTGAGGCCTACCTTGTGTGACTATTGTTTTGTTCATATATTGGGTTTTTGTACTATTGATTGTGTTTAACACTATATTTTGTGGATGATTGAGCTTGTTGCTCCTTGCTTTAATTGTGAATGATTTTTGGACCCTTTCGAAAAATTGGTGCCACCTCTTGATTGTGTTTGAATGTGGTTGTTCTCTTGCAAAAATTGAGTATCGGTCTGGATCAATACTGATGACTAAAATAGTGCTCATAATTGAACAAAAATGACTGTGCGGCTACGATGAGGCCAAATAAAGTTGCATAGACAATATGTGAACTTTTTGCATCTCATTGTGACTAGCCGGTTATCGAATGATCTCTTGTAATGATCATTGCACACTAGAAAATGTTTGAAGTCTTGTTTGATATTGGTGCCAATACCTTGTGTGATGAGTTTACCATGAACCATGTGTGATGACATTTAGAATTTTCTCCATTGGTCCGGTTGACTAAGTGATGCAATCTCTTGAAATGATCTTAGAGAACTTTAAAGAGTGTGAAACAATTTGACATTATACCTCTTTTGTGGTCAACTTGTGATTGTGTGATCCTGCTTGAACACCCTTTGAGCCTTACCCTTTTTCTTGGAAGAAACTTGATGCAAACTGTGACCTTTCTTTATCCCTTCACCCTTAATCCTCATGATTTGTGGTTTGTATGAATAGTCAACTTAGGCCAAAAGCCTAAGCCTAAGTTGGGGGTGTGGTAAAAAGAGAAGGTAAATCAAGAAGTCCCTCATTTGATCCATGATTTTGAGACAGATGGAACCCCCCTCCCCCAATACAAAAAAAAGAAAAGAAAAGAAATAAAAGAAAAAGAAAAAGAATAAAAGAGTTTGAAATAAAGTGCAAAAGAAAACGGGGTGTCCGGTAGTCCATGGAAAGTGAATAATGGGGTGGCTTTTGAGCATGAATGAGAATGATGAAGAAAAGGGAAGAAAGTGTTGTTCATACTACATTTCATGATAATTGCAACCACTGAGCCTAAATGACCATACCTTTACACTAAGCCCCGTTACAAGCCTTGAAAAAATCTTTTTGATCTTGAGTGAGCTGACATAAGAGTTGATTGGAAAATAACAACAAACCTATGGGTAGAGTCATGCATGTGTTCATCTTTGTGAGTGTGAGTGTTGATTGTGATTCTAGAACTATTAATTATTGAACCATTGTGTATGAATATGGAATAATTCTTTCTGTGAGGGTATTTGAGTATCTTTGTTGAGCTTGAACTTGCATTTGAAGCAAGTATTGTGAACTTGAGAATCTTTGATAATGGTGAGTCACAACTTGAATATTTGACTGCACAATTGATCCTTACATAAGTTGATTTTTTTGTGTGCATTCATGATTGAGTCTTGTGTAGCACTTTTTGACATATCCTTTTTGAACTGCTGAACTTGAGTTTTATTGAGGACAAGCAAAAGTTTAAGTTGGGGGTGTTGATGAGTCCACGATTTGGACTCATTTAGGGCTTTATTTGGATAGATTTAGTGTCCTCAAATGCCTATTTTGTGCCAATAATTAATGAAAAATCCTTGATTTCTAGGTATATGGATTGAGGAACAAAGCATGGACACTAATGAGCAAAAAGGAACAAGGCAGTTGAAAGAATGAAGAAAAGAAGGCATGTTCATCGCCTAATCCATTGGCCGAGTTGCCGAATGCTTATTATCTCACCTAAAGCCTTGAAGGAGAAAATCAAGTCGGTGAGAGAAAGGAGTAGTTGGCTTGTTGGCCAAAAAGTTCCGCGATGCAGTGTTGGATCGCCTAAGTTATAGAACTTGAGGATGCTGAAGGCCAAAGGAAAAAGGCGATGGAATTGACCAAAGGGTAGATCGCTGAGTTGATTGGCGATCCCGACTTACTGTGTCGAATGGTCCTTATCAGCATATTTTTGGCGACTATAAATACATATCTATCCATCTATCTTTTTAATCAGTTTTCATACTAGAGAATTTTTTTTAATAGTTTTTGAGTTTGGAACTTTGAGTTTTGAGACAAACTTTTCCTTAGCTTTGAAGAATTGAAGTTTTCAATTTTTGAGAAATTGGAAGTGGGTCTTTGAGATCCTTTAATTTGGACCTTTGTAAAGACGAAATTAATCTTACCAAGTTGATGGAAACACAATTTGGTAACGATTTCTATTTTTTTATGATGTCTAGCTAAAACCCTAATTCTTGGGGTGTGATTATGTGATTATGGGTTGATTTAGCTTATGGGTATTGCTAATTGATAGTTTAAATGAAGTTTAGAAGTGATTTTAATCAGTAATTGTTGTTTAATTTAAAGGGCTGTAGTTGCAAATATAACTCTACCTTTGTGTTTTTGGCTTGCTCGAGAGAGAGATTTTAAAACCAAGATTACTGAATTAATTGTATGTGGATATTGGGTTTTCATGGGTTCAGCTCAAGAGTGAATCCTAAATCCTTTTCCACACATTCAGCTCGAGAGACTGAATGGACTAAACCATAGGTTGTTCTTAATTGCTGCTTGTTGATGTTCGAGACAAACCAACTAGATTTGTGGTAAATTATTCGAGAGAAAGTTTAACCCCACTAAAGTCTAGCTTATTCACTGATTTACAACTATTTACTAACGATTGCAATTACCTATTGGTCTACCTTAGCCTATAATCCAATCACATCCCAAGAACCCATCTCATTACTTATTAATTCGTGTTATTTGTTGTTGTTGTTGTAGCTAATAGGTAAAACCAAAACCCCCTTATTTGACACTTGTGTCAACCCTTAATTTGAATTATTTTTTTATTTGTAAATATCTATTCCTATGACTGACTTGAAAATATTCATACTTTGCTATTAATCTTAAACACGTACCACTCCCTGTGGGATTTGACTCCAACTCATTTAGTTGAGTTATTATACTGATTAATGACCGTTGACACTTAGAATCGGATGAAGTGTCTTTGAAATGTTATTAATCAATAGACATTGTATGGCTGTTACTACTCACGGGGGTAAGCAGACCGTTGATCCGCCTATGCCGTTTGAGGTTGAAATTATGGTAGACCAGGATGATTTTGAGATAGAGGTTACTGGAGGGTCTAAAAATGCTATTATGAAAGAAGCGGAGGTGCCCAGAAAGTTGTTCCTATTCTTAGACCTCTACCAATATTCCCTCAGAGATTGGTGAAGAAGACTGAAGAAGGGAAATATCATAGGTTCATTACTATGTTGAAACAACTTTCCATCAATGTACCGTTGATAGAAGCTTTGGAGCAAATGCATGGGTATGCAAAGTTTATGAAATATTTGGTGACCAAATAGAGGGCCGTGAGTTTTGAGAATGATTACAAGTTACAACATTGTAGTGCCATTGCTACTAGATCGCTTGTGAAAAAGAAAGAGGATCCTAGAGCTGTCACTATACCTTGTACTGTTGGGGTTATGCACTTTGTGAAGGCTTTGTGTGATTTGGGTACTAGCATTAGCTTAATGCCTTTGTCCATTTATAAAAAGTTGGGTTTAGGGGCCCCGAAAACAACTGCGATGCGTTTGCTCATGGCTGATCGAACTATGATGATGCCTATTAGAGTGCTCCAAGATATTCTTGTGAAAGTGGATTCATTCTTCTTTCCTGGTAACTTTGTGATACTTGACTGTGAGGTTGATTTTGAGGTCCCCATCATTTTATGGAGACAATTCCTTGCTACTGAGTGTGGCTTAGTCGATATGGAGAGAGGGTTGATGAATTTTGATTGAATAATGAGGAGGTTACTTTTAACATTTGTAGGTCTATGAAGTAGGAAAGTGATCTGAAAGAAGTTTCTCTGGAAAATCATATTGAAGTGTCTATCAAATTGAGGTAGGGTAGGGTGATGGTATTGAAGACAATGATAAATTGGTCGCTGCACTTGATAGGTTTGAATTCTACTCCAAGCCAAAATATTGGAGTTAAACATGAAGAATCGTGAGTCACCGCCGGCAAAACCGTCTGAAGATAAGCCTCAAAAACAAAAACTCAAGGCTCTACCACCCCACTTGAGGTATCATTTCTTGGGAAAGGATAGCACTTTTCCGGTAATCTGTCATGCCTCAAATCCCATTAAGACGGACAGGCACCCGATGCCCTAAAGGCCCGAGAGAACTAACATGTAACATGTGCTTACTATGCATATAACTATGACAATTTTGTGACAAGTATAGGATGCAGCGATACGAACCAAAATAAGTAGACCCAAAACCTATATACAAGACTTGGCGGTTGAGGCCACAACTTGTTAAGACTCAACTGAACTATATACATAAGTCTACAAAGCCACTAAAAGATACAAAAACTTAGAGTAGGTCGGGAAAGACCCCGCCTTACCCTTAAGTACGATACAATACAAAAATGAATCTACCAAGGACTTAGTAAAGCTCCGAATCAACCTGGAGCTCACCAAAAGTAGCTGAGTGTCATGTGCTCCTATTGAGGAGATCTACTAGCTAGAGTACATGTGCCTGTAACATGAAATGCAGTGTCCCCCGCGAGGGACGTCAGTACAAAAAAATGTATTGAATATGTAAGGCTATAAAATATATAAAATAAGAGTTCAAATGAAACAAAGTATCAATATATGTGTGCATAAATCAAAACAGAAGACCACCTTTGTTAACTTTTGTGGGATCATGTATGCTACATTCTTGTCTTTACCTTTCTTTGTGTTAAGATCTTTATAAGGCATGTGATACGAATGACCAGCTGATCAGTGGTAGAAGAGGATGACCTATGCTAGGCATTTTAACCCCTGGGATGTGGTCCTCATATTTACACAAATTGGGATCGCCCATGCTAGGATTTCGCCCTTGAGCTGCCACCCTTTAATACCATTTGGGATCGACCCATGCTAGGCTTTCGCCCCTGAGCTACCACCCTTATATACCAATTGGGATTGATCCATGCTAGGCATTTGCCCCTAGGCCATCACCAATAACTATATAGATTGCTTCACTTAGATTCTTTAATCTTTGATATTGTTGTTTTGGTGGTCATAATCATTTTTGAGATTTGGAAATATGGACCAGTAGTAGAAGTCATGAAAATAATACTTCAAGGAAGTAACAATGATATAAGGGGCTATGTAACATCAATGCATTACTTGTGAGCTTAAATGACACAATTGGCTTCAACTTACTAAGAGGAGAATTCACCAAACTTGCTTTTGCAAATACCAATTCTATACCAGCACTTAGGAGGGTAATTACACAACTATAGAGTACTGAACATATAATGGAATAATTCTATACCTTAAGGAGAGAGAAAAATATTGTTAGCTATTTGGAGATCGTACGCTACCACTATGTTTCCTTAACTAGGAATAGAACTTAGGAAATTCTCACTCAAACTCATATATAAAGAGGAAGAAAATGGAGCAGTCACCTAACCTCAATTCCTGCAACTTCTCCTATAACAGGAATTCCTCTAGAACTTCAACTTCCTTCACACTTAAACCAAAGAAGAAGAGAAAAGTATCTCAATAATTAAGGAAAGTGAGCAGTAGCTTGTGGGAACTTCTGCATGAATAACATGTTTTCCAGTCTTCCATGGGAGAATTAAGCTAAATCCATAAGTGTTTATCTTACCTTGGTTTGCAGATATGAGGGTTTCTTCAAGAACCCTAGAAGGAACTTTAAGGCTGTTGTTTTAATCCTTAAGAGAAAAGAGAGAGAGAGCTGGAGTTAATTCTTAGTATTGTGTGTTAAAAATGGGTGAGAATAGCAGTAATATATGTTATATTGAGCTTTCTTCACCTTTAAGACTACCCTCTAGAACCTCCCTTTTTGGTCCATTTTCAGCCACTAATTGGTCAAGTAGGTGATGCACCTGCTTATGTACATCAAGCAACTCAAAATGTCAAACTAGGTGATGCACCTACTTGCTTTCACTTGGGCTTAAATATATTGGGCCTTGGTAGATTTGGCTGTTGGGCTTTAATTTCATTTTCGCTTTATTTAACTTAGTTTGGGCCTCAAGTGAGTCCATTAGCATAGGCCCAAATCTGAAACATAAACCTTGGCCTTTTTAACTAGATCCATATAGCTCAAGTAGGTGATACACTTACTTGGTCCTTTGGACTGGTCAATAAGTGAAAGTTGGTGATGTACCTAGTTGTCACCTACTAGCTTAGTTTAAGTAAAGCAAGCAACTCACTTATTTTAGTCCATTTTCTAAATATTAATCATTTTTGCTTTAACTTAGCACTTAAATTTAAACTTTAAGCTCAATTACCACCTTACTATCTTGAGTTTAAATACTTTCGTTGGAGTTAACTTGTAGTACGCATGCTGAAACGTGCAAGGCTGATATATCACCTTTCGAGCTAGTTTAAACCGACGCTAATCATATAAGAAACATGGTCCCTCACCTATACTATGAGTTTATGTCAAGTATCACAAGAATAGAACAAACATATGCATAATATGGGTTGTTACATAATCATTGCTGCGGATCTGAGTGTTGAGAAAGTTGAGGCCATGATTTCTGTATTGAAGAGGTTCAGAAGGGCTACTAGGTGGAATATTGCGGATATTATTCATATCCCACCAGGCATTTGTTCTTATCAAGACCAACTCATGTGGGACAGTAAGCCAAGCATTGAGCACCAGAGGAGAATAAATCCCCCTATGCAAGAGGTTGTGAAGAAGGAGATCATCAAGTGGTTGGATGCCGGAGTCATCTACCCCATTGCCGATAATAGTTGGGTTTGCCCTGTTCAGTGTGTGCCCAAGAAATGGGGAGTCACCATGGTTCCAAATGCTAAGAATGATCTTGCTCCAATGAGACCAGTAATTGGGTGGAGAGTGTGCATGGACTACTGCAAGTTAAATGCATGGACAGAGAAGGATCACTTTCCTATGCCGTTCATGGATCAGATGTTGCATCGTCTTGCTGGAAATGTTTGGTACTATTTTATAGATAGGTATTCGGGCTACAATCAGATTTTCATAGCTCCGAAAGACCAAGATAAGACCACCTTCACTTGTCCTTATGGGACTTTTGCTTTCAAAAGAATGCCATTTAGATTGTGTAATGCTCCAACGACTTTCCACTGGTGTATGATGTCTATCTTCTTAGATATGGTTGAGGACACTATTGAGGTATTTATGGATGACTTCTTGGTGGTTGGTGACTTGTTCGATGGTTGTTTGATGAATCTGGCCAAGGTACTAAAGAGGTATGAAGAGTGTAATTTGGTGCTTAATTGGGAAAAATGCCACTTCATGGTCAAAAAAGATATAGTGCTGGGTCATCGAATTTCACATAAAGGTATAGATGTTGATCGAGCCAAACTTGAGGTTATAGAAAATCTTCCACCACCCATCTGTGTAAAGGGTGTTAGGAGTTTTCTTGGGCATGCAGGCTTTTATCGAAGGTTTATCAAGGATTTCTCTAAAATTGCACACCCATTGTGCAAATTGCTCGAAAAGTAGTGCAAGTTTGTTTGATGATGCTTGTTTGAGAGCATTTGGAATGTTGAAGGCCAAGTTAACTTCCGCACCGATTATTATTTCATCGGATAGGGGATAGCTGTTCAAGGCTATGTGTGATACAAGTGGGGTGGCACTTGGAGTGATGTTAGGATAAAGGCGTAAAAAGATTCTTCACCCGATATACTATGTAAGTAATGCTTTGAATGTGGCGCAAAAGAATTACACGGTGACTGAACATGAGCTACTTTCTGTGGTTTTTGCATTTGAAAAGTTTAGATCGTACTTGCTTGGTTCTAAGGTCATAGTGCACACTGACCATTCTACATTGAGGTATCTAATGGAGAAAAAAGATGCAAAACCAAGGTTGATTAGATGGGTGTTGTTGCTACAAGAGTTTGAGTTTGACGTGAAAGACAGAAAGGGGACAGAAAATTAGGTTGCGGATCATTTGTCCATATTAGAGGAGGAGGCTATGAACTAGTTTGATGATGGTATTGAGATTAATGATGAGTTCCTTGATGAACAAGTATTGGCTTCTTCTTATGATTTTATCCCTTGGTTCGCTGATTTTGCTAATTATCGCCCTTGAGCTGCCACCCATCTATATCAATTGGGATCGGCCCATGCTAGTCTTTCGCCCCTAAGCTGCCACCCTCAATTATACAGATTGCTTCACTTAGATTCTCTAATCTTTGAGATTGTTGTTTTGGTGGTCATTATCATTTTTTGAGATTTGGAAATATGGACCAATTGTAGAAGACATGAAAATAATCTTCAAGGCTACTACAATGACATGAGGAGCTTAAATGACACAATTGACTTCAGTTGACTAAGATGAGAATTCATGAAGCTTGCCTTTGCAATTACCATTTCTATACTAGCACATAGGAGGATAATTACACAAGTATAAGTAATGAAAGTATAATGAAGTAATTCTACACACTAAGGAGAGGGGGAAAATATTGTTAGCTATTTGAAGATCATACAGTGCCACTATGTTTCCTTTACTAGGAACAGAAATTAGGAAATTCATTCATTGTTATTCATCGTAAATATCAGATTTCATGCTAAGGAATATGGAATCGAAATGCCTTACATACCTTTTTTTTTCTTGACCAATATAACTATCACGATTCAGCCTCCCTTTTTGGTGCTAATCTACAATATAAGTCATGATTAATCTAATGTTAGCAGCTAATCACATTAAGGCCTTCGAAAAATAGTAGCAAAACATATGACGGAAAGTAGGCCCATACAACCCTTACACAAATGGTGAACCACCACATCCTATTGCTATACATTAATACAACTTCATACATCCTTTGCCAAGATACCCAAGTTGTCCCCAACAACATTATACATAAGGCAGCCACTATCAATCCCTAAAAATCTTTCAGCATAATAGGAGAATATTGAACTCACCGCAAACCTGAATTTAAAGAGAGGCAAAAATGGGCAGTAGCCTTACCTTAGTTTCTGGAAATTTATCCTTTAAACTTGTACTTCAAGAACTGAAACTCTCCTTCAAACTTTTACTTGAAAAAGGGGAAAATATTCAAGAACCCTAAGGTATTTTAGGGCTGCTGTATTAATCCAAGAAAGACCAAGAGAGAACTTAATAAATCTGAAATTTTCCAAGTTAAAAATGAAGCAAAAGATCTAATATTTATCCCTTTAAAAAGGAAGTGCATTAGCCAACTTTCTTGGCCAATTTTGGGCCATATATTGTTAAGTAGGTGACCCACCTACTAGGCCTTTTAACTTGGGCCTTTGTGACTTCAACACTTGTGGACCTTGCTATCAGTTCTTATCAATTTGGGCCATAATTAATGCAAGTAGGTGGCAGTGTACTTGGCCCAATTACATGGTCAAAAGAGTCTTAGTTGGTGATGCACCAACTTGATCCTTTGGACTGGTCAATAAGTCAAAGTAGGTGATGTACCTACTTGTCACCTACTAGGTTAGTTAAGTCAAGCAAGCAGCTCACTTATTTAATTCCATTTTCTAAATATTAAACCCTTGTGCTTTAACTTAACACTTAACTTCCAACTTTAAGCTCAATTACCACCTTACTGTCTCGAGTTTAAATACTCCCTGTTAGAGTTAACTTGCAGTACACATGATGAAAAATCTAAGGCATCACATCACCTTCTGATCTAGTTTAAACCAATGCTGATCATATAAGAAACATGGTCCCTCACTTATATTGTAAGGCTATGCCAAGTATCACAAGAATAGAACAAACATATGCATAATACGGGCTGTTACAACCATCATCCTCCAACTCTACAACTAGTGCCCCCCCTCGATTTCAAGGTTTTAGTGGTAATCAGTTTGGGCAAAGAAGTGAAAGCCAAGGTTCACAAATAGTGGTTCATCAACAGCAGGGAAGCCAATTAAGGCCTCCTTGACAACCTTGTAAATAATGTGGAAGGAATCATCTAGGTGCACATAGGTTTGGAGCAGATGTTTGTTTTTGGTGTGGTACACCGAGTCATATGATGAGAAATTGCCCTTATAAGGGTGTGGATGGTGTGGCACAACCTACTAGATCGATTGCTGCATCATCATCATCAGCACCTTCTTTGGGTAGGGGAAAGATGCCTACTGGTCGTGTTAGAGGAGCTAGGGGAGCAGCTAGTTCTAGTGGAGTTCAGAATTGCACATATGCTCTAGGGGATCAACAAAATTTAAAAGCCTCGCCGGATGTGGTTACAGGTAAATTGTCCATCTTTTCACATATTGTATATGCATTAATTGATCTGGGGTCTACACTATCATATGTTACTCCATTGATTGCTGAAAAGTTCTAAAGAACACCATAATTATTAGTGAAGCCATTTGAAGTGGCTACACCGATTGGTGAGTCTATTATAGCTAGAAGGGTTTATCGTAATTGAATTGTAACTGTTTGTGATCGTGACACATTGGCTAGCCTTGTTGAGCTAGAAATGGTAGATTTTGATGTTATAATGGGTATGGATTGGTTAGCTTCTTGTTATGCTATGGTAGATTGCCAAACTAAGATGGTGCATTTCCATTTTCCAAAAGAGGCAGTCCTTGAATGGAAAGGTAATATTGGGGCACCAAGAGGTAAATTTATTCTTAAGGCAAAGAAGATGATGTCCAAAAGGACACATATGTCATCTACTGAGAGTGAAAAATATAGATGCACAACCACCAACTCTTCAATCCATTCCAGTAGTGAATGAGTTCCCTAATGTATTTTCCTGAAGATCTTCTAGGTTTGCCTCTAGAACAAGAAGTAGAGTTTGGTATTGATGTGATTCCAGATACTCAACTATCTCCATTCCTCCGTATAGAATGGCCCCGACAGAATTATGGGAGTTGAAGGAGCAATTAAAAGACTTATTAGAAAAAAGATTCATAAGGCCTTGTATGTCCCCATGGGGAGCACGAGTTTTATTTGTACTAAAGAAAGACGGCTCGTTAAGAATGTGTATCGACTATCAGCATTTGAATAAGGTAACGATTAAGAACAAATATCCCCTCCCTAGAATTGATGATTTGTTGATCAGTTACAAGGTGTTAGGTACTTTTCAAAAATCAACCTGAGATCGGGTTATCACCAAGTGAGGGTCAAAGACAAAAATATACCCAAAACAGCTTTTCGAACACGATATGGTCATTTTGAGTTTTTAGTCATGTCATTCGGGCTAACGAATACACCAAAAACTTTTATGGATTTTATGAATAGAGTTTTCAAGCCATTTTTAGATGTGTTCGTGATAGTATTCATAGATGACATTTTGGTGTATTTAAGATCGGAAGAGGACCATGCTAATCACCTGCGACGAGTTTTACAAATTCTTCATGATTGTAAGCTGTATGAAAGTTATCTAAATGTGAGTTATGGTTAAAATTTGTGGAATTCTTAGGTCATATTGTATCCGATGAAGGAATAAGGGTTGATAACCAGAAGATAGAAGTCGTGAAAAGCGGGCAAAGACCTACAACGCCTACAGATATCCGTAGTTTTCTTAGATTGGCAGGTTATTAAAGAAGGTTCATTGAATGATTCTCTTCTAGCGCTGTACCCTTAACAAAGCTAACACCAAAGAAACCAAGTTTCAGTGGAATGATGAATGTGAAAGAAACTTCCAAGAGTTGAAGAATAAATTAGCTTCTACACTTGTATTGGTACTTCCAGAAGGTAGAGAAGGCTATGTAGTTTATTGCGATGCTTCGGGAGTAGGCTTAGGTTGTGTATTGATGCAGCATGGTAAAGCAATAGCTTATGGTTCAAGGCAGTTGTGGCCACCTGAGGAAAATTATCCAACGGATGATCTAGAGCTAGCAGCAGTTGTGTTTGCTTTGAAGATATGGCGCCATTACTTGTATAGAGTTTATGTTGACATATACACTGATCACAAGAGTTTGCAATATATCTTTAAGCAAAAGGACCTAAATTTGAGGCAACGAAGATGGCTGGAGCTATTAAAAGATTATGACATTGATATCTTGTATCATCCCGATAAAGCCAATATAGTAGCTGATGCTTTAAGCTATAAAATAATGGCAAGCACTTATGGGAAGTCTATGGAAAGACAAGGAATAACTAAGGATCTATGCCAACTAGCTAGCTTGGGGGTTCGCCTTATTGAATCTCCAAACGAAGGGGTTATTGTGCAAAATGCAGCAGAATCCTCATTAGTAGTAGAAGTGAAAGAGAAATAGTACACTGATCCTATTCTATTACATATTAAGGAGAATGTATAGCAGGGTATGACAAAGGCATTTGAGCTTACGCAAGAGGGAGTACTTTGGTGTCAAAACAGATTGTGTGTACCTAACGTAGATGAATTAAGAAAGAGGATTATAATGGAAACACATCATTCAAGATATTCTGTCCATTCGGGGTCAACTAAAATGTATCATGACTTGAAATAAATGTATTGGCGGGGGGGCATGAAGAAGAACATTGCGGAATTCATGGGTCAATGTCCAAATTGTCAGCAAGTAAAAGTAGAGCACCAAAAGCCCGTACAATTCAAACACTTGAGGATATGTTGCGATCTTGTATATTAGACTTCAAAGGTAGTTGGGATGATCATTTGCCATTGATAAAGTTTGCATACAACAATAACTACCATTCAAGTATTAAAATTACACCTTATGAAGCTTTATATGGTAGAAAATGTTGATCCCCAACTGGTTGGTTCGAAACAAGTGAAACTACCTTATTTGGGCTAGACTTTGTTCATCAAGCTATGGAAAAAGTCAAAGTGATACAGTATTGGCTAGAAACAGCTCAAAGTCGACATAAATCATATGCGGATCTTAGAAGGAGAGGACTAGAATTTTCTATAAGGGATTGGGTGTTCTTGAAGGTGTCACCAATGAAAGGGGTAATGAGGTTTGGTAAAAAGGGAAAGTTGAGTCCACGCTATATAGGGCTATATAAGATTATCCGAAGAATTGGCCAAGTTGCGTATAAGTTATAGCTACCTCAAGAGCTTTCAACCGTTCATCCGGTGTTTCATGTCTTAATGCTTTGAAAATGCATAGATGACCCATCTCGTATTACTCCTACTAAAGATGTACAGGTTACGAGAGATCTCACTTATGAAGAAGTACCAATTTCTATTCTGGATAGAAAAGTTAGGAACTTAAGAAATAAAGAAGCAGATTCTATAAAAGTATTATGGAGGAACCAACAAGTAGAAGAAGTTACATGGGAAGCCGAAGAAGCAATGAAATTGAAGTATCCTCGTATCTTCCAGACCAATGAGAAAGATGAAAATGTTGAGTTGAGGCGTTAACAAGTAAGTATAAGTCTATATGTTCAATGTGATTAATAGTAGTACTAAATTTGGCTTGAACTTGTTTGGGATGGATAACCATGCTGACATTCAAGGAGGAATGTTTAAAGAGGGCGGGGGGAGGGGGGAAGGATGTAACAGCCCGTATTGTGCATATGCTTGTTCTATTCTTGTGATATACTTGACATAGCCTTATAGTATAGGTGAGGTACCATATTTCTTATATGATTAGTGTTGGTTTAAACTAGCTCGGAAGGTGATGTGATGCCTTGGACGGTTCAACATGTGTACTGCAAGTTAACTCTAACGGGAGTAATTAAACTCGAGACAGTAAGGTGCAACTTGAGCTTAAAGTTGAAAGTTAAGGGCAAAGTTAAACTAAAAGGGATTAATATTTAGAAAATGTAATAAAATAATTGAGCTACTTGCTTGACTTAACTAATCAAGTAGGTGACAAGTAGGTGCATCACCCACTTTGACTTATTGACCTGTCCAAAGGGCCAAGTAGGTGCATCACCTACTTGAGCTATATGGATCTAGTTAAAAAGGCCAAGGTTTATGGATCAGATTTGGGCCTATGCTAATAGACTCACTTGAGGCCCAAACTAAGTTAAATAAAAGGAAAATAAAATTAAACCCCAGCAGCCAAATCTGCCAAGGCCCAATATATTTAAGCCCAAGTGAAAGCAAGTAGATGCATCACCTAGTTTGACCTTTTGAGCTGCTTGTTGTACATAAGCAGGTGTATCACCTACTTGACCAATTAGTGGCTGAAAATGGACCAAAAATGGGAGGTTCTAGAGGATATTCTTAAAGGTGAAGAAAGCTCAATATAAGATATAATGACTGCTATTCTCACTCATTTTTAACACACAATATTGAGAATTAACTCCAACTCTCTCTCTCTCTCTCTCTTTTCCTTTAAGGATTAGAATATTAGCCTTAAAGTTCCTTCTAGGGTTCTTGAAGAAACCCTCATATCTACAAACCAAGGTAAGAGAAACACTTGTGGATTTAGCTTAATTCTCCAATGGAAGACTAGAGAACATGTTATTCATGCTCAATTATAGTAGAAGACAGAAGTTCCCACAAGCTACTACTCACTTTCCTTAATGATTAAGATACTTTTCTCTTCTTCTTTGGTTTAAGTATGAAGGGAAGTTGAAGTTCTAGAGGAATTCAAGTTATAAGGAGAAGTTGCAGAAATTGAGGTAAGGTGACTGCTCTATTTTCTTCCTCCTTATGTATGAGTTTGAGTGAGGAATTATGGGTGTGATGTCATAAAGAACTCAAGGGGGTGGTGAGTTCAATAATTGGTTGTATGATAAAGAATATTTGAGGCTGTTTTATGTGTATTGTTGTTGGTGCAGCTTGACTAATCTTGGAAAAAGATATATAATGTATGTATTGGGCAGAGAAGGAGGGTGTGGTGATACACATTATTTTAAGAACTGTATGGGCTCATTATCCATCAATGTTAGCTACTGTTTTACGGGGCTCACGATGTGATAATTGCTAATTTTAGTTTATCATGACTTATATTGTAGATTAAAACGTAAAAGGGGAGACTGAGTCGTGATAGTTTTATTGGTCAGAGGATAAGGTATGTAAGGCTATTCGATTCAATATTCTTCGGAATGAAATCTGATACTTGCGATTAATATCAATAAGAGAATTTCCTATGTTCTATTCCTAGTAAAGGAGACATAGTGGCAGCGTACGATATCCAAATAGCTAACAATATTTCCCCCTCTCCTTATTGTATAGAATTACTTCATTATATGTTTAGTACTCTATACTTGTGTAATTGTCCACCTATGTGCAGATATAGAATGGTATTTGCAAAAGCAAGTTTGGTGAATCCTTCTCTTAGTCAGTTGAAGACAATTGTGTCATTTAAGATCACAAATAATGCATTGATGTTACATAGCTCCTTATGTCATTGTTACTGCCTTGAAGTATTATTTTCATGTCTTCTACTACTGGTCCGTAGTTCAGAATCTCAAAAATAATTATGACCACCAAAACAACAATCTCAATTAAAGAATATAAGTGAAGTAATTTGTATAATTGAGGGTGGTAGCTCAGGGGCGAAAGCCTAGCACGAGCTGATCCCAATTGGTATAGAAGGGTGGCAGCTCAGGGGTGAAAGCCTAGCATGGGCCAGTCCCAATTTGTGTAATTATGAGGACTGCATCCCTGGGGTTAAAAAGCCTAGCATGTGTCATCCTCTTCTACCACTGATCAGTTGTTCATTCGTATAACATGTCTTAAAAATATCTTAACACACAAAAAGGTAAAGACAAGAATGTAACATACATGATCCCACAAGAGTTAACAAAGGTGATCTTTTGTTCTGATTTATGCACACATATATTGATACTTGGTTTCATTCGAACTCTTGTTTTATATATGCTGCAGTTCATGTTGCAAGCATATGTACTCTAGCTAATAAACCCCCTCAATAGGAGCATATGACAATCAACTACTTTTGGTGAGCTCCAGGTTGATTCGGAGCTTTACCGGTAGATTTATTTTGGTATTGTGTCGTAGTTAAGGGTTAGGCGGGGTCTGTCTTGACCTACTCTAAGGTTTTCTGTCTTTAGAGGCTTTGTAGACTTATGTATATGGTTCAGTTACATCTTAACAAGTTGTGGCCTTAACGGCCAAGTCTTGTATATAAGTTTTGGGTCTACTATGTTGGTTCGTATCGCTGCATCCTATGTGAACTTGTCACAAAATTGTCATAGTTATATGTATAGTAAGCAGATGTTATATGTTGGTTCTCTCGGGCCTTTAGGGCATTTGGTGCCTGTCCGTCTTAATAGGATTTGAGGTGTGACACATTCACTATAGAATTAACTTTTTCGTATAATTATCTCTCTATGATATCTTTACTCAAACATTAATTGATTTAAAATATTTTCTAAAAAAAAATATATTACATATACAGATAAAAACTTTGATTATTTATGATAATCGTTATTAAGGTCATGCACATATTAAATTTCAAGCATCAATATTTAAGATAAAAATTCTAGTTAAATCTAGTCCATTATTTATGGTCATAACCTTAAAATAAAAGGCTATTGATGACATTTTTTTATTGATATTTTTTTTTCTATTTTGTTAGTCGTAACCAATCTATTGGGAAAGAGGGGCGAAAGATTGCTAGCTTTCTAGGAATTGTTGCGAGAACTCCAGAATTAACACCTCTAGATGCAGATGATTGGAGAAATTTTGAAAATGAGCAAAAGAAGAAATTGGTGGATTTTGTAAGGGTATGAGTTAGTATTATTACTATGTGAACAAACTCAATTTGTACTGATATTATCTTTTATATATTGACTTTTATTTTGCAGAAGTTCTCTTCCAAAATGTGGAGAAGCGTTTGTCTTAAAGTCACTAGGAAATAAATGGAAAGACTACAAGTGTGAAATTAAAGGTGAGTATGTCAAAATATAAGACTAAAGACGCTTTGCTGAAAAATAGATCAAATCGCATATCGAGAGATTAATGGAGTGGTCTAGTCTCTTATTGGCTTTCTGATAAGGCGAAGGTATAAACAAATCTTGAAAACACACCTACTTTCTTATTTTTACTATGTGTTGATTTTAGTTATGCTACATTTTTTTTTTTATAATTTCTAAGATTTAAATATTTCAACAACAGAGGCATACCCAAGCAAATGGAAACAATAGGGCCAATCAAAAGATGCCTCACAGAGGGGGATACAAAAGAATTGCTACATTGATGGATGAGCAGGTAAACATGTGAAACTATAGTACTTTCAAACCTTTTTTGTCACACATATCTGACATCAATTCTATTGCTTAGGCTAAAAATGGAATAGACCTACATGAGCAGAAATTTTCTTATTAACTCATAAAAACGTATGGATGGTAGACCACTAGATGATGATTCTGCCAAGGCTATCGTATGATTTCTTCTTAACTTTATTTTTTAAATCGGGAAACAATTAAAAATAAACATTACAAGTGAATAAGCTAATTTCAAATTGGATTTATTATGTATTTTATGAACAAGACATGATAAATGAAAGGATGAGCAATAATGAAAGATCTACTGACCAACCTCGTCACAATGTTGCTTGGGAAGGTGATGTGTATTCTTATGTGTTGGGAAATGATAAAAGTGAGCATGTTCGTGGTTTAAGACTTGGTCCAACTCCTTCAGTTCTATGGGATAGTAAATCTTTTGTAGAAAGGATTGTTGTGGAAGATTCATCTAATGAGGTTGTACAAAGGTTAGAACAAGAAAATACTGAGTTAAAGGAAAAACAAAATGAAGAAATGGATCTGATGAAACAGAATGATGAGAAGTTGCAAACAGAATTACTCCAAATGAGACAATTCATGCAAAAGTATGCTCCTAATGAATCTCTTTTTCAAGATATCAATGGTACCTCAAATGATTAGGTAACTAAAATTTTTAAGTCTTAAATTTTTTTGATGAAATTTTAATCCTATAAAAGGATTGATAACTAATGTCTTAATACTTATAGGTTCCCGACCATAATAGTAGTCTAGAAGGAGTACAACAATGGTCAAGGATATCTAGTAATGCTGAAATTACTCTAACTCACGACACTACTTATCTTTATCATTTGACACTATTTTTTAAGTTTTTCTGCTTCGTAAAATTTTTGGATTGATGAATTAAACTATTTAAAGTTTACTTCTTACTTCCTTAATTCAGTGAATTCTCTTCCTTTATTTTGATGAATAGATTTCCAAATATAGTAAATATTGGTAGATTTCCAAGTTCTCTGGTAAGAGCTCTAACAATGGTTGATTTCATTACTAGTGTTTCTTGTCTTTGTTTTTTATAAATCTATCCGAACTCGCATTTTGTAGTAGTAGTTCTTCTACAAGTATAGACTATAGACTCTCAAAAAATGTTATAAACTCTTGTCTCTGTTCCAGTAAGGCAAAGATGAATTAAATAAACTACCGAGCAGCTTGTTAGAAGTACCATCAAGACTAAAGTTGTCTCTCGAGCCACATAGACCAAAGTTGGCAGTCTTACCCCGTCAATTTCCTTTGTCTCTTCATCTTTGCTATCCATTAGTATGTAGTACGTGAAAAAAAAAAACAGACATATAAGATATCAAATATGTAGAATTGCATTTATTCTACCCATAATGTGATAGTCAGCAGTATAACTACCTTTAACGAAAAGAGGATTCAAACATTCAATCGATTCCCCTTTATTGGAAAATTATTTAAAAAATTATGTATATATAAATTGTTGAAAATCTCTAAACATATGAAACGAGTACATAGCCTAACTTGAACCAATATTTTTGTTACTTTTCTGCACCTGCAAGATAGCAACATTGTTTGTCATCTGATTTTGTTACTTTTCTGTACTTGCATTGTTCTAATTTTTATTGATCTGAGACTGTCCCAACTTTGCATACAATATCAATTTTGTTTGTCATCTTCTCGTATAATCTCTACAATGTTAAGAAAAGACATTATTGGCTATCAAAATTCGTATATATACCTCATCATATATGCTTGATATTCAACAATTTGGATCAATAAGTTTTGATAAACAAAATGAATTCTTTAAAGAATAGGCAAATCCTGAAATAAAAGTATTTTATGAACACCAGAGTTTAAAAAAGAAAGACAGACTTTTGGCACATAACAAAAGCATCTTCAGTAATGCAAAGATAAAATATATAGCTAGCTACACCACCCTTTGCGACTTGTTAGAAGTAATGACATTTCTAGTTAGCTATCTTTGTTCGATGATGAACCTTTCTTTTTTCTATGTTATGGGCTTTAGAAGTGGGGGTATACGTTGGTTGCCAGGGAATGATCATTGGTCAAATGAAAGGGAATAGTCTTTTCCTTAGTTGTCTGGGCTGCTCCACTTATCTTTTCATGCGTTGTTCCTTTGGCTAAATGAACAATCTCAAAAGACCTGTTCTTTGCTTCTTGGGCCTTTGGCTGAGTGAATCGTTGTTGATCAGTCCCAGACCTAGTGTTGGAAATAACCATTTAATCTTGTTCCCTTTCTCTTATTACCTAGAATTGTATGCTTGGAATTTGTTGTGTATCCGTTTTCAGAATCATTTTCTTCAGATGGGAGTTCTTGAAAGTTATTATATTGAATAGTACCTGCACAATCAACAACTCTGTTTGTAAAAAATCAACAAGCTGGACAAGTGTTTGAGATCTCTTTTATCCAACTCCAAGGGAAGCTTTTCTCTGTTTGTCTTGGAACTAAGAATGATATGAGTTGTTGTATGCAAAATAGTGAAATGTTATTCTAAATCAGTTTCTTGGCTTTGATGTGACCTAATGTTGTTCTGAAAGCTAGCTGAATCTTTTTCTTGTTTTGCTCGAGTTGGTTTGATGTTCATTTGGTTTCGATTTTAAATGCACTAGCTATACATTTATGTTTCTTGTTCACTCATAATCTTGGCTTTCTTCTTTTTCGATCTTGGATCATTATTATAGAATTTTATTGTGTTACTTTAATCTCGTAAGATTCATCTTTTTTCTTGCATAACTTGAGTGCTATCCATGTCTTTTGTATTTCAGGTTAGTCATACTACTTGCAGTATTTTTAAACTTCGCATTTCATCTATTGACATGTTTCTTTTATACTTCAGGTCATACAATCTGAAGTTCGCAAATTTCATATGTGGCTGATTTCAAAGAATTATTTGAAGAAGACTAACAAAACTTACTTGAAGATATTATTCAATAGTTTGAACAATATAAGTTTATTTTTTGTAAATTGTGACATTCATATTTTGGATCAATACGTCCTTTTGTTTGTCTAGATTTAAATACATATATTCTATTTTATGGAATAATAGTAATATATATGTTTTTATCATTAGCCAAATTTTGTTTTTACTATGAGGCTCTCTATTGCCAACATGTTTGTTGATTTTTTATATATACATTTTATCGATAAATATAGTAGTTATTATTAATGATGGCTAAAAAATTTCCATTAACTATTTTGATATTTAGCGACAATTCAATGAAGGGATATTGTTGCCATTACTCACCATAGTAAAACTGCCGTTATAACTACTACCTTTTATCAATTATTTATTTAAGATTTATCGACAAAAAGAATGGACGCTAAAGGACCATAGATAGTTGATACGAATTACCTTTAGTAGCCAACACCAATCGCCGCAAACAATCACCATTAAAACTACTACCATTTAGCGGCTATTTATTTAAATTTATCGACTAAATCAATGTCCACTAATAGATCATAGTTAGCAGATATGAATTGTCTTGAGCAGCCAACATAATTGCCACAAACAGTTGACATTAAAAGTACTACCTTTTAGCGGCTATTTATTTAGATTTATCGACTAAATCAATGGGCACTACAAGACAATAGTTAGGCGGTATGAATCACCTTTAGCAGCAGACATAATTGCCACAACAAATTGCTATAAAAGCTAATGGTTTGTAGCGGCAATTCATTCTACCATTTACAAGCATTTCCCATAATGGGTGAGAAAGCCTTTGCTGACCCCAGCATTGCCAGCTAAAGTTCATTGGCCGGTATAGAGTATTGTGGCAAATGTTATTGCTGCTAAAGCCATATTTTATTGCCGTGAAAGGTACTTTTTGTAGTAGTGGCTAGGCTGGGAGTTTATTGGTTGAGTTGATTGTCACTTTTTCTAGCTAGATTGGGAGTCGAATGGTTCTTAGATTCTGATCTAGATTCCTCTTCTGTCTTGTAGACTTAACTATTATGTGCATTTGTTGGGCTTATGGGGGTCTATTCGGGTTTTATTTGAACTTGTGCATGAGTGTACCTTGTGGGATTTTGGGTCAAGTTAGGTTTAGTATAATTGTACTTAGAATAACTTTTGGTACGCTCGTGTTCTTCTTTTTATCTCTGCTTTGGCCTCTGATTTTGTCTAAATTCTATCTTTTCAGATTGTTGCTACTTTCTTTCTCGATCAGCTAGTGATGCCTACTAAGCACCTTTGTTTTGGTACTTATGCTACACTATACATCTTTTGATGATGCAGGTCCTAGTGCCAGCTACCAACGGTTATCACTCATGACGTCTTTTGCAACTTGGGTATATCGAACACGAGGGTGAGCACTTGGCGTCCTGGATCATCCTATCTCTTTATATAAATATGAGCTTGTCTTTTACCTTTGAGATGGCTTGTTGTGGTCTACTTTTGGGACTTGCATTTATTCTTGTTAGACAACTTTGTACTTGTGACTTCTAGGTTCTAGAAGGGTATCTAGTGTATGTAGTTTTGGGTTTGCTTTCCATTACAATCATTTCTTATCGTTAGCATATTTTTTTTTTTTAGTTCTACCCTTGTACTCACTACTTTTTGTTCTAGGTATGGGTTGACTTACCTACTAGTGGGTTTTAGTAGGTGTCATCATGACTTGAGAAGTCGAGTCGTGACATCTTCATCCAGTTCCTTTTCATCTTTAGTCACCCGTAACATCGATGCCATTATCAATTAGTTTAGAGTGGCAACAATTGAAATGATATTATTTTTGAAAGTCGTTGAGGCAGTATTTTATTTTTTTTCATCAAATTCTCGTTGGCGTACTCAAAAGCATTAGAAACCATACAATTGTTGAATACAAAAATTAATCACATATAATGCTATTAATATTTTAAACACAAAAATTCTTTATGCCTTTTGATAATCGAGAATAAAACTAACAGTCCCTTATATTAATTGAATTGAACAAAATTATGCACACATATTTTTCTCTTATGATAATATTTATTGTAAGTCTTGAAAGATTTCTTGACTCTTTTATGGTAAAAAGAATTTAAAGTTAAAATAAATGAGGGGATGTTATGAGGTGGGAGAAGTAATAAGGGGAAAATAATAGGTAACAATAATGAGCAATAAATGACCCATATATTTTCCTGCAAATTTAACGTAACGAATAATTTTCTTCTAAGTTTTCTAAGTAAATACAAAACATTAAGAAAAAATTCAAAAAATGGAGGATATATACAATACATTTAGTTTTTTACAATAATAATAAATAAATAAATAAATAATTATCATTAAAATTAGAAGAAAAAAAAATAGGATCTTGAGCCAAAAAGAGGTGTCACATAACTTTTTATTTTATATAACTTAAACTTATCTATAGATTTATATTAAATGTAGATATAAATTCTCTATTTTCTTTACACCTTTTCATTGCCTTCATAATTTCATTTTTATTTTCAACATAAAAAAATGGTCATAAAAATGTATCACATCACTTTTTCTATATCTAAACTTAATATTATATATAAATTTAGAGAAGAGAGGGATAAACATATTGATTCGTGCCCCGCGCCAATAGTGCGCCCCTCCCTTTTTCCATTGTTTAGCCCGTCTAAGTTCTCTGAAAGTGTACCTTCCCTCCCTATTGATTCTAACTACTCTAAAATACTTCTAAGCATCTAGAAATTATTCACAATGTGAATCATAACCTTGAATTCATAATTCAAATTCAAGGTAGAGCTAACAATCCAGCCTTGGGAGTTCTTCGAGTCATTTCAAAAACTTGTTTTAAGACTTGAGCATTGAGTTTAAGGAAGAGTAAAGTTGAGTTCATTTTCTTTAAATTGATATATGGGAACTAAGTAGTCCCAAGAGAAATATTTTTTACGTTTAAGAAAAGAGAAAACACCGATTTCTAATAGAGTTCATGAGCAATTTTTAGTACTATCTGTTTTAAGAGAAAACCTTTTGAGAAATAATCTCAAAGTTGATGAAGATGAAATGTTTTGTTTAAAACATAATGAGCTAAGTTATATTTTTGGAGTAGTATTGAGCACCGATATGAGGGAGAGTTCTAATAACTCATAGCCCCCATAAACTATATAGGCAACGTGGGTAGAAAGGGTCACACTTTTTAGATGAGTCCTTATTGCTTTTAAGCATAGACTAGTAGATCCACTTAGCTAGTAGGTTCTATACCCCGGCAAAGTATAGGACAGTTCTAGCAGTGTGGGCTAGACGTTGTATCATCACATAGCTTATAGTGATTGTTGTCATTTAGAGAATCTCCCAAACAGAGTTTATTTTGTATTTTTGCATACAAATTGAGTTATATTGTATTTTCTAATACATTGAGTTCCTATCTATAGTTTTAAAGCTTTTCTTTATACTGTATTATTTCTACTGCTTTATATTGAAATGAGTTGAGTTGAGACGTGGTAAGTTGTTTCTTCAGTTCCAGTTCAAACTTATGCCATGTTTTAGAATTCCCCTCACATGCTCGTACATTCCATGTATTGATGTCATTTGGCCTGAGTTTTTTATCATGCAGATATAGGTAATCAGGATCAACATCCAGTGCTTCGTTGATCCTGTTGAGTTCTATAGATTACTGGTGATCCTTTTTGTTTTCGAAGGATCCCTTGTTTACTTTTAGTCATTTCATTTTATTATTAGGATGTCATGGGTCTTGTTCCAATGTCCATCTCAGTTAGTAGAGGCTTTATAGATAGATAGAACGTAGTCCATCTCAATTTGAATGTTTATTTCTAAATATTTTGAGTTTAAGTATTTGAGACTTTTGAGTTAAATCTTTATTTTGAGTCCATTTATTGAGTTTCCGCTAATAGTTGAGCCAGACAAAGGGTTCGCTTTGGTCCAGCAATGGTTCTCGAGTGCTCGGTCGCGCCCAGGGTGTAGGCTCGGGCGTGATACACTTGGTATCCGAGTACAGAGTTCAAGAGTCCTACAGTATATATGAAGTTGTCTATGTAGAGTCCAAGGGTGTCTATGAAGTTGTTTATGTAGAGTCCTAGGGTGTCTATGTAGTTAGTATCTAATTAGGAGGTAGCAACATTTAGGAACTAACTCACTTCTTCCATACTCTTTTTGTGCGATAGAGTTCATCTCTATAAATTTTCCCTCTAATTCGTGCTTGCGCATATCTTTCAGATCATACGTCCACGAAGAGTTGTGTAACACCCCATATTCTACGCATACTAGTTCTATTTATACGACGCTTATAAATTGCTTTGTGGTATAGTTATGGAATCAGTTTCATGTAACAGCCCGTATTATGCATATGCTTATTCTATTCTTGTGATACTTGACATTGCCTTATAGTATAGGTGAGGGACCATATTTCTTATATGATTAGCGTTGGTTTAAAATAGCTCGGAAGGTGATGTGATGCCTTGCACATTTCAACATGTGTACTGTAAGTTAACTCCAACGGGAGTATTTAAACTCGAGACAGTATGGTGGTAATTGAGCTTAAAGTTGAATGTTAGGTGCTAAGTTAAAGCAAAAAGGATTAATATTTAGAAAATGGAATAAAATAAGTGAGCTACTTGCTTGACTTAAACTAAGCTAGTAGGTGACAAGTAGGTGTATCACCTATTTTGACTTATTAACCAGTCCAAAGGACCAAGTAGGTGCATCACCTACTTGAGCTATATGGATCTAGTTAAAAAGGCCAAGGTTTATGGATCAGATTTGGGCCTATGATAATGGACTCGCTTGAGGCCCAAACTAAGTTAAATTAAAGGAAAATGAAATTAAACCTCAACAGCCAAATCTGCCAAGTCCCAATATAAGCCCAAGTGAAAGCAAGTAGGTGCATCACCTAGTTTGACCTTTTGAGTTGCTTGATGTACATAAGAAGGGGCATCACCTACTTGACCTATTAGTGGCTGAAAATGGACCAAAAAAGGGAGGTTCTAGAGGATTATTTTTTTTGGGTCAAGAAGGCTTCATATAAACTCAATATGAGCTGACCTTTTCACTCATTTTAACACACAAAATTCACAATTTACTTCAACTACCTCTCTCTTTCTCTCAAGAGCAGCCTGAAAGTTCCTTCTAGGGTTCTTGAAGAAACCCTCATATCTGCAAACCAAGGTAAGAGAAACAGTTATGGATTTAGCTTAATTCTCCCATGGAAGAGTAGAAAACATTTTATTCATGCTTAATTATAAGTAGAAGGTAGAAGTTCCCACAAGCTACTGCTCACTTTCTTTAATTATTAAGATACTTTTCTCTTCTTTTTTGGTTTAAGTGTGAAGGGAAGTTGAAGTTCTAGAGGAATTCAAGTTATAAGGAGAAGTTGCAAAAATTGTGGTAAGGTGACTGCTCCATTTTCTTCCTCCTTATGTATGAGTTTGAGTGAGGAATTATGGGTGTGTTGTTATAAATAACTCAAAGGGGTGGCGAGTTCAATAATTGATTGTGTGATAAAGAATATTTGAGGTTGTTTTATGTGTATTGCTGTTGGTGAAGCTTAGGTAATCTTGGAAAAGGATATATAATGTATGTATTCGGCAGAGAAGGAAGGTGTGGTGATACACATTATTTTAAGGGTTGTATGGGCTCATTATCCGTCAAAGTTAGCTACTATTTTACGAGGCTCACGGCGTGATTGCTGCTAATTTTAGTTTATTGTTGTTTAAAACCTAAAAAAGGGAGGTTGAATCGTGATAGTTGTACTGGTCAGAGGATAAGGTATGTAAGGCGATTCAATTTCCTATTTGCTGGCATGAATCCAACACTTGTATATATTACAAAGCAAGCTTTCTAAGTTCCTTGGGAGTGACTGATCCATAGTTGCAGTTCCTACTCCGTAGAGCATTAAAGTGAATACTCTCAATTGAGTTTATTACTAAATGTACGTGCTTACTCTATCAAGTATTAACATGCAAGGTTTAAAGTCATTTTATCGTCAAAGTACCCTTGTCACGTATTCCCCTTATATAAATCAAAATGATCCTAGATTACACATGGTACATATGTTTATATGTTTGATATACATATATGTTACCTTTTCACATGTTTATATGTTCCCTTTATTGGTTATTACTCCTATTGTGTTAGACTATAATGTTACCTCACAATATCCTTACTTGCTCTATTGTACATTTTATATGAACTTACATGGAATATGTATTCGTCTTTAAGTTGAATCTGTCCACATTCTCCCTTGGTTCCATGTTCATGTATACCTTGTATTTGATATTAGTTAGTGAGTATTTGGCTATCATAGAGAGTTCAAATCTCTTGGCTGAATGTTGAATGTTTTCACTTGATATGTGCTTCAATTTGAGATGAAAAAGTGCTTATGGTGTCATATAAGCTCCTAAGTATTATGTTGGTGTCACATTTTCTTCCCATGTCATTATTATTATCGTCAGTCTATATTTGTATGTCTTCTACTACTGGTCCATAGTTCCAAATCTCAACAATGATTATGACCACCAAAATAGCAATCTCAAAAGAGTTCTAATCATCAAAAAAACAATCTCAAAAGAGTTACGAACATCAAAACAACAATCCCAAAGATTAAAAAATCTAAGTGAAGCAATCTGTATAATTATGGGTGGCAGCCCAGGGGCAAATGCCTAGCATAGGTCGATCCCTATTAGTATAGAAGGGTGGCAGCTCAGGGGCGAAAGCCTAGCGTGGGCTGATCCCAATTTCTAGAATTATGAGGACAGCATCCCAGGGGTTAAAATGCCTAGCATGGGTCATCCTCTTTTACCATTGATCAGCTGGTCATTTGTTTCATATGCCTTATAAAGATTATAACATACAACAAAGTAAAGAAAAGAATGCAACATACATGATTTCACAATTATAAGCAAAGGTGGTCTTAACTCCTCATCTATTGGTACAGGTACTCAACTAATAGATCTCCACAATAGAAGCACATGATACTCAGCGGTTGCTGGTGAGCTCCAAGTTGATTCGGGGCTTTCCCGATCTTTACTACGCATATTTTCCTAGTGGTACAGTCATGGATTCCAGTAAAGGCTTTGTAGACATTGTAAAGATATCATTTGTATTCATAGTTTCACTTGTTACATGTATCGGTTCAGCATTGGTAAATCCATTTGCATAGTAGTTTACTTTTTTATCATAGGTTACTTGTAAATCATGTGTTCATATGGTACTTGTCCGCCTCACCTAGGGTTGGGGTGTGACAAGTTGTCCAAAGTCGTCCTGCTAAAAGGAATGTTGAAGATCAAGGGGTACCTAATGCACGAGAAATGCAACCCCAACTAATGTTGAGTTTCGGGATGCTATCTCGATGTTGAGCCAAATTGTGACCAATCAAGCTGGGCAACAATGAGGGACTCGAGATGATGTGGTTGATACATCCAAAATCTGTGACTTTCGAAGGATGAATCCTCTAGAATTCACCAGTTTAAGAGTCATTGAGGATTTAAAAAACGTTGTGGAAGAGTTGTAGAAGGTGTTTGAGGTTATGCATGTTGTCGATGCTGAGTGAGTGGAACTAGCTCCATACCAACTGAAGGGTGTTGCTAGAGTATGGTATGACCAATGGAAAAAGAATAGAGTTGAGGGTGCACCAATTGTGAGCTGGGTTGTATTCAAGGAAGCTTTCATGGAGCGTTTCTTTCTCCGTGAGCTAAGAGAGGCAAAGGTAAGAGTACAACCTCAAGTTCACCCAACTTTCCCGTTATGCTCCGAAGATGGTTGTCTATATGAGGAGTAGGATGAGCTTTTTTGTTTCTGTACTGTCTTGTCTGTAAAATAAGGAGGGCAAGGTAGCTATGCTGATAGGAGACATGGACATAGCAAGGCTGATTATCCATGTACAATATGTCGAGGAAGATAAGCTAAGGGATAGAGAAGAGTTTCAAAACAAGAAGGCTAAGACAGAAAATAAGTCCGGGCAACAGAAGAGTAATGCAAACCGGTCTTTTTTTCAACATAAGCAAAATGAACCTACTCCATCATCTGCTAGTGAACCTGCACCAAGGAACAGAGGTGAGTTTAAGAATCAGAATTTCAAAGTTAGACCTGCACAGTCTTAAGGTAGTCTGGCACAAGTAGGTAATGGGACTCTTGCATGTGCTAAGTGTGGTAGGAACCACTCAGGAGTGTGTCGTGATGGCTCCACTGGTTGTTTCAAATGTGGTCAGAATGGTCACTTCATGAAACAATGCCCTAAGAACAAGCAAGGTAATGGCAATGGGGGCAATAAAGCCCAATCTTCTTCAGTCGCTCCACCAGACAGAGCTGTACCTAGAGAAGTTACTTCAGGGACAAGCGGAGGAGCAAATCGTCTATTTGCTATCACCAGTCGCCTAGAGCAAGAGTATTCGTCAGATGTTGTCAAGGGTATGATCAAAGTCTTTATAATTGATGTATATGCTTTGCTACATCTAGGGGTGAGTCTATCTTTTGTGAATCTTTATATTGCTATTGATTTTGATATTCTTCCTGAGCAACTTCTTGAGCCCTTCAGTATTTCTACACATGTTGGTGAGTCTATTCTAGCTGAGAGAGTTTATCGTGATTGTACAATTTTCATCAATCATAAGGAAACTGATACATCCATACTTACACTTCAATTAATAAGTATAAACGATCGAATTCAATTTATAGAACTCAACGTGAGTTGAGGTTGATCTCACAGAGAATTTCTTTATAGAAATGATTTAGCTGTCGCGTTTATCCAAATGTCGTTATTATTTCCTAGAGAAAGTAATTACGAAAAGTAAAATGGGTTTAGTTGTAAAGCTCAAGTAACCAATATTGATAAACAAAATCCAAGTTAACAATTAACAGATTGTTGAATCCAAAGTTGACAAATAAATAAAACCAGGGTTGTGTTCCCATGACATTACATCTAGTGTGCGTCTGTAAATGAGTTTTAGGTCATTTAGTCTTTGAAAATAATAGGAGAGTTGACTATATCTAACACTTCTCATTCTAGTTAGATAATTTTCACTCAATTCATATCGGTCCTTGAGTGTTAACGAATTCTACCCTCACGTACAATGATGTTAAAGTTCTCTTCTCTTGAACTCAACCTTTAACGCCATTTTATCAGATTAACTCCACCTTTTCCTAGCTATATCTTTTCTCTCGAACAATTAATAAATACAAGTTGACTCTAATGCGTCCACTTATTAGAACAAACGAATAACGAAAAGCTGAGTTAAATATTGCCAATACAATTCACCTTCTGCTCATTTTAAGAATTAACATTTAAATTACTGTCATAGTTCCCACACCCCTAGTTGTGGTGTTTAGCCACTCATGATTTCTACTGAACAAACAGAGGTTTGTAATGAAAACATTAAGGAAGATTACTTACGAAAATCTGCAAATTTAATGAATACTTGATAATCCAAAAACCAAAATCCAACTTCAAAGATTATTTCAATGTTAATTGATGAAAACCAAAGTCAAAATATTTCAAACTTCGTCGCTCGTTCCAGATATGACGAGATTAAAACAAAAAGTGATATAATTAATTCAAATAAAGTATCTAAAATGGGTCCTACTCGAAGTAGGACTGAGAAGTCGGGTAGCTTCACGGACGATTAGACGACCCATCAAGGGCTTCACGGTTTGTGAAGGCTTTCGTGATACTTCCTTAGTTGTTACAAAACTTGTTCAGAAAAGCCTGTGTACTAGAAATACACCATGGACCGTTATGATGACCATGGTCCGTCTTGGTGCCCGTGATCTTTACTTGGACAAACCATCCTGTGACTCTTTGAGGGCTTCCTACCGATTCATCTCCATAAGCAGCTCCACGGTCCGTCATGTCCCCCATGGCCTAATAGGCCTTCCGTTGTCCTTACTTCGCATTGTCAAAGTTCACCTTCTCGGGGCCTACATACTGGATAGTTAACCATGGGCTCTTACACGGTCTGTCATGAGGGCCACAATCCGTTAAAGGCACCGTGGTCTTCACTTGCACTTCAGTCATTATCAGCTTTCTTTTTCTATTCTTTCACATAAGTGAAACCTTGTTTAAACATTCAACAAACACATCAAATCTTACAACAATACACTTGATTCTAGTATTAATCCTTAGTCTTGACCGTCGAATGTGCCAATATTTCACGGCACATCAACACCCTCAACTTAGAACCATTACTTGTCCTCAATTGATGATCAAGACAAACATTTGACGCTTACAAACCCCACAAATATTCTACTAACATGCAGCAGCCATCTCAACCACACTATGTATCCAAAACCATCAATCTAACATGCAAGAATCAATATATGACATCCCATTTCTCATAGGCGACCATGCTTATGCATGTGTACTATCAGCCAACACAATTTAACTATCAAATGCAATCACTGGGCCGTCACACCGTAGAAGCCCCTCACACATGATAATTCGGACTAAATGCTACACTCATACTCCCAAAGAACTTCTAACACCAAAAACAAAAGATTATACGCTTGCCCTTGCTTTCTATGCTCTATCTTTCAAATAACTAGAATAGGATCATTGTAGGAATTCATCAGCTTGTAACATAGGCTAAGGCTAGAGAATTGATTTTTTGTTTTGTGAGTGACTAGTACCTTGGCTCTCCAAAGTTTCGTTCGCACACAACTTTTTTGAGAGATTCCCTGCTTTTTCATTTAAGTACACCCTACCATCCATTATTTTCCTTTTCTTGTTCTTTTGCTTTTTTTTTTTTTTTTTTTTTTTTTTTTTTTTTTTTTACATTGCAGCTTTCACCTGTTCAAGCAGATTCCTTATACTTGTGCTTTCAGGCTGACTGAATGAACCATCTATTTCTACTTTTCCTTTCTGCTTGGGTTGTAATTTCCCTCAACTTAGGCTTTTGGCGTAAGTTGTGGCATCGTATCTTCAGAGATCCAAGGATATGATATCAAGTGGGTAAGAACAATATTAGTTTTCAGGCTCAAATCTGGTTCAAGTGGTATTCTTTTTATTTGGTTGTTTATTTTTGGCTTTTAGTCGGCTTAGAAAAAATGGCCTACTGATCCTTCCTATCTGGTTATGCTTAAATTCTAGCAAGACTATTCGGGAAAGTTCTAGTTTCTGCTCCTAGAATTACACTTCAAACAAACCTTACACTCGCATGACACAAGACTATATTTTACAGTTTCTTAGTTCACTAATTTATGTTTTAGACTAGCAAATTGTCAACTCATGAATACCTAAGATGTCATCTAAAGAGCCTAATAGTCAAATTTCAGATTAAGGCCATCATTTCAAACAGAACTAGCTGTTGCATAGCTCAACACACAAAAACTTCACACTTCTATCAAAACACAAAAACACCAATCTCAGTTTATCAGACACAACACAAAGTCAACCTCCATTCTTTCTAACAGTTAAAATGTCAGGTTTCTCATTAGCCCCTCACAAACAAAAGGACTTTGCTCTTAAAGTTAATAAAGCAAAATAATATAGGGATGTGATGAGGGGTCATACCTACGGCGCACTAGATGCCGATAGTCGGATCAGCGTCAACACCCTTATGACGGGTGCATTGTCAAAAACCTACACTAGGTCAGCTGAACTAGTACCACTGGGAGGTGGTATGGCACTACCAGAAGCACCGGCCAACAACACTTCCATCCTTAGTCACTCAAGTTCTTCTTCTTATTTTGGTTTTTTCCTTGATTCCTTGTATGCTTTCTTGTTCCTATTCTTTTTCTCCTTAGAAAGGTCCTTTGGTTGCTCCTCATCAAACTCCCCAACCTTGTGTTTTTGCTTGCTGGACTTGCTTTGAGGCATTTCACCCCAGAAGTCACTAAGGGACTGAGTGTTGGGAAGCTCACAAAACAAGTTCATCAAAGACTCTGGAATGACTGGAGTGGGCACATGTATCGGCATCTCAGCCAATTTAGCAATCTGGGCTCACATCTCGGCAACTGCGTCCTGAACTCATTAGTATTTACTAAACCTGCAACCTGAAATTGCTCTTGCATATGGACCTCCAAGCCATCTATCATATTTTTCAAGATGATGATCTCCTTCCACATCTCATTTTTCGCCCTCTTCTCTATAGCTAACATATCTTGCTCTATGAGCTAGGGTAATCTGAGTACTATCTGGTCAACATGGACCTGGTCTGTCACTGATCTACAACCAACCTCTCAAAGATTATAATAGGAATAGTAACAAAAGTACTTATAGCCTAAGAAGATGAAATTGGTGGAAGTGGTGCCCCTGTAGATGTTTGTGATGATTCACCCTGCTCTGGTCCTTTATCAACATGTGGAATGTCGATTGGTATGTGAGGAACAACTGCCAATGATCCCACAACTCTATCTTTTGCACCAAAGAGACAATTAGCAACATCTTTGATTTTGGATGCCTGGGTGAGCTTGAGCGCCTCACTCCATCTGTCTACTAGCCTATTTTGAGATGTATTTGCTTGTCGACATAATTTTCCTATCAGACAGGGGAATGGAAATTCGACTCTCATTTAGAGTTCTTTCCCACATTTTTATTTTTATGATCCGACCCATATATACTAGGTAACTAGCCATAAGGCAAGCTATCAATGATGCAAGTGATGGAGATATGTTATTATCATTATATGTAGGCCGCAACTGTGCATGGAAAATAGCCCACAAGACCTTGGCTGGAAAGGAAAGTGAAGCTTTAGTAATATGTGCACCTGTGATTCTGTAACCCAAGCTGCATTCTCCCCTCTGAAGCAATTAGCCTTGCAATTCAGTGCATGACCCTCTCTCTAGAACTTTGATCATCCATCTCAGTTTCACTGATCACAGCATGATGTTTGCCCTCAAAAAGGCCAACTGAAGTTGGTTCTGTGTATTCTGGACCATGCAGCATCCTGTTAATAGTCGACTCAGAGAGATCCATGGATGTGCCCCTTCCACAATTGAGTTATGTGGTCCCCAGGTACTTGTAATTTCTTTCTGCCCTCGTTTAGTAGTTTCAGTCTCTGCAGCAAGTTCATCAATGTGGCTGCATGGGAAAAATAAAATTCTCAGGTTAGGTGGCAGGAAAAATCTCCAGGTGAGTTGTACATCCATCATTCAAATTGGTGCAATTGAAATATCATGTAGATATCTGGGAATGCTTGAATATCCGCCACTACTACTCTGGTATGAGGCATGATTGTTGTATCCTTAGAGTTGCTCAACTTGTTCATATTTTAATTCCTAAATAAATCTTGGATCTGTTCACACTCCACATAGAGCGAAAACAATCGATCAGTTGTTGTCTCACCACTGGATCGAACTCATGGAGGTGAACATATTGGACCATTGTATCATCGGTGGTAACATCATCATCCTTTTCTTCAACACCTGCCTCTTTCTGTGCTCAAGTTTCAGCTTTTGTTCCTACTGCAGGTGGAGGTGTAGTAATAGTTATTTGAGAGCTGTTACTAGACTCTTCATCACTACCTGAGCCATTGTCAGATTTGCTACCAACTTCCTCACTGCTTTTGAAATTACTACCTTCCTCTTTAGACTGGGAAGGAGTGTCCTGCAGAATGGCTCTCATTGTTTGGGATATAATAGTTCGAGGAGAGTGTGCATCAATGGTGGTATTTATCTGAACGTCAGAACTACTAGACTTCATAATGTTATCACTTTGCAATGGAGAAGGAGGTGGTGAGGAATGTGGGGATGTAGACTTTCTATGGGGAGCCATAGTACCTGAAAAATACAAAATCAAATTAGTAACTAAATTAGTAATATGACACACTGACAGGTACTCAGACTTCCCGTGTAAGTATAATGTGACGCCTTGCCTTAACAATTTCGTCACCCAATCTATCATTGGGAAGACCCAAAAAATCAAAATGCAAAACAGAAATAAAAGTATAGAAAAGTAAAAAAATTTGCTGAGACAGGCCGTGCTGGGTACCATAGTACATGAAGACCCTAGTGAATAAGACACAGTGTCTTGGGTGAGCAGGGAAATGTTCTGGTATGGATCACGGACGACTTCACAGTCCGTGATGATCCTCGTGAGCCTAGCCAGTGTACCCCTTCTTTTGCCTAAAAAGTTACACGACTCGTGGTTGGCACCATAATTCGGGATGCCCATCGTGGACATACACTTCATGATTTTACAGTGATCTTTCTTCCCGAATTCAAATCATTCAAAATTTCAACAATTTTTGGCACACAATCACACTTTTATGAGGCGTTTTAGAACATGTATATCAGTATGACGTTGTAATCATTCAAATACGACCACTTTCTACCCAATACAAGCATACCTACATACAAACAATGATCGATTCTCAAAGTAAACTGCTTTTATCGGTTAAGCTCACATATGCATATTCTTTTTACACCCTTTGGATTCAATTTCTGTAACACCCCGTATTCTACGTGTACTAGTTCTATTTGTATGACACTTATAAATTGCCTTGTGGTATAGTTATGGACTCGGTTTCTTATGCAACTAGTGACAATAGAATAGGTTTAAAGTGAATCGTCCATAGATTTTGATGCAACCCGTTTAAGTTGATGTCAATAGAAGTATTTAAACTCAAGATGGTAAGGTGGTAATTGAGCTTAAAGTTGGAAGTTAAGTGCTAAGTTAAAGAAAATGAGATTAATATTTAGAAAATAGAATAAAATAAGTGAGCTTCTTGCTTGACTTAACTAAGCTAGTAGTTGACAAGTAGGTGCATCACCTACTTTGACTAATTGACCAGTCCGAAGGACTAAGTAGGTGCATCACCTACTTGAGTTATATGAATGTAGTTAAAAAGGCCAAGGTTTATGGATCAGATTTGGGCCTATGCTAATAGACTCACTTGAGGATCAAACTAAGTTAAATAAAATGAAAATGAAATTAAAGTCCAGCAGCCAAATCTGCCAAGGCCCAATATATTTAAGCCCAAGTGAAAGCAAGTAGGTGCATCACCTAGTTTGACCTTTTGAGTTGCTTGATGTACATAAGCAGGTGCATCACCTACTTGACCAATTAGTGGCTCAAAATGGACCAAAAAAAGATGGAGGTTCTAGGGGATATTCTTAAAGGTGAAAAAATCTCAATATAAGATATATTGACTGCTATTCTCACTCAGTTTTAACACACAATATTAAGAATCAACTCCAACTCTCTCTCTCTCTTTTCTTTTAAGCATTAAAACAAGAGCCTTAAAGTTCCTTCTATGGTTCTTGAAGAAATCCTCATATCTATAAACCAAGGTAAGAGAAAAACTTATTGATTTAGCTTAATTCTCCCATGGAAGACTAGAAAACATGTTATTCATGCTCAATTATAAGTAGAAGGCAGAAGTTACCACAAGCTATTGCTCACTTTCCTTAATTATTAAGATACTTTTCTCTTCTTCTTTGGTTTATGTGTGAAGTTGCAGTTCTAGAGGAATTCAAGTTATAAGGAGAAGTTGCAGAAATTGAGGTAAGGTGACTGCTCCATTTTCTTCCTCCCTATTTATGAGTTTGAGTGAAGAATTAAGGGTGTGCTATCATTAAAGAACTCAAAGGGGTGGTGAGTTCAATAATTGGTTGTATGATAAAGAATATTTTAGGTTGTTTTATGTGTATTGTGGTTTGTGCAACTTTGGTAATCTTGGAAAAGGATATATAATGTATGTATTGGGCAGAGAAGGAGGGCGTGGTGTCCGTCAATGTTAGCTGCTATTTTACAGGGATCATGATGTGAAAGCTGCTAATTTTAGTTTATCATGACTTATATAATGTAGATTAACACCTAAAAAGAGAGGCTCAATCATGATAGTTGTATTGGTCAGAGGATAAGGTATGCAAGGCTATTTGATTTCATATTTCTTTGGCATGAATCTAGCATTTGTATTACAAAGAAATCTTTCTAAGTGTCCTTGGTAGTGACTGATTAAAGTGAGTACTCTAATGTCATGAAAGTTCCCTTGTCACGTACTTTCCTTATATAAATCGAAATGATCCTAGATTACACATGGTACATATGTTTATATGTTGGATATAAAATCTGCCCATATCTTTCCAACTTGCCTCAATTGTCTATCCCATCATATATGTCATCTTTTCACATGTTCATATGTTCCCTTTATTAGTTATTACTCCCGTTGTGTAAGACTATAATGTTACCTCAAAAGATTCCTACTTGCTCTATGGTACATTTTATATATACTTACTTGGAATATGTATCCGTCCTAAAGTTGAATCTGCCCACGTTCTTCCTTGGTTCCATGCTCATGTATACCTTGTATTTGATAATAGTTAGTGAATATTTGGCCATCATATAGATTTAAATCTCTTGGCTGAATATTAAATGTCTTCACTTGATATGTGCTTCAATTTGAGATGTCAAAATGCTTACTGAGTCATATAAGCTCCTAAGTATTACAAGTCCATGTCACATTTGCTTCCCATTCATTGTTATTATCATAAGTCCATATTCATAGGTCTTCTACTACTGGTCCATAGTTCCAAATCTCAACAATGATTATGACCACCAAAATAGCTATCCCAAAAGAGTTCTAATCATCAAAAGAACAATCCCCAAAGAGTTATGAACATCAAAATTACATTATAAAAGATTAAAGAATCTAAGTGAAGCAATCTGTATAATCATGGGTGGCATCCCAGGGGAAAATGCCTAAGATGGGTCGATCCTAATTGGTATAGAAGGGTGATAGCTTAGAGGTGAAAGCCTAGCATAGGTCGTTCCCAGTTTGTGGAATTATGAGGATAGCATCCCAGGGGTTAAAATGCCTAGCATCGGTCATTCTCTTCTACCGCTGATCCGCTGGTCATTTGTATCATATATCTTATAAATATTATAATGCAAAGAAAAGTAAAGAAAAGAATGTAACATACACGATTCCACAAGTATAAACAAAGGTGGTCTCTAATCCTTATCTATTGGTATTTGGTTTCACTTGAGATCTCATTTTACATATTGTTGTATTATGCCTTACATATTCAATATATTCTTTCATATTGACGTCCCTTATTGGGGACGTTGTATTTCATGTTGTAGGTACATGTACTCAACTAGTATATCTCCCCAATAGAAACACTTGATACTCAGCGGTTGTTAGGGAGTTTCACATTGATCCGGGGCTTTGTCGAGTCTTTACTATACGTATTTCATAGTGGTACACTCATGGATTCTAGTAGAGGCTTTGTAGACATTGTAAAGCTATCATATAAATTCATAGTTTCACTTGTCACATGTATCGGTTCAGCTAGTCAACATGTGTTTTGTATGAAGCTTCATTAGTAAATATATCTGCATAACAGTAGTTTACTTTCTCCTCATAAGTGACTTGTAAAGCATCTGTTCATATGGTACTTGTCTGCCTCACTAGGGTTGGGGTATGACAAAAGTGGTATCAAGCAGTTTGTCCTAGGGAGTCTACAAAGCTGTGTCTTGTACAGCCTTACTTAAGAATATGTTGCGCGCCACATTTATAATTAGGGGGCTTCTTGGACATTTAGCAAAAGTTACCCTCCTTCGTAATCCAGATCGTGCGATAAAGTGAAGTTAAGAAGTCAATTTCCACTTTCACCTGATCATGTTATTCATATTATGCTTACGATGGTTAAGGTTAACGGTAGCTAAAATGTCAACATGCAATCTACAAAAAAGGATCTGAAGTTATCAAAATTTAGACTACACTAAGCTCATTTTATTCGACCATCCCACTCCACAAGGTATGTAAAAGCTTTTATGTTATATGCATTTTAAGTTGCATTTTTACCATTTATATCACGTTGGTTCAATTGAGATAGATATAGTATAGTTATCCATATGCTTAAAAATGATGGGTTACCTAGTTACATATATAAGTTGTAGCATTTCTAAACACATCTTCTTATGAGGATGTATCCAACTCTTGGGTTCTATATTTCCTCCATATTCATAGGATCTATTCCTATAGAGGACTCTTGTTCTTAGTCTGTGATATACATAAAATTTTTAGCATTACACATGTTCTCAAAATTGATGTTGTATCAGTGTTATAGTGTTATTATAGATACCCCTAATTGGCTGGCAAGGACTAAATTCTCACCATATATCATCCCGAATATGTTAATATTTAGCTTTTATATGGTATGTGGCAACAACCCCGAATAAGTACTAATAGTTTGTATTCTTTTCATGGTTATAAAACTTGGGGATAAGTGTGCAAATTTCTGCAAATGATATATGTATGGTAGTTCCTATTATGATCTATGTTTTGGTTATGGAGGATTAGTATGCAACTAAAGGGTAAGGTTAACAAAAGGAAAAAAATTGTATGGTTAGACCTAAGTTGTGATTAGTCAGGTTGTACATAGTGGGATTAGAGTACATAAAGCTACTAGTTTTGATTAAAAAGTAATTGTTAGATAGAAAGCATGTGAGAATGAAGCTTGAATTACACGGGCCGATTATGTACATAGAGCTTCTTATTAGAAAGAGATAGGATATGTAAAATTCCCTAAACATAGGAGTAGGGTTGATACGAGGAATCTATAGAGGAGTGAGATAGATGATTATGAAAGAGAGGTTGTTAAGTATATGAGGCAATAAAAATGTATCAACTCTTCAATTCTAACGAGTTATAATGGCGAATTCGGGAACAACTTTGTGAACCTTTGTTAGACAGAGAAGTCATTTTAGTATTGATTCAAGTCTTGATATTTGGTCCTGATAACAAAAAGAAAAAAAAGAGGGGACAATATAGGTTACCTAGATAGATGATACATGGACCTAGTGCATCTACATCATTAGTACAAAAGAGAAGTAGAGCCTTATTCACATGTATAGACTTCCATCAATTTGAGAAAAGCTACTATAGGGTTCATTTAATATATGCCTGCAGTAATTCGTCAGTCATATTCCAGTTAAGGGAGAGGAAAAAATTGATCATATGCTAATTGCTGTTATCTGCTATCTTGCATGGGAAAAGAGTTGGAGCACCCTCACTTGTTTTTTTTTTTTTAAATCTACTAGTATGGCTAGACCTATATGGTTAAGCCCAAAGGGGCTAACTCTAAGATTTTATGAATCATGATATAACTTTATAGGTACCTGACATTTACATATTATTAGATTTCATATTTTATGGAGCATTCAACCTTCACTATTTATTTTCTATTTTGACCTTCAAAGGGCACTAGGCATTGAGCGTGATATAACACAAGCTCGTAATGAAGGCAAAGTTGCCCTCGACCTCCTACTCTAAAAGATGAACTATTGAGGATTTTCTTTTTCTATTTTGACTGTAGTATTTATATTGACCTAGAAGGAAGCCAAGTCCCAATAGAAGAACACTTAAAAAAATTCTTTGGAGATCCAACAGAGCAAATGGGGAAATCAATTGTATGTGTTTTGAGGTGAGTAAGGAATATGAGCAGAACTATCCCACATGTAACTTAACACTTAAGACAGTGTGTTTTTCCTTATTATGGTAGAGTGGTTCTATAGGATATCTCGTAGTTTCCAAAGATGGTTTGTTATATAATTATACACGTTGCATGTTTTATAACTTATCTATTTTTATGTCATTTTCCCTTTGTGGATTACCTTCTCACATGTTACCTAATTTCATAGAATGCTTGCATGTAAGTGTTATCTTCTTTAGATCACCCTTGTTTATTGTTGTATGTTTTCATAGGACCTTTTCCTTATATGTTATTTATTGCACTAGTTATTTTCCACATGTCACTTGTCCATATTGTGTGGGTATTGCATGCTAATGATTATATGCTATGAGCAAAGTTAGTGCTCGTGGGTTATATGACTCGCATATCACTTGTTTACATGTCATATGCATCATAAACCATTTCTATGTATATTACATACCTCGTAGCCTACCTGCTTAAACTTTACAGGCCTTATAGCTTTTCTAGCCATGTGTCATGTGTTCACTTGCTCATATTTCCTAAGTATACTTATTGACATGTTAGGTCACCAATCCATGCAATATAACGCACTTGATCAATGTGATTTGTGTTCTGTGGTTCATATTTCATATAGTCTACTTGCTTACATATTATATATTTTGTAGCTTTAGTACTCATACATCATGCGCTCATCTAGTCCATTTCCTACATTCGTTATAGTTCATTCGATCACACGCTACCCTATGAACCATATGCGTGCGTACACCATATATTTCTATATCGTAATGCCCGTCTATTATGCACTCCCTTTTGTGCTAATTTTCTTATGTGCATACCCAATGTGACTTATTTATTTGTACACTATGCCCCTCTATGATTATTGACTTGCGTTTTGAACATTTTGGGAAAACATTTCCTTGTATCATTATGTAGTGAAGATTTTGACCAGAAAAGGTTGGGCATATATGTAAATTTTATCACAACCATAGATAAATAACTTAGCATAATACCTTAATCGAAGGTATGGCATAAAACTTTAGAGTTTATATTAACAGCTATGCGTTCTTATAAGTCTCACCTCTGAAAAGCGTCATGAGATAAAGAGAAGGGAAAGTAGAGCCCCGATAGGTTTGGCCTATGATTTTGTGTTCATTTCATATACGAAAAATTTGGGAGATACCATAGTTATGCCGAAAGCTAAGCTCAAAAGGCTTATTGTGGAAGGAATAGAATATAACATAAGATACTTGGGAATAGAAGATGGTAGAGATCCTAAATGCCCCTCCTCATTCTAAACATCAACCTAAGGATCTGAGATCATGTGGTCCCCTTATATGATCATAAATCCTACTAGCAGTTGTTCATTTGATATGTCATTTACATGTCTTGTGTTTAGGTATGTTAAAGTCCTTATTTGTATGAATTCTAGTTGCGTATCTTCAGTGAATTACATGGGTCAAGAAAGGGGTTAGTTTTTCATATTATTATTTCATGAACAGTATCTATTGAGACGTCGTGCTAGACTTGTGTAGACGTGTTTTAAATTAGTGTATGGATTTTGGATAGCCTATTTACATAGGCAACTCTCGTAAATCTCCAAATGAAATTCCAAGGTCCACCAAACTATTATCTTAACCTATCGTTTGAGGATGAATGATCATATGGGAGGGGGGGGGGGAGGATGTAGCACCCCGTATTCTACGTGTACTAGTTCTATTTATATGACGCTTATAAAAGGCCTTGTGGTATAGTTATGGACTTGGTTTCCTATGCAACTAGTGACAATAGAATAGGTTTAAAGTGAATTGTCCATAGATTTTGATGCAACCCAATTACGTTGACATCAACAGAATTATTTAAAATCGAGACGGTAAGGTGGTAATTGAGCTTAAAGTTAGAAGTTAAGTGCTAAGTTAAAGAAAATGAGATTAATATTTAGAAAATAGAATAAAATAAGTGAGTTGCTTGCTTGACTTAACTAAGCTAGTAGATGACAAGTAGGTGCATCACCTACATTGACTAATTGACCTGTCCAAAGGACTAAGTAGGTGCATCACCTACTTGAGTTATATGGATCTTGTTAAAAAGGCCATGATTTATGGATCAAATTTGGGACTATGCTAATAGACTCACTTGAGGCCCAAACTAAGTTAAATAAAATGAAAATGATACTAAAGCCCAGAAGCCAAATCTGCCAAGGCCCAATATATTTAAGCCCAAGTGAAAGCAAGTAGGTGCATCACCTAGTTTGACCTTTTGAGCTGCTTGATGTACATAAGCAGGTGCATAACCTACTTGACCAATTAGTGGCTGAAAATGGACCATAAAAAGAGGAGGTTCTAGGTGATATTCTTAAAGGTGAAGAAATCTCAACATAAGATATATTGGCTGCTATTCTCACTCAGTTTTAACACACAATATTGAGAATTAACTCCAGCTCTCTCTCTCTCTCTCTCTCTTTTCTTTTAAGTATTAAAATAACTGCCTTAAAGTTCCTTCTAGGGTTCTTGAAGAAATCCTCATATCTGCAAACCAAGGTAAGAGAAACACTTATTTATTTAGCTTAATTCTCCCATAGAAGACTAGAAAATAAGTTATTCATGCTGAATTATATGTAGAAGGAAGAAGTTCCCATAAGCTACTGCTTACTTTCCTTAATTATTAAGATACTTTTCTCTTCTTCTTTGGTTTAAGTGTGAAGGGAAGTTGATGTTCTAGAAGAATTCAAGTTATTAAGAGAAGTTGCAGAAATTGAGGTAAGGTGACTGCTCCATTTTCTTCCTCCTTATATATGAGTTTGAGTGAGGAATTATGGAGGTACTATCATAAAAGAACTCAAGGGGATGGTGAGTTCAATAATAGGTTGTATGATAAAGAATATTTGGGGCAGTTTTCTATGTATTGGGGTTGGTGCAGCTTGGGTAATCTTGAAAAAGGATATATAATGTACGTATTGGGCAGAGAAAGAGGCTGTGGTGATACACATTATTTTAAAGGTCGTATGAGCTCATTATCCATAAATGTTAGCTGCTATTTTACGGGGTTCACGGTGTGATAGCTACTAATTTTAGTTTATCATAACTTATATTGTAGATTAAAACCTAAAAGGGGAGGCTGAATCGTGATAGTTGTATTAGTCAGAGGATAAGGTATGTAAGTGTCCTTGGTATTGATTGATTAAAGTGAGTACTCTAATGTCGTCAAAGTACCCTTGTCACGTATTCCCCTTATATAAATCAAAATGATTATAGATTACACATGGTACATACATTTATATGTTGGATATACAATCTGCCCATATCTTGCTCTATGGTACATTTTATATGTACTTACTTGGAATATGTATCCGTCCAAACGTTGAATCTGTCCACATTCTTCCTTGGTTCCACGCTCATGTATACCTTGTATTTGATATTAGTTAGTGAGTATTTAGCTATCATGTAGATTTCAAATCTCTTGGCTGAATATTAAATGTCTTCACTTGATATGTGCTTCAATTTGAGATGTCAAAATGCTTACTGAGTCATATAAGTTCCTAAGTATTACACGTTCATGTCACATTTGCTTCCCATGTCATTGTTATTACCATTAAGTCCATATTCATATGTCTTCAACATCCATAGTTCCAAATCTCAACAATGATTTTGACCACCAAAATAGCTATCTTAAAAGAGTTTTGATCATCAAAAGAACAATCTCCAAAGAGTTATGAACATAAAAACAACAATATAAAAGATAAATGGATCTAAATGAAGCAATCTATATAATTATAGGTGGTAGCCCAGGGGCAAAGGCTTGGCATGGGTCGATCCCAATTGGTATAGAAGGATGGCAGCTCAGGGCTGAAAGTCTAGCATCACCTACTTAAATGTGTGGCCTTAATTAAAGACACATGTTGGCTGCAAATGAAGTACAAGAAAGGTGGCAAAAAGCCCAATGTTCTCAAGTCCAAAAAGGCCAAAGTGAAAAGTCTAAGTAGGTAGGTCACCTACTTGACAAATTATGGCCCAAAATGAGTGAGAAAGTCAGCCAAAGCAGGTCCCTTTAAAAGGGATAGATATCAGCTTTTTCCAACCATTTTTACTTTGACAAAAAAATCTAATTTCTAAAGCTTTCTCTCTTCTCTCTCTTAGCTTCATATAGTAGACATTAAATACCAATAGGGTTCTTGAACATTAGGAAGTTCGAGCTATTGGAAGGTATAATATAAGACAAGTTAAGGAGGACAACCTTTACCTTGAAGAATCCAAATCATAGCAAGTAGTAGTTCTGTCTAGCAATGTAAGCTACTGCAATTTTCTCCCTCTTGGGCTTGAGCAAATTAGGACACTTGGTATGTGTTAGTGAGTTGGAAATTGTTACTTTTACATGGTGTAATATTGGGGAGAATGTTTTGGTGATTAGTGCATGTTGGGACAGCCATGGAGGGGAGTCCTCTTTAAATTTATTTATGAGCTTGTTTGAGCACTTTAAAAGTAATGTTAGCTCTTCAAGTGTAGGTGATCAAGAACCATGATTCATATTTCTTTTGTTACATTATTATGTTTAAGGATTGTTTTATGTATGTTATAATAAGGGATGTAACTGGATGTGCGGAAAAGTTATGGAGATGTTAAAGGACTTAAATATTGCATGTAGTTTTGGGGAGTACCTAATACGAAGGTTATATAGAAATAGACATGATTAAAGGGAAAGGGAAGAAAGAAAACACTGGCTAGATAAACTGCAGGCTTACTGCTTGGTTACTATTTGGGTGAGATCAAGTAGCTCAACTTGATTAATTAGCTACTAATACTAGTCTTACAACTTATTTTATTATAGATTAGTAATCTAAAGAGAAGGAGCTTAAGTCATACGTATTGAATTGTATAGCAAGGTATGTAAGGCTATTCAATTTCCTATTTCTTTGGCATGAATCCAACACTTGCATTACCAAAAGTAAGCTTTCTAAGGGCCCTTGGTAGTGACTGATCCATAGTTCCAGTTCCTACTACCTAGAGCAGTAAAGTGAGTACTCTAATATGAGTTTGTTACTAAATGTACGTGCTTACTCTACCAAGTATTATCATGCAAGGGTTAAACTTGTTTCATTGTCAAAGTACCCTTGGCACGTATTTCTTATAGATACATCAAAATTATCCTAGATTACACATGGTACATATGTTTATATGTTAGATATACAATCTGTCTATATCATGCCAACTTGCTTCAATTATCTATATACATGTCATCTTTTCACATGTTCATATATTCCCTTTATTGGTTATTACTCCCATTGTGTTAAACTATAATGTTACCTCACAAGATCCCCACTTGCTCTATTGTACATTTTATATGAACTTACTTGGAATATGTATCTGTCCTAAAGTTGAATCTACCCACATTCTCCCTTGGTTCAGAGTTCATGTATACCTTGTATTTAATATTAGTTAGTGAGTATTTGGCTATCATATAGAGTTCAAATCTCTTGGTTGAATGTTAAATGTTTTCACTTGATTTGTGCTTCAATTTGAGATGTCAAAAATCTTACTGAGTCATATAAACTCCAAAGTATGACACATTCATCTCACATTTTCTTCCCATGTCATTGTTATTATTGTAAGTCCATATTCATATGTCTTCTACTACTGGTCCGTAGTTCAAAATCTCAACAATGATTATGACCACCAAAACAGCAATCTCAAATGAGTTATGATCATAAAAAGAACAATTTCTATTGAGTTATGAACATCAAAACAACAATCTCAAATATTAAAGAATCTAAGTGAAGCAATCTGTAAAATTATAGGTGGCACCTAGGGGCAAATGCAAATGCCTAGCATGGGTCGATCCTAATTGGTATAGAAGGGTGGCAGATCAGGGGCGAAAGCCTAGCATGGGCTAATCCCAACTGGTATAAGAGGGTGTCAGCTGAGGGGTGAAATCCTAGCATGGGCCGATCCCAATTTGTGGAATTATGAGGACAGCATCCCAGGGGTTAAAATGCCTAGCTTGGTTCATCCTCTTCTACCACTGATTAGTTGGTCATTTGTATCATATGTCTTATAAATATTATAATGCAAAGAAAAGTAAAGAAAAAAATGTAACATACACGATTCCACAAGTATAAGCAAAGGTGGTCTCTAATCCTTATTTATTGGTATTTGGTTTCACTTGAGCTCTCATTTTATATATGGTTGTATTATTCCTTACATATTCAATACATTCTTTAGTATTGATATCCCTTATTGAGGATGTTACATTTCATTCTGCAGGTACAGGTACTCAACTAGTAGATCTCCCAATAAAAGCACATGACACTCAGCGATTTTTGATGAGCTCCAGGTTGATTCGAGGCTTTTCCAAGTCTTTACTGTGCGTATTTCATAGTGGCACAGTCATGGATTCATGTAGAGGCTTTGTAGACATTGTAAATCTATCAACGTATTTGATAGTTTCACTTGTCACATGTATTGGTTCAGATAGTCAACATGTGTTGTATATGAAGATTCTCATTAGTAAATATATCTGCGTAGTAGTAGTTTATTTTATTATCATAGGTGACTTGTAAATTATGTGTTCATATGGTACTTGTCTGCCTCACCTAGGGTTGGGGTGTGACAAAAGTGGTATCAGAGTAGTTCTTCCTAAGGAGTCTACAAAGTTGTGTCTATTAGAGCCTTACTTATGAATGTGTTGCACGCTACATTTATAATTAGGGGGTTGCTTGGATATTTAGCAAAAGTTACCCTCGTTCGTAGTCCAGATCGTGCAATAGAGCGAAGTTTAGAAGTCAATTTCCACTTTCACTTGATCATGCTATTCATATTATATTTACGATGGTTAAGGTTAACGGTAGCTATAATGTCAACATGCAATATACATAAACGGATCTGACGTTATCAAAATTTAGACTACATTGAGCTCATTTTATTCAACCATCCCACTCCACAAGGTATGTAAAGGCTTTTATGTTAGATGCTTTTTAAGTTGCATTTTTACCATTTGTATCACATTTGTTCAATTGAGAAAGATATAGTATGGTTATCTATGTGTTTAAAAATGATGGGTTACCTAGTTACATATATGAGCTATAGCATTTATAAGCACATCTTCTTAAGAGGATGTATCCAACTCTTGGGGTTCTATATTTCCACTATATTTGTAGGATCTATTCCTATAGAGGACACCTGTTAAGATTCTATGGTATGCATAGAATTTTTAGCATTACACATGTTCTCGAAATTGATGTTGTTGAACCAATTTTTTTTCTCGGAAAAATGCAGTGGTACAATCTGATAGGTGGATGTATCAGTGTAATAGTGTTACTATAGATACCCCTAATTCACTGACAAGGCCCAAATTCTTACCATATCTCATCCCGAATATTTTAATATTTGGCTTTTATATGGTATGTGCGACCAACCCTGAATAAGTACTAATAACATTTGTATTCTTTTCTTGGTTATAAAACTTAGGGATAAGTGAGCCAATTTCTGCAAATGATATATCTATGGTAGTTCCTATTATGTTCTATGTTTTGGCTATGGATGATTAGTATTGTCACACCTCAACCCTAGTTGAGGCGGACAAGTACTATATGAACACATGCTTTACACCTAATATGAGAAAGTATACTACTACTATGCAGATATATTTACTAATGAGAAGCTTTATATATAACACATGTTGACTAGCTAAATCGATACATGTGACAAGTGAAACTATGAATTCAGATGATAGCTTTACAATGTCTACAAAGCCTCTACTGGAATTCATGACTGTACCACTATGAAATACGCATAGTAAAGACTCGACAAAGCCCTGAATCAACCTGGAGCTCACCAACAACCACTAAGTATCATGTGCTTCTATTGGGAAGATCTACTAGTTGAGTACCTCTACCTGCAACATGAAATGCAGCGTCCCCAATAAGGGATGTCAATACGAAAGAATGTACTGAATATGTAAAGCATAATACAACCATATGTAAAATGAGATATCAAGTGAAACCAAATACAAATAGGTAAGGATTAAGACCACATTTGCTTATACTTGTGGAATCGTGTATGTTGCATTCTTTTCTTTACTTTTCTTTGCCTTATAATATTTATAAGACATATGATACAAATGACTAGCTGATCTGTGGTAGAAGAGGATGACCTATGCTAGGCATTTTAACCCCTAGGATGTTGTCCTCATAATTCCACAAATCAGGATTGGCCCATGCTAGGCTTTCACCCCTAAGCTACCACCCTCTTATACTAATTGGGATCAAATTATAGCACCCCATATTCTACGTGGTCTATTTCTATTTATTTGATGCTTATAAATTGCCTTGTGGTATAGTTATGGACTCGATTTCCTATGTGACTAGTGACAATAGAATAGGTTTAAAGTAGCAATACCCCATGCCTTACAACACATATATGACTAAGTGAACTCAAAAACAATTCGAACACGGGAAAGTAAAAGGTGGTATTCAATGTAAAAGTCAAAGTGGTCAAGTGCATATTAGTGCTAAAGTCTTGTAATGAAACTAAGATTGGGAAAATGGTGTAAAATAAGTGAGGTGCTTTCTTGACTAAACTAAGCTAGTAGGGACAAGTAGGTGATGCACCTACTTAGAATTAGTGGACTACATTTTAAGTGAAAAGGACAAGTAGGTGATGCACCTACTTAGAATTAGTAGACTGAATTTTAAATTAAAAGGAGAAAGTAGGTGATGCACCTACTTAGAATAAGTGGACTGCATTTAAGTGAAAAGAGCAAGTAGTTGATGCACCTACTTAAAAACTTGTGGCAGAAATTAAGGAGGTGATGCACCTGCTTGCTTTAAAGTAAAGGACAATATTATTTCTCCAATTTATTAAGTGAAAACGTCCAAAAGGGACCTCTAAAGTACTTAAGCTTATCACATCAACTTCATCACTTATTCTCAAGAAAATTGCTCCTAAGGAAAGCCATAAAAGATGCAAGAGTTCTGGTCTATAGCTTCACCATTAAAATCTGAAGCAAACCCTTTGTTTTTAAAGTATAAGTTAGTAGAACATATCCCATCTTAAGTTAGAATTCAAGTGAATAATCTGATTTAACATCAAGTTAAGGGAGAGAGGACAACCTAAACCTTAAAGAATCCAAGTCTTAGCAAGTGAGGTTTCTGTCCAGCAAGGTAAGCTATGGAAATTTTTATCCCTCTCTTGTTCTTGCATTGTTTGTGAAAGTTTTTATGTGTTAATGAACTAAGGAGTGTTGTCTCTATATGGTGTAAGCTTGGTAAATGTTCAGGAAGGAGGTACTAGTTGGGACAGCCGTGGAGTGAAGTCCCCTTAAATGTTGATTGTGAGCTCGTTTTGAGCATCTTAAATGTAATGTTAGTTGGAACTCACGGGATGTTGATCGGAAGCCGTATGTTTATATTGCTATTTCCACATTGTGATTCTTAGGAACTGTTTTGTGTATCATAAAATAAGGGGGTGTGGTTGGATATGTGAAGAGAAGTCATGGGAACTGGTTATAGGATAGAACATTGAAAGTGTAGTGATACACCACTTAATTGAGTGTTGCATGAGCTTACTTCAGGTCATCCCTTTGTATAATGATTTCCAAATTTTATGAAACCTGAGGAGTTTTGGAGAACTATATAAGAAGGTTGTATAGTATAGGGAAAAAAATTAGAGGAGAATAGGTGGGAAGAACACCTTTGATGGGATCAATTATAGACTTACCACCAATTACTGTTTTGGTCTGATCAAGTAGCCCAAACTTGTTTATCAACTACTAATTCTAGTTTTATTATTTACTTCTTTGTAGATAAATAATGTGAAAGGAAGACGGTTAACGCATTGTAATATCCAAAGTTGTGCAGCAAGGTATGTAAGACTATTCGATTTCCTATTTCTTTGGCATGAATCCAACACTTTTAAGCCTTTTAAGTGCCCTTGGAAGTGACTGATCCATAGTTGTTGTTCCTACTCCTTAGAGCATTAAAGTGAGTACTCTAATATGAGTTTATTACTAAATGTGTGTGCATACTCTACCAAGTATTAGCATGCAATGTTTAAATGTGTTTCATCGTCATAGTACCCTTGGCACATATTCCCCTTATATAAATCAAAGTGATCCTAGATTACACATGGTACATATGTTTATATGTTCGATATACAATCTGCCCATATCAAGCCAACTTGCTTCAATTATCTATATATATATGTCATCTTTTCACATGTTCATATGTTCGCTTTATTGGTTATTACTCCTATTGTGTTAGACTATAATGTTACCTCACAAGATCCCTACTTTCTCTATTGTACATTTTATATATACTTACTTGGAATACGCATCCGTCCTTAAGTTGAATTTGCACACGTTCCCCTTGGTTCCCCTTTCTTGTGTACCTTGTATTTGATATTAGTTAGTGAGTATTTGGATACCATATAGAGTTCAAATCTCTTGGATAAATGGTAAATGTCTTCACTTGATATGTGCTTCAATTTGAGATGTCAAAATGCTTACTGAGTTAGATAAACTCTTAAATATTATGTTGGTGTCACATTTGCTTCCCATATCATTGTTATTATCGGAAGTCCATATTCACAAGTCTTTTACTAATAGTTCATAGTTCCAAGTCTCAACAATGATTACGACCACTAAAACAGCAATCTCAAAAGAGTTATGATCATCAAAAGAACAATCTCAAAAGAGTTATGAACATCAAAATAATAATCTCAAAGGTTAAAGAATCTAAGTGAAGCAATTTGTGTAATGATGGGTGGTAGCCCAGGGGTAAATGCCTAGTATGGGTCGATCCCAATTGGTACGGAAGAGTGGCAGCTCAGGGGCGAAAGCCTAGTATGGGCAGATCCCAATTGGTATAGAAGGGTGGCAGCTCAGGGGCGAAAGCCTAGCATGGGCCGATCCCAATTGGTTGATTTATAAGGACAGAATCCCAGAGGTTAAATGCCTAGCAATGGGTCATCCTCTTCTACCTTTAATCAACTGGTCATTTGTATCATATGCTTTATAAAGATTTGAACGCACAGAAAAGTAAAGAAAAGAATGTAACATACACGATTCCTAATGTATAAGCAAATGTGGTCTCTAATCCTTACCTATTCTTATTTGGTTTCACTTGAGCTCTCATTTTACATATGGTTGCATTATGCCTTACATATTATGTATATTCTTTCATACTGACGTCCTTCATTGGGGATGCTACATTCCATGCTGTAGGTACTGGTACTCAACTAGTACATCTCCCCCATAGAAGCACATGATACTCAACGGTTGTTGGTAAACTCCATTTTGATTCGGGGCTTTGCCGAATCTTTACTACGCATATTTTGATAGTTGTACAGTCATGGATTCTAGTAGAGGCTTTGTAGACATTTTAAAACTATCATCTGTAATCATAGGTTTACCTGACACATGTCTTATTTCAGCTAGTCGACATGTGTTGTATATGCAGCTTCTCAGTAGCAAATCTATATGCATAGTAGTTCACTTTCTCGTCATAGGTCACTTGTAAAACATGTGTTCATATGGTACTTGTCCGCCTAACCTAGGGTGAGGTGTGACAAAAGTGGTATCAAAGCAGGTCGTCCTAGGGAGTCTATAAAGCCTTGCCTAGTAGAGCCTTACTTATGAATGTGTTGCGCGCCACATTTATAATTAGGGGACTTCTTGGACATTTAGGAAATGTCACCTTCTTTCATAATCTAGATCGTGCAATTGAGCGAAGTTAAGAACTCTGTTTCCACTTGTACCTGATCATGTTATTCATACTATGCTTACTATGGTTAAGGTTATTGGTAGCTAAAATGTCAACAAGACTTTATTGACCTCATTTTATTCGACCGTCCTATTCCACAAGGTATGCACAGGCTTTTATGTTATTTGCATCTAAAGTTGCATTTGTACCATTTTTGTCACGTTTGTTCAGTTGAGAAAGATATAGTATGGTTATCCATATGCTTTAAAAATGATGGGTTACTTTTTAAATATTGGAGCTGTAGCATTTCCAAGCACATCTTCTTAGGAGGATGCAACCAACTCTTGAGTTCTATATTTCCTCTATATTTACAGGATCTATTCCTATAGAGGACACTCGTTCTTAGTCTATGATATTCATAGAATTTTCAGCGTTACACAGGTACTCAAAATTGATGTTGTGGAAACCAGTTTCTTTTAGTTGGAAGAAGGCAGTGGCACAATCTGATAAGTGCATGTATCAGTGCAATTGTGTTACTAGAGAGGTACCTAATTCGCTGACAAGGCCCAAATTCTCATCATATATCATCACAAATATTATAATAGTTGGCGTTTTATGTCGTATGTGCCAACCACCCCGAATAAGTACTAATAACATTTATATTTTTTACATGATTATAAAAAATAGGGATAAGTGTGCTAATTGTTGAAAATGATATATGTATGGCAGTTCCTACTACAATCAATATTTTGGCTATAGAGGATTAGTATGTGACCAAAGGGTAAGATTAACAAAAGGAAAATTGATTGGTTAGACATAAATTGTGATTAGTGAGGTTGTACATAGTGGGATTAGAGTACATGAAGCTACTAGTTTTGATTAAAAGGTACTTGTTAGACAGGAAGCATGTCAGAATGAAGCTTGAATGACACATGCCGAATATGTACGTAGAGCTTCTAGTTAGAAAGAGATTGTGCATGTAAAATCCCCTAAACCTAAGGGCTGATATGAGGATGCTATAGAAGAGTGAGATAAATGGTTATGAAAGAGTGATTGGTACGTGTATGAGGTAAGAATAAGGTATCAACCTTCAACCCTAACAAGTTATAAAGGTGCACCTGGGAATAACTTTGTGAACCTTTGTTTAACAGAAAAGTCATTTTAGTATTGATTCAAGTCTTGATATTTTGTCATGATAACAACAACAAAGAAAAGGGGAATAGAAAGCTTACCTGAATAGAAGATACATGGACCTAGTTCATCTACATCATTAGTACAAAAGAGAAGCAGAGCATTATACACATGTATAGACTTCCATCAAATTGAATAGAGCTACTACATAATTCATTTAATATATGCCTGCAGTAATTCATCAATCATAGTCCAATTAAAGGGAGAGGAAAAATTCATCATATGCTAGTTGTTCTTACTTGATATCTTGCATGGGAAAAAGAGTGGGAGCACCCTCACCTGTTATAAAAAATGAGGAAATCTCTTAGTATGGCAAGACCTATCTAGTTAAGCAGAAAGCGGCAAACTCTAAGATGTTATGAATCATGATATAACTTTATAGGTACCTGACATTAGAGTTCATGTTTTATGGTCCGTTCAAGCTTCACTATTTATTTTCTATTTTGACCTTCAAAAGGCACCAGACATTGAGTGTGATGTAACACACACTTGTAAAAAGGGTAAAGTTGACCTCGGCCTCCTACTCCAAAAGATAAACTATTGAGGATCTTTTTTTCTCTATCTTTATTGTAGTATTTAAATGCCCCTCCTCATTCTAAACATGAACATAAGGATCTAAGATCATATGGTCCCCTTATATGATCATAAATCCTACTAGCAGTTGTTCATTTGATATGTTATTTGCATGTCTTGTGTTTGGGTATATTAAAGTCCTTATTTGTATGAATTCTACTTGCGTATCTTCAGTTAATTACATGGTCAAGAAAGGAGTTGATTTGTCATACTATTATTTCATGAACCATATCTATTGAGACATCATGCTAGACTTGTCTATACGTGTTTTAGGTTAGTCAACATGTTTTGGATAGTACCATTTACAAAGGGAACTCTCATAAATCTCCAAATGAAATTCCAAGGTTAACCAAACTATCAGCTTAACGTATCATTTGAGGACGAATGATCATAAGGGGGGAGGATGTAACACCCTATATCTTATGTGTACTAGTTATATTTATATGATGCTTATAAATTTCCGTGTGGTATAGTTATGGACTCAGTTTCCTAGGCAACTAGTGACAATAGAATAGGTTGAAAGTGAGTTCTGCCCATAGATTTTGATGTGACCCAATTAAGTTGACGTCAATGGAAGCATTTAAACTTGATTTCATAAGGTAGTATTTGAGTCTAAAGTTTAAACTGACATAGTGTATATAAGTTTTAAGTTAAATTAAAGGTATTAAGGTATAGAAATGGAATAAGATATTGAGGTGCTTGGTTTACACTAAAACTAGTAGGTAACAGGAAGGTGCATCACCTACTTTGACTTACTGACCTGCCCAAAGGACTAAGTAGGTGCATCACCTAATTTGACTTATGGACCAGCCCAAGGGACCAAGTAGGTGCATCACCTACTTTGACTTATTGACCAGCCCAAAGGACCAAGTAGGTGCATCACCTACTAAGACTCTTTTTACCATGTTATTGGGCCAAGTGCACTACCACCTACATCAATCTGGCCCAAGTTGATTAGAAGAATAAGGGGAAAATGGATGCCAAGCCCCAATCTTGCCAAGCCCACAAGAAATAATTTTGAATGGAAAAGTAGGTGCATCACCTACTTAAATGTGTGGCCTAAATTAAAGACACATGTTGGCTGCAAATAAAGTACAAGAAAGGTGGCAAAAGGCCCAATGTTCTTAACACCAAAAAGGCCCAAGTGAAATGTCCAAGTAGGTGGGTCACCTATTTGAAAAATTATGGCCCAAAATGAGTAAAAAATTTAGCAAATGTAGGTCCCTTTAAAAGGGATAGATATCAGCTCTTTCCAACCATTTTTACTTTGACAAAAAAATCTAATTTCTAAAGCATTCTCTATTCTCTATCTTAGATTGATACAACAACCATTAAATACCATTGGGGTTCTTAAACATTAAGGAGTTCAAGCTATTGGAAGGTATAATTTAAAACAAGTTAAGAAGGACAACCTTTACCTTAAAAAATCCAAGTCTTAGCAAGTGGTAGTTTTGTCGAGCAAGGTAAGCTATTGCAATTTTCTTCCTCTTGTGCTTGAGTAAATTAGGACACTTGGTATGTGTTAGTGAGTTGGAAATTGTTACTTTTATATTGTGTAATATTGGGGAGGATATTCTGGTGGTAAGTGCATGTTGGTACAGCCATGTAGGGGAGTCCTCTTTAAATTTAGTTATGAGCTTGTTTGAGCACTTTAAAAGTAATGTTAACTCTTCAAGTGTTGGAGATGAGAAACCACAATTCATATTTATTTTGCTACATTATTATGTTTTAGGATTGTTTTATTTATGTTATGATAAGGAATGCGACTGGATATGAGGGAAAGTTGTGGAGACATTAAAGGACTTACATAATGCAGGGAGTTTTGGAGAGCACCTGATACGAAGGTTGTACAATATATAGACGCGATTAAAGGGAAAGGGAAGAAAGAAAACACTAGCTAGATAAAGTGCATACTTACTGCTTGGTTACTATTTGGGTAAGATCAAGTAGATCAAATTGATTGATTAGTATAGCAAGGTATGTAAGGCTATTCGATTTCCTATTTCTTCGGCATGAATCCAACACTTGCATTATAAAAAGTAAGCTTTCTAAGTACCCTTGGTAATTACTAATCCATAGTTGCAGTTCGTACTCCCTAAAGCAGTAAAGTGAGTACTGAGTTTGTTACTAAATGTACATGCTTACTCTACCAAGTATTAGCATGCAAGGTTTAAACTTATTTCATTGTCAAAGTACCCTTGGCAGATATTTCTTTTATATAAATCAAAATGATCATAGATTACACAAGGTACATATGTTTATATGTTGGATATTCAATCTGCCCATATCATGCCAACTTGCTTCAATTATCTATTTATATGTCATCTTTTCACATGTTCATATGTTCCCTTTATTGGTTATTACTCCCATTGTGTTAGATTATAATGTTACCTCACAAGAACCCTACTTGCTCTATTGTACATTTTATATGTACTTACTTGGAATATGTATATGTCCTAAAGTTGAATCTGCCACGTTCTCCATTGGTTCCACGTTCACGTATAGTATTTGATATTATTTAGTGAGTATTTGGCTATCATATAGAGTTCAAATCTTTTGGCTGAATGTTAAATGTTTTGACTTTGATATGTGCTTCAATTTGAGATGTCAAAATGCTTACTGAGACATATAAGCTCCTAAGTATTACACGTTCATGTCACATTTTCTTTCAATGTCATTGTTATTATCGTAAGTCCATATTCATATGTCTTCTACTACTAGTCCATAGTTCCAAATCTCAACAATGATTATGACCACCAAAACAACTATCTCAAAAGAGTTATAATCATCAAAACAACAATCTCAAAAGAATTATGAACATCAAAACAACAATCTCAAAGATTAAAAAATCTAAGTGAAGCAATCTGTATAATTATGAGTGGCATCCCAGGGGAAAATGCCTAGCATGGGTCAATCCCAATTGGTATAGAAGGGTGACAGCTCATGGGCGAAAGCCTAGCATGGGTCGATCCCAATTTGTATAAGAGGGTGGCAACTCAGGGGTGAAAGCCCATCATGGGCCGATCCCAATTTGTGGAATTATGAGGACAACATCCAAGGGGTTAAAATGCCTAGCGTAGGTCATCCTCTTCTACCATTGATCACCTGGTCATTTGTATCATATGTATTATAAATATTATATTGCAAAAAAAAGTAAATAAAAGAATGTAACATACACGATTCCACAAGTATAAGCAAATGTGGTCTCTAATCCTTATCTATTGGTATTTGGTTTCACTTGAGCTCTTATTTTATATATGGTTACATATTCAATACATTTTTTCGTACTGGCGTCCCTTATTGGGGATGCTACATTTCATGGTGTTGTTACAGGTACTCAACTAGTAGATCTCCCTAATAAAAGCACATGATACTTAGCGGTTGTTAGTGAGCTCCAAGTTTATTCGGAGCTTTGCCAAGTCTACTATGCATATTTCATAGTGGTATAGTCATGGATTATAGTAGTGGCTTTGTAGACATTTTAAATCTATCATTTGAATTCATAGTTTCACTTGTCGCATGTATTGGTTCAGCTAGTCAACATGTATTGTATATGAAGCTTCTCATTAGTAAATGTATCTGCATAGTAGTAGTTTACTTTCTCATCATAGGTGACTGGTAAAGCATGTGTTCATATGGTACTTTTCCGCCTCACCTAGGGTTGGGGTGTGACAGAAAGTCGGCCATCGCAGGTCCCTTTAAAAGGGATTGATATTAGCTTTTTCAGACCATGTTTACTTTGACAAAAAATCTAATTTCTAGAGCTTTCTCTCTTCTCCCTCTTAACTTTATACAGCAGCCATTAAATACCATTAGGGTTCTTTAATATTATGGAGTTCAAGCAATTGGAAGGTATAATTTAAAACAAGTTAAGGAGTAGAACCTTTACCTTGAAAAATCCAAGTCTTAGCAAGTGGTAGTTCTGTCCAGCAAGATAAGCTACTGTAATTTTCTCCTTCTTGTGCTTGAGTAAATTAGGACACTTGGTATGTGTTAGTGAGTTGGAAATTGTTACTTTTACATGATGTAATATTGGGGAGGATGTTCTGGTGATTAGTGCATGTTGGGACAGCCATAGAGGGGAGTCCTCTTTAAATTCAGTTATACGCTTGTTTGAGCACTTTAAAAGTAATGTTAGCTCTTCAAGTGTTGGTGATCAGAAACCATGATTATTATTGCTTCAGTAACATTATTATGTTTAAGAATTATTTTATGTATGATATGATAAAGAATGTGACTGGATGTGCGGGAAAGATATGGAGACGTTAAAGGACTTAAATATTGCAGGGATTTTTGGAAAGGACCTGATTTGAAGGTTGTACAGTATATAGATGAGATTAAAGGGAAAGGGAAAAGAAGGAAAGAAAACATTGGCTAGATAAATTGCATACTTACTACTTGGTTACTATTTGAGTGAGATCAAGTTGCTAAAATTGATTGATTAACTACTAATACTAGTCTTACAACTTAATTTATTGTAGATTAGTAATCTGAAGAGAAAAAGCTTAAGTCATTCATTTTGAATAGTATAGCAAGGTATATAAGGCTATTTGATTTCCTATTTCTTTGGCATGAATCCAACACTTGCATTACAAAAAGTGAGGTTTCTAAGTGCCCTTGGTAGTGACAGATCCATAGTTGCAGTTCCTACTCGCTAGAGCAGTAAAGTGAGTACTCTAATATGAGTTTGTTACTAAATGTACGTGCTTACTCTACCAAGTATTAACATGCAAGGTTTAAAGTTGTTTCATCGTTAAAGTACCCTTGGAACGTATTTCCCTTATATAAATCAAAATGATACTAGATTACACATGGCACATATGTTTATATGTTGGATATACAAACTGCCCATATCATGCAACCTTCCATCAATTATCTATATATATATGTCATCTTTTCATATGTTCATATGTTCCCTTTATTGGTTATTACTCCCATTGTGTTAGACTACAATGTTACCTCACAAGATCCCTACTTGCTTTATTGTGAATTTTATATGTACTTACTTGGAATATGTATCCGTCCTAATGTTCTCCCTTGGTTCTACATTTATGTATACCTTGTATTTGATAATAGTAAGTGAGTAGTTGGCTATCATAGTTCAAATCTCTTGGCTGAATGTTAAATGTCTTCACTTGATATGTGCTTCAATTTGAGATGTCAAAATGCTTACTGAGTCATTATAAGCTCCAAAGTATTACACGTTCATGTCACATTTGCTTCCTAGGTTATTGTTATTATCGTAAGTCCATATTCATATGTCTTCTACTAATGGGCCATAGTTCAAAATCTCAACAATGATTATGACCACTAAAACAGCAATCTCAAAAGAGTTATGATCATCAAAAGAACAATCTCAAACGAGTTATGAACGTTAAAACAACAATATCAAAGATCATAAAATATAAGTGTAGCAATCTGTATAATTATGGGTGGCAACCCAGGGGCAAATGCCTTGCATGGGTCGATCCCAATTGGTGTACAAAGGTGGCAGATCAGAGGCAAACACCTAATATGGGCCAATCCTAATTGGTATAAGAGGGTGGCAGCACAAGGGCAAAATCCTAGCATGGGCCGATCCCAATTTTTGAAATTATGAGGACAACATCCCAGGGGTTAAAATACCTAACATGGGTCATCCTCTTCTACCACTGATCAGCTGGTCATTTGTATCGTATGTCTTATAAATAATATAATGCAAAGAAAAGTAAAGAAAAGAATGTAACATACACGATTCCACAAGTATAAGCAAAGGTGGTCTCTAATCCTTATGTATTAGTATTTGGTTTCACTTGAGCTCTCATTTTACATATGGTTGAGTTATGCCTTACATATTCAGTACATTATTTTGTACTGACGTCCCTTAGGGACACTGCATTTCATGCTGCAAGTATAGGTACTCAACTAGTAGATCTTTCCCAATAGAAGCATATGATACTCAGTGGTTGTTTGTAAGCTCCAGGTTGATTCAGGGCTTTGCCGAGTCTTTGCTATGCGTATTTCATAGTGGCACAGTCATGGATTCCAGTAGACGCTTTGTAGACATTGTAAAGCTATTATCTGAATTCATAGTTTCACTTGTCACATGTATCGATTCAGCTAGTCAACATGTGTTAAATATGGAGCTTCTCATTATTAAATATATTTGCATAGTTGTAGTTTACTGTAACTTGTAAAGCATGTGAGAACATATGGTACTTGTCTGCCTCACCTAGGGATGGGGTGTGACAAAAGTGGTATCAAAGCAGTTTATCCTAGGGAGTCTACAAAGTCGTGTCTAGTAGAGCCTTATTTATGAATGTGTTGCACACCACATTTATAATTAATGGGCTGCTTGGACATTTAGCAAAAGTTACCTTCCTTCGTAATCCAAATCGTGCGATAGAGCTAAGTTAAGAAGTCAATTTCCGCTATCACCTGATCATGTTACTCTTATTATGCTTATGATGGTTAAGGTTAATGGTAGCTAAACTATCAATATACAATCTACAGAAAAGGATTTGAAGTTATCAAAATTTAGACTACATTGAGCTCATTTTATTCGACCGTCCCACTCCACAAGGTATGTAAAGGCTTTTATGTTATATACATTTTAACCATTTGTATCACATTGGTTCAATTGAGAAAGATATAATATGGTTATCCATATGCTTAAAAATGATGGGTTACCTAGTTACATATATGAGTTGTAGCATTTCTAAGCATATCTTCTTAGGAAGGTGTATCCAACTCTTAGGTTCTTTTTTCCTCTATATTTTATAGGATCTATTCCTATAGAGGACACTTGTTGTTACTCTGATATACATAGAATTTTCAGCATTAGACATGTTGTCAACAATGATGTTGTTGAACTATTTTTTTTTTCCAAAAGAAGGCAGTGACACAATTTGATAGGTGGATCTATCAGTGCAATAGTGTTACTATAGTTACCCCTTATTGGATGACAAGGCCCAAATTCTCACCATAGATCATCCTAAATATATTAATATTTGGCTTTTATAAGGTATGTGCAAACAACCCCGAATAAGTACTAATAACATTTGTATTCTTTTCATGGTTATAAAACTTAGGGATAAGTGTGCCAATTTCTACAAATGATATATGTATGGTAGTTCCTATTATGATCTATGTTTTGGCTATGGAGGATTAGTATGCAACTAAAGGGTAAGGTTAACAAAAGGGAAAACAAATTGATTGTTTAGACCTTAGTTGTGATTAGTCAGGCTGTACATAGTGGGATTAGAGTACCTGAAGCTACTAGTTTTGATTAAAAGGTACTTGTTAGTTAGGAAGCATGTGAGAATGAAGCTTGAATTACACGGGCCGAATATGTACGTAGAGCTTCTCGTTAGAAAGAGATGGGATATGTCAAATTCCCTAAACATAGGAGTATGGGTGATATGAGGATGCTATAGAGGAGTGCGATTAGGTGATTATGTAAGAAAGGTTGCTAAGTGTATGAGGCAATAAAATGGTATCAACTCTTTAATCCTAACGAGTTATAATGGCTCACCCGGGAACAACTTTATGAACCTCTAGACAGAAAAGTCATTTTAGTAGTGATTCAAGTCTTGATATTTGGTCTTGATAAGAACAAGGAAAAAAGAAGGGAATATAAAGGTTACCTAGATAGAAGATACATGGACCTAGTTCATCTACATCATTAGATAGAGCTACTACACGGTTCATTCAATATATGACTACAGTAATTCGTTAATCATAGTCCAGTTAAGGGAGAGGAAATATTGATCATATGCTAGTTGTTATTATTTGCTATCTTGCATGGGAAAAGAGTCTGAGCACCCTCACTTATTTTAAAAAAAATATCTATTAGTATGGACATACCTATCTAGTTAAGCCCAAAGGGGCTAACTCTAAGATTTTATGAATCATGGTATAATTTTATAGGTACCTGACATTTACATGTTATTAGAGTTCATGTTTAATGGTGTTCGAGATTCACTATTTATTTTCTATTTCGACCTTCAAAGGGCACCAGGCATTGAGCGTGATATAACATAAGCTAGTAACGAAGGTAAAGTTGACCTCGGCCTCCGAGTCTAAAAGATGATATATTGAGGATTTTCTTTTTCTATCTTGACTGTAGTATTTATATTGACTTAGACAAAAGCCAAGTCCGAATAGCAGAAAACCAATAAGAATCCTTAGGAGATTGAAGAGAGTAGATGGGGAAATCAATTGTATGTGTTTAGAGGTAAGTAAGGAATATGAGCAGAACTATCCCACCTCTGACTTAACGCTTAAGATAGTGTGCTTGCCTTTATTGTGGTAGAGTGGTTCTATAGGATATCTTGTAGTTTCCAAAGATGGTTTGTTATATAATTATACATGCTACAAGTTATATAACTTATCTATTTGTATGTCATTTGCCCTTTGTGGATTACCTTCTCACAGGCTACCTAATGTCATAGAATGCTTACATGTAAGTGTTATCCTCTTTAGAGCACCCTTTTTTATTGTTATATGTTTTCATAGGACTTTTTCCATACATGTTATTTATTGCACTGGTTACTTTCCACATATCACTTGTCCATATTGTGCTGGTACTACATGCCAATTGATCATATGCTATGAGCAAAATTAGTGCTCGTGGGTTATATGACTCGCATATCACTTGTTTACATGTCAAATGGATCATAAACCATTTCTATGTATACTACATGCCTCGTAGCCTACTTTCTTAAACATTATAGGCCTTATAGCTTTTTTAGCCATGTGTCATGTGTTCACTTGCTCATATTTCATATGTGTACGTATTGACATGTTAGGTTACCAATTCATGCAATATAACGCACTTGATCAATGTGATTTGTGTTCCGTAGTTCATATTTCATATAGTCTACTTGGTTACGTATTATACATTTTGTAGCTTTAGTACTCATACATCATGTGCTCATATAATCCATTTTCTACATCCTTATAGTTCATTCGCTCACATGCTACCCTATGAACCATATGCATGTGTACACCATATATTTCTATAGCTTAATTCCTGCATATTATGCGCTCCCTTTTGTGTTAATCTGCCTATGTGACATTCCTAATGTGACTTATTTATTTGTACACTATGCCCATCTGTGATTATTGACTTGAGTTTTGAACATTTTGGGAAAACATTTCCTTGTATCATTATGTAGTGAAGATTTTAACCAGAAAAGGTTGAGCATATATGTATATATTATCATAATGCCTTATTTGAAGGTGTGGCATAGAATTTTAGAGTTTATAATAATAGTTATGTGTTCTTATATGTCTCACTTATGAAAAGAAGGCATCATGGGATAAAAGGGAAGGGAAAGTAGAGCCCCGATAGGTTAGGCCTATGATTTTGTGTTCTTCCATATATGAAAAAAATTGGGAGATACTATAGTTATTCTTGATTGTTAAGGCCCAGAAGCTAAGCTCAAAAGGTTAATTGTGGAAGGAATAAAATATAACATAAGATACTTGGGAATAGAAGATGGTAGAGATCCTAAATGCCCCTCCTCATTCTAAACATCAACATAAAGGATCTGAGATCATGTGGTCCCCTTATATGATCATAAATCCTACTAGAAGTTGTTCATTTGATATGTCAATTGCATGTCTTGTATTTAGGTATATTAAAGTCCTTATTTGTATGAATTCTACTTTCATATCTTCTGTGAATTACATGGTCAACAAAGGGGTTAATTTGTCATATTATTATTTCATGAACCATATCTATTGAGACGTCATGCTAGACTTGTCTATACGTGTTTTAGGTTAGTCTACTTATTTTAGATAGTCCTATTTATAGAGGGAACCCTTGCAAATCTCCAAATGAAATTCTAAGGTTAAACAAACTATCAGCATAACCTATCATTCGAAGAGGAATGATCATAAGGGGGGAGGATGTAACACCCCGTATTCTACATGTACTAGTTCTATTTATATGACACTTATAAATTGTCCTGTGGTATAGTTATGGACTCGGTTTCCTATGCGACTAGTGACAATAGAATAGGTTTAAACTGAACTGCCAATAAATTTTGATGCGACCCAATTAAGTTGACGTCAATGGAAGTATTTAAACTTGAGATCATAAGGTGGTATTTGAGTCTAAAGTTTAAATAGACATAGTGTATATAAGTTTTAAGTTAAATGAAAGGTATAAAAGTCTGGAAATGGAATAAGATATTGAGGTGCCTGATTGATTACACTAAGCTAGTAGGTGACAAGTAGGTGCATCACCTACTTTGACATAATGACCTGCCCAAAGGACCAAGTAGGTGCATCACCTGCATTGACTTATTGACGAGCCCAAAGGACCAAGTAGGTGCATCACCTACTGTGACTTATGACCAGCCCAAAAGACCAAGTAGGTGCATCACCGACTAAGACTCGTTTGACCATATTATTGGGCAGAGTGTACTACCACCTACTTGCATCAATCTGGCCCAAGTTGATTAGAAGAAAAAGGGGGAAATGGACAGCCAAGGCCCAATCTTTCCAAGCCCACAAGAAATAATTTGAATGAAAAAGTAGGTGCATCACCTACTTAAATGTGTGGCCTAAATTAAAGACACATGTTGGTTGCAAATGAAGTACAAGAAAGGTGGCAAAAGGCCCAATGTTCTTAAGTCCAAAAAGGCACAAGTGAAATGTCCAAGTAGGTGGGTCACCTACTTGACAAATTATGGCCCAAAATGAGTGAGAAATTCGGCCAAAGCAGGTCCCTTTAAAAGGGATTGATATCAGCTTTTTCCAACCATTTTTACTTTGACAAAAAATCTTATTTCTAGAACTTTCTCTCTTCTCTCTCTTAGCTTCATTCAACAGCCATTAAATACCATTAAGGTTCTTGAATATTAGGGAGTTCAAGTTATTGGAAGGTATAATTTAAGACAAGTTAAGGAGGACAACCTTTACCTTGAAGAATCCAAGTCTTAGCAAGTGGTAGTTCTATCTAGCAAGGTAAGCTACTGCAATTTTCTCCCTCTTGTGCTTGAGTAAATTAGGACACTTGCTATGTGTTAGTGAGTTGGAAATTGTTACTTTTACATGGTGTAATATTGGGGAGGATGTTCTGGTGATTACTGTATATTGGGACAGCCATGTAGGGGAGTCCTCTTTAAATTCAGCTATGAGCTTGTTTGAGCACTTTAAAAGTAATGTTAACTCTTCAAGTGTTGGTGATCAGAAACCTTGATTCATATTGCTTATGTTATATTATTATATTTAAGGATTATTTTATGTATGTTATGATAAGGTATGTGACTAGATGTGTGGGAAAGTTATGGAGACGTTAAAGGACTTAAATATTGTAGGGAGTTTTGGGGAGGACCTGATACAAAGATTGTAGAATATATAGACACTATTAAAGGGAAAGGGACTGAAAGATAACACTGGTTAGATAAATTTCATGCTTACTGCTTGGTTACTATTTGGGTGAGATCAATTAGCTAAATTTGATTGATTAGCTACTAATACTAGTCTTACAACTTATTTTATTGTAGATTAGTAATCTAAAAAGAAGGAGCTTAAGTCATACGTTTTGAATTGTATAGCAAGGTATGTAAGGTTATTCGATTCCTATTTCTTTGGCATGAATCCAACACTTGCCTTACAAAAAGTGAGGTTTCTAAGTGCCCTTGGTAGTGACTGATCCATAGTTCCAGTTAAGAATATTTTGTTATCAGTACATTAATGTTGAAGTTTCAGTTAGCAAGTCAGTATTTTGAGCTATCCAGTATTACGAAAATTCAGTCATAATGTGTTATTTACATAATCAGTTGGGAGTAGACTTAATACTGAGTTGGAGTAGGGTCAGTCACCCTCATAGTCCTAGAACTGCGTGCCCCCATAGGCTAAGTCCCCTCTGTGGGCATCATTTTTAGTGATCATGCCAGTCATGCCTCTATACCTTTGGCAGGGTATATTGGGTCTTCTCTATGGGGCGTATACATCATACTCCAAATTTAGCTCATGTGGTTTATATCGATTATTAATAGCTCCCACAGACAGTCGGATTCTAGTGTATTGACCTGGTAATCAATTGTTGTTCACCATTCGATTTCAGTATGTATAAACTTGGTTATTCCATTTAGTTAGTTCATGTTCAGTATGTTTAGTACAGTATTATGCTCATCTTATATCACCGTTCAGTTATATGCTTTGTTCAGTTATGTATATTGTTCAACTTTATTCTATCTCACATGCTTAGTACATTTCAAGTACTGACGCATACTCTGCACTACATCTTCTCGTAATATAGGTTTAGGTCCTCAGCATCTAGATCATGCATAGATCGGTTCTTGATCTTCAGTTTAGCAACATCAGTGGTGAGTCCTCATTCTTTGAGGACGATTGACATAATTACCTTTCTACTTTCAGTCTTTAGTTTCAGTTTTGCTAGAGTTAGTTGGGGGCATGTCCCAACAACTTGAGTCAATTAGAGGCTTATTTCAGACATATATATATTCAACTTTAGCTTTTGAGTTTTACTTCAGTGTTATAAACTCTCTTTCAGTATTTATACATTTAGAAATTAGAATAGGTATTCCCCATCACTTTTAGTTTATCTCATGTCTTATTCTTTTGATAATTATTTGTTTAAGTATGCTTATGATATGCCAGCTCAAGGTTAGCTTGGGGTCACTCGTGATCCTAAGTCTCGTGTTTACATCTAGGGGTAGCCTCGAGGCGTGACAAATATGGTATCAGAGCATTAAGTTTAAGTGTCCTAGGATGTCTGAAAAGTCGTATAAGTAGAGTCCCTTTCATGGGTGTAAAGTGCACCACATCTGATTAGAGGGAGGCTACAAAGTCTTTTAGGAAAACTTCACTTCCTTTGCTACTCTTATCATGCGTAAAGTATGATCCAACTCCTCATTTCTAACTCGTTGTTATACATTTTAGATCATGCCTCCTTGTAGAGCTTACGCAAGGAATGCAAACACCAGGAACGCTAACGCAGCTCCTCCAATTTCAGATCAGGAAGTTTGAATGTAGAGTTTCAAAACGCTATCCAATTGTTGGCTCAAAGTGTGACCAACCACAATAACTAGCAAGTTCCAGTTCCTGCAAATGCTAATGGTAGGTTAGTGGCAGCCAGGGTTTGTTGATATTGTTAGGATAAATCCACCTGAGTTTTTAGGGTCGCTAGTTGGTGAGGATCCCCAAAACTTTGTAGATGAGGTCAAGAAGATCTTTCAAGTGATGCAGGTAACTGGGAATGATAGGGTTGAGTTAGCATCATACATGCTTAAGGATGTCGCTCATATTTGGTTCACTCAATGGTAAGAAAACAGAGGTAGAGATGCGGCTCCTATCATTTGCGAGTGTTTTATTGACTCTTTTTTGGATAGGTTCTCTCCAAGAAAGTTGAGGGAGGCTAAGGCTCAAGAGTTCATGAATTTGAGACAAGGTAGCATGTCAGTCCAAGAGTACTGGCTCAAGTTCACCCAACATTCCAAGTATTCTCCTCACATGGTTGCCGAGTCCAGGGCTCAAATGAACAAATTTCTGCATGGGGTATTTGACTGAATGAAAACAGAGTGTACAAATGCTATGTTGCTGGAGAACATGAACATCTCTAGGCTCATGACTCATGCTCAGCAACTTGAGGGAGATAAGTTTAGGGAACAGGCTAAGGGGAACAAAAAGGCTAGGATAGGTGACTATGAGTATTCTCAACAAAAATCGCTCGCAGTTTCAGTAGAAATATTCAGCCCCAACACCTTCAACAGTTAGTGTTCCATCCTCCAGGTTTCTACAAGATCAAAAAGGTAGGGCATTAGGCTCTAAAACTCATGGGATCGGTGCCTGACCATAACCTACCCAACTTATCCTAAGTATGGTAAGAACCATCTGGACAAGTGTCTTGCAGGAAAGGAAGGATGCTTTGGGTATGGTCAATCTAGTCACAGGTTGAAAGATGTCCTTCTTCTAAACAAGGTTAAGGAGGTAATAATGGTAGAGCTCAGTCCACACTTCAGTAGCATCATCGGGTCACCCGACTCAGCAAGGTAACTCATCTAGTACAGGTAGCGGTTAGCGCCAAAACAAGTTGTAAACTCTCCAAGATCGACAGGATTAGGAAGATTCTCCCGATATGGTCATTGGTACATTACGAGTCTTTAACTTAAATGTTTATGCTTTGTTAGATCCAGGGGATACTTTTTCCTTTATAACTCCTTATATAGCAGTCAAATTCGATGTTAGTCCAGAAACTCTCTCAGAACCCTTCTCAATTTTTATTGTAGTTGGTGACCCAGTTATAGCTACATAGGTATACAAAAATTGCCATGTCTCAGTCTCTTAGATAGTTACCTCAACAGATCTTGTAGAGTTAGAAATGGTGGATTTCAATATCATTCTAGGCATGGATTGGTTACATTTTTGTTATGCCTCAGTCAATTAGTAGAACTAGGATCGTTCGTTTCTAGTTTCCCAACGAACCAATCTTAGAAAGGAAGGGTGGTAGCTTAGCGCCTATGGGTCGATTCATTTCTTACCTTAAGGCGAGAAAGATGATCTCCAAGGGTTATCTCTATCATCTAGTTCGGATTAAGGATTTAAGCTCTGAAACCCTAACTCTTGAGTTAGCTCCAGTAGTTAATGAGTTCCCAGAAGTGTTTTCAAAAGATTTTCCTAGATTTCCTCCCAAAAGGGAAATCGACTTTGGAATCGATCTCCTTCCAGATACCCAACCTATTTCTATTCCTCCTTAAAAGAATGGCTCTAGTTGAGCTTAAGGAATTGAAAGAGCAATTGAAAGACCTTCTAAATAATGGATTCATCAGACCTTGTATTTCTCCATGTGGTGCTCCAGTGTTGTTTGTGCAAAAGAAAGACGGTTCTCTCAGGATGTGTATTGACTATCGGTAGTTGAACAAAGTCACAATAAAGAATAAGTATCCCTTCCCCAGGATTGATGATTCTTTGACCAACTTCAGGGTGCGTGTCATTTTTTAAAGATATACCTCAAATCCAGTTATCATTAGCTTAGAGTTAGAGATAGTGAAATCTTGAAAACAACTTTTAGAACTCAGTATGGACATTATAAATTTGTATTTATGTCTTTTGGACTAACCAATACTCCTGCAGCTTTCATGGATTTGATGAACAGGGTATTCAAGTGGTATTTGGACTTGTTCGTTATCGTCTTTATTGATGATATCCTCATTTACTCTAAGAATGAGGACGAACATGCGACTCATTTGAGGGTTATCCTGCAAACTCTCAAAGATCACCAGCTATTCGCTAAGTTTAGCAAATGCGAATTTTGGTTACAATCAATTGCTTTCCATAGGCATATTGTGTCTAGCGAAGGGATTTGAGCGGATTCTCAAAAAATAGAAGCAGAGAAGTAATGGCAAAGACCTTAGAGGACATGTTGAGAACTTGTGTGATTGACTTCAAGGGTTTTTGGGATGATCACCTTCCTCTTATAGAGTTCACCTACAATAATAGCTACCACTCCAGCATTCAGATTGCCCCTTATAAGGCCTTGTATGGGCATAGATGTAGATCTCCAGTTGGTTGGTTTGAAGTAGGTGAAATAGCCTTGATAAGGTCAAATTCGATTCATGATACTATAGAGAAAGTTCATCTCATTAGGGATAGACTTAAGATAGCCCAAAGTCGTCAAAAGTCCTATGCAGATGTAAGGAAAAGGGACTTGGAGTTCAAATTGATGATTGGATTTTCCTGAAAGTGTCACCTATGAAAGGGGTGATGAGATTTGGCAAGAAAGGGAAGCTCAGTCCTAGATATGTAGGCCTTTACAAGATTCTAAAAAGGATTGATAAAGTGGATTATGAGATAGAGTTGCCAATAGAGCTAGCAGGAGTCCATCCAGTCTTTCACATTTCGTTGTTGAATAAGTATGTCGGTGATCGAGCATCCATAGTACCTTTAGAGAGTGTGGCTGTGAAGGATAGCCTCACTTATGAGGATATGCCAGTTGAGATTCTTGATCGTCAAGTAATAAGGTTGAGAAACAAAGAAGTTGCTTCAGTTAAGGTTTTTTGGAGGAGTCAGCCCGTAGAAGGAGCTACTTGGCAGGAAGAGGTAGGCATGAAGGCCAAGTATCCTCATCTCTTTCCTTCTGATTCCATTGCAGCTTGAGGTAATAGTTCCTATTTAGTTTTTTAGTCATTTATGCATAAAAATCAGTCTTAGTATCTTGTTCCTTCAGTCAGTCTTGCATTTTCAGCGTATTTACATGTTCTTTGAACTCAGTTCAGTCAGAAATCAGTTTCCAGTATTTAGTGGTAGGTTTTACAGCTCTTTCCCTCCTTGTTCAGCTAGTTTAGTCTTCATTAGAGGATGAATGTTACCAAAGGGGAGATAATGTAACACCCCGTATCCTAGACAGACCAAAATGTAGATTTCAAAAGATACAGGTGCAACGGGCACCACCCACGAAATGTAGGGTGACCCACAGTCCATTCTGGTGGTTCGTGAATGGCCATCTGTAGCTCTCTCAGAAAGTAGTCCAAAAAAATATTCTAAGGGTCGACCTACGGAGGGACCTATTGACAATAGGTCAGACCACGGCTCGTGGTCCTCGTTAGTGGATTGAGATCTCGAAACCCCTTCTTTGAACCCTCATCGACAGTCGCCAGGACAGATCGTTGGTCTATCAATGTACCCTCACTCTGGTTCATCGGTGACCCCAATAGCTTTTAAGTCAGGGTTCTTTTGGTCTTTCCCTATGTGTTTGTAACATCGTGTATTATGCATATGCTTGTTCTATTCTTGTGATACTTTACATAGCCTTATATATAGGTGAAGGACCATGTTTCTTATATGATTAGCATTGGTTTAAACTAGATCAGAATATGATATCATCCTTGCACGTTTTAGCATGTGTACTGCAAGTTAACTATAACGAGAGTATTTTAACTCGAGACAGTAAGGTGGTAATTGAGCATAAAGTTCAAAGTTAAGTGCTAAGTTAAAGAAAAAGGGGTTAATATTTAGAAAATGGAATAAAATAAGTGAGTTGCTTGCTTGACTTAACTAAGCAAGTAGGTGACAAGTAGGTGCATCACCTACTTTGACTTATTGACTAGTCCAAAGGACCAAGTAAGTGCATCACCTACTTGAGCTATCTGGATCTATTTAAAAAGGCCAAGGTTTATGGATCAGATTTGGGCCTATGTTAATGGACTCACTTGAGGCCCAAACTAAGTTAAATAAAATGAAAATGAAATTAAAGCCCAGCAGCCAAATCTGCCAAGGCCCAATATATTTAAGCCCAAGTGAAAGCAAGTAGGTGCATCACCTAGTTTGACCTTTTGAGCTACTTGATGTACATAAGCAGGTGCACCATCTAATTGACCAATTAGTGGCTGAAAATGGACCAAAAAAGGGAGGTTCTAGAGGATATTCTTAAAGGTGAAGAAAGCTCAATATAAGATATATTGGCTGCTATTCTCAATCATTTTTAATACACAATATTAATAATTAACTCCAGCTCTTTCTCTCTTCTCTTAAGGATTAAAACTACAGCCTTAAAGTTCCTTCTAGGGTTCTTGAAGAAACCCTCATATCTGCAAACCAAGGTAAGGGAAACACATATGGATTTAGCTTAATTCTCCCATGGAAGACTAAAAAACATGTTATTCATGCTCAATTATAAGTATAAGGCAGAAGTTCCCAAAAGGTACTGCTCACTTTCCTTAATTATTAAGATATTTTTCTCTTGTTCTTTGGTTTAACTGTGAAGGGAAGTTGAAGTTCTAGATGAATTCAAGTTATGAGGAGAAGTTGAAGAAATTGAGGTAAGGTGACTACTCCATTTTCTTCCACTTTATGTATGAGTTTGAGTGAGGAATTATGGGTGTGCTGTGATAAAAGAACTGAAAGGGATGGTGAATTTAATAATTGGTTGTATGATAAAGAATATTTAAGGTGGTTTTATGTGTATTGTTATTGGTGCAGCTTGGGTAATCTTGGAAAAGGATATATAATGTATATATTATGCAGAGAAGGATGGTGTGGTGATACACATTATTTTAGGGGTTGTATGGGCTCATTATTCGTTAATGTTAGCTACTGTTTTATGGGGCTCACAGTGTGATACCTACTAATTTTAGTTTATCATGATTTATACTGTAGATTAAAATCTAAAAGGGGAGGCTAAATCTTGATAGTTGCATTGGTCAGACAATAAGGTATGTAGGGCTATTTGATTCAATATTCTTCGGCATGAAATCTCATACTTGCAATTAATATCAATAAGTGAATTTCCTAAGTTCTATTCCTAGTAAAGGAAACATAGTGTCAGCTTACGAACTCCAAATGTCTAACAATATTTCCCCTTCTCCTTAGTGTATAGAATTACTTCATTATATGTTCAATACTCTATACTTGTGTAATTATCTTCCTATGTCCTGATATAGAAATGGTATTTGTAAAAGCAAGTTTGGTGAATCCTCCTTTTAGTCAGTTGAAAACATATGTGTCATTTAAGCTCACAAGTAATGCATTGATGTTACGTAGCCCCTTATGTCATTGTTACTGCCTTGAAGTATTATTTGCATGTCTTCTACTACTGGTCCGTATTTGCAAATCTCAAAAATGATTATGACCACCCAAACAACAATCCTAAAGATTAAAGAATCTAAGTGACGAAATCTGTATAATTATGGGTGGCAGCCCAAATGCCTAGCATGGGTCGATCTAGCTCAAGGACAGAAGCCTAGCATGGGCCGATTCCAATTGTTATAGAAAGGTGGCAGCTCAGGGGCAAAATCCTAGCATGGGCCGATCCCAATTTGTGTAATTATGAGGACCGCATCCTAAGGGTTAAAATGCCTAGCATGGGTCATCCTCTTCTATCATTGATCAGCTGATCAATCGTATCACATGCCTTATAAATATCATAACACATAAAAAGGTAAAGACAAGAATGTAACATACATGATCCCACATGAGTTAACAAAGGTGGTCTTCTGTTCTGATTTATGCACACATATATTGATACTTGGTTTCATTCGAATTCTTATTGTGTATATGTTATTGCCTTACATATTCATACATTTTTTTTGTACTGACATTCCTCGCGGGGGATGTTGCATTTCATGTTGCAGGCACATGTACTCTATCTAGTAGACCTCCTTAATCGGACCACACTACACTTAGCTAGTTTTGGTAAGCTCTAGGTTGATTCAGAGCTTTACTAAGTCCTTGGTAGATTCATTTTGGTATTGTATCGTAGTTAAGGGTAAGTCGGGGTCTTTCCCGACCTACTCTAAGGTTTAATATCTTTAGAGGCTTTGTAAAATTATGTATATGGTTCAGTTGTGTCTTAACAAGTTATGGCCTCAACAGCCAAGTCTTGTATATAAGTTTTGGGTTTACTTATATTGGTTCGTATCATTGCATCCTATGTGAACTTTTCACAAGATTGTCATAGTTATATGAATAGTAAGCACAGGTTACATGTTGGTTCTGTCGGACCTTTAGGGCATCGGCTGCCTATCCATCTTAATGGGATTTGAGGCGTGACAAAAGTGGTATCAGAGTAGGTCATCTTAGGGAGTCTACAAAGTTGTGTCTGTGTAGAGTTTTGCTTATGGATGTGTTTTGCACCATATTTATAAATAGAAGGCTACGAGACATGTAGGAGTTATCTCCTTTATTTCATTTCTTAGATCTTACGATAGAATCAGTGTTGTAGACGAATCATATCTAATTTCTAAATTGTTTTATTATAGTAAGGATGCCGGTTATGAGAAGGAGTAAAAGTACTGGTAAGTGAGTAGATATGGCTGCCCAAGAAGGGACCAGCCAACCACCACCTAGTCAAGCTGTTCAAGGTGAGGCTTAAGATGAGTCTCTATCACAGACATCCCCAACCCTTCCATCTCTAGAAGATCTTAAGGAGGAAAGTTGCACCTCAAGAACCCTCTATTAATGCTACCGAGCAAGATTTGAGGAATGCAATCCAATTTTGACTCGTATAGTTGCTGGACACGGCCAAAGGCGAGAAGGCCTAGTTGCAGATACTAGTGGTGTAGATAGAGCAGCTGGCATGCGGATACATGACTTCCTTACTTTGGACCCTCCATCATTCATCGGGTCAGATCCTAATGAAGATCCACAAGACTTTATAGATCAAATCCAACACACTTGGATGTTATGCATGTAAGTGGTAAAGAAGCACTTGAGCTAGCAGCATATAGATTAAAGGTTGTGGCTATATTGTGGTATGAAGCTTGGAAGCAATCTAGGGGAACAAATGCACCTTCAACTACGTGGAAAGAGTTCAAAAAGGCATTCCTTGACCATTATCTGCCATTGGAGATCCGAGAGGCCCGTGCGGATTAGTTCTTAAATCTCCACCAATGAAGTATAAGTGTGAGAGAGTACAGTCTCAAATTTAATTCCTTTGCTAGGTATGCTCCTAATGTAGTAGCTACTATGGGGGATAGGATTCATCGATATGTGGATAGATTAGATTTATATCTAGTTAGAAAATGTACCATTCCTTCATTGAATAAAGATATGGATATAGCAAGGACGCAAGCTTTTGCGCAAAAGTTGGAGGATCAAAGGCAAAAAAAAGTACACAAGAGTCAGAAACAGGGCAGTCTAAGAGGGCCAGATCCATGGGGCAATTTACACCATCCCAAGATGAGTTTTGGCCTCGATTCTTTAACAGACCTCCTAGGACAACATCTTCCTACTCTACGGCTAGTGCCCCACCTCAGTTTCAAGAGTCTAGGGGCAATTAGTTTGGGAAAAGAAATGAAAGGCAAGGTTCATGAACAGCGAGGTACCAAGACTAAGGAAGTATGAGCCAATCAAGACCTCCTCGATAGTCTTGTAAACAATATGGAAAAAATCAGTTAGCTGCATGTCTGTTTGGGACAAATGTTTGTTTTGGTGTGGTACACCGGGTCATATAATGAGAAATTGCCCTCATAGGGGTGTGGGTGGTGTGGCACAACCTACTAGATCAATTGCTGCATCCTCATCATCAGCACCTTCTTTAGGTAAGGGACAGATGCCTACTGATCATGGTAGAGGAGCTAGGGGAGTATCTAATTCTAGTGGAGTTCAGAATCACACATATGCTTTAGGGATCGACAAAATTTGGAAGTCTTGCCAAATGTGGTTACATGCATATTGTCCATCTTTTCACATAATGTATATGCATTAATTGATCCGGGGTCTACATTGTCATATGTTACTCCATTGATTGTTGGAAAGTTCAAAAGAACACCATAATTATTAGTGAAGCCATTTGGAGTATCTACACCAATTGGTGAGTCTATTATAGCTAGAAGGGTTGCATTGTAACTGTCTGTGATCGTGATACATTGGCTGATCTTGTTGAGCTAGAAATGGTAGATTTTGATGTTATAATGAGTATGGATTGGTTAGCTTCTTGTTATTCCACGGTAGATTGCCGAACTAAGGTAGTGCATTTCAAATTTCCAAAAGAGGTATTCCTCGATTGGAAAGGTAATATTAGGGCGCCAAGAGGTAAATTTATTTCTTATCTTAAGGAAAAGAAGATGATGTCCAAAGGATACATATGTCATATGGTCAGAGTGAAAAATATAGATGCAGAGCCACTAATACTTCAATCCATTCCGGTGGTAAATGAATTTCCTGAAAATCTTTTGGGTTTGCCCCAGAACGAGAAGTAGAGTTTGGTATTGATGAGATTCCAGATACTCAACCTATCTCCATTCATCCGTATATAATGGCCCCGACAGAATTAGGGGAGTTGAAAGAGCAATTAAAAGACTTACTAGAAAAAGGATTCATAAGGCCTAGTATGTCCCCATGGGGGGCACCAAATTTGTTTGTACGTAAGAAATATGGCTCGTTAATGTGTATCAACTACCAGCAGTTGAATAAGGTAATGATTAAGAACAAATATCCCCTCCCTAGAATTGATGATTTGTTGATCAGTTACAAGGTGCTAAGTGTTTTTCAAAGATCTACTTGAGGTCGGGTTGTCACCAAGTATGGGTTAAAGACAAAGATATTCCCAAGACAACTTTTTGGACACGGTATGGTCATTTTAAATTTTTAGTCATGTCATTCGGGCTAACAAATGCACCAGCAGCTTTTATGGATTTCATGAATAGGATGTTCAAGCCATTTATAGATGTGTTCGTGATAGTAGTCATAGATGACATTTTGGTGTATTTAAGATTGGAAGATGACCATTCTAATCACTTGCAGCAGGTTTTACAAATTCTTCGTGATCGTAAGTTGTATGCGAAGTTCTCTAAATTTGAGTTTTGGTTGAAATCTATGGCATTCTTAGGTCATATTGTATCTGACGAAGAAATAAAGGTTGATACTTAAAAGATAGAAGCCGTGAAAAGTTGGCCAAGACCTACAACGCCTACGGAGATTCATAGTTTTCTTGGATTGGTAGGTTGTCACAGAAGGTTCGTTAAAGGATTCTCTTCCATTGTTGCACCCTTAACAAAGCTAACACACCAAGAAACCAAGTTTCAGTGGAGTGAAGAATGTGAAAGAAGCTTCCAAGAGCTAAAGAATAAATTAACTTCTACACCTGTATTGGTACTTCCAGAAAGCACAAAAGGCTATGTAGTGTATTGCGATGCTTTAGGAGTGGGCTTAGGTTGTGTATTGATGCAGCATGGTAAAGTAATAGCTTATGGCTCAAGGCAGTTGTGGCCACATGAGAAATTTTATCCAACTCATGATCTAGAGCTAGCAGCAGTTGTATTTTCTTTGAAGATATGGCGCCACTACTTGTATGGAGTTCATGTTGGCATATACACTAATCACAAGAGTTTGCAATATATATTTAAGCAAAAGGACTTAAATGTGAGGCAGCGAAGATGGCACCAACTATTAAAAGATTATGACACTGATATCTTATATCATCCCGAGAAAGCAAATGTAGTAGCTGATGCGTTAAGTCATAAAATAATGGCAAGAACTTATGGGCAATCTGTGGAAAGACAAGGAATAACTAAGGATCTATGTCAACTAGCTAGTTTGGGGTTTGCCTTCTTAAATCTCCAAACGAAGGGGTTATTGTGCAAAATGCGGCAGAATCCTCATTAGTTGTGGAAGTAAAAGAGAAGCAATACACTGATCCTATTCTATTACAGCTTAAGGAGAATGTACAATAGGGGTATGACAAAGGCATTTGAGCTTACTTAAAAGGGAGTACTTCGATGTCAAAATAGATTGTGTGTACCTAATGTAGATCAATTAAGAAAGAGGGTTTTATGATTGAAGCACATCATTCAAGATATTTTGTCCATCTAGGGTCAACTAAAATGTATCATGAGTTGAAAGAAATGTATTGGTGGGGGGACATGAACAAGAACATTGCGGAATTCATGGCTCAATGTTCAAATTGTCAACAAGTAAAAGTAAAGCACCAAAAGCCCGGAGGTTATATGCAGTGTATAGAAATTCCAATTTGGAAGTGGGACATGATCAACATGGATTTTGTCACCGGTTTGCCTCGCTCATTTCGGAAGTTTGACTCCATATGGGTAATATTTGATAGACTTACCAAATCAGCACACTTCTTACCGGTGAAGACTACTTATATAGTTAAAGAGTACGCAAGGTTGTATATTAAATAGATAGTTCGGCTACATAGAGTGCCAATCTCTATTATATCGAATATGGGAGCTCAATTCACTGCAAATTTTTGGAAGTCATTTCAGAAAAGTTTGGGAACACAAGTGAATTTAAGTACAGCCTTTCACCCTTAAACAGACGGTCAGCGTACAATTCAAACGCTTGAGGATATGCTGTGAGCATGTATATTAGACTTCAAAGGTAGTTGGGATGATCATTTTCCATTGATCGAGTTTGCATACAACAATAGCCACCATTCAAGTATAAAAATGGCATCTTATGAAGTTTTATATGGTAGAAAATGTATAACCCCAATTGGCTGGTCCAAAACAAGTGAAACTGTCTTATTGGGCTAGACCTTGTTCATCAAGCTATGAAAAAAGTCAAAGTGATACACAAGCGGCTAGAAACAGCTCAAAGTCAACATAAATCATATGTGGATGTTAGAAGGAGAGGACTAGAATTTTGTATAGGGGATTGGATGTTCTTGAAGGTGTCACCAATGAAAGGGGTAATGAGGTTTGGTAGAAATGGAAAGTTGAGTCCACGCTTTATAGGGCCATATAAGATTATCCAAAGAATTGGCCACGTTGCGTATGAGTTAGAGCTACCTCAAGAACTTTCAACTAACTATTCATCGGTGTTTCATATCTCAATGCTTCAAAAATGCATAGGTGACCCATCTCGTATTACTCCTACTGAATATATACAGGTTACGAGAGATCTCACTTATGAATAAGTAACCATTGCTATTCTAGATCGACAAGTTAGGAAGTTGAGAAACAAAGAAGTAGCTTTTGTAAAAGTATTATGGAGGAACCAACAAGTAGAAAAAGTTACATGGGAAGCCGAAGAAGCAATGAAATTGAAGTATCCTCATCTCTTCCAGATCGATGAGAAAGATGAAAATGTTGAGTTGAAGGGTTAACAAGTAAGTATAAGTCTATATGTTCAATGTGATTAATATTAGTACTAACTTAGGCTTGAAATTGTTTAGGCGGGATAATCATGCTAACATTCGAGGACGAATGTTTTAAGGGGGAAGGATGCAACAACCCGTATTATGCATATGATTGTTCTATTATTGTGATACTTGACATAGCCTTATAGTGTATGTGAGGGACCATGTTTCTTATTTGATTAGCATTGGTTTAAACTAGATCAGAATGTGATATCAGCCTTGCACATTTCAGCATGAGTACTACAAGTTAAATCTAACGGGAGTATTTAAACTCGAGACAGTAAGGTGGTAATTGAGCTTAAAGTTGAAAGTTAAGTGCCAAGTTAAAGAAAAAGGAATTAATATTTAGAAAATGGAATAAAATAAGTGAGTTGCTTGCTTGACTTAACTAAGCTAGTAGGTGACAAGTAGGTGCATCACCTACTTTGATGTATTAACCAGTCCAAAGGACCAAGTAGGTGCATCACCTACTTGAGCTATATGGATCTAGTTAAAACGGCCAAGGTTTATGGATAAGATTTGGGCCTATGCTAATGGACTCACTTGAGGCCCAAACTAAGTTAAATAAAATGAAAATGAAATTAAAGCCCAGCAGCTAAATCTGCCAAGGCCCAATATATTTAAGCCCAAGTGAAAGCAAGTGGGTGCATCACGTAGATAGACCTTTTGAGATGCTTGATGTGCATAAGCAGGTGCATCACCTACTTGACCAATTAGTGGCTGAAAATGGACCAAAAAAGGGAGGTTATAGAGGATATTCATAAAGGTGAAGAAAGCTCAATATAAGATATATTGGCTGCTATTCTCACTCATTTTTAATACACAATATTGAGAATTAACTCCAGCTTTCTCTCTCTTTTTTCTCTTAAGGATTAAAACAACAGCCTTAAAGTTCCTTCTAGGGTTCTTGAAGAAACCGTCATATCTGCAAACCAAGGTAAGAGAAACACTTACGGATGTAGCTTAATTCTCCCATGGAAGACTAGAAAACATGTTATTCATTTTCAATTATAAGTAGAAGGTAGAAGTTCCCACAAGTTACTGCTCACTTTCCTTAATAATTAAGATACTTTTCTCTTCTTCTTTGGTTTAAGTGTGAATGGAAGTTGAAATTCTAGAAGAATTCAAGTTATAAGGAGAAGTTGCAGAAATTGAGGTAAGGTGACTACTCCATTTTCTTCCTCCTTATGTATGAGTTTGAGTGAGGAATTATGGGTGTGCTGTCACAAAAGAACTCAAGGGGGTGTTGAGTTCAATAATTGGTTGTATGATAAAGAATATTTGAGGCGGTTTTATGTATTGTTGTTAGTGAAGCTTGGGTAATCTTGGAAAAGGATATATAATGTATGTATTAGGCAGAGAAGGATGGTGTGGTGATACACATTATTTTAAGGGTTGTATGGGATCATTATCTGTCAATGTTAGCTACTGTTTTATGGGGCACAAGGTGTGATAGCTACTAATTTTAGTTTATCATGACTTATATTGTAGATTAAAACCTAAAAGGGGAAGATGAATCATGATAGTTGTATTGGCCAGAGGATAAGGTATGTAAGGCAATTCATTCAATATTCTTCGGCATGAAATCTCATACTTGTGATTAATATCAATAAGTGAATTTCCTAAGTTCTATTCCTAGTAAAGGAAACATAGTAGCAATGTACGATCTCCAAATATCTAACAATATTTCCCCCTCTCCTTAGTGTATAGAATTACTTCATTATATGTTTAGTACTCTATACTTGTGTAATTATCCTCTTATGTGCTGATATAGAAATGGTATTTGCAAAACCAAGTTTGGTGAATCCTACTCTTAGTCAGTTGAAGACAATTGTGTCATTTAAGCTCACAAGTAATGCATTGATGATATATAGTCCCTTATGTCATTGTTACTACCTTGAAGTATTATTTGCATGTCTTCTACTATTGGTCCGTATTTCCAAATCTCAAAAATGATTATGACCAAAAAAACAACAATCTCAAAGATTAAAGAATCTAAGTGAAGCAATCTGTATAATTTTGGGTGGCAGCCCAAGGGAAAATGTCAAGCATGGGTTGATCCTAGTGTATATATAAGGGTGGCAGCTTAGGGACGAAAGCCTAGCATGGGCCGATCCCAATTGGTATAGAAAGGTGGCAGCTCAGGGGCAAAATCCTAGCATGGGCCGATCCCAATTTGTGTAATTATGAGGACCACATCCCAGGGGTTAAAATGCCTAGCATGGGTTATCTTCTTCTATTACTGATCAGTTGGTCATTCGTATCACATGCCTTATAAAGATCATAACACACAAAAAGGTAAAGACAAGAATGTAACATGCATGATCCCACAAGAGTTAACAAAGGTTGTCTTCTATTCTAACTTATGCACACATATATTGATACTTGGTTTCATTTGAACTTTTATTGTATATATGTTATTACCTTACATATTCAGTATATTTTTTTTTGTACTAACGTTCTTCTCGGGGGACGTTGCATTTCATGTTGCAGGCATAGGTACTCCAGCTAGTAGACCTCCTTAATAGGAGCACACGATACTCAACTACTTTTGGTGAGCTCTAGGTTGATTCAAGCTTTACTAAGTCCTTGGTAGATTCATTTTGGTATTGTATCGTAGTTAAGGGTAAGGTGGGGTCTGTCTCGACCTACTCTAAGGTTTTCTATCTTTAGAGGCTTTGTAGACTTATGTATATGGTTCGGTTGTGTCTTAACAAGTTGTGGCCTCAACGGCCAAGTCTTGTATATAAGTTTTGGGTCTACTTATGTTGGTTCGTATCGCTGCATCCTATGTGACCTTGTCACAAGATAGTCATAGTTATATGAATAGTAAGCACAGGTTACATGTTTGTTCTCTAGGGCTTTTAGGGCATCGGGTGCCTGACCGTCTTAATGGGATTTGAGGCATGACAGCGTTGGACCCCTAAACTACATGGTTTTTTTATCAGTTTTAGCCTAAAAACTAAATTGGAACCTAACTTAATCGATCATTCACCAAAATCAAGCGAAACTTAGAGCAAAAGAAGAGAAAACCGGTGATAGCTTTCTCAAGAACAGGCAGCCAGGTTTCTTCAATTCTACCCCCAAAATTGAAAATTCATCCGTGGAATTCATCACCATGTATGTGGGATTTCACTAGTGGGTTCCTTTCGCCAATTAGGTCTCTAGATTTAAGTCAGATTCTTGATTCCCTTTATATTATCTAGACCTAGGTTTCTTAAATGTTAGAAATTATTGTGTTTTAGTTATTAGACTAATCCAAATCAGATTATCATGTTTTTGTTGAATTATTGCTTAGTTCTTGCTTGAAACTCAGAACCCCAGTTGTGTAGATTCATTTAGTTCATGAATTATATTTGCTAGGTCATATTATTCAGTTATACATGCTCCAGTTAAGAATGTTTCATTATCAGTACATTAATGTAGCATTTTCAATTAGCATGTCAATAATTTGAGCTATCCATTATTACAAAAACTCAATCATAATGTGTTATTTACATAATCAATTAGGAGTAGACTTAATACTGCATTGGACTAAGGTTAGTCACCCTCAAATTCCCAGAACTATGTGCCCTGTAGGTTAAGTCCCATCTATGGGCATCAGTTTTAGTAATCATGCCAGTCATGCCTCTATACCTCTGGCACGGTATATTGGGTCCTCTCGACGGGGCGTATATATCGAACTCCACATTTAGCTCATGTATTTTTATGTCGATTATTAGTAGCTCCCACAGACAGTCAGATTCTAGCGTATTGACCAAGTTATCAGCTCTAGTTCAGCATTTAGTTTCTGTATGTATAAACTTGGTCATTGAATTCAGTTAGTTCATGTTCAATATTTTTAGTATAGTATCATGCTTATCTTATATCACCGTTCAGTTATATGCTTTGTACAATTATGTATATTGTTCAGCTTTACTCTATCCTACATGCTCAGTACCTTTCAAGTATTGATGCATACTCTGTGCTACATCTTCTCGTGATGTAGGTTCAGGTCCTCAGCATCCAGATCACACATAGATCGATTCTCGATCTTCAGTTAAGCAGCATCAGTGGTGAGTCCTCATTCTTCGAGGACGATTGACATGATTACCTTTCTACCTTTAGTCTTTAGTTTCAGTTTTGCTAGATTTTGCTAGAGGCATGTCCCAGCAACTTTAGTCAGTTAGAGGCTTATTTCAAACATAGACATATTTAGCTTTAGCTTTTGACTTTTACTTCTGTATTATAAACTCGCTTTCAGTATTTATACATTCAGATATTATAATGGGTATTCCCCATCACTTTTAGTTTATCTCATGTCTTATGCTTCCGCCTAGTATTTATTTAAATATGCCAAATCAGGGTTAGCTTGGGGTCACTCGTGATCCTAGGTCCCGTGTTTACGTACAGGGGGTAGCCTCGAGGTGTGACATTTTGCCTCCTCATCCAAGTCAATATTCTGATCTTCATACATGTTTAGGGCTCCTACAACATTCACCTTTTCAGAACCTGCCATTAAATGCTACCTGAGTAGACCCATCTAGGTTCTCATGTGAGCCATATCCTGATCCCTTTCTTCCTCTCTTCTCCTTTGTTCAGCTGATAACTCAAAAGTGACTCCCAGATCTTCCACTTCACCATCTCTGGTGTGCCAAGCTCTATTATTCTTTGACACTTCATCCATTACTTGCATGATTTCATGGAATGGCCTCCTCATGAATGATCCACCACAAACTACATTAACAACAAGATTAATTTAATGATCTATAAAAAGCCTGTTTCAAATGTCTCTCAATGAGACCAGGGTTTGGGCACTTTTTCAGCTTTTGGCTGAATCTCCACCAAGTATCATGCATTGCTTCCCCTGGTAGTTGCTTGTGTGCAATTATTTCGTCTTTCATTAGCAACTCTTTCAAATTTAGGGTAGAATCGTTCTTGAAAAGCCTCCTTCAGTTAATTAAAGGTCCTGACTGAATCATCTGGTATCTCATTCAGCTAATTAGTTGCCTTTCCAGTGAGAGAGAATGGAAATAGCCTCAACCTCATAGTTATCTGACTAACCCTAGGGATTTCATGTGATTTGCATATCGCCACGAAGTTCATTAGATGTTTAGTCGCTCATCATCAGTTGTACCTCTGAACATACCTTTCAAGTTCAGCAATTGAATCATCGTGCTGGTGATAGTTAATTTCACACTTGGAGGTAATACAGGTAATACTATTGCTCTAGTGGCTCCAGCTCCATCCAAATCTAAGTCATCCTCTTCGAATGACATGTGAGTTGGTTGTTGTCCTCGACCTCTTGGAGCTAGTGGTGGCAATGGGGAGGAGTTATTTCTTCCACTCCTAGATGTTCATCAACCACCCTAGGCGGGTTTTTCACAACATTCTGATGAGCACCTCTGACAGTGGTCTCAGCTTCTAGTCCCAATATTTGGCTTTGTTCCTCAAGTTCCTGTGCGTTCACCATCTTGTGGATAGTTTTTCAAAGTTCCGGGTCATAAGGAATCAAGGGACCTCCCTTACTTCTGGTATTTGGCTTACACTATTGAAACTCACCTATAAGAGACACAAAAAAGAACAAGACGTAAAATTAGGAAATATAACTTCATTTCGAATAATTTCTAGTAAAACACTTTTGAATTGAAATTCCCCCGCACCGGCGCCAAAATTTGATATGTCCAAACTTAAGCTTCAATTGAGAAGTATAAATGATCAAAGTCAATTTATAGAACTTAACGTGAGTTAATGTCGATCCTACAGATAATTTCTTTACATAAATGATTTCACTATCGCGTTTATCCAAATGTTGTTATTATTTCCTAGAGAAAGTAATTACGGAGAGTAAAATGGGTTTAGTTGTACAATTCAAGTAATCAATATTGATAAATAAAATCCAGGTAAACAATTAGCAGATTATTGATTCCAAACTTGTATTGATAAATAAATAAAACTAGGGTTGTGTTCCGTAAATGAGTTTTAGGTAATTTAGTCTTTGCAAATAATAGGCGAGTTGACTATATCTAACACTTCTCAGTCTAGTTAGATAATTTTCACTCAATTCCTCTTGGTCCTTGAGTGTTAAAGAATTCTACCCTTGCGTACAATGATGTTAAAGTTCTCTTCTTTCAAACTCGACCTTTAACGCCATTTTTTCAGATCAACTCCACTTTTTCCCAACTATCTCTTTTCTCTCGAACAATTGATAGATAAAGCCAGACTCTAATGCGTGCACTTATTAGAACAAATGAATAACAAAAGTTGAGTTAAATATTGCAAATACAATTCACCTTCTACTCGTTTTATGAATTCACATTTAGATTATTGTCATAGTTCCCACAACTCTAGTTTTGGTGTTTAGCCACTCATGATTTCCACTGAACAAACAGAGAATAGTAATGAAAACATTAAGGAAGATTACTTACGAAAATCTGCAAATTCAATGAATGCTTCATATTCTAAAAACCAAAATCCAGCTTCAAAGATTAGTTCAATGTTAACTGATGAAAACCAAAGTCAAGAATATTTAAAACTTAGTCGCTCGTTCCAGATATGACGAGATTAAAATAAAAAATGACCTAATTAATTTATATAAAGTATCTAACATGATACCTAATTGAAGTAGGACTGAGATGTCGGGCAGCTTCATGGACGGTCCGTGAAGCCCTTTGTGATCCTTCCTTAGTTATTACAAAACTTGTTCGGCAAAGCTTGTGCACTGTAAATACACCACAGACAACACCACGAACCATTATGATGACCACAGTGTATCTTGGCGCCCGTGGTCTTTACTTGGACAAACCATCACGTGACTCTTCGAGGGCTTCCCATTGGTTCATCTCCACGAGCAGCTCCACAGTCCGTCATGGCCCTCACGGTCCGTCAGGGCTTCCATAGTCCTTACTTCGCATTGTTAAAGTTCACCTTCTCGAGGCATGCATACTGGATAGTAACCACGGGCTTGTACATGGTCCATCATGAGGGCCACAGTCCGTGAAATGCATTGTGGTCTTCACTTGCACTTCAGCCATTATCAGGTTCCTTTTTCTATTTTTCCACACAAGTGATACCTTGTATAAACATTCAATAAACACATCAAATCTTACAACAATACACTCAATTCTAGTATTAATTCTTAGTTTTGAACGTCGAATGTGCCAATATTTCACGGCACATCAGACACCATGGCTGACTTAGTCAAGTTAGACATGGTAGATTTTGCTGTTATTCTAGGTATGGACTGACTTCATGCTTGTTATGCCTCAGTTGATTGTAGAACTCGAGTTGTTAAGTTCTAGTTTCTAATGAACCAATTATAGAGTGAAGTAGTTCACTGTGCCTAAAGGTCATTTTATTTCGTACCTTAAGACTAGGACGTTAGTTTCCAAGGGTTGCATCTATCACTTAGTTCGAGTTAATGACTAGTGTTGAGACACCACCTATTCAGTCAATTCCAGTACTGAGTGAGTTTCTAGAGGATTTTCTCGAAGTCCCTCCGGAGAGAGAAATAGACTTCGGTATAGATATTTTTCCTGATACTCGTCATATCTCTATTCTGCCATATAGAATGTCTCCAGCTGAGTTGAAAGAGTTAAAAGAGCAGTTAAAAGACCTTCTTGAGAAAGGTTTCATTCGACCAAGTGTCTCAACTTGGGGCACTCCGGTCTTATTTGTGAGGAAGAAAGATGGTTCACTTAGGATGTGTATAGATTACCATCAATTGAACAAGGTTACTATCAAGAATAAGTATCTTCTTTAGAGATTGATGATCTTTTTAATCAACTTCAGGGTGCCACTCGTTTTTCAAAAATAAACCTCAGATTAGGCTATTATCAGTTGAGAGTAAGAGACAATGACATCCTTAAGACAGCTTTCAGGACCTGCTATGGTCATTATGAGTTTCTGGTTATGTCTTTTGTCCTAACTAATACTTCGACAGTGTTCATGGATCTTATGAATAGAGTATTTAAGCCTTATATAGATATGTTAGTTATCATTTTCATTGATGATATTCTAATCTATTCAAGGAATGCAGAGGATCACGCTAGTCATCTTAGCGTAATTCTTCAAACTTTCTATGATAGAGTTGTATGCTAAATTCTCTAAGTGTGAGTTTTCGCTCAAGTTAGTGACATTTTAGGCCATATTTTTTCCGGTGATGGGATTTGAGTTGACACTCAGAAGATTGAAGCAGTGCAGAATTAGCCTAGGTCCACATCTCCAACAGATATTAGGAGTTTCCTGGGATTGGTTGGCAATTGTAGGATGTTTTTTGAGGGGTTTTCCTCTATTTCATCCCCATTGACTAAGTTGACTCAAAAAAATATTAAGTTTCAATGGTCTGAGGCCTGTGAGAAAGGCTTTTAGGAATTGAAAACTAGGTTGACTACTATCCTAGTATTAACCTTACCAGAAGGTAGGTTTTGTGGTATACTGTGATGTGTCCAGAGTTGGAATGGGTTGTGTGTTGATGCAGAATGGAAAATTTATAGTGTATGCCTCCAAACATCTTAAGATTCACAAGAGGAATTACCCAACCCATGATCTAGAGTTGGTTGCGGTAGTGTTTGCTTTGAAAATATGGTGCCACTATCTTTGTGGTGTTCATGTGGATGTGTTCACCGATCACAAAAGTCTTCAGTATGTATTTAGTCAGAAAGAGCTTAATCTCAGACATTGGAGGTGGTTGGAGTTACTTAAGAATTATGACATGAGTATTCTTTATCACCCAGGTAAGGCCAATGTTATTGTTGATGCCTTGAGCAGATTGTCAATGAGTAGTACTTCCCATATTGAGGAAGACAAGAAAGAGTTAACAAAAGATGTGCACAGACTTGCACAATTAGGAGTCTGGTTAATGGATTCAAATAAAGGAGGAGTAGTGGTGATGAATGGCGTTGAATTATCATTGGTGTCAGAAGTGAAAAAGAAACAAGATCAAGACCTATTTTTCTTGTATTAAACGCAAATGTTCATAAGAAAAAAGTGATGGCTTTTGAACAAAGAGGAGATGGTGTATTGAGGTATTAAGGTGGATTGTGTGTACCCAAGTTGGATGAATTCCAAGAGAGGATTATGGAGGAAGCTCATAGCTCCAGATATTCTATCCATCCCGGTTCCACAAAGATGTATCGTGACTTGAGAGTAGTTTATTGGTGGATTAGGATGAAGAAGTGTATTGAAGAGTTTATTTTTGGTTTACCACGGTCTCACAGGCAACATGATTTGATTTGGGTAATTGTAGATCGAATGACTAAACCAGCCCATTTCTTGCCGGTAAAGACTACTTTTTCAACAGAGGATTATGCTAAGTTATATATTCAAGAGGTAGTCAAACTTCATGGAGTTTCGATATCCATTATTTCAGATAGAGGTGTGCAATTCACCGTACAATTTTGGAAGTCTTTCCAAAAAGGTTTGGTTCAAAGGTGAACCTTAGTACTGCTTTTCATCATGGTCAAGCAAAGTGTACAATTCAGACTTTGGAGGATATGTTGAGGGCATGTGTGATGATTTCAAGGGTAATTGGGATGATCAGTTATCTCTCATTGTGTTGGCTTACAATAATAGTTAACACTCTAGCATGCAAATGGCTCCCTACGAGGCTCTTTATGGGAGAAGGTGTAGATTTCCTATTGGATGGTTTAAGGAATGTGAAACTAGGTTGATAGGACCAGACATGGTTCATCAAGTTATAGAGAAAGTGAAGACTATTCAAGAAAGGTTGAAAACAGCGCAGAGTCAATAGAAATCCTATACAGATGTTAGGAGAAGAGACTTAGGGTTTGAGGTAGACGATTGCATTTACTTGAAGGTTTCACCCATGAAGGGTGTTATGAGGTCTGGCAAGAAGGGGAAGCTTACTACCCCGGTATATTGATCCTTACAGCATATCCAAGAGGATTGGTAGTGTATCTTATGAGTTGGAGCTACCGTATGAGCTAGCAGCAGTCCATTCGGTATTCCACATTTCAATGTTGAAGAAGTGTATGGGTGATACTTCGCTTATTATACCAACTGAAAATATTGGTAGTAAGGACACCTTATCTTATAAGGAGATTCTCATTCAGATTCTAGATAGTCAGGTTCACAAGTTGAGAACCAAGGCGGTAGCATCAATCAAGGTCTTATAGAGGAATCAGATTTTTGAGGAAGCTACTTGGGAAGCTAAGGAGGATATGAAGAAGAGATACCCACATCTCTTTGAGTCCGGAGAAATTCCAAATTAAAATACTAATCTTTTACTTGGCATTTATTTTAGTTGAAATATTGTGTTACTTTGCATATTGAGTGTTTGAGTTGGGTGTTAGATGTTACCACCCTTAGTCTACTTAGAGTAATCTCATTCGAGGAGGAATGTTCCCAAGGGGGAGATATTGTAACACCTTGGTAATTGAAAGAGCTAAATTTGGAAAGAGCCAAATCTAAAATTTTACAAGTTATGCTTGAATTATAAGTTTTAGGTAAACTCCAAATGACTATAACTTTTAGTACATGATGAGTTAGGTGGCCCATAAGATATCAAATGAAAGGTATTGGAATCCTCTTTCCAATATTCCCGTTTGAAGTCGGGCTGTCCAATTAAGGAAAGTTATCCAAAAATATGAAGGGTATTTTGGTCTTTTCCTTACCCAATCAGATTAATTCAATTTTAAGTAATATTTTGGGGTCAAATCTGATTTGGGTCAGTTTTCATAATTCAAAATACGGTTAGGGTTTGAGAGGAGCTCAAGAAGAGGAGAAAAGGGGAAAAGTTGAAGGCGTTCGTCATGATTCTTGAATTTTGTTTTGGATTTCGACAAGGGTTTAATCCCTAAGAGGTATGTGAGTTCTCATAGTGTTGGATTCGTTCACCCATACGCCAATCATTTTATTTTCAGTGCAAATTCGTTCTTAAAGTTGAAGGATCTGAGTTCTTATTGAGTTTTCTTGGAATACCTTTGATATTCTTGATTGCTGGGGTTTCGATGAGTTCTTGAGATAGTGTTTTGAGGGTTGTTTTCAGTAGATTATCATGTACATACATTGAGTATTTGTTTCAAAGTGATTGGGAAAGAAACCATTCGATTCTAGTCGAATTAAGGTCAGAAAACGAGTGGAAAAATTCATCGAAATTGCCTGGGGCATTGTTGTGACGCGCCACAGATGTGCCAGCAAGTCTGGCATGGCGCGCCAACAGTGCACCAGAAATGGGTTTGAACTTAGGGGCTGGCGCCAGCAATGCGCCCGAGTTGTCTGCCCCCACCCTTTTTCCACCGTTTAGACCATCTAAGTTTTCTTAAAGTGTACCTTCGCTCCATATTGATTCTATAGAAATGAAAAAAAAAATATATAATTTTATGATTTTCGTAATTCTACGGAAAATATGAAAAACTTTAATTTCTCCTCGTAAACGTCCCAAAAATATAAAAACCAAGAAAAATATATCTAAACACCTCAAAAGAATTCTGAACTGCACTAGTCACCTTAGAATATCGAAACGAAAAAAATATCAAAATTTCACACTTTTTCGTAACTGTTCGAAAAATATAAAAATCTTTAATTTTTCCTACGTAAAGGTTCGAAAAATATAAAAATCAAGAAAATACATCAAAACACCTCAAAAATATTTCAAACTGCACCAGCCACCTTAGAAATTTGAAACGAAAAAAATATCAAAATTTACTCATTTTTGTAGTTGTTCGAAAAGCATCAAAAACATTAACTTTTCCTTGTCCGAGAAATATAAAAATCAAGAAAAATACATCAAAATACCTCACAAAAATTCCAAACTAGACCAATCACCTAAGAATATCGAATCGAAAAAATATCAAAATTTTACTCTATTTCGTAACTGTCTGAAATATATAAAAAAGCTTTAATTTTCCCTCATAAATGTCCGAAAAATATATAAATCAAGAAAAAATACATCAAATCACCTCAATAAAATTTCAAACTGCACCAATCACCTTAGAATATCAACATGAAAAAATAATCAAAATTTTAATCTTTTTCTTAAACGTCCAAAAAATATTAAAATCAAGAAAAATACATCAAAAACCTCAAAAAAATTCCAAACTGCACCTGTCACCTTAGAATATCGGAACCAAAAAAAATAAAAAAATTTACACTTTTATCATTACTGTACGAAAGATATCAAAAACTTTAAATTTTACCTCATAAACTTCTGAAAAATATAAAAATAAAGGAAAATACATCATAACACCTCAAAATAATTCAAAACTGCAAAAGAAACCTTAGAATATCAAAATGATAAAAAAAATCAAAAGTTTACTCTTTCTCATAAGGGTCCCAAAAATATCAAAAATTTTATTTTTTCTCGTAAAATTCCAAAAAAATATAAAAATCAAGAAAAATACATCAAAACACCTAAAAAAAATTCCAAACTATATCAGTCACCTTAGAATATCAAAATGAAAAAAAAAATATCAACATTTTACTCTTTTACGTAAGAGTGCGTAAAATTATCAAAAACCTTAAATTTCCCTCGTAATCGTCCGATAAATATAAAAATCAAGAAAAATACACCAAAACATCTCAAAAAATTACAAACTGCTCCAGTCACCTTAGAATATTGAAATGAAAAAAATATTAAAATTTTACTCTTTTTCGTAAGTGTACGAAAAATATTAAAAACTTTAATCTATCCTTGTAAAGGTCCAAAACATATAAAAATTATGAAAAATACATCAAAACACCTCAAAAAAAAAATTTCAAACTGCACCTGTCGCCTTATGATATCCAAAACAAAAATATCAAAATTTTACACTTTTTTGTTAATGTCCAAAAAATATCAAAAACTTTAATTTTTCCTCGTCAATGTCCGAAAAATATAAAAAAAAAGAAAAATACATCAAAACACCTCAAAAAAATTCCAAACTGCATTAGTCACCTTAGAATATTGAAACGAAAAAAAGTATCAAAAATTTACTCTTTTGGTAGTTGTCTAAAAGATATTTAAAACTTTAATTTTTCCTCGTAAACATCCGAAAAAGAGAAAAATCAAGAAAAATACATCAAAGCACCACAAAAAAATTCCAAATTACACCACACAACATAGAATATCGAATTGAAAAAAATATCAAAATTTTACTGTTTTTCGTTAGTGTGCGAACAATATCAAAAACTTTAATTTTCCCTCGTAAACGTTCGAAAAATATAAACATCAAGAAAAATACATCAAAACACCTCAAAAAAAATTTCAAACTACACCAGTCATCTTGGAATATCGAAATGAAAAGAGTATAAACATTTTACTCTTTTTCATAAATATGTGAAAATATCAAACACCTGAATTTTCCCTCGTAAACTTTCAAAAAATATATAAATCAAGAAAAAAACATCAAAACACCTCAAAAAAAATTCCAAATGGCACCAGTCACCTTAGAATTTGAAACGAAAAAATATCAAAATTTTACTCTTTTTCGTAATTGTTCGAAAAATATAAAAAAATTGTAATTCTCCTTCATAAACGTTCGAAAAATATTAAAAGCAAGAAAAATACATCAAAGCATATCAAAAAAATCCAAATTGCACCAATCACCTTAAAATATCAAAACGAAAAAAAAAATCAAAATTTTACTCTTTTTTGTACTGTCCGAAAAATATCAAAATTTTACTCATTTTCATACTGTCCGAAAAATATCAAAAAATTTAATTTTCCCTCGTAAACGTCTGAAAAATATATGAATCAAGAAAATACATCAAAACAATTCAAAATTGCACCAATCACCTTAGAATATGGAAACGAAAAAGAATCAAAATTTAACACTTTTTTGTAACTGTCCAAAAAATATTAAAAACTTTAATTTTCTATTGTAAACGTTCGAAAAATATAAAAATCAATAAAAATACATCAAAACACCTAAAAGAAATTCCAAACTGCACCAGGTCCTTAAAATATCGAAACAAAATGAATATAAATTTTTTTCTCTTTTTCGTAACTATCTAAAAAATATCAAAACTTTAATTTTCCCTCGTAAACGTCCAAGAAATATAAAAATCAAGAAAAATACATCAAAACACCTCAAAAAAATTCCAAACTGCATGAGTTACCTTAGAATATCGAAATGAAAAAAATATCAACATTTGGCTCCTTTTTGTGGCTGTCCGAAAAATGTCAAAAACTATAATTTTCCCTAAAGGTTCGAAAGTATAAAAATCAAGAAAAATACATCAAAACACCTCACAAAAATTCCAAACTACACTAGTTACCTTAGAACATCAAAACGAAAAAACAATAAAAACATTACTCTTTTTCGGAACAGTCCGAAAAATATTAAAAACTTTAATTTTACCTCGTAAACGTCTAAAAATTATAAAAATCAAGAAATATATATCAAAACACCTCAAAAAAATTCCAACCTATACCAGTCATCTTAGAATATCGAAACAAAAAAAATATGAAAATTTAATTTTTTTTGTAACTGTCCGAAAAATATCAAAAAATTTATTTTTTCCTTATAAACGTCGTGAAAAAAATAAAAATAAAGAAAAACACATTAAAACACCTCCAAAAAAATTCCAAACTGCACTAGTCACTTTAGAATATCAACATGAAAAAATTATCAAAATTTTACTCTTTTTCATAGTAGTCTAAAAATATATAAAAACTTTAATTTCCCCTCGTAAACGTCTGAAAAATATAAAAATATAAACAATAAATAAAAAATCCTAAAAATAATTCCAAACAACACCAGTCACCTTAGAATATCGAAACGAAAAAAATATGAAAATTTTATAATTTTTCGTAACTATCTGAAAAATATCAAAAACTTTAATTTTTCCTCGTAAGCGTCAATAAAATATATCAAAACACTTCCAAAAAAATTCCAAACGGCACTAGTCACCTTAGAATATTGAAATGAAAAACTTTAAAAACATTAGTCTTTTTTAGAACTGTCTGAACAATATCAAAAACTTTTATTTTCCCTCTTAAACATCTGAAAAATATAAGAATCACAAAAAATACATCAAAACACCTCAAAAAAATTCCAACCTGCACCAGTCACCTTAGAATATCGCACCAGACATCTTAGAATATTGACACGAAAAAAATATCAAAATTTTACTCTTTGTCGTATCTGTCTGAAAAATATTAAAAACTTTAATTTTCCCTCATAAACGTTAGAAATATATAAAAATCAAGAAAAATACATCAAAACACTTAAAAAAATCAAACTGCACCAGTCACCTTAGAATATCGAAATGAAAAAAAATATCAAAATTTTATTTCTTTTTGTAACTGTCTGAAAATTACAAAAATCTTAAATTTTCCCTCGTAAACGTTCGAAAAATATAAAAATCAAGAAATACACATCAAAACACCTCAAAAAAATTAAGACTCAACCAGTCATCTTTGAATATCGAGATGATAAACTATCAACATTTTACTCTTTTTTGAAATGTGCGTAAAATATCAAAAACCTTAATTTCTCCTTGTAATCATCTGAAAAAAAAAATCAAGAAAAATACATCAAAACACTTCAAAAAAATTCCAAACTGCACTAATCACCTTAAAATATCGAAACGAAAAAATATCTAAATTTTACTCTTTTCCGTAACTATCAAAATAATATAAAAAACTTGAATTCTCCGTAGTAAACGTCCAAAAAATATAAAAGTCAAGAAAACTACATCAAAATACCTCAAAAAAATCCAAAGTGCACCATTCATCATATAATATCGAAATGAAAAAAGATAAAAATTTTATCTTTTGCATAAATGTCCGAATATTATCAAAAACTTTAATTTTCCCTCGTAAACGTCTGAAAAATAAAAAAATCAAGAAAAATACATCAAAACACCTTAAAAAAAAAATCCAAAAGGCACCAATCACCTTAGAATATTTGAATGAAAAGAAATTAATATTTTACTCTTTTTCGTAACTCTCCAAAAAATATCAAAAACTTTAATTTTCTCTCATAAAAATCTGAAAAATATAAAAATCAAGAAAAATGCATCAAAACACCTCAAAAAAATTCCAAACTGCCCAAGTCACCAAAGAATATTGAAACAAAAAAATATTTTTTTTTTCTCTTTTTTAGTAACTGTTTGTAAAATATGAAAAACTTTAGTTTTCCCTCGTAAACATCCGAAAAATAAAAATATCTAGAAAAATACATAAAACACCTCAAAAAATTCCAAACTGCATTAGTCACCTTAGAATATCAAAACGAAAAGAATATCAAAATTTTATCCTTTACGTAACTATCTGGAAAATATCAAAAACTTTATTGTTTCCTCGTAAACATTCGAAAAATATAAAAATCAAGAAAAATACATCAAAATACCTCAAAAAAATTCCAAATTGCACCAGTCATCTTAGAATATCAAAATTTTACTCTTTTTCAAGTGTTCAAAAAATATGGAAAACCTTAGTTTTACCTCGTATACATCAGAAAAATATACAAATGAAGAAAAATACATCAAAACACCTCAAAAAAATTACAAACTACACTAGTCACCTTATAATATCAAAATTTTACTCTTTTTCATAAGTGTGCGAAAAATATCAAAACCATTAATTTTCCCTCATTAACGTCCGAAAATTATAAATGTCAAGAAAAAGTACATCTAAAAAACATCTCAAAAAATTTAAAATTGCACCAGCCATCTGAGAATATCGAAACGTAAAAATATCAAAATTTTACTCTTTTTCATTACTTCCGAAAAATATCAAAAACTTTAATCTCCCCTCGTAAACTCCAAAAAATTTAAAAATCAAGAAAAATACATCAAAACACCTCAAAAAAGTCAAAACTGCACCAGTTACCTTAGAATATCAAAACGAAAAAAAAATCAAAGTTTTACTCTTTTTCGTAATTGTTTGAAAAATATCAAAAAACTTTAATTTTTTCTTGTAAAAGTCTGAAAAATATTAGAATCAAGAAAAATACATCAAAACACCTCAAAAAAAATTCAAACTGCACCAATCACCTTAGAATATTGAAACGAAAAAATAATCAAAATTTTACTCTTTTTTGTAACTGTTCGAAAGATATCAAAAACTTTAATTATCCCTCGTAAACATTTGAAAAATATAAAAATCAAGAAAAATACATCAAAACACCTCAAAAAAATTCCAAACTTTACCAATCACCTTAGAGTATTGAAACGAAAAAATAATACAAATTTTACTCCTTTTCGTCATTGTCCAAAAAATATCATAAACTTTAATTTTCCCTCATAAACATTCGAAAAATATATAAATCAAGTAAAAATAAATGAAAAGTCCTCAAAAAAATTCCAAATATCATTTTTCACCTTAGAATATCGAAAAGAAAAAAAATATCAAAATTTTACTCTTTTTTGTAACTGTCCTAAAAATATCAAAAACTTTATTTTTCCTCTTAAACATCTGAAAAATATAAAAATCAAGAAAAATGCATCAAAACACATCAAAAAATTCCAACTTACACCAATCACCTTAGAATATCAAAACGAAAAAAATATACAAATTTTACACTTTTTCGTTAGTGTGGGAAGAATATCAAAAACATTAATTTCCTCGTAAAAGTCTCAAAAATATAAAAATAAAAAAATACGTTTAAACACCTCAAAATAATTCCAAACTGCACCAGTCACCTTAGAATATCGAAACGACAAACATAACAAAATTTTACACTTTTTCATAACTGTTCGAAAAATATGAAAAACTTTAATTTTCTCTCGTAAAAGTCTAAAAATATAAAAATCCAGAAAAACACATCAAAACACCTTAAAAAAAAATTCTAAACTACACCAATCACCTTAAATATCAAAATTTTACTCTTATTCTTAACAATTCGAGAAAATATACAAAATATTTTAATATGCCCTTGTAAATGTTCGAAAAATAAAAAAAATCAAGAAAAATACATCCAAAAATCTCAAAAATTTCAAACTGCACTAGTCACCTTAAAATATAGAAACGAAAAAAAATTTACTCTTTTTTTCGTAACCATCTGAAAAATATCAAAAACCTTAATTTTCCCATGTAAACGTTTCAAAAATATAAAAATCAAGAAAAATACATCAAAACACCTAAAAAAAATTCCAACCTGCTCCAATCACCTTAAAATATCGAAATGAAAAGATAATCAAAATTTTACACTTTTTTCGTAACTGTTCGAAAAATATCAAAAACTTTAATTTTCCCTCGTAAATGTCTAAAAAATATAAAAATCAAGAAAAATACATCAAAATACCTCAAAAAAATTCCGAACTGCACCAATCAACTTAGAATATCAAAACGAAAAAATAATCAAAATTTTACTCTTTTTCTAACTATCTGAAAAAAATATCATAAACATTAATTTTCCCTCGTAAACGTTCGAAAAATATTAAAATCTAGTAAAATAAATCAAATCACCTCAAAAAATTTCAAACATCATTAGCTACCACAGAATATCGAAATGAAAAAAAATATCAAAATTTTAACTCTTTTTCGTAAATGTCCTAAAAATATCAAAAACTTTAATTTTTCCTCGTAAACGTTTGAAAAATATAAAAATCTAGAAAAATGCATCAAAGCACCTCAAAAAAATTCCAACTAACACCAGTCAACTTAGAATATCGAAACAAAAAAAATCAAATTTAGCTCTACTTCGTAAGTGCGCGAGGAATATCAAAAAATTTAATTTTCCCTCAAAAATGTCCAATAAATATAAAAATCAAGAAAAATACATCAAAACACCTCAAAAAAATTCCAAACAACACCAGTCACCTTAGAATATCGAAACAAAAAATATATCAAAATTTACATTTTTTTTGTGACTGTTCGAAATATATCAAAAACATTAATTTTCCCTTGTAAACGTCTGAACAATATAAAAACCCATAAAAACACATCAAAGCACCTTAAAAAAATTCCAAACTGCACCAGTCACCTTAAAATATTGAAACAAAAAAATATCAAAATTTTACTCTTATTCGTAACTGTCCAAAAAATATCAATAACTTTAATACTCCCTCGTAAACGTCGGAAAAATACAAAAAAATTAAGAAAAATACATCAAAACATCTCAAAAAAGTCAAAACTGCATTAGTCACCTTAGAATATCAAAACAAAAATAAAAATATCAAAATTTTACTTGTTTTCATAACTGTCCGAAAATTTAAAAAACTTTAATTTTCCCTTGAAAACGTCTGACAATAAAAAATCAAGAAAAATACATCAATATACCTCAAAAAAATTTCAAATTGCACCAATTACCTTAGAATATTGAAACAAAAAAATAATCAATATTTTACTCTTTTTCATAAGTGTCCGAAAAATATCAAAAACTTTAATTCTCTGTCGTAAACGTCCGAAAATATAAAATTAAGAAAAATACATCAAAACACCTCAAAAAAATTCCAAACTGCGCCGGTCACCTTAGAATATCGAAACAAAAAGGGAATCAAGATTTTACTCTTTTTTTTAACTGTGTGAAAAATATCAAATACTTTAATTTTCCCTCTTAAACATTTGAAAAATATAAAAATCAAGAAAAATACATCAAAATAAGTCCAAACTGCACCAATCACCTTAGAATATCAAAGCGAAAAAAAAAATCAAAATTTTACTCTTTTTCGTAAATGTCCGAAAAATATCAAAAACTTTAATTTTCCCTCGTAAACATTCAAAAAATATAAAAATAAAGAAAAATACATCAAAACATCTCAAAAAATTCTAAACTGCATTACTCACCTTAGAATATTGACACTAAAAAAATATTATAATTTTACTCTTTTTCGTAACTATCCGAAAAATATCGAAAACTTTAATTTCTCCTCTAAGGTCCGAAAAATATAAAAATCAAGAAAAAAATCATCAAAACACCTCAAAAAAATTTGAAACTCTGCCAGTCACCTTAGAATATCAAAATGAAAAAGATATCAAAATTTTAATCTTTTTCGGAAGTGTGAGAAAAATATCAAAACCTTAATTTTCCCTCATTAAAGTCAAGAAAAATACATCAAAACACCTCAAAAAAATTCCAAGTTGCACCAGAAACCTTATAATTTTGAAATGAAAAAGAATATCAAAATCTTACTCTTTTTCGTTACTGTCCAAAAAATTTCATAAACTTTAATTTTTCCTCATCAATGTTCCAATAATATAATAATCAAGCAAACTATATCAAAACACCTCAAAAAAAATTCCAAACTACACCAGTCACCTTAGAATATCAAATAAAAAATAATATCAAAATTTACTATTTTTCATAACTATATGAAAAATATCAAAAAATTTAATTTTTACTCATAAACGTTATGAAAAATATAAAAATCAAGTAAAATACAACAAAACAACTCAAAAAAAATTTCAAACTGCACTAGTCACCTTAGAATGTCAAAACGAAAATATATCAAAATTTTACTCTTTTTCGTAACTGTCCGAAAAATATCAAAAATTTTAATTTTTCCTCCAAAACGTCAGAAAATATAAAAATCAAGGAAAATACATCAAAACTCCTCAAAAAAAAATTCTAAACTGCACTAGTCACCTTAGAATGTCGAAACGAAAAAAATATACAAATTTTACTCCTTTTCGTAACTGTCTAAAAATATCAAAAAACTTTAATTTTTCCTCGTAAAAGTTCTAAAAATATAAAAATCAAGAAAAATACATAAAACACCTCAAAAAAATTCCAAACTACACCAGTCACCTTAGAAATATCAGAACGAAAAAGAATATCAACATTTTACTCTTTTTTGTAACTGTTCGGAAAGTACCAAAAAAATTAATTTTTCCTCGTAAACGTCCAAAAAAAATAAAAATCATGAAAAATACTTCAAAACACCCCAAAAATATTCCAAACTGCATCTGTCGGCTTAGAATATCGAAACGAAAAAATAACAAAATTTTACTGTTTTTTGTAACTGTCCGAAAAATATTAAAAACTTTAATTTTCCCTCTTAAACTTCAGAAAAATACATCAAAACATTTCAAAAAATTACAAACTCTACCAGTCACCTTAAAATATCAAAACGAAAAAAATATCAAAATTTTACTCTTTTTCCTAACTATCCGTAAAATATCAAAAATATTAATTTTCTCTCGTAAACATCGTGAAAAATATAAAAAGCAATAAAAATACATCAAAATACCTCAAAAAATTTCCAAACTGCACTAGTCAACTTAGAATGTCAAAATGAATAAAATATCAAAATTTTACGCTTTTTCGTAATTGTCTGAAAAATATCAAAAAACTTCAATTCTTCCTCGTAAATGCCCTAAAAAATATAAAAATCATGAAAAATACATCAAAATTCCTCCAAAAAGAAAATTCAAACTACACCAGTCACCTTAGAGTATCGAAACAAAAAAATATCAAACTTTTACTCTTTTTCGTAACTGTCAGAAAAATATCAAAAAAATTAATTTTCCCTCGTTAACGTTCGAAAAATAAAAAAAATCATGAAAATACATCAAAACACATCAAAAAAATTCCAAACTGCACCAGTCACCTTAAAATATTGAAATGAAAAAATATCAAAATTTTACTCTTTTTCGTAACTATCTGAAAAATATCAAAAACTTTAATTTTTCCTCGTAAACATCCGAAAAATATAAAAATAAAGAAAAATACATCAAAAAACATTTAAAAAGTTCCAAACTGCAGCAGTCATCTTAGAATATCGAAATGAAAAAAAATATCAAAATTTTACTCTTTTTGGTAACTGTCCGAAAAATATCAAAAATTTTATTTTCCCTCGTAAACGTCTAATAATATGAAAATCACAAAAAATACATCAAAACACCTCAAAAAAATTCCAAACTCAACAAGTCACCTTAAAATATTGAAACGAAAAAATATCAAAATTTAACTCTTTTTCGTAATTGTTCAAAAATATCAAAAACTTTAATTTTACCTCATAACCGTCCAAAAAATATAAAAGTCAAGAAAAATTCAACAAAACACCTCAAAAAAATTCTAAATTTCACCAGTCATCATCGAAACCTACCCCACACACCCCACTCCAGTCACCACTCCTACACACTATATACTACAACAATAATACTTCCAGATAGAAACTCACCACTATGCACATTACCAATAAAACACACACACAAAAATCTGTACGGAAAAAAAGAAGAAAAATCATCCAAAAAACACGCACAAGCACACAAAAAACATATGTGAAAAAAGAAAAAAGAAAATCAACATTCATGAGAAAAAAAAAAAAAGAAGAGGAAAGCCATTTTATTTTTAGTTTACTCTTCTTTCAAAAATTCATCAATACATTCACATATTTTCTTCCTTTTTCATTACTACTTTATTTAAACACAACACATATGCCATCACAAACAACTTACAAAAAAATTTGGGTGTTCTAATCGAGCTTCGGTTAAGATATTGTGGTATTCAACTTTACCTTACCTCTTTAATTTATTTATGAAATTTGATGTAATTTTATGACAAGTGTTCTTATATTATTTTTCCTTCATAATTTGATTGAAATGAAAAATTTGTTAGTTGTTATATCTCTATTTAATGAATCAAGTTTGCTTTAATCGATGATTATTTTTTATTTACTTATTTTCATTCATTAGTTGTGATTTCTTTAAAATGAACGGGTCATGACATTGTTCTTGTCTTGATTTAGATAATAATGATAAAGTAGGGATTGTTAGGCTAAAATAAGTAAATAAATTATTGTTTTTTTATTTTATCAAACAAAAAATGAGATTTAAAATTTTTAACAATTTGGTATTATTTTGTTGGTTTAGAAAGTGTACGCTTAATTTTGACGTCAACTTTAAGAATAGTAAAAATAAAAAATATGAAAGTGATCCAAAATTTTATTGTAGAAGTTTAGTGCTTTACTTTATTTGTGTTTTCTTTATAAGAAATAAAATATTTTCTGTTAATGTTAAAACGAACATTTAGGCACGTTAAAAAATATTTGTTTCAATTAAAAATGTGGTTCCACATCTTTTTCTTGAGACATTAAAATAAACTCAAGGATGCAGTGATGCACCTTGTCCACTAATATAATAAACTTTTATTAATTTAAAGTAGAGACTTAAAAAAAATAAGGTTATTAAGTGTGATGCAAAGAAGACAGTTATGTTTCTAAACGTCAAGATCAAGAATGCGGTTACGTAGCTAGGTCGAGACCAAATAAAAGTTCAACAAATAAAATATGAAAGAAAATCATTGCCTATAAAAATATGTCCAAAAGATAGTTAAAATAAGTATAAGTTAATAAAAACCGACCGTGCTAGAACCACGGGACTCGAAGGATTCCTAATACCTTCTCCTCGAAAGAATTCCTTACCCGAATTTCTAGTTCGTAGGCCAAATAAAGAGTCATTTCCTTTTTCTTAGGGATTAAACAAAAAGGTGACTTGGAAATAGTCCCTATTCAATATTGTCACTTAAATTCGAGAAAACCTTCCACCGGTCCAAAAAGGAGTATGACACCGGCGAATGTTGTTATGCCGAGGTAATTTTCGACAAGTGCTTATAAAGACGATGGTAAATGGTTCTGGTGAGAGATTGATTATTGTGACTTAATGCATTTGATGCGTATGCATGACTTGGTTGCTAATTTTGATTCATGTACTTATTGCGTGTGGCTGTATTACTTGACAATAAGATTGAGTTTTCTTATTCATTTGATGTTGGAATTGCGACTATTGCATTGTGGATATTAGGCCTTATGAGCAATGTATTGTAGAACTTTTAGGTTGGGCTGATTTCTATGCAGGTTTTGGTTTGAGGAGGTTCGGTTGGGGTGTAAGGGGTATTTGATTTCTAGCTAGATATTTTGTTTATTAGGTTGCTTGTTAGGTACTGTGTTGTTTGTATTCACCTCCTTGCTTCTGCATTTGTGTAGCTACTAAGCCAGTTTAGTGTGGTTGTTCTTGTTCTCACTTTCTGAGGCTCGTTGGAGGACTTGAAAGGTAGTTCCTTGTCATCGTGGTGGGCTCCCTTTTCCCTTTTCCAAACGTTTCGTTCTATTAGAGAAACAAAGTATGAGAGTTGTATTTATTTCTTAGATTCTGCACTTTATGTAATGTAGTGGCTTGTACTCATGACAACCAAATTTTGGGGGTTTTAATAGAAAGAATAACTTTTTCCGCTTTATCTTGTTCTTGCTTTATATTTTCACATTTCTTTCTTTTTTGTTAGGCTAAGGCTGACTTGTCTTGGTTGGAATAGACAAGTGCCATAACGTCCATCTTTAGGTCGTGACACCTTTAGAGTTCGTGAGGTGGCTGCTAGTCATATTGGCAAACATCACATACTCTCGATTATGTCTTTCTACTATTCTAGTATTGTATACATTCAAACTTGTATTTTTTTTAATTCGTTGTATTACTTAGTGGTTTGTACACGTGACACCAGGTTTTGGGGGATAGTTTTTCTATGTTATGAGATCTGCATTATTATATTGTGTTTAGTTCTTAAATTCTTTCTTACTTCTGTATTTATCCTTTTCGAGGGTTAATTACACTGATCTATCTTAGTGGAATAAGGCAAGTGTCATCACACCTGGTTTTGGGTCGTGACATATGTGGATTGTAAGGACCCATATGGTTATTTTGTACCTTTCGTTATGTATCTATATTTCTAAAGTATTTAGAACAATAACTTTGCAGAACTTTGTAATACATAACAAACTTTAAAGTATTATTTTCAAAAGCAGAATGTTAATACGAGTAAAGAAAATATAATTTGCAACAAAACAAAGAGAATATCGAAAAGAAGAAAATCGAGTCCACTGAATGCACAATATGTCCTTAAGAAAATTATTCTCCTCAAGTACCTCAGGTTAATAGAATATATCCTCCCAGGATATAATGATCTTACTTATTAGTGTATTGGTACCTAAAATCATGGTGCAAACGAACCACACAATGAAAGTAAAGTAAACAAGCACCATTTGTTTGTTCAGAATAATAAGTTCAAAAAATTCATTGTTGAAAAAGGAGAGAATATGCCTCAATTTATAGAAAACAAAGGGTAGCGTGAACAGATGCTTACTACGCCTTTTCATAAAGGTCACAACCCTTTGGAAAAGTCACAATTTTTTGAAAAAGTCACAACCCTTCAGAAAAGTCACAAATCTTTAGAAAAATCACAACTCTTCAAAAGAGTCACAACTCTTCAATTTCTATTCATGCCTTTAAAAACCCAACAATCCCCCGCATGATTGTAGAATGAATTTGAAAAAAAATAAACGGACAAGTATTTACTTTACAAGCAAGGATTAATTACATCTAGATAAGTAGGTTTCCTTTTAACTTTCCGTAGTGAACATAATGTCGAATATACTTGATCGATGGCTAGACTTGATATCTTTGAATCATTGAGTTTGGTGTATACCAAGACAACCACATGCAACACAATTAATCCTTTACCATATATGGTTCTTATTGTTGTGTTCGTTTCAACCATGATCACTTTATCGTTTCATCAGTTTATAAAGAATGTGCTTTTACAATCATCTGTTTTGAAGCAGCTTAACACTTCACACTCACAATAGGTGCTTTCTAACTTTGTTATTGTATTACATCGTGCTTCTTTAAATCAAATTTTCATATCAAAACTAGGCAAGTGAATTACAAAGTTATTTTCTTTGGTGATTATATTATAAAAACTATTTATGTGTCAGTGCATTAGAATGGCAAAGCTTGCTGCTAGTTGTAACACCTAGGTCTTAGAAGGAGCTAATTTGAGATTTGTTCAAGTTAAGCTTAAATTGTGAGTTTTGGGTCAACTTTAAATGGCTGTAACTTTTAGTACATGATGAGTTAGGTGGACCATAAGATATCAAATTAAAGTCTTTGAGTTCTCTTTCCAACGACATCGAGTTTGCTAAGTTTCGTGTTCGGATGAGGGAGATATGCTCATTTGAAGTTAGCATGTCTAGTTAAGGAAAGTTACCCAAAATTGTGAAGGGTATTTTTGTCTTTTACTTACCCCAATAGCTTTCAATGTTTTTAGTAATATTTTAGTCGTCTAAACAGATTTGGATCAGTTTTCATAAATCCTAAATACGCTTAGGGTTTTAGAGAGGAGTTCAATAGAAGAGAAAGAAAGGAAAAGACTCAAGTGCTCAAGGGTTCCCCTGCAATCTTCGAGGGGTTTTCGCCAAGGATTTGATCCTAATGAGGTATCTAAGCTCTCATAGTGTTGGGTTCATTCACCCACGTGCCAATCATGTGATTTTAAATTCATAATTTCATTCTCGAGGTTGAATGATTTGAGCTCTTGATATTTCGTACTTAAATCGTTAATGATGAGTTTGATGAGTTCTTTAGATGAATGTTAGGAGTTTGAAGGTTTTTAAGTAAATTTTCATGTAATTATGTTGGGTATTCAAATCTAAGTGAGTTAGGAAGAAACCATTTGATTCTAAGTGAATTAGGGAAAAATCGAAGAAGAAAATTCGTCGGAATGTTCTAGGAGTGGCTGGGGCGGTGCGCCCCAGATGCGCCAAGGGGGTATTGTTTGCTCCGCCTAAGTTCTTTTAAAGTGTACCTTTACTCCCTTTTGATTCTAACTACTCTAAAATACATCTAAACATTGAGATATTGTTCATAACATGAAACATAACCCTTGAATTCATAATTTAAATTCAAGGTAGACTTATAAGTAAAGTTTTGAGAGTTCTTTCGAGTCATTTTGAGAAGTCTTTTACAATCTTTAAAACTTGTTTTAAGACTCGAGTACTTGAGTTTGAGGATTAGGAGAGTTGAGTTTCATTTTTTCAAAATGAATATATGGGAACTAAATATTCCCAAGATTAAATGTTTTTACATTTAAAATGAGAGGAAATATCGATTTCCAAATGAGTTCATTAGGAGTTTTTGAGTATGATCTCTTTTAAGAGAACCTTTTGAGTAATAATCTCAAAGCTTGAGGATGGAGTAGTATTAAGCACCGATATGGGAATGAGTTCATACAACTCAAAGTGCTCGTAAACCATGTAGCCAACGTGTGTACAAAGGGTCATACTTTTTAGATGATTCCTTATTGCTTTTAAGCATAGCTTAGTGGATCCACTTAGTTAAGGATGTCTTGTACTCCAGAAAGGTATAGGATAGTTCTGGCAGCGTGGGTGAGACACTATATCATCACATAGCTTATAATGATGGTTGTCGGTTAGAGAATCTCCCAATTGAGTTATTTTGTATCTTTATATACAAACTGAGCTATTATTGTAATTTTAAATGCATTGAATTGTTATATACTATTTTAAATGTTTTATATAAACTGCATCTTTATTGTTGTTTTTATATTGCATTGAGTTGAGTATCCATGAGTTGTAGTTGAGTTAAATCTAATTGAGGTGAGGATGTTTCTGTCTTTCCAAGTTCAAATTGTTATGTTATGTTAAGTTTCCCCTTAGATGCTCGTACATTTAATGTGCTGACGTCATTTGGCCTGCATCGTTTCATGATACAGATATAGGAGATCAGGGTCATCAATAGGCGCTTCGTTGATACCACTTGTAGTTCTAGAGTTGATGCGATTCTCACAAAAAGAATCACCAAAATAGCTGAAATCAAATACAAGAAAGTAAAGGATAAATAGATAGACACCGAAAGAGGAAACAAAGAGCAACCTAAGGGTAATTAAACCCAAAGACCTCACCTCGTTAATCCAACAAGAAGCACCTAACTCTTACGAAGACCTCAAGGGAATTGATATCCCAAGAAACCCCCATTTCTAAGCAAAAATCAACAAAAGCTTTACCAAGCTTTCAACACTCAGACAATGAGTTTCAGGTTTATAACCACAATATTCAAACAAGTCTATCTAAAATGAAACCCTAGAGGCCTATTTATAGTTTTAGGACTTATACATAGATGGGCTCAAAAGTTACCTGAAAATGGGCCAATGGGCAAGCCAAGTCAGGCTCATCAAATGGCTCAGTGAAGTGCCCAATAGATTTGGCGAGGAACTCTGCTCCTTGCCTTGGGTGGGAAGCTACTAGAACTTTGGGCGGTTTGGGAACCATCACCCAATCTACTTGGCAATGCGCCAATGGTCTTCAGCTCACTTAGTGAGCAGTTTTCCCCTTTGTAGCTCCTTGGGCAGTTGGTGATCTTGGGAACCCTCGCCAAAGGGTTTTTGGTGAGTCACCAAAGTGTTCTCTAGCTCACCGAATGGAGCACATTCTTCACTTGCTCCTCCTCGCTTCATTAGGCCTCCCACACTCCAAGCTATCATCCAAGCATGGTGTTGCCCAACTGAGAGCTCCTTCAAGGCATTAAACTCCCTCCTTGGCATCCATACATGCCAAACAACCTCTATCCTTGTGAACACTCCATCAAAGCATTGAAGTTTGTGAATGGATAGCCTTGACGTAATCCGTTTTACATCATTCTCCCATTCTTGAAAAGGATTTGTCCTCGAATCCATACCTTGCAAAACCATAGGGGAAGCAAATAGGAACAAGATCCTCATGGCATAAGGGTTAGCGTTAACAATAACAATTTCATCACCATGCCACGGGTGCACAAATTTAACATATAACCAAGAATCACAAATATCAACCAAGGGTTTGTAACCCATCAACGAAATAGATACTTGACTAAGTAAGAAACACTGACAATGGGGTAAAGCATAGGAACCAATACACTTAAACAACCTCCTGTGTAAGCCCTTATTGGTTCCACATAAAACAAGCACAAGACCTCCCTTATGTCAAGTAGCACATAAATATTCTCAAAACTAAGTGCAAGGGCATAAACAAAGTTAACCCAAATTAAGATTCCATCTAATGCACTAGCTAACTTCAAGAATGTAGTTATTCCCAATTCATGAGCGGGGTCAAATACAAAAGTATTCCCCACACAACTTGGCAAACAAACCTCATTCAAGCACATAGGATCAAGTAATAACACCAAGAAAAAAATCACATGAAAGGAAAAGGGTGTTTTACCACCATACCCATCACAATTTAGACCAACACCAAGGTCAAATGGGAAGGAAAAATATTGCATCGAGTCAAGGAGACTCTCATTTGCCCCATTGATTCCACTATTAACATAAAATATGGTACCCACACAAACATGAGTATCATCATATGCAAATGGATAATAGAGAAAGGTGTTATTCTCACTAGGGACATCTAAGGTGTTCTCATATGTAAGATCACAACTAGGTTCAAGGATCCTAGCACACATCACTTTACAAGAAGGAACACATAAAGACTTCATGGCAAATTTAAAATAAAGTTCACCTTCTCTCAACAAAGAGCTCCTACCCCTATAAAATGTACGATCAACAAGATCATACTCAAAGAATGAGTGAAGAAAAGGGCTTAGGAAACTACCCTTCCCCATACACAATGTAGGCTCCTCAATCAGATTGTAAACCCTCAAGAAGGACTTTCCATCGTAGGGAAAGGTGTCTACAAATCCATCCAGATGATACTTGTCATCTTGTCCAAGTACACTATACAAGTTCCACAATTTAATTCACTACCAGGGTCAAATGGAAAAGAGATCCATGGACTTACACCAAGTACTTATCCTTTTGCCCGATTGGCACTCTCATTTTCCAACATCATACTCCACTCAACATCTTGAGCATCATCATATGTAAACAAGTAATAGAGAAAAGTGTCCCACAATTCAACTTCCTCCAAGGTGTTTTCATGGGTATGACTTCGAATAGATTCAAACTCATGGGTCATACCATTGACAATTGGGACACACCAAGAAGAAAAGGGAATGGGAAAACAAACACTACCTTCCTCCTCATCCCATTCCTTCCCTACAAGAGTACTCTCACCTTCTAAGAGGAGATTCCTATCTTTGGGAGGAAAAGTTTCACACCATATTGTAAGAAGTATAGTTATCAAGAACTACACTACTATCAAGTTTCACGCCACTAGGTACATTACTAGGAGTGATTTCATCATCTTCAAATAAGATATTGTACTTAAAGAGGGAATGATCAACCACTAGGGAAGAATTAAAACATTCAAGTTCACCCTCAAAAAAGACACATATCATTTTTTGAAGCATGTTCAAGCACATGATCTCTATGAGCAAAGCAAACAATCGCATCTTCCACAATAGATATGCTCATATAGTCACTCTTATTCAGTTGATCAACATTATCATTAGTACCACTAACTTGAGATTCCTTAATCACATTACAAGGACCCTCAACTAGTGAACTACCCTCACACACAGGTTGATTAACACAATCGTTACAAGGTAATGAACTAGCATTCAAAGCAAGGGTGTCAACACTAGGTGGACACAAATCGATCTTACTAGAAGAATTAATTCGGTCATCAATAGGATCAACTAGTGTATCCACATTCTCAATACAAGGTAAAGAATCAATAGGCTCACTTAAAGACAAACTAACATTCACACTTCGTTCATTTGTAATGGAAAAAGTGTTAAGTTTAGCTATTGTACCTTGATGCCCACAAGAAAGATCTTTCTTACCCTCAACTGACACTCCCTTAGGAATGTTTGGACAGCCCACAAATGTATCCATTGAAAGGGCTTCACGAGGATCCTGCAAAAGGAAAGAAATAGAATGGGGAGGGGAAGAGTGAGATGGGTTAGTTTGCAACTCATGATCCTTAAGGATCAATTCACTTTCGACTCCCACTTCCTTCCATATCTCTTTATGCTCAGCCAACAACAACTTGACCTTTCCTTTCAACTCCCTCCTTCTCCTTCTCCTTGGGCCTCATCCTCCACATGTCCTTCCTCCTTTTATCCCTCAACTCATCCATCTTTTGATACATCTCTATGACTTGGGATGGTGACATTGGCTTAAGGACATACTTATGACCCATTGACATGATGGTGTATGTTTTGTGCTTTCCATCATGTGTGCATGGATGTGTTGCCAGGGTCTCCCTAGTAGTACATGACTAGTTTGCATGGGAATCACATCACAAAGGATAGCATCTTGATATTTCCCAATTTGGAACTTAATCAACACCTATTCATGTACCCTCAATTCCACATCATTCGACCGTTGAAGTGTGTATGGTTTAGCAAGCTTAGTGGTAGGAAGCTTCAAGTAGTCCACCATGGCAGTGCTAGGAAGGTTGGCACAACTTCCACTATCAATGATCAAGACACATACTTGGTTTTGGATAAGGCACTTGGAGTAGAGGATATTTTCTCTTTGCTAGTGATTGATCATGGCCTTCCTAAGTATAGTCCGCCTTACCATATACGATGGTAGTGTGAACTCTCTCTCTTTGGGCCAAGTCTCATCCATTTGTGATAGCTCATCCTCTATGGCAGTTAAACGCTTTTGCATGTGCCCAATCATCTGACTTACATCCATGGTCGCTTCCATGATAGTTCCGAACGTAAACTTCCCCTTAGGTGGGTGAGTTTCACTTCTGGTTGCCATGGTACCTAACAATTAAGACAACTCAACAAAAATAGCACACAACATTAGTGTTAGTAAAACGAGCTCCCAATCATTCGTGTTTACACACCTTTGATTGCCTCTCAAATTGGCGCGGCTAATGTTGAAGATTGCTTATACTTAGTTGATCACAAGGTCTAAATTTCTACTCTTAGCCAGAGTAGAGTTTTGTTTAAAGAAAAATGGATGACTCAATTTAAGCAAATAGACTTGAATCAAGAAGTTAACTACGAAGTAAAGTGAATAAAGCACACAAACAAAAGGCACAAACAAAGAAGGGAATTCAAGAACCAATAGTCAACAAGTAGCTAATTACAAGTTGAAAATCAGTTTGGTATTGTTGATTACGACTAGAATCAAAATAAAGGAAACTAAGAAATTAGAACATGAGATTAGAAAAGGTCATAACATGACTTTGCCATCGCCAAGCGACCTATTTTCTTCGCCAAACGTGAAGTTCAGCTAGCCAAACTTGACAATCCGCTAAGGAAACTTGGCGATCTTGGTGGAAGTTCGGTGATGCGCCGATGGATTTGGTGACCAAGGCTGAGCTCGCTGAATTTTCCAGTGTCTTCACCAAAATGAGGTCCAACTTAGCGACCTAGCTGCCAAAAGGGCAAGGCGCCGAGTTGAATAGGCGATCCAAGTTGGGATTCACCCAAATTTCTTAAGTTGCACACAAAAAGAGGAAACAAAGAGTAACCTAAGGGTATATTAAACCCAAAGACATCACCTCGTTAATCCAACAAGAAGAACCTAACTCTTACGAAGACCTCTAGGAAATCGATATCCCCCTTATTTCTAAACAAGAATCAACAAAAGCTTTACCAAGCTTTCAACACTCACACAACGAGTTTCAAGTTTATAACCACAATATTCAAACAAGTCTATCTAAAATGAAACCCTAAAAACCTATTTATAGTTTTAGGACTTATTACATAGATGGGCCCAAAAGTGACCCAAAAATGGGCTAATGGGCGGCCAAGTCAGGCTCGTCAAATAGATCAGTGATGAACCCAATAGGTTCACCGAGGAACTCTGCTCCTTGCCTTGGCTGGGAAGCCACTGGAACTTTGGGTGGTCTGGGAACCATCGCCCAATCCACTTGGCGATGCGCATCGCCAATGGTCTTCAGCTCGCTTAGTGAGCAGTTTTACCCTTTGTAGCTCCTTGGGCAGTTGGCGATCTTGGGAACCCTCACCAAAGGGTTTTGGTGAGTCGCTCAAGTGTTCTCTAGCTCCCCGAAAGGACCACATTCTTCACTTGCTCCTCCTCGCTTCGTTAGGCCTCCCACGCTCCAAGCTATCATCCAAGCATGTTGTTTCCCAATTGAGAGCTCCTTCAAGGCATTGAACTCCCTCCTTGGCATCCATACATGCCAAATAGCGTCCATCCTTGTGAACAATCCATCAAAGCATTGAAGTTCGTGAATGGTTAGCCTTGACGTAATCTGTTTTACATCAAGAGTTGTTTGGTGAGCCAACTTGCTTTCGGAGGGTCCCTTATTTATTTTCATTATTTTAGTTTGTTAGGATGATCGGGGGTCTTGTTCCGACATCCCTTATAGTATTAGAGGCTTCATATATAGGTAGTAGTATTTGAGGAGTCTTTCTTTCATTTCCATTGTTAATATTTTAAAGACGATGAGTTAAACACTTATGTTCAATTGAGTATTTTGAGTTAACTATTTTATTTATGAGTTGAGTTTTTTGTGTGATTCTATTTCATTTGAGTAAGTCTTCCGCTGAGAGTTGAGCCAGGCTAATGATTTGCTTGGAACCATCAATGGTTCTCGGGTGCCTGCCACGTTTAGGGTGTAGGCTTGGGGCATGACACTAGTAATATTTTAAAGGGAAAGAGGGTTAATATAATATATGTTATTTCCATCTGATGATGATGATGGCCTTCTGTGCCGTACAAAAGTGGTTTCTTTATTGTCCACTTTTAATTCCATTAATACAAACAAAGGAGTAATTGTCAAGAAACATAGGAGTTAGTCCCTTTTAACTTAGACCCTTCTTTTGCTAAAACATCTACCACCATGTTCTCCTCACTGAATTTATGGTGTATTGGGGGTTCCCCAACTTTTGTAGTAGATGCCTGGAGTGAGTCAAAACATTTGAAAGAGAAGGATTATCATTAGTAAGAAAATGTATAATACCTCAAAAAAAGTTTAGGATTAAAGAAATGGCTCAGGTAGAACTTTGCCTATTTGAAAGGCTTAAATTATCCCATACATTAGGGATAAGCCTATGAGTGTCTAACATGCTAAGAATAGTGTGTTACGAGGTATTTTAATAGCATAAGGGTCGTATGTTAAGTTTTGAAGTAATATAATTAGCGAAACTAAGGTTGGCAAAAGTTATCGAAGTTTCTCTAATAATATTTTCTTAACTTCCAGTCAAATGTCTTGGATGTTTTCTCCAAGTATATAAAGAGTTAGAAAGCTCATGAACTATCAAATCGAAGGCCTACGAGTCTAGTTTGCAGCGTACAAAACCCCATATCTGATAGTCTATGATTTGGACTCAATTAGGGCTTTATTTTAATAGATTTAGTGCCCTCAAATGTATGTTTTGTGCCAATAATTTATGTAAAATCCTAGATTTTCAGGTATTTGTATTTATGAACAAAGCATGGGTACTAATGTGCAAAAAGGAACAAAGAAAGCTAAAGGAATGAAGAAATGAAGACTTGGTGATTGCCGATGTCACTCGGTGAATTACCAAAATGTCATAATACCGCCTAAAGTTACAGAATGCTGGAGCTAAATTGGGGGTAATTTCGGCAAGCAGCAGTTCCATTCGGCTTGTCTCCAATCCATTCGGTAACGGACGACTAGGTGCTGAAGAAGATTCAAACAAGTGCTGATGATCAAGCTAAAAGAAAAAAAGTTGACTCACGGAATTATTCGGCGATCCCGATTTGGATCGCCTAAAGTTAAAGTAGCCGAATCAAGAAGAAGTGAAAAATAAAGGCGAGATGAAGAATAATCAGTGAGTCACCGATCTGTCGGTGAAGCTCGACTTACATCATTGAGTGGTCTTAAACAATTACACATCAGACTTGTTTAAATTAATTTTGGCTAGAGAGAGAAAGGCATTCAGAAAAGTGAGAGATAGAAAATTGAGAATAAAAACATTACCATAGTAGTTTTCAAGGGATTTTAGCAAGATTTTTTATTGAGATTTTGTAATAGAGAAGATTTTAGTAATTTCAAACTTTTGAATTTCAATTACTCAGCTGTGGAAACCATGGCAGATGTTGATTTTCTCTTATTTTTTCTATGAGTGGCTAAAACCCTTCTCTTGGGGTTTTGACTATGAAGCCAATTGTTGAGTTTTACTAAGTAGGTGTCGTTAAATTGCGAATAATAGTGTTAATTTGAAGTGGGCCTGAGTTGCTACTGTGTTTTGAGGTCATCTTACATGGTTAGTGTGACAAGTTCAGTGTTGTGTGCTTGCTCGAGAGAGAGGTGCAGAGCCAAAGTAGCAAATTTAGCATCCTTAGTAGTGGGTCACCATGATTTCAGCTTGAGAGAGTGAAACATGGAATCTATCCTATGTATCCAGCTCGAAAGAGTGGATTTGATAAGGACAAAGCGCTAGGAATCTTTCGATTAGTGTTGAAGTTCGAGAGAATTCGACATAAAAAAGGTAATTGTTTGAGAGAAAATTACTTTACATATGTTCTGACCTACTTATGACAATTTAGCCTATTGTGAGCATCAATATTACCTACTAAAGTAAAATTCGACAATTGGTTGGTCAATTCACCAGGTTCTACTTTACGATTTGATCATTTTATGTTGAAGTGTGAATTTGGAAGTGATAAGCAAAATTTGGTATTTGAAACTAAAACCAAAAAAGGATGTAACTCATGCTCAATTGAAGAGATTGCTGTCATACTTCCATTATTGAATTTGAAAGAAAGACTACTCCATGTGGGATTCGACCCCAACTCATTTAGTTAGGTTATATTATTGACTAACGATCGTTGGCACTTAGTATTAGATGAAGTGTCCTGATACATTAAATCAAAATGGCACCACTGCCAAGGAGTAGCAATACTTAGAGTTCTTTGATAAAAGATTTGGCACTTTTGAATTGGTTGGCTATAGTTGAATTGGATTAGGCTGCTTTGTGTAAGTGTGTTTGGACTACATAAAAGTAAAAATGAGTGAGGAGGAAATGATTGATAGTCGAACAGGTCATTGGGACGGCATTGATGATATTAATAGTGTTTACAACCCAGCTCAATCAGGTGAGTTGATGGGAATGCAACATTTGAATTAACTAGCACAACCCTTCACCTCCTCCAAATGAGGGGACTATATAAAGGACTAGAGCACGAAGACCCACATGAGCATGTAAGGAATTTCATAGAGGTGTGCAACCTGTTTTCATTCAAGAATGAGTCACAAGAGTCAATTCGGCTTCGGTTATTCCCACTATCCTTAACGGGGGAAGCTAGCAAGTGGTTAGCCGAGCTACCAAACAATTCCGTCACATCATGGGAGGAACTGATTATAGCATTCAATACAAGGTTCTTTCCTCGATCAAGGATGATGAAACTTAGAGATGATAGTCAAGGTTTCAAGCGATGGGAGGGGGAACCCATCCATGAAATGTGGGTGAGGTTTAAGAAACTCTTACTTAAATGCCCAATTCATGGGCTACCAAACGATTTGCTACTCCAATATTTTTACCGGAGTCTTTATTCGGTTAATAAAGGAGTGACTGATCAATTGGTACAAGGGGGAATAATGTTACAATCCTTTGAGGTAGCTTCATTTCTTCTTGACGACATGACAAAAATAAACCAAGCTTGGTTCACTCATGAGGATCAAGTCTCTCCTTTTTGCTTTAGAATGACGTAAGAACAACTTGATAAGGAAAGAAAGGGATGAAAACATCAACAAAATGTTAACCCAAATGGACCTTTTAAAAGAATAGATGATGAAGAGTTCGTAAAAATTGAAGAGGATAAGTGGGGAGTGTTTAGAGTTGAGGAGGGTTCTTCCTTTGGTTGGAATTCCAAGAGATGCGAGGAGGATTCCCACCCACACTATTTTCAGAGAGGTGGGAATCAAGGTTGGAACTATCACAAAGGAGAAGAGGAAAGGAGGTACTATCAAGATTGGGTTGAGCAAAGTTATGATTGGAGAAGGGAAGATGACCACGAAGGGAGCCATACTTACGCGAGTGAAAGCCCAAAATCAAAAGGGAGTGCAAGTAGCCCCCGAGTGAATGATTTGTTAACTCACATACTTGATAAAGTTGAATGTTCGAATGATTTGTTGAAGGGGATGAAAGATAATTTCTCATCATTGAATAGTAAAGTGACCTCTCATGCAAATGCAATCAAGATACTTAAAGGTCAGTTGAGTTTACTTTCAGCACAATTGAAACCAAAGTTCACAATGAAAGATGACAATCAGGAGCTGGCTGTGGTTACTCATAGCATAAAGGTAGCAATAGGTGATGTGACGGTAAAAAAAGAAGCTCAAAAACATGAAGAAGATAAAGGCATGGAGGAACAAGAGATATCTATCCATCAAAGCATTGCTGACGAACCACAAAGAGAAGTGGAATAGCACATTCCAATCCCTAAAGTCATACAACCTTTACCCAAAATCCCTCCCCCATTTCCTCAACGCCTAAAGAAGAAGAATGAGGATGAGATGTTCAAGAAGTTCTTAGCGGTGTTTAAGACATTATCAATTAATCTCCCCCTTGTGGAAGCATTATTGGAAATGCCGGGATATGCCAAGTTTATGAAAGATTTAGTCACAAATAAAAGGATCTTGGATTTTGAGACAATTGAAGTTCCCATAGTTGCAGTACAATAATGACTAAGGAGTAGAACAAAAAGAGAGAAGATCCTGGGGCATTCACCATTTCTTGCACCATTAGCATGCCCCAATTCGCTAAACATTTATGCTATTTGGGGGCAAGCATCAACTTAATGCCCTATGCGATATACAAACAACTTGGGTTGGGTGAACCAAAAGCAACCACAATGAGACTCTTAATGGCTGACTGTTCCATCAAACATCCCACGGGGATACGTTACGACATCTTGGTGAAGGTTGATCGGTTCATTTTCTCGGCTGATTTTGTCATTCTCGATTGTGAAATAGATACTAAAATTACCATTATCTTGGGAAGAGCATTGGTGGATGTTGAAAGCGGAGAATTAAAGTTTCGGGTGAATGAAGATGAAGTAACCTTCAATGTTTGTAAGTCAATGAAACACCCAAGTGATATTCATGTGGTGTCCACCGTTGATGTTATTGATGAGGCGATGGTTAGTGTGAACCATTTGATGTGCATGAGCGAACCTCTTGAAGTCGTGCATGCTAACTATGATAAATTCTAAATTTAAGGCTATGAAGAGGTTGTAGTTGCTCTTTTAGATTTGGGAGGGTATTCAAGGACCCTACTGAAGTTGGACATTGATTTGAAAAATAGAGAGAGTCCTCCCGCAAAGACATCAACAGAAGAACCACTAAATCTGGAATTGAGCGCTTCCCCCCCATCTCCAATATGCTTTCTTGGGGGCAAATAACACTCTACAGGTGATCATTACGGCTGACTTGCTTGAATGGCAGGTGAAATTGCTTCTTGAGGTGTTACGAAGGCATATCAAAGCTATATGTTGGACCATAGCTGACATAGTGGGCATTCCTCTCGGTATTTGTACTCACAAAATTCAGCTTGATAGTGAGTGTAAACCTATTGTTGAACATCAGTGGAGATTGAACCCACCAATGCAAGAAGTAGTGAAAAAGGAGATAATAAAGTGGTTAGACACATATGTGATCTACCTTATTGCAGATACCAAATGGGTAACCCCGATGCAATGTGTGCCAAACAAGAGAGGTATCACAGTGGTCCCGAATGAAAAGGGGGAACTTGTGCCAGTGACCGGGTGGAGGGTATGCATAGATTATCGAAAGTTGAACTCATGGACTGAAAAAGGTCATTTTCCCATGCCTTTCATGTATCAAATGTTTGATCGACTCTCAAGAAGAGGTTAGCATTGCTTTTTGGACGGGTATTTTGATTACAACCAAATCTCCATTGCTCCAAAAGACCAAGAGAAAACCACCTTCCATTTCCCTATGGGACTTTTGCATGTAAAAAGATGCCATTCAGATTATGCAATGCCCCGACAACCTTCTAATGTTGCATGCTATCTATTTTTGCTGACATGGTAGAGGATTCAATGGAGGTATTTATGGATGACTTCTTGGTTGTGGGTGATACTTTTGAGGTGTGTTTAGAACACTTAAGGACAAGTCCTCCAAAGATGTGTGGAGACAAACTTGGTCCTCAATTGGGAAAAAAGCCACTTCATGGTTAAAGAAGGGATAGTACTTGGTCACAAAGTGTCGCAAAAGGGGCTGACGTTGATAAAGCGAAGATAGAAGTGATTGAGAAATTAGCACAACCAATTTCGGTAAAGGGGCTTTGTAGTTTCTTAGGTCACGCCGGTTTCTACCGGAGGTTCATCAAAGACTTCTCAAAGATTGCATATCCTCTATGCAAACTCTTAGAAAAAGAGTTGAAATTCTAATTTGATGATGCTTGTATGGTCACTTTCAAGTGTTTGAAGGAGAAATTGGTATCCACCCCGGTCATCATTAGCCCTGATTGGTCAGAATCTTTTGAAGTAATGTGTGATGCAAGTGGAACGTCATTGGGTGTTGTGCTGGGGTAAAAATGCAACAAACTATTTCACCCAATTTAATACATGAGCAATACTCTAAACAGTGCTCAACGTAACTATATTGTTACTGAACAAGAGTTTCTTGCGGTAGTTTATTCATTTGAGAAATTTCGGGCATTAGGTACTAAAGTGATCGTTCATACTGATCATGCTGCACTCCATTACCTAATGACAAAGAAGGATGCCAAACCAAGGTTGATAAGGTGGGTGCAACTATTTCAAGAATTTGACTTTGAGGTCAAAGATAGGAGAGGTTGCGAAAATCAGGTGGCTGACCACTTATCAAAGTTAGCGGGCAAGGAGATTGACGAACCTGAGGTTGACATAAATGATTCTTTCCCCCGATGAACAAGTGTTTGCAATAACTCTCAAACAACCTCCTTGCTATGCAGATTTTGCTAATTACATAGTGTGCGGATTAATGCCGGATGATATGAATTTCTACCAACAAAAGATGTTCTTGTTCAACGTTAAAAAGTACTTTTAGGATGTTGTTTCGAGAGTGTGCAGACCATATCATTAGAAGGTGTGTTTCGGAAGAAGAAGCGGTAGAAATTCTCCACACTTATCATGCTTCACCGATTGGGGGCCATCATAGTAGTGTGCATACAACTGCTAAATTTTTCCAAAGTGGCTACTACTGGCCATCCCTGTACAAGATATGCACGAATTTTTGAAAAAATGCGCTCAATGTCAAAAGCAAGGTGGAGTGTCTAAAAGACACATGTTACCCCTTACTCCCATTTTAGAAGTTGAGCTATTTGATGTCTGGGGAGTAGATCATGGGCCCATTTGTGAGTTCATTTGGTAATAAGTATATCTTGGTGGTAGTAGATTATGTTTCTAAATGGGTGGACGTTGTTGCACTTCCGAACAATGAAGAGAAAATTATGGTTCAATATCTAAAACATTACATCGTTGCTAGATTCGGTACTCCTCGAGATATCATTAGTGATGGTGGATCCCACTTTTGTAATAAGTGGTTTTTAGCTGCATTAAGTAAGTATGGGGTGAAACACAAGGTAGCAACTCCATATCAGCCCCAAACAAGTGGTCAAGTTGAAATGTCCAACTGGGAGATCAAGAGCATACTGGTCAAGACAGTGAATGCTAATACATCCGATTGGTCTCGAAATATTGATGACGCACTATGGGCATATTGCACCGCATACAAAACTCTAATCGATATATCTCCGTACCAGCTAGTTTTTGAAAAGTCTTGCCATCTTCCAGTCGAATTGGAACACAAGGCGATGTGGGCATTGAAAGCTCTGAATATAGACTGGACAAAGACCTCAAAAGAGAGAGTAGAGCAGTTAAACAAGTTGGATGAATTTCAGTTCAAAGCTTACGAATGTTCAGCTCTCTATAAGGAAAAATGAAGAAGTTGCATGATGCTAAAATACTTAAGAGAGAGTTCAAAATGGGAGATTGGGTGTTACTATACAACTGTTGACTTAGACTTTCCCAGAAAGCTCAAGTCCAAATGATAAGGACCATTTAAAGTAACACGAGTATTCACAAATGGTGCTATAGAAGTTGAAGGCCAAAAAGGACCTGTATTTATGGTGAATGGGCAATACTTGAAATTATACTTTGGAGAATGCCAGGAGATTTCTTTGATTGAGGTGGTGTACCTGGAAGATGCCTGAGAGCATTTCTATGTCGTGCCATGACATTAAATAAGACTCTTCTTGGGAGGTAACCCAAGTCTTAGTGTTTTAAATAATGTGTATTGATTTTGTAGGAGCTGGATCATGTGCGAGACAAAAGTGCTGTTGGCGAGTCGCCGAACCCATTCGACAAGCACGACTTGGTCCGCCGTATGGACCACAAAAATGAGGATGAGACTTTGAAACATTAGGCAGGATACCTTCACCATTCGGCGTGTTGCTGATGTGGTTAGGCGACCCAACTTTCCTCGCACTTTTACTTCAACACTGACAGCGTTCGTCAAGGATCGTCTGGTGATGTTCTGAGTCCATTATGCGACTCGCCGATATGTTCGGCGACCTCTCACATCTTTGACGATCTGCCCTTCTCTGAGAGTGCAGCCCATTGGAACTAAGGGCGATCTGAAGATTATTGGGCACATCGCCGAATCATTCGGTGACTGGTTCACTCTCTCACCAATTGGGTGCTTAATGAAGATTCCTCATTACCTTGTTCTACTTGTTTACACACTAGAATGTTATCATTTCCAGTAAGTTTTTATTTATTATTCTTATTTTGTCTTGTTTGAGGTAATGCCCATTCTCTAACCACATTGAGGACAATGTTGAATGCTTTTGGTGGAGGGGGACAATTGGTCAGTGAACCCCCTTCTCTTTATGCCACCTCTCTTGTTTGTGTTTGAATGTGGCTGTTCTCTTGCAAATTTGAGTATCAATCGTGATCAATATTGATGACTTAAATAGTGCTCATAATCGAACAAAAATGAATGTGCGGCTACGATGAGGCTAAATGAAGTTGAATAGACAATACGTGAACTTTTTGTATCTTGTTGTGACTAGCCAAGTATCAAATTGAGTCCCTTGTAATGAACATTGCACACTAGCGAAAGTGTGGAGTCCCATTTGACATTGGTGTTAATGCCTTGTGTGTGATGAGCTTACCATGAACCATGTATGATGACACCTAGAATTTGTCTCATTGGTCTGGTTGACTAAGTGATACAATCTCTTGATACAATCTTAGGTAATTTTGAAGAGTGTGAAACAATTTGACATTATACCTCTTTTGTGGCCTACATTGTGAGTATGTGAACTCCGTTTGAACACCCTATGAGCCTTAACATTTTTGCGGAAGAGACTTGATGAAATCGTGACCTTTCTTGGTCCATTGCCCATAATCCTCATGATTTGTGGTTTTTGTGAATAGCCAACTTAGGCCAAAAGCCTTAGTTGGGGGTGTGGTGAAAAGAGAAGGTAAATCAAGAAGTGCAAGAAAGTCCCCTTTGACCCAGGGTTTGAGAAAAATGGAACCCCTCCATATAAAAGAAAAGAGAGAAAAAGAAGAAAAGAACAAATAAAAAAAAGAACAAAAAAGTTGTGGAATAAAGTTGTGAAAATGCAAAGAACATGGGGTATCCAACAGTCCATGGAAGATGAATAATGGGGTGACTTGTGAGCATGAATAAGAATGATGAGAAAAGGAAAGAAAGTGTTGTTCACACCACATTTCATGAGGATTGCAGCCATTGAGCCTAAATGACCATACCTTTGCATTCAGCCCCGTTACAAGCCTTGGAAAGACCTTTTTGATCTTGAGTGAGCTGAAACAATTGTTGATTGGAAAATAAGGGCAAATCTATAGGTGAAATCATGTATTGTGTTCATTTTTGGGAGTGTGAGTGTTGCATTTGATTCCGGAGCTTTAAATTATGAACCATTGTGTGTGAATATGGAATCATTCTTTGTGTGAGGGTATTTGAGTATCTTTGTTGAGCTTGAACTTGCATTTGAAGCAAGTATTGTGAACTTGAGAATCTTTGATAGTGGTGAGTCACAACTTGAATCTTTTAGTGTCATGAGTCCACGATTTGGACTCATTTAGGGCTTTATTTGAATTGATTTAGTGTCCTCAAATGCATATTTTGTGCCAATAACTAATGTAAATCCCTGAATTTCAGGTATTTGGATTGTGGAATAAAACATGAACACTATTGAGCAAAAAGGAACAAGGCAGCTGGAAGAATGAAGGAAAGAAGGCCTAAGGATCGCCTAACCTATTAGGCGAGTCACCGAACGGCCAAGGTCTTACCTAATGTTTTGGAGTGCCAAGCCCTGAAGGAGAAAATCTAGTCGGTGAGAGAAAAGAGCAGTCGGTGAGTCATCGAACGGTTCTGCGATGCAGTGCCATATCGCCCAAAGTTACAGAACCCTGAGGATACTGAAGGCAAAAAGCAAAACGGCGATGAGAATGACCAAATGGTGGATCGCCGATTAGATCAGTGATCCTGACTAACTGCGCCGACTAAACCTTCGCAACACACTTTTTGACAAATATAAATACTTGTTTAAATTTTTAGCTCAGTATCTGATCTTTTGTGGAAACATAATATTTTTTAGTTTTTGAAGTTGAGAGCTTAGAACTGAATAGAGAGACAATATTTCCTTAGCTTTGAAGATTTGAAGATTTAATTTCGAAGAAATTTGAAGTGGGTGTTGAAGATTCTTCATCTTAGACCTTTGTAAAGACTATCAATCCTACCAGTTGATGGAAACACAATTTCGTAACAATTTTTACCTTTTTACTATGTCTAGCTAAAACGCCAATTCTTGGGGTGTGATTATATGATTATGGGTTGATTTAACTGCTGGGTATTGTTAATTGATAGTTTATTTGTTGTTTAAAAGTGATTTCGTTCAGTAATTGTGGTTGAATTTAATGGGTTGTAGTTGCAAATACAATCTTAACTTTGTGTTTTTGGCTTGCTTGAGGGAGAGGTTTTAAAACCAAAATTACCGAATCGATGGTCTGTAGGTATTGGGTTGTCATGGGTTCGAGAGAGTGAATCCTAAACACTTTTTTCCACACATTCAGCTCTAGAGAATGAATGGACTAAAACGAAGGTTGTGCTTCATTGTTGCTTATTGGTGTTCGAGAGAAACCAATTTGATTCAGGCTAAATTGTTCGAGAGAAAGTTTACCCCCACTACAGTCTAGCTTATTCACTGATTTGCAGCTGTTTACTATTAATTGCAATTACCCGGTTGTTTACCTTTGCCCATAATCCAATCACATCCCAAGAATCCTGTCTCTATATTCGTATTTTTGTGCTATTTGTTGTTTTAGTTGATAATTGAGTACAAAACCCCCTTCGCTATTTGACACTTGTGTCACCCCAAACTTGAATTATGTTTTTTTCCGTAAATGTTTTTAGCTATGATTGACTTGAGCTTATTTATGCTTTTCTATTGATTCTTGAGTATGAACCCCTCATATGGGACTCGACCCCAACTCACTAGTTGGGTTATATTACTAATGAACAATTACTGATGCTTAGTATTGGATGATATTTTTGATAGCATACAAATTATCAAAATGGCGCCGCTGTAGAGGAGTGGTGTTACTTGAGAATTTTTTGTTAAGTTGAATGTTGTTCTTGTTAGTTATAGTGATACTTACTTAATTTTTAGTTTTGTTTTGCTTGTTTGTGTTGAAACAGGAAAAATGAGTGTGGACGGTGACCAAATGGACCACCCCCTTTTGAGATTTTTGAATCTTAGGGATAACCTCCTAACTTTCAAGTAATTGGGGGGGGGGGGGTGAGACTATCCATGAGGTGTGGCTGAGATTTCAGGCATTACTGTAACAGTGCCCAGCTCATGGAATGCCAGATAAAATGCTACTGGCATGCTTCTATAGAGGTCTTGGCCCCGAAAATAAAAGCGATATTGATCAACTTTTTGTAGGTTTGATACAACAACCCTATGAAGTAGTAACCCAACTCCTTGATAGCATGATTAAATCCAATAAAGAAACAGAAAAAGACCAAGAATGGGCTGCATTGTTGACTCAACTAGATGTCTTGTCCAAAAAGGTCATGGAGTTGGAGGCAAGGTCCAATAAGAAGGACAAGTACCTTCTATAACGCCCCATATTCTATGTGTACTAGTTTTATTTATATGACACTTATAAATTTCCTTGTGGTATAGTTATGGACTCGGTTTCTTATGTAACTAGTGGCAATAGAATATGTTTAAAGTGACTGTTCGTAGATTTTGATGCGGTCCGATTAAGTTGACGTCGATGGAAGTTTTAAACTTGAGATCATAAGGTGGTATTTGAGTCTAAAGTTTAAATTGACAGTGTATATAAGTTTTAAGTTAAGTTAAAGGTATTAAGGTCTAGAAATAGAATAAAATATTGAAGTACTTGCTTGACTTAACTAATCTAGTAGGTGACAAGTAGGTGCATCACCTACTTTGACTTATTGACCAGTCCAAAGGACCAAGTAGGTGCATCACCTACTTTGACTTATTGACCAGCCCAAAGGACCAAGTAGGTGCATCACCTACTAAGACTCATTTGACCATGAAATTGGGCCAATTACACTACCACTTACATGTATTAATCGGGCCCAAGTTGAGTAGAAAGCTAAAGGGAAAATGGACAGCCAAGGCCCAATATTCTTAAGTCAAAAAAAGGCCCAAGTGAAAAGTCCAAGTAGGTAGATCACCAACTTGCATTAATGATGGCCCAAATTGACAAGAATAGAGGGTTAATTGGCAACAAGGCCCAAAAAGTGTTGAAGTCACAAAAGCCCAAGTTAAAAGGCCAAGTAGGTGGGTCACCTACTTGATGATATAGACCAAAATTGGCCAAGAAAGTCGGCTAATGCACCTCCTTTTTGAAGGGATAAAGATCAGATCTTTTGCTTCATTTTTCACTTGCAAAATTTCAGATTCATTATGTTTCTCTCTTGGTCTTTCTTGTATTAACACAGTAGCCCTAAAACACTTTAAGGTTCTTGAATATTGACCCATTTTTCAAGTAAAAGTTTGAAGGAGAGTTTCAGTTCTTGAAGTTCTAGTTTAGAGGATAAATTTCCAGAAACTAAGGTAAGGCTACAGCCCATTTGTAACACCCCATATTCTATGTGTACTAGTTCTATTTATATGACGCTTATTAAATTGCCTTGAGCTATAGGTATTGACTCGGTTTCCTATGCGACTAGTGACAATAGAATAGTTTTAAAGTGAACTGTGCGTGGATTTTGATGCTACCCAATTAAGTTGACGTTGATGGAAGTATTTAAACTTGAGATCATAAGGTGGTATTTGAGTCTACATATTAAAATGACATAGTGTATATAAGTTTTAAGTTAAGTTAAAGGTATTAAGGTCTAGAAATGGAATAAAATATTGAGGTGCTTGCCTGACTTATCTAATCTAGTAGGTGACAAGTAGGTGCATCACCTACTTTGACTTATTGATAAGACCAAAGGACCAAGTAGGTGCTTCACCTACTAAGACAATTTTACCATGTTATTGGGCCAAGTACACTACCACCTACTTGCATTAATCTGGCCCAAGTTGATTAGAAGAATAAGGGGAAAATGGACAGCCAAAGCCCAATATCCTTATGTCCAAAAAGGCCTAAGTGGAAAGCCCAAGTAGGTGGATCACCTACTTGATAAATTATGGCCCTAATGAGTGAGAAAGTCGGCCAAAGCAGGTCCCTTTAAAAGATATTGATATAAGCTTTTTCCAACCATTTTTACTTTGACAAAAAAATATAATTTCTAAAGCTTTCTCTATTCTCTCTCTTAGCTTCATACAACAGCCATTAAATACCATTAGAGTTCTTAAATATTAGGGAGTTCAAGCTATTGGAAGATATAAGCTAAGAATTAGGAGGACAAACATTACCTTGAAGAACCCAAGTCTTAGCGAGTGGTAGTTCTATCAAGTAAGGTAAGCTACTGCAATTTTCTCCCTCTTGTTCTTGAGTTAATTAGGACATTTGGTATTTGTAAGTGAGTTGTAAATGTTCCTTCTACATGGTGTATTATTGGAGAGGATGTTCTAGTGGTTAGTGCATGCTGGAATACAGCCACGGAGAGGAGTCCCCTTTAAATTCAGTTATGAGCTTGTTTGAGCACTTTAAAGGTAATTTAGCTCTTCAAGTGCTGGTGATCAGAAACAATAATTCATATTGCTTCTTTCACATTATTATGTTTAAGGATTGTTATATGTATGTATAATAAGGGATGTGACTGAATGTACGGGGAAGTTATGGAGACATTAAATAGCTTAAATATTGCAGGGAGTTTTGGGGAGGACCTGAAACGAAGGTTTTACAATATATAAACGCGATTAAAGGGAAAGGGAAGGAAGAAAAACATTGGCTAGATAAATTGCATGCTTACTGCTTGGTTACTATTTTGGTCATATCAAGTAGCTCAAATTGATTCATTAGCTACTAATACTAGTCTTACAACTTATTTTATTATAGATGAGTAATCTGAAGAGAAGAAGCTTAAGTCATACTTTTTGAATTGTATAGCAAGGTATGTAAGGGTATTCGATTTCCTATTTCTTTGACATGAATCCAATACTTGTATTACAAAGTAAGCTTTCTAAGCGCCCTTGGTAGTGACTGATCCATAGTTGCAGTTCCTACTCCCTAGAGCATTAAAGTGAGTACTCTAACATGATTTTTTTTTAACTAAATGTACGTGCTTACTCTACCAAGTATTAGCATGCAAGGTTTAAACTTGTTTCATCGTTAAAGTACCCTTCGCATGTATTCCCTTTATATAAATCAAAATGATCTTAGATTACACATGGTACATATGTTAATATGTTGGATATACAATTTGCCCATATAAACTTGCTTCAATTGTCTATTCCATCATATAGGTAATCCTTTCACATGTTCAGATGTTCCCTTTATTGGTTATTACTACCAGTGTGTTATACTATTGTGTTACCCTTACTTGCTCTACTGTACATTTTATATGTACTTACTTGTAATATGTATCCATACTAAAGTTGAATCTTCCCACGTTCCCCCTTGGTTCCACGTTCATGAACACCTTGTATTTGATATTAGTTAGTGAGTATTTGACTATCATATAGAGTTCAAATCTCTTGGCTGAATGTTAAATGTCTTCACTTGATTTTCTTCAATTTGAGATGTCAAAATGCTTACTGAGTTACATAATCTCTTAAGTATTATGTTCGTGTCACATTTGCTTTCCATGCCACTGTTATTATCATAAGTATTTATTCATATGTCTTCTACAACTGGTCCATAATTCCAAATATCAACAATGATTATGACCACCGAAACAACAATCTCAAAAGAGATAATGATCATCAAAAGAACAATCTCAAAAGAGTTATGATTATCCAAAGAACAATCTCAAAAGAGTTAAGAACAACAGAACAACAATCTCAAATATCAAAGAATCTAAGTGAAGCAATCTGTATAATTACGGGTGGCAGCCCAGGGGTAAATGCCTGGCAAGGGTCGATCCCAATTGGTATAGAATGTAGCATCTAATAGGAGAAAGCATAGCATGGGCCGATCCCAATTGGTATAGAAGGGTGGCAGCTTAGGGGTGAAAGCCTAGCATTGGCTGATCCCAATTTCTGGAATTATGACGATAACATCCCAAGGGTTAAAATGCCTAGCATGGGCCATCCTCTTCTACCATTGATCAGCTGATCATTTGTATCATATGTCTTATAAAGATTATAACACACAGAAATGTAAAGAAAAGAATGTAACATACATGATTCCACATGTATAAGCAAAGGTGGTCTCAAATCCTTATCTATTTGTATTTGGTTTCACTTGAGCTCTCATTTTATATATGGTTGTATTATACCTTACATATTCAGTACATTCTTTCATACTGACATTCCTTATTGAGGACGCTGCATTTTATCCTGCAGGTATAAGTACTCAACTAGTAAATCTCCCCAATAGAAGAACATGATATTCAATGGTTGTTGGCGAGCTCCAGGTTGATTCGGGGCTTTGCCGAGTTTTTACTATGCATATATCAATAGTCGTATATTCATGGATTTATTTAGAGGCTTTGTAGATATTGCGAAGCTATTATTTGTATTCAAAGGTTTCCTTGTCATATGTGTCGGTTCAGCTAGTCGACATGTGTTGTTTATGTAGTTTCTCATTAGTAAATCTATCTGCATAGTAGTGCACTTTCTCATCATATGTCACTTGTAAAGCATGTGTTCATATGGTACTTGTTCACCTCACCTTGGGTTGGGTATGACAAAAGTGGTATCAGAGAAGTTCGTCCTAGGGAGTTTATAGAGTCGTGTCTAGTAGAGCCTTACTTATAAATGTGTTGTGCGCCACATTTATAATTATGGGGGTTTCTTGGACATTTTGGAAATGTTGCCTTCCTTCATAATCCAGATTGTGCGATAAAGCGAATTTAAGAAGTCAATTTTCACATGTACCTGATCATGTTATTCATATTATGCTTACTATGGTTAAGGACCATTAAAGTGTCAACATGTAACATATAGAAAGAATCTTAAGTTACCAAAATTTAGAATAGATTGAGCTCATTTTATTCGACCGTCTGACTCCACAAGCTATGTAAAGGCTTTTATGTCATTTGCATTTTAAGTTGCATTTGTACCATTTGTATCACGTTGGTTCAATTGAGAAAGATGTAGTATATGTATAAAAAATGATTGGTTACCTAGTTACATATATGAGCTGCAGCATTTCCAGACACATCTTGTTAGGAGGATGTAACCAACTCTTGAGTTATATATTCCCTCCATACTTATAGGATCTATTCATATAGGGGACAATTGTTCTTAGTCTGTGATATACATAGAATTTTCAGCATTACACATGTTCTTGAAATTGATGCTCTTGAACCAGTTTCTTTTAGTTGGAAGAAGGTAGTGGAACAATTTGATAGGTGGATGTATCAGTGCAATAGTGTTACTAGAGATACCCCTAATTGGCTGAAAAGGCCCAAATTCTCACCATATCCCGAGTATGTTAATATTTGGCGTTTAGATGGTATGTGCCATCAACCCTGAATAAGTACCAATAACATTTGTATTCTTTGCATGGTTATAAAATGTAGGGCTATGTGTGCCAATTATTGAAAATGATATATGTATGGTAGTTCCTATTATGATCTATAATTTAGCTACAGAGGATTAGGATATGACTAAAGGGTAAGGTTAACCAAAGGAAAATTGATTGGTTAGACCTAAGTTGTGATTAGTCAGGTTGTACATAGTGGGATTAGAGTACATGAAGCTACTAGTTTTGATCAAAAGGTACTTGTTAGATAGGAAGCATGTGAGAATGAAGCTTGAATTACACAAGGCGAATATGTACGTAGAGCTTCTAGTTAGAAAGAGATGGGATACATCAAATTCCCTAAACATAGGAGTAGGGGTGATATGGGGATGCTATATAGGAGTAAGATAGGTGATTATGAAAGAGCGGTTGCTAAGTGTATGAGGCAATAAAATGGTATCAACTCTTCAACCCTAACGAGTTATAATAGCACACCTGGGAACAACTTTGTGAACCTTTGTTAGACAGAGAAGTCATTCTAGTATTGATTCAAGTCTTGATGTATGGTCTTGATAACAACAAGAAAAAAAAGGGGAGTAGAAAGGTTACCTAGATAGAAGATACATGGACCTTGTTCATCTACATCATTAGTACAAAAGAGAAGTAGAGCATTATACACATGTATAGACTTCCATCAAATTATATAGAGCTACTACAAGATTCATTTAATATATGGTTGCAGTAATTCGTTAGTCATAATCCAGTTAATAGAGAGGAAAAATTGATCATATGCTAGTTGTTCATATTTTCTATCTTGCATAGGAATTGAGTCGGACCACCCTCACTTGTTATTAAAAAAAAAAAGAGGAAATCTATTAATATGGCCAGACATACTAGTTAAGCCCAAAGCGACTAACTTTAATACGCTATGGATCATTATATAACTTTAAAGGTACATGACATTTACATGTTATTAGAGTTCATGTTTTATGGTACGTTCAAGCTTTACAATTTTCTATTATGACCTTCAAAAGACACCAGACATTGAGTGTGATGTAACACAAGCTAGTAATGAAGGAAAAGTTGACCTCGGCCTCCTACTCCAAAAGGTGAAATATTGAGGATTTTTTTTCTCTATCTTAACTATAGCATTTATATTGACCTAGAAGGAAGCCAAGCTCCAATAGCACACCTATTAGACTTCTTAGGAGATGAAGAGAGTAGATGGGGAAATTAATTATATGTGTTTTAAGGTGAGTAAGGAATATGAGCATAACTATCCCACCCATGACTTAATGCTTAAGATAGTGTGTTTTCCCTTAATATGGTAGAGTGGTTCTAAATGATATCTCATAGTTTCCAAAGATGGTTTGTTATATAATTATACATGTTGCATGTTCTATAACTTATCTTTTTGTATGTCATTTGAGCTTTGTGGATTACTTTGTCACAGGTTACCTAATGTCATAGAATGCTTGCGTGTAAGTGTTATCCGCTTTGGAGCACCCTGGTTTATTGCTATTTGTTTCTTTAGGACCTTTTCCCTACATGTTATTTATTGCATTGTTACTTTCCTCATGTTACTTGTTCATATTGTGTGGGTACTGTAGGCTAATTGATCATATGTTATGGGCAAAATTAGTGCTTATGGGTTATATGAATCACATATCACTTTTTTACACATCGTATACATCAAAAACCATTTCTATATATATTACATGCCTCGTAGCCTACTTGATTAAATATTATAGGCCTTACAACTATTATGGGTCTCATGTGCTCACTTGCTTATATTATATATATGTACTTATTGACATGCTAGTCCACCTATCCATGTGATATAATACACTTGCTCAATGTGATTTGTGTTCCGTAGTTCATTTTCTTTTATGTCTACATGTCCATTTCCTACATGCCTTATAGCTCATTCGCTCACACGCTGCCTATGAACCATATGCACGCGGACACCATATATTTCTATAGCTTAATGCCCATATACTATGCACTCCCTTTTATGCTAATCTGCCTCTGTGTCATACCCAATGTGACTTGCTTATCTGTATACTATGCCCCTCTTTGTTTATTGACTTGAGTTTTGAACATTTTTGGAAATCATTTCCTTGTATCATTATGTAGTGAAGATTTTGACCAAAAAAGGTTGGGGATATATGTAAATTTTCTCACAACCATAGATATAAATAACTTAGCATAATGCCTTATCCGAAGGTGCGGCATAAAACTTTAGAGTTTATATTAACAATTATGCATTCTTATAAGACTCACCTTTGAAAAGCTTCATAACATAAAAGAAGGGAAAGTAGGGCCCCGATAGATTAGGCCTATGATTTTATGTGTCAGTTCCATATAAAAAATTTGGGAGAAACTATAGTAATTCTTGATTGTTATGGCTTGGAAGCTAAGCACAAAAGGTGTAAGCTCCATTGAAGTATTGTGGAAGGACTAGAATATAACATAAGATACTTGAGAATAGAAGATGGTAGAGATCCTAAATACCCCTCCTCATTCTAAACATCAACATATTGATTTGAGATCATGTGGTCCCCTTATATGATCATAAATCCTACTAGCATTTGTTCATTTGATATGGCATTTGTATGTCTTGTGTTTAGGTATATTAAAGTCCTTATTTGTATGAGTTCTACTTATGTATCTTAAGTGAATTACGTGGTCAAGAAATGGGTTTAATTTGCCCTATTATTATTTCCTAAACCATATATATTGAGATGTCATGCTAGACTTGTCTATATGTGTTTTAGGTTAGTCTATGGATTTTGGATAGTCCTATTTACAATAGGAACTCTCGCAAATCTCTATATGAAATTCCAAGGTTAACCAAACTACTAGCTACACCTATAATTCGAGGACGAATGATTATAGGGGGGGGGGGGAGGATGATACACCCCGTGTTCTATGTGTACTAGTCCTATTTATATGATGCTTATAAATTGCCTTGTGGTATAGTTATGGACTCGGTTTGCTATGTGACTAATGACAATAGAATAGGTTTAAAGTGAACTATCCATGGATTTTAATGCTACCCGATTAAGTTGACGTTGATGGAAGTATTTAAACTTGAGATCATAAGGTCGTATTTGAGTCTAAAGTTTAAAGTGACATAGTATATGTAAGTTTAAAATTAAGTTAAAGGAATTAAGGTCTAGAAATGGAATAAAATATTGAGGTGCTTGCTTGACTTAACTAAGCTAGTAGGTGACAAGTAGGTGCATCACCTACTTTGACTTATTGACCAGACCAAAGGACCATATAGGTGCGTCACCGATTAAGACTCTTTTGACCATGTTATTGGGCCAAGTACACTACCACCTACTTGCATTAATCTAGCCCAAGTTCATTAGAAGTATTAAGGGGAAAGTGGACAGCCAAGGCCCAATATTCTTAAGTCCAAAAAGGTCCAAGTGAAAAGTCCAAGTAGGTGGATCACCTACTTGATAAATTATGGCCCAAAATGAGTGAGAAAGTCGGACAAAGCAGGTCCCTTTAAAAGGGATTGATATCAACTTTTTCCAACCATTTTTACTTTGACAAAAAAATATGATTTCTAGAGCTTTCTGTCTTCTCTCTTTTAGCTTCATACAACAGCTATTAAATACCATTAGGGTTCTTAAATATTAGGGAGTTCACGCTATTGGAAGGTATAAGCTAAGAAATTTTAGGAGTTACCTTGAAGAACCCAAGTCTTAGTGAGTGGTAGTTCTGTCCAGTAAGGTAAGCTACTGCAATTTTCTCCCTCTTGTTCTTGAGTTAATTAGGAAATTTGGTATGTGTAAGTGAGTTGTAAATGTTCCTTCTATATGGTGTATTATTGGGGAGGATGTTCAGGTGGTTAGTGTATGTTGGAAGAGCCATGGAGAGGAGTCCCCTTTAAATTCAGTTATGAGCTTGTTTGAGCACTTTAAAAGTAATATTAGCTCTTCAAGTGCTGGTGATCATAAACAATAATTCATATTGCTTTTGTCACATTATTATGTTTAAGGATTGTTATATGTATGTATAACAAGGGATGTGACTGAATGTGCGGGGAAGTTATGTATGTATAATACCCCATATTCTATGTGTACTAGTACTATTTATATGATGCTTATAAATTACCTTGTGGTATAGTTGTGGACTCGGTTTCCTATGCGACTAGTGACAATTGAATAGGTTTAAAGTTGCAATACCCCATGCCTTCCAAAACATATACGACTAAGTGAACTCAAAAACAATTTGAACTTGGGATAGTAAAAGGTGATATTCAATATAAAAGTCAAAGTGGTCAAGTGCGTATTAGTGCTACAGTCTTGTAAAGAAACTAAGATTGGGAAAATGGTGTAAAACAAGTGAGGTGCTTGCTTGACTAAGCAAAGCTAGTAGGTGACAAGTAGGTGATGCACCTACTTAGAATTAGTGGACTGCATTTTAAGTGAAAAGGGCAAGTAGGTGATGCACCTACTTAGAATTAGTAGACTGCATTTTAAATGAAAAGCGCAAGTAGGTGATGCACCTACTTAGAATCAGTGGGCTGAATTTTAAGTTAAAAGGAGCAAGTAGGTGATGCACCTATTTAGAATAAGTAGACTGCATTTAAGTGAAAAGAGCAAGTAGTTGATGCACCAATTTAAAAACTTGTGGCAGAAATTAAGGAGGTGATGCACCTGCTTGCTTAACAGTAAAGGACTATATAATTTCGCCAATTTATTAAGTGAAAACGTCCAAAAGGGACCTCTAAAGCACTCATGCATATCACATCTCCTTCATCACTTATTCTCTAGAAAATTTCTCCCAAGGATAGCCATATAAGCTCTAAGATTTTTGGTCTATAGCTTCACCATTAAAATCTGAAGCAAACCCTTTCTTTTTAAAGTAGAAGTTAGTAGAACATATCCCATCTTAAGGAATTCAAGTGAATAATCTGATTTAACATCAAGTTATGGGGGAGATGACAACCTAAACATTAAGGAATCCAAGTCTTAGCAAGTGAAGTTTCTATCCAGCAAGGTAAGCCATGGAGTGGAGTCCCCTTAAATTTTGATTGTGAGCTCGAAATGTAATGCTAGTTGGAACTCACAGGATGTTGATCGAAAGCCGTATGTTCATATTACATTTTCCACATTGTGATGCTTAGGGAGTGTTTTGTGTATCGTGAAATAAGGGGTGTGGCTAGATATGTGCAAAGAAGTCATGGGAACTGGTTATAGGATCGAACATTGAAAGTGTAGTGATGCACCACTTAATTGAGTGTTCCATGAGCTTACTTCCTGCCATCCTTTTGTTTATTGTTTTTCAAACATTATGAAGCCTGAGGAGTTTTGGAAGACCATATAGGAAGACTGTATAGTATATGAAAAAAATTAGAGAAGAATGTGTGGGAAAAACACCCTTTGTGGGATCAATTATAGACTTACTGCCAATTACTGTTTTGGTTTGATCAAGTACCCCAAACTTTTTTATCAGCTACTAATGCTAGTTTTATTATTTACTCCATTGTAGATAAATAATGTGAAAGGAAGACGGTTAACTCATTGTAATATCAAAAGTTGTGCAGCAAGGTATGTAAGGCTATTCGGTTTCCTATTTCTTTGGCATGAATCCAACACTTGTATTACAAAGAGTAAGCTTTATAAGTGCCCTAGGTATTGACTGATCCATAGGTCCAGTTCCTACTCTAATATGAGTTTATTACTAAATGTGTGTGCTTACTCTACCAAGTATTAGCATGCAAGGTTTAAACGTGTTTCATCGTCAAAGTACCTTTGGCACATATTCCCCTTAAATAAATCAAAGTGATCCTAGATTACACATGGTATATATGTTTATATGTTGGATATATAATCTGCCCATATTAAGCCAACTTGCTTCAATTGTCTATTCCATCATATATGTCATCTTGTCACATGTTCATATGTTCCCTTTATTAGTTATTACTCCATTGTGTTAGACTATTATGTTACCTCACAAGATCCCTACTTGCTTTATTGTACATTTTATATGTACTTACTTGGAATATGTATCCATCCTTAAGTTGAATTTACCCACATTCTCCCTTGGTTCCACTTTTATATGTACCTTGTATTTGATATTAGTTAGTGAGTATTTGGCTACCATATAGAGTTTAAATCTCTTGGCTCAATGTTAAATGTCTCCACTTGATATGTGCTTCAATTTGAGATGTCAAAATGCTTACTGAGTCAGATAAGCTCCTAAGTATTACATTGGTGTCACATTTGCTTCCTATGTCATTTGTAATTATCGTAAGTCCATATTCACATGTCTTCAACTTGTGGTTCATACTTCCAAGTCTCAACAATGATTATGACCACCAAAACAGCAATCTCAAAAGAGTTAAGATTATCAAAAAAAAAATCTCATAAGAGTTATGAACATCAAAACAATAATCTCAAAGATTAAAGAGTCTAAGTAAAGCAATTTGTATGATGATGGGTGGCAGCCCAGGGGCAAATGCCTAGCACGGGTCGATCCCAATTGGTATAGAAGGGTGGCAGCTCAGAGGCAAAAACCCAGTATGGGCCGATCCCAATTGGTATAGAAGGGTGGCAGCTCAGGGGCGAAAGCCTAACAAGGGCTGATCCCAATTGGTTGATTTATGAGGACAACATCCTAGGGTTTGAATGCCTAGCATGGGACATCCTCTTCTACCACTGATCAGCTGCTCATTTGTATCATATGGTTTATAAAGATTTGAACGCATAGAAAAGTAAAGAAAATAATGTAATAACTTGATTCCAAAAGTATAAGCAAAGGTGGTCTCTAATCCTTACCTATTTGTATTTGGTTTCACTTGAGCTCTCATTTTACATATGGTTGCATTATTCCTTACGTATTCAATACATTCTTTCATACTGACATCCCTTATTGGGGTCGTAGCATTCCATACTGCAGGTACATGTACTCAACTAGTAAATCTCCCCCATGGAAACACATGATACTCAGCGGTTGTTGGTGAACTCCAAGTTGATTCGGGGCTTTGCTGAGTCTTTACGATACATATTTTGATAGTTGTACAATCATGGATTCTAGTAGATGCTTTGTAGACATTTTAAAACTATCATCTGTATTCATAGGTTTACTTGTCATATGTATTGGTTCAACTAGTCGACATGTGTTGTATATATAGCTTCTCAGTAGCAAATCTATATGCATATTAGTTCACTTTCTCGTCATAGGTCACTTGTAAAACATGTGTTCATATGGTACTTGTCCACCTAACCTAGGGTGAGTTGTGATAGAAGTGGTATCAGTGCAGTTCGTCCTAGGGAGTCTACAAAGCCGTGTTTAGTGGAACCTTACTTATGAATGTGTTGTGGGCCACATTTATAATTAGGGGGATGCTTGGGCAATTAGGAAATGTTATCTTCCTTCTTAATCCAGATTGTGCGATAGAGCGAAGTTAAGAAGTCAACTTTCACTTGTACTTGATCATGTTATACATATTATACTTACTATGGTTAAGGTTATTGGTAGCTAAAATGTCAACATGAGTTTATTGAGCTCATTTTATTCGACCGTCCTACTCCACAAGGTTTGTACAGGCTTTTATGTTATTTGCATCTAAAGTTGCATTTGTACCATTTTTATCACATTTGTTCAGTTGAGAAATATATAGTATGGTTATCCATATGTTTGAAAAATGATGGGTTACTTTTTAAATATAGGACCTGTAGCATTTCCAAGCATATCTTTTTAGGAGGATGTAACCAACTCTTGAGTTCTATATTTCATCCATATTTAATGGATCTATTCCTATAGAGGACACTCGTTCTTAGTCTATGATATTCATAGAATTTTAAGCGTTGCACATGCACTCGAAATTGATGTTGTGGAACTAGTTTCTTTTAGTTGGCAGAAGGCAGTGGCACAATATGATAGGTGCATGTATCAGTGCAATTGTGTTACTAGAGAGGTACCTAGTTGGCTGACAAGGCCCAAATTCTCACCATATATGATCCCAAATATGTTAATAGTTGGTGTTTTATATGGTATGTGCCAACCACCCCGAATAAGTACGAATAACATTTATATTCTTTTCATGATTATAAAACTTAGAGAGAAGAGTGCTAATTACTGCAAATTATATATGTATGGCAGTTCCTACTAAAATATATATTTTGGCTATAGAGGATTAGTATGTGACTAAAGGGTAAGATTAACAAAAGGAAAATTGATTGGTAATACCTAAATTGTGATTAGTGAGGTTGTACATAGTGGGTGGTTTAGAGTACATGAAGCTACTAGTTTTGATTAAAAGGTATTTGTTAGACAGGAAGCATGTCAGAATGAAGCTTGAATGACACATGCCGAATATGTACGTAGAGCTTCTAGTTAGAAAGAGATTGTGCATGTAAAATCCCCTAAATATAGGAGTAGGGGTGATATGAGGATGCTATAGAAGAGTGAGATATATGGTTCTGAAAGAGTAATTGCTATGTGTATGTGGCAAGAATAAGGTATCAACCTTCAACCGTAACAAGTTATAAAGGTACACCTGGGAGCAACTTTGTGAACCTTTGTTAGACAGAAAAGTCATTTCAATATTGATTAGAGTCTTGATATTTGGTATTAATAACAACAACAAAGAAAAGGGGAATAGAAAGCTTACCTGAATAGAAGATACATGGACCTAGTTCATCTACATCATTAGTACAACAATGAAGTAGAGCATTATACACATGTATAGACTTCCATCAAATTGAATAGAGCTACTACATGATTCATTCAATATATGCCTGCAGTAATTCGTCAGTCATAATAATCCAGTTAATGGAGAGGAAAAATTGATCATATTCTAGTTGTTCTTATTTTCTATCTTGCATGGGAAAAGAGTGGGAGCTCCCTCACTTGTTATAAAAAATGAGGAAATCTATTAGTATGGTCAGACTTATCTAGTTAAGTCGAAAGTGGCAAACTCTAATACATTATGAATTATGATATAACTTTATAGGTACCTGACATTAGAGTTCATGTTTTATGGTCTGTTCATGCTTCACTATTTATTTTCTATTTTGACCTTTAAATGGCACTAGACATTGAGTGTGATGTAACACAAACTAGTAAAAAAGGTAAAGTTGACCTCGGCCTTCTACTCCAAAAGATAAACTATTAAGGATTTTTTTTCTCTATCTTAATTGTAGTATTAATATTGACCAATAGCAGAACATCCATAAGAATTATGAGGAGATTGAAGAGAGTAGATGGGTAAATAAATTGTATGTGCTTTGAGGTGAGTAAGGAATATGAGCAGAACTAACCCACCCATGACCTAACTCTTAAAACAGTGTTTTTCCCTTATTATGGTAGAGTGGTTCTATAGTATATCTCATAGTTTTCAAAGATGGTTGGTTATATAATTATATATGCTACATGTTCTATAACTCTTCTATTTGTATGACATTTGCCCTTTATGGATTACTTTCTCACATGTTACCTTATGTCATAGAATGCTTGCATGTAAGTGTTATCCGCTTCGGAGCACCCATGTTTATTGCTATTTCCCTACATGTTATTTATTGCACTAGTTACTTCCCACATATCACTTGTCCATGTTGTGTGGGTACTGCCGGCTAATTGATCATATGCTATGGGCAAAATTAGTGCTCGTAGGTTATATGAATCGCATACCACTTGTTTACATGTCATATGCATCATAAACCATTTCTATATATATTACATGCCTCATAGCCTACTTGCTTTAACATTACAGGCCTTATAGCTTTTATGGCCATGTGTCATGTGCTCTTCTAGTTCATTTGCTACAACATACCTTAGAGTACATTGGCTCACACGCTACCCTATAGTTCATCTACCTATGTGTCTTTCCCTATGTGATTTATTTCTCCATATACTATGCCCCTATATACTTATTGACTTAAGTGTTGAACATTTAGGGAAAACGTTTCCTTGTATCATTATGTAGTGAAGATTTTGACCAGAAAAGGTTGGGCATATATGTATATTTTATCACAACTATAGATAAATTACTTAGCAAAATGCCTTATCCGAAGGTGCGATATAAAACTTTAGAGTTTAAATTAACAAGTATGCGTTCTTATAAGACTCAACTCTGAAAAGTGTCATAGGATAAAGGAGAAGGGAAAGTAGAGCCCCGATAGGTTAGACCTATGATTTTATGTGTCCATTCCACAGTATTGTTTAGGAGATACTATAGTTATTCTTGATTGTTAAGGCCAAGAAATCTAAGGAAAAAATGTGTAACCTCCATTGAGGTGTTGTGGAAGGATTAGAATATAACGTAAGATACTTGGGAATAAAAGATGGTAGAGATCCTAAATGCCCCTCCTCATTCTAAACATCAACATAAGAATCTGAGATCATGTGGTCCCCTTATATAGTCATAAGTCCTACTAGCATTTGTTCATTTGATTTGTAATTTGCATGTCTTGTGTTTAGTAGGTATATCAAATTCCTTATCTGTATGAGTTCTACTTATGTATCATTAGTGAATAATATGGTCAGGAAAGGGGTTTAATTATTCATATTCATATTTCATGAACCATATCTAGTGAGACGTCATGCGATACTTTTCTATACATGTTTTAGGTTAGTCTATAGATTTTAGAACATTTAGGGAAAACGTTTCCTTGTATCATTATATAGTGAAGATTTTGACCAGAAAAGGTTGGGCATATATGTACATCACAACTATAGATAAATTACTTAGCAAAATGCCTTATCCGAAGGTGCGATATAAAACTTTAGAGTTTATATTAACAAGTATGCGTTCTTACAAGACTCACCTTTGAAAAACGTCATAAGATAAAGGAGAAGGGAAAGTAGAGCCCCGATAGGTTAGACCTATGATTTTATGTGTCCATTCCACAATTTTTTTTAGGAGATACTACAGTTATTATTGATTGTTAAGGCCAAGAATCTAAGAAAAAAAGGTGTAACCTCCATTGAGGTGTTGTGGAAGGATTAGAATATAACGTAAGATACTTGGGAATAAAAGATGGTAGAGATCCTAAATGCCCCTCTTCTTTCTAAACATCAACATAAGAATCTGAGATCATGTGGTCCCCTTATATGATCATAAGTCCTACTAGCATTTGTTCATTTGATATGTCATTTGCATGTCTTGTGTTTAGTAGGTATATTAAATTCCTTATTTGTATGAGTTCTACTTGTGTATCTTTAGTGAATTATATGGTCAGGAAAGGGGTTTAATTATTCATATTCATATTTCATGAACCATATCTAGTGAGACGTCATGCGATACTTTTCTATACGTGTTTTAGGTTAGTCTATAGATTTTAGAACATTTAGGGAAAACGTTTCCTTGTATCATTATGTAGTGAAGATTTTGACCAGAAAAGGTTGGGCATATATGTATATTTTATCACAACTATAGATAAATTACTTAGCAAAATGTCTTATCCGAAGGTGCGACATAAAACTTTAGAGTTTATATTAACAAATATGTGTTCTTATAAGACTCACCTCTGAAAAGCGTCATAAGATAAAGGAGAAGGGAAAGTAGAGCCCCGATAGGTTAGACCTATGATTTTATGTGTCCATTCCACAGTTTTTCTTAGGAGATACTATAGTTATTCTTGATTGTTAAGGCCAAGAATCTAAGAAAAAAAGGTGTAACCTCCATTGAGGTGTTGTGGAAGGATTAGAATATAACGTAAGATACTTGGGAATAAAAGATGGTAGAGATCCTAAATGCCCCTCCTCATTCTAAACATCAACATAAGAATCTGAGATCATGTGGTCCCCTTATATGATCATAAGTCCTACTAGTATTTGTTCATTTGATATGTCATTTGCATGTCTTGTGTTTAGTAGGTATATTAAATTCCTTATTTTTATGAGTTCTACTTGTATATCATTAGTGAATTATATGGTCAGGAAAGGGGTTTAATTAGTCATATTCATATTTCATGAACCATATCTAGTGAGACGTCATGCGATACTTTTCTATACGTGTTAGTATATAGATTTTAGATAGTCCAGCTCACAAAGGAAACTCTCACAAACCTCATAATGAAATTCCAAGAACCAACTATCAACTACACTTGTCATTCAAAGACGAATGATCATAAGGGGGGGAGGATGTAACACCCTATATTCTACGTATACTAGTTCTATTTATATGATGCTTATAAATTGCCTTGTGGTATATTTATGGACTCAGTTTCCTATGCGACTAGTGACAATATAATATGTTTAAGTTGCAATACCCCATGCCTTCCAACACATAAACGACTCAGTGAACTCAAAAATAATTCAAATTCGAAATAGTAAAAAGTGGTATTCGATGTAAAAGTCAAAGTGGTCAAGTGCGTATTAGTGCTACTGTCTTGTAAAGAAACTAAGATTGGGAAAATGGTGTAAAATAAGTAAGGTGCTTGCTTGAATAAACTAAGCTAGTAGGTGACAAGTAGATGATGCACCTACTTAGAATTAGTGGACTGCATTTTAAGTGAAAAGGGCAAGTAGGGGATGCACCTACTTAGAATTAGTGGATTCCATATTAAGTGAAAATGGCAAGTAGGTGATGCACCTACTTAGAATTAGTGGACTGAATTTTAAGTTAAAAGGAGCAAGTAGGTGATGCACCTACTTAGAATAAGTGGACTGGATTTAAGTGAAAAGAGCAAGTAGTTAATGCCCCTACTTAAAAACATGCAGTAGAAATTAAGGAGGTGATGCACCTGCTTGCTTAAATGTAAAGGATAATATTATTTCTCCAATTTATTAAGTGAAAACATCCAAATGGGACCTCTAAATCACTAAGCTTATCACATCTCCTTCATCACTTATTCTCTAAAAAATTGCTCCCAAGGAAAGCCATAGAATCTCCAAGAGTTCTGGTCTGTAGCTTCACCATTAAAATCTGAAGCAAACCCTTTCTTTTTAAAGTACAGGTTAGTAGAACATATCCCATCTTAAGGAATTCAAGTGAATAATCTGATTTAACATCAAGTTATGAGGGAGATGACAACCTAAACCTTGAAGAATCCAAGTCTTAGAAAGTGAGGTTTCTATCCAATAAGATAAGCTATGGAAATTTTCATCCCTCTCTTGTTCTTGTATTGTTTGTAAAAGTTTTTATGTGTGAATGAAATAAGGAATGTTGTCTCAATATGGTGTGAGCTTGGAGGAAGGATGTGTTGGTTGGGAAAGCCATGGAGTATAGTCCCCTTAAATTTTGATTGTGAGCTCGTTTTGAGCATCTTAAATGTAATGTTAGTTGGAACTCACGGGATGTTGATCGGAAGCCATATGCTCATATTGCTATTTCCACATTGTGATGCTTAGGGAGTGTTTTGTGTATCGTAAAATAAGAGGCGTGGCTGTATATGTGCAGAGAAGTCATGGGAACGGGTTATAGGATAGAACATGGAAAGTGTAGTGATACACCACTTAATTGAGTGTTGCATGAGCTTACTTCTTGCCATCCTTTTGTATATTGTTTTTCAAACGTTATGATGCTCGAGGAGTTTCGGAGGACCATGTATGACGGCTGTATAGTATATGAAAAAATTTAGAGGAGATTGGGTGGGAAGAACACCCTTTATAGGATCAATTATAGACTTACTACCAATTATTGTTTTGGTTTGATCAAGTACCCCAAAATTGTTTATCAGCTACTAATGCTAGTTTTAATATTTACTCCATTTTAGATAAATAATGTGAAAGGAAGATGGTTAACTCATTGTAATATCAAAAGTTGTGTAGCAAGGTATGTAAGGCTCTTCGGTTTCCTAGTTCTTTGGCATGAATCCAACACTTGTATCACAAAAAGTAAGCTTTCTAAGTGCCCTTGGTAGTGACTGATACATAGTTACAGTTCCTACTCTAATATGAGTTTATTACTAAATGTGTGTGCTTACTCTACCAAGTATTAGCATGCAAGGTTTAAACGTGTTTCATCGTCAAAGTACCCTTGGCACACATATTCCCTTATATAAATCAAAGTGATCCTAGATTACACATGGTACATATGTTTATATGTTGGATATACAATCTGCCCATATCAAGCCAACATGCTTCAGTTGTCTATTCCATCATATATGTCATCTTGTTACTTGTTCATATGTTTCCTTTAATGGTTATTACTCCATTGTGTTAGACTATTATGTTACCTCACAAGATCACTACTTTCTCTATTGTACATTTTATATGTACTTACTTAGAATATATATTCGTCTTTAAGTTGAATTTGCCCATGTTCTCCCTTTGCTCCACTTCCATGTGTACCTTGTATTTGATATTAGTTAGCGAGTATTAGGCTACTATATAGATTTTAAATCTCATCTCAATGTTATATGTCTTCACTTGATTTGTGCTTCAATTTGAGTTGTCAAAATGCTTACATTCTTTTGTACTGACATCCCTCATTGGGGACGCTGCATTCCATGTTGCAGGTACAGGTACTCAGCTAGTAGATCTCCCCCATAGAAGCACATGATACTCAGCGGTTGTTGTTGAGCTCCTGGTTGATTCGGGGCTTAGCCGAGTCTTTACTATGAGTATTTTGATTGTTGTACAGTCATGAATTCTAGTAGAGGCTTTTTAGACATTTTATAACTATCATCTATATTCATAGGTCTACCTGTAACATGTATTGGTTCAACTAGTCGACATGTATTGTATATGTAGTTTCTCAGTAGCAAATCTATATGCATAGTAGTTCACTTTCTCATCATAGGTCACTTGTAAAACATGTGTTCATATGGTACTTGTCCACCTAACCTAGGTTGAGGTGTGACAATGTGACTGGATTTGCGGGAAGTTATGGAAATGTTAAAGGACTTAAATATTGCCGGGAGTTTTGGGGAGGACCCGATACAAAGGTTGTACAGTATATAGACGCGATTAAGGGAAAGGGAAGGAAAGAAAACACTGGCTAGATAAATTGCATGCTTACTGCTTGGTTACTATTTGGGTGAGATCAAGTAGCTCAAACTGATTGATTAGCTTCTAATACTAGTCTTACAACTTATTTTATTGTAGATTAGTAATATGAAGAGAAGGAGCTTAAGTCATACTTTTTGAATTGTATAGCAAGGTATGTAAGGCTATACGATTTCCTATTTCTTTGGCAAGAATCCTATACTTGTATTACAAAGTAAGCTTTCTAAGTGTCCTTGGTAGTGACTGATCCATAGTTGCAGTTCCTACTCCCTAGAGCATTAAAGTGAGTACTCTTATATGAGATTTTTTACTAAATGTACGTGCTTACTCTACCAAGTATTAGCATGCAAGGTTTAAACTTGTTTCATCTTGAAAGTACCCTTGGTACGTATTTATCTTATATAAATCAAAATGATCCTACATTACACACGGTACATATGTTTAAATGTTTGATGTACAATCTACCCATATCAACTTGCTTCAATTGTCTATTCCATCATATATGTCATTCTTTCACATGTTCATATGTTCCCGTTATTGGTTATTACTCCAACACATTGTAATGTTACCTCACAAGATCCCTAGATGCTTTATTGTACATTTTATATGTAGTTACTTCGAATAAGTATCCGTACTTAAAGTTGAATCTGCCTACGTTCCCCCTTGGTTCCACGTTCATGTTCACACCTTGTATTTGATATTAGTTAGTGAGTATTTGACTATCATATAGAGTTCAAATCTCTTGGCTGAATGTTAAATGTCTTCACTTGATTTTCTTCAATTTGAGATGTCAGAATGCTTACTGAGTCATATAATCTCCTAAGTATTATGTTGGTGTCACATTTGCTTTCCATGCCATTGTTATTATTGTAAGTATTTATTCATATGTCTTCTACTACTGGTCCATAGTTCCAAATATCAACAGTGATTATGACCACCAAAATAGCAATCTCAAAAGAGATAATGATCATCAAAAGAACAATCTCAAAAAAGTTATGATTATCCAAAGAACAATCTCAAAAGAGTTAAGAACATCAAAACAACAATCTCAAAGATCAAAGAATCTAAGTGAGCAATCATATAATTACAGGTGGTAGCCTAGGGGTAAATGCCTGGCATGGGTCGATCCCAATTGGTATAGAGGGTGACAACACAGGGGTGAAAACCTAGCATGGGCCGATCCCAATTGGTATAAAAGAGTGGCAACTCAGGGGCGAAAGCCTAGCATGGAACGATCCCAATTTGTGGAATTGTGAGGACAATATCCCAAGGGTTAAAATGCCTAACACGGGTGAGCCTCTTCTACCACTGATCAGCTGGTCATTTGTATCATATGTCTTATAAAGATAATAACACCCAGAAAAGTAAACAAAAGAATGTATCATACATGATTCCACAAGTATAAGCAATGGTGGTCTCAAATCCTTATCTATTTGTATTTGATTTCACTTAAGCTCTCATTTTACATATGGTTGTATTATGCCTTACATATTTAGTACATTTTTTTCATACTGACGTCCCTTATTAGGGACACTGCATTTCATGCTACAGGTACAGGTACTCAACTAGTATATCTCCCCAATAGAAGAACATGATACTCAGCAGTTGTTGGTGACTCCAGGTTGATTCGAGGCTTTGCCGAGTCTTCACTATGCGTATATTCATAGTCGTACAATCATGGATTCCAGTAGAGGCTTTGTAGACATTATAAAGCTATCATCTGTATTCATAGATTTACTTGTCACATGTATCGGTTTAGATAGTCGACATGTGTTGTTTTTGTAGCTTCTCATTAGTAATTCTATATGCATAGTAGTTCACTTTCTCATCATATGTCACTTGTAAAGCATGTGTTCATATCATACTTGTCTGCCTCACCTTGGGTTGGGGTATGCCACCATTTTTGCCTCTTTTTAAATACAGGTTTGGGGTGGAAAATTTTGTATATATTTGTCAAGAACTAAAGGATAAATATAAATCCTTGAGTTCAATATTCTCCTATTAGGCTAAAATTTTTTTGGGGGATGATAGTGGCTGCCTTATGTATATTGTTGTTGGGGGCAGCTTGGGCATCTTGGCAAAGGATGTATGAAGGTGTATTAATATATAGAAGAAGGGTGTGGTGGTTCACCATTTGTGTAAGCGTTGTATGGGCCTACTTTCTGTCAAGTGTTTAGCTATTGTTTTTTGAGGGCCTTAATGTGATTAACTGCTAACATTAGATGAATCATGACTTATATTGTAGATTAACACCAAAAAGGGAGGCTGAATAGTGATAGTTATATTGGTCAGAAAGTAAGGTGTGTAAGGCTATTTGATTTCCTATTTCTTTGGCATGAATCCAACACTTGTATTGCAAATTAAGCTTTCTAAGTGCCCTTGGTAGTGACTGATCCATAGTTGCAGTTACTACTCCCTAGAGCATTAAAGTGAGTACTCTAATATGAGTTTATTACTAAATGTACGTGCTTACTCTACAAAGTATTAGCATGCACGTATCCTAAATTACACATGGTATATATGTTTATGTGTTGGATATACAATCTGCCTATATCTTGCCAGTATCTTGCCAGCTTGCTTCAATAGTCTATTCTGTCGTAGATGTCATATTTTTAGATATTCATATGTTTCCTTTATTGGTTATTACTCGCATTGTGTTAGACTATAATGTTACCTCACAAGATCCTTACTTGCTCTATTGTACATCTTATATGTACTTACTTGGAATATGTATCCGCCCTTAAGTTGAATATGCCCACTTTCTCCCTTGGTTCCACGTTCATGTATGTCACACCTCAGCCTAGGTTAGGCGGACAAGTACCATATGAACACATGTTTTACAAGTGACCTATAACGAGAAAGTGAACTACTATGCATATAGATTTGCTACTGAGAAGCTACATATACAACACATGTCGACTAGCTGAACCAATACATGTGACAGGTAAACCTATGATTACAGATGATAGTTTTAAAATGTCTACAAAGCCTCTACTAGAATTTATGACTGTAGAACTATCAAAATACGCATAGTAAAGACTTAGCAAAGTCCCAAATCAACCTGTAGCTCACTAACAACCACTGAGTATCATGTGCTTTTATGCAGGAGATCTACTAGTTGAGTACCAGTACCTGTAGCATGGAATGCAGCATCCCCAATGAGGGACGTCAGTACAAAAAAATGTATTGAATATGTAAGGCATAAAGCAACCACATGTAAAATGAGAGCTTAAGTGAAACCAAATACAAATAGGTAAGGATTAGAGACCACCTTTGCTTATACTCTTGGAATCGTGTATGGTACACTCTTTTCTTTACTTTTCTGTGCGTTCAAATCTTTATAAAGTATTATGATACAAATGACCAGCTGATCAGTGGTAGAAGAGGATAACCCATGCTAGGCATTTAATCCCTGGGATGCTGTCCTCATAAATCATCCAATTGGGATCGGCCCATGCTAGGCTTTCCCCCCTGAGCTACCACCCTTCTATACTAATTGGGATCGGCCCATGCTAGTCTTTCGCCCCTGAGCTGCCACCCTTCCATACCAATTGGGATCGACCAATGCTAGGAATTTTCCCATGGCTGCCACCCATCATTATACAGATTGCTTCACTTAGATTCTTTAATCTTTGAGATTATTATTTTGACGTTCATAACTCTTTTGAGATTATTCTTTTGATGATCATAACTCTTTCAAGATTGCTGTTATGGTGGTCATAATCATTGTTGAGACTTGGAACTATGAACTACTAGTATAAGACATGTGAATATGGACTTACGATAATAACAATGACATGGGATGCAAATGTGACACCAACGTAATATTTAGGAGCTTATCTAACATAGTAAACATTTTTATATCTCAAATTGAAGCACATATCAAGTGAAGACATTTAACATTCAGCCAAGAGATTTGAACTCTATATGGTAGCCAAATACTCACTAAATAATATCAAATACAAGGTACACATGAAAGTGGAACCAAGGGAAAACATGTGCAGATTCAACTTAAGGACGGATATATATTCCAAGTAAGTACATATAAAATGTACAATAGAACAAGTAGGGATCTTGTGAGGTAACATAATAGTCTAAAACAATGGAGTAATAACCAATAAAGATAACATATAAACATGTGACAAGATGACATACATAATGGAATAGACAATTGAAGCAAGTTGGCTTTATATGGGAAAATTGTATATCCAACATATAAACATATGTACCATGCATAATCTAGGATACCTTTGATTTATATAAGGGGAATATGTGTCAAGGTTACTTTGACAATGAAACACATTTAAACCTTGAATGTTAATACTTGGTAGAGTAAGCACACCCATTTAGTATTAAACTCATATTAGAGTACTCACTTTAATGCTCTAGGGAGTAGGAACTGCAACTATGGATAAGTCACTGCAAAGGGCACTTAGAAAGCTTACAAGTGTTTGATTCATGCCAAAGAAATAGGAAATCAAATAGCCGAACATACCTTGCTGCACAACTTTTGATATTACAATGAGTTAACCGTCTTCCTTTCACATTATTTATCCACAATGGAGTAAATAATAAAACTAGCATTAGTAGTTGATAAACAAGTTTGGGATACTTGATCAGACCAAAACAGTAATTGGCAATAAGTCTACAATTGATCCCATCAAGGGTGTTCTTCCCTCCCATTCTCCTCTAATATTTTTTCATATACTATACAACCTTCTTATATTGTCCTCCGAAACTCCTTAGGCTTCATAATAGTTGGAAATCAATATGCAAAAGGGATGACAGGAAGTAAAATCATGCAACACTCATTTAAGTGGTGTATCACTACACTTTCAATGTTTTATCCTATAACCAGTTCCCATGACTTCTCTACACATGTCTAGCAACACCCCCTTATTTTACGATACAAAAAATAGTCCCTAAGAATCACAATGTGGAAATAGCAATATGAACATACAGCTTCTGATCAACATCCCGTGAGTTCCAACTAACATTACATTCAAGATGCTCATATTGAGCTCATAATCAAAATTTAAGGGGACTCCACTCCATGGCTGTCCCAACCAGTACCTTCTTCCTAAACATTTACCAAGCTCACACCACATAGAGACAACACTCCTTAGTTCATAAACACATAAAAACTTTCACAAACAATGCAAGAACAAGAGAGGGATGAAAATTTCCATAGCTTACCTTGCTGGACAAAAGCCTCACTTGCTAAGACTTGGCTTCTACAAGGTTTAGGTTGTCCTCTCCCCCTTAACTTGATGTTAAATTAGATTATTCACTTAATTCTAACCTAAGATGGGATATGTTCTACTAATTTATACTTTAGAAACAAAGGGTTTGCTTTAGATTTTAATGGTAAAGTTATAGACCAGAACTCTTGGAGCTTCTATGGCTTTCCTTGGGAGCAATTTTCTGGATAATAAGTGATGAAGGAGATGTGGAAAGCTTGAGTGATTTAGAGGTCCCTTTTGGACGTTTTCACTTAATAAATTTGAGAAATAATATTGTCCTTTATTTTAAGCAAGTTGGTGCATTAGCTACTTAATTTCTGCCACAAGTTTTTAAGTAGGTGCGTAAACTACTTGCTTTCTTTTCACTTAAATACAATCCACTTATTCTAAGTAGGTGCATCACCTACTTGCTCCTTTTAACTTAAAATTCAGTCCACTAATTCTAAGTAGGTGCATCACCTGCTTGTCACCTACTAGCTTAGTTTAGTCAAGCAAGCACCTCACTTATTTTACACCATTTTCCTAATCTTAGTTTCTTTACAAGACTATAGCACTAATACACACTTGACAACTTTGACTTTTACATCGAATACAACCTTTTACTATCCCAAGTTCGAATTTCTTTTGAGTTCACTTAGTCGTATATGTGTTGGAAGGCACAAGGTATTGCAAATTTAAGCCTATTCTATTGTCACTAGTCACATAGGAAACCGAGTCCATAACTATACCACAAGGCAATTTATAAGTATCATATAAATAGAACTAGTACACGTAGAATATGGGGTGTTACAATGCATACCTTGTATTTAATGTTAGTGAGTATTTGTCTATCATATAGAGTTCAAATATCTTGGCTGAATGTTAAATGTCTTCACTTGATACGTTCTTCAATTTGAGATGTCAAAATGCTCACGGAGTCATATAAGCTCTTAAGTATTATGTTGGTGTCACATTTGCTTTCATAGTTATTATCGTAAGTCCTTATTCATGTCTTCTACTACCGGTCCATAGTTCCAAATCTCAACAATGATAATGACCACCAAAACAACAATCTCAAAAGAGTTCATGATCATCAAAAGAACAATATCAAAAGAGATATGAACACCAAAAAAACAATCTCAAAGATTAAAGAATCTATGTGAAGCAATTTGTATAATTATGGGTGGAAACCTAGGGGCAAATGTCTAGCATGGGCCAATCCCAATTTGTATAGAAGGGTGGCAGCTCAAGGGCAAAAGCCTAGCATGGGCCTATCCTAATTGGTATAAAAGGGTGGCAGCTCAGGGGCGAAAGCCTAGTATGGGCCGATCCCAATTTGTCGAATTATGACGACAACATCCTAGGGGTTAAAATGCCTAGCATGGGTCATCCTCTTCTACCACTAATCCACTGGTCATTTGTATCATCTGTCTTATAAAGATTATAATGCATAGAAAAGTAAAGAGAAGAATGTAACACACATGATTCCATAAGTATAACCAAAGGTGGTCTCTAATCCTAATCTATTGGTATTTGGTTTCACTTGAGCTCTCATTTTACATATGGTTGTACTATGCCTTACATATCCAGTACATTCGTTTGTACTACCGTCCCTTATTGGGGACGCTGCATTTCATGCTGCAGGTACAGGTACTCAACTAGTAGATCTCCCCAATAGAAGCACATGATACTCAGTGGTTTTTGGTGAGTCCAGGTTGATTTGGGGCTCTGCCGAGTCTTTACTATGTGTATTTTCATAGTGGTACAGTCATGGATTTCAGGAGAAACTTTGTAGACATTTTAAAGCTATCATCTGTATTCATAGTTTCACTTGTCACATGTATTGGTTTAGCTAGTCGATATGTGTTATATATGAAGTTTCTCATTAGTAAATCTATTAGCATAATAGTTTACTTTCTCATTATAGGTCACTTGTAAAGCATGTGTTCATATGGTACTTGTCTGCCTCACTTAAGGTTGGGGTCTGACAAAAGGTGGTACCAGAGAAGTTCGTCCTAGGGAATCTACAAAGCCGTGTCTAATAGAACATTACTTATGAATATGTTGCGCACCACATTTATAATTAGGGGCCTACTTGGGCATTTAGGAAAATGTTACTTTCTTCATAATCCAAATCGTGTGATAGAGCAAATTTAAGAAGTCTATTTCCACTTGCACCTGATCATGTTACTCATATTATGCTTAATATAGTTAGGTTAACGGTAGCTAAAATGTCAACATTCAAATACAGAAAAGGATCTTAAGTTATCAAATTTAGACTAGATTGAGCTCATTTAATTCAACCATCCCACTCCACAAGGTTTGTAAATGTTTTTATGTTATTTGCATTTTAAGTTGCATTTGTACCATTTGTATCAGGTTGGTTCAATTGAGAAAGATATAGTATATGCTTAAAAAATGTTTGGTTACCTAGTTACATATATGAGCTGTAGCATTTCCAGGTAGATCTAGGAGGATGTAACCAACTCTTGAGTTCTATATTTCCTCCATATTTATATAATCTATTCCTATAGAGGACACTTGTTCTTAGTCTGTGCTATACATTGAATTGTCAGTATTACACATGTACTCAAAATTGATGTTGTTGAACCAGTTTCTTTTAGTTGGAAGAAGCAGTGGCACAATCTTATAGGTGAATGTATTAGTGCATTAGTGTTACTAGTGATACCCCTAATTGGCTAACAAGGCCCAAATTCTCACCATATATTATCCCAAATATGTTAATAGTTGTATTTTTATATGTTATGTACCAAGCACCCTGAATAAGTACTAATAACATTTGTATTCTTTTCATGGTTATAAAACTTAGGGATAAGTATGCCAATTGCTGAAAATAATATATGTATGGTAGTTCCTATTATGATCTACGTACTGGCAATAAATGATTAGTGTATGACTAAAGGGTAAGATTAAAAAAAAAGGAAAATTGATTGGTTAGACCTAAGTTGTGATTCATCAGGTTGTACATGGATGTATTAGAGTACATGAAGCTACTAGTTTTGAATAAAAGGTACTTGTTAGATAGGAAGCATGTGAGAATGAAGCTTGAATTACATGGGGCGAATATGCACATAGAGCTTCTAGTTAGAAAGAGATGGGATATGTATAATCCCCTAAACATAGGAGTAAGAGTGATATGAGGATGCTATAGAGGAGTGAGATAGGTGGTTATGAAAGAGTGATTGCTAAGTGTATAAGGCAAGAATAAGGTATCAACTCTTCAACCCTAATGAGTTATAAAGGCACAATCGTGAACAACTTTCTGAACCTTTGTTAGACAGAGAAATCATTTTAGTATTGATTCAAGTCTTGATAACAACAAGAAAAAAAGGGGATAGAAAGGTTACCTAGATAGAAGATACATGGACCTAGTTCATCTACATCATTAGTACAAAAGAGAAATAGAGCATTATCCACGTGTATAGAATTCCATCAAATTGAATAGGGCTACTACAAGATTCATTTAATATATGCCTGCAGTAATTCATCAATCATAGTCCAGTTAAGGCATAGGAAAAATTGATCATATCCTAGTTGTTCTTATTGGCTATCTTGCATGGGAAAAGAGTCGGAGCACCCTCACTTGTTTTTTTTTTTTTAAAAAAAATCTATTATTATGGCCAGACATATCTAGTTATGCCCAAAGGGGCTAACTCTAAGATTTTATGAATCATGATATAACTTTATAGGTACCTGACATATACATGTTATTAGAGTTCATGTTTTATGGTGCGTTCAAGCTTCACTATTTTTTTTCTATTTCGACCTTCAAAAGGCACCTGATATTGAGCATGATATAACAGAAGCTACTAACAAAGGTAAAATTGACCTCTGCCTCCTACTCCAATAGATGAACTATTGAGGATTTTTTTTTCTCTATCTTAACTATAGTTTTTATATTGACCTAGAAGGAAACAAAGTTCCTATAGCAGACCACCTATAAGAATTCTTAGGATCTTAAAGAGAGTAGATAGGGAAATCAATTGTATGTGCTTTGAGGTGAGTAAGAAATATGAGCAGAACTATCCCACCCGTGACTTAACGCTTAAGGCAAGGTGTTTGCCTTAATATGGTAGAGTGGTTCTATAGGATATCTCGTAGTTTCCAAAGATGGTTTGTTATATAATTATACATGTTGCATGTTTTATAACTTATCTATTTGTATGCCATTTTTCTTTTGTGGATCACTTTCTCATATGTTAACTAATGTCATAGAATGCTTACATGTAAGTGTTATCCGCTTCAGAGAAACCTTGTTTATTGTTATATAATTTCGTTGGACCTTTTCCTTACATGTTATTAATTGCACTAGTTACTTTGCATGTCACTTGTCCATATTGTGTGGGTACTGCATGCTAATTGATCATATGCTATGGGAAAAATTAGTGCCCATGGGTTATATGACTCGCATATCACTTGTTTACATGTCATATGCATCATAAACCATTTCTATATATATTACATGCCTCGTAGCCTACTTGCTTAAACATTGCAGGCGTTGTAGAGTTTCTAGCCATGTGTTATGTGCTCACGTGCTCATATATCATATGTGTACTTATGGACATGTTCGTCCACCTATCCATGCGATATAACACACTTGCTCAACGTGATTTGTGTTTAGTAGTTCATTTTCTTATATGTCAACATGTCTTATAATCTACTTTCTTACATATTATATATTTTGTAGCTTTATTACTCATGCATCATGTGCTCATCTAATCCATTTCCTACATGCCCTATAGTTCATTCGCTCACACACTACCCTATAGTTCATATGCACGCGTACACCACATATTTCTATAGCTTAATGTCTGTGTACCATGCTCTCCTTTTTAGGCTAGTCTTTCTATGTGTCATACCCAATGCAACTTGTTTATCCATATACTATGCCCTTCTGTGCTTATTGACTTGAGTTTTGAACAATTTGGGAAAATGTTTCCTTGTATCACTATATAGTGAAGAGTTTGACCAGAAAAGGTTGGGCATATATGTAAATTTTATCACAACCATAGATAAATTAACTTAGCATAATGCCTTATCGGAAGGTGTGACATAAAACTTTAGAGTTTATACTAATAGCTATGCATTCTTATAAGACTCACCTTTGGAAAGCATCATAAGATAAAAGAGAAGGGAAAGTAGAGCCCCAATAGGTTAGACTTAAGATTTTATGTGTCCGTTCCACATAAACTTTTTTGGAAGATACTATAGTTATTCTTGATTGTTAAGGCCCGGAAGTAAAGCTCAAAAGGTGTAATCTCCATTGAAGTGTTGTTCAAGGACTAGAATATAACATAAGATACTTGGGAATAGAAGATGGTAGAGATCCTAAATAACCCTTCTCATAGTAAACATCAACATAAGGATCTGAGATCATGTGGTCCCCTTATATGATCATAAATCCTACTAGCATTTGTTCATTTGATATGTCATTTGCATGTCTTGTGTTTAGGTATATTAAAGTCCTTATTTGTATGAGTCCTACTTGTGTATCTTTAGTGAATTACATGGTAAAGAAAGGGTTTAATTTTTCATATTATTATTTCAAGAACCATATCTATTGAGATTTCATGCTAGACTTGTCTATACGTGTTTTAGGTTAGTCTATGGATTTTGGATAGTCCTATTTACAATGGGAACTCTCACAAATCTCTATATGAAATTCCAAGATTAACCGAACTATCAGGTGCACCAATAATTCGAGGAAGAATGATCATAAGGGGGGGGGGGGGGGGGAGATGTAACACCTCATATTCTATGTGTACTACTTCTATTTATATGACACTTATAAATTTCCTTGTGGTATAGTTATGGACTCAGTTTCCTATGCAACTAGTGACAATAGAATAGGTTTAAAGTGAATTGTTCGTAGATTTTGATGCAACCCGATTAAGTAGACCTCGATGGAAGTCTTTAAAATTGAGATCATAAGGTGGTATTAGAGTCTAAAAGTTAAATTGACATAGTGTATATAAGTTTTAAATTATGTTAAAGGTATTAGGGTCTAGAAATGGAATAAAATACTGAGGTGCTTGCTTGACTTAACTAAGCTAGTAGGTGACAAATTGGTGGTGCATCACCTACTTTAACTTATTGACCAGTCCAAAGGACCAAGTAGGTGCATCACCTACTTTGACTTATTGACCAGCCTTAAGGACCAAGTAGGTGCATCACCTACTAAGACTCATTTGACCATGAAATTGGGCCAATTAAATTACCACTTACATGCATTAATCTGGCCCAAGTTGAGTAGAAGGCTAAGGGGAAAATGGTCAGCCAAGGCCCAATATTATTAAGTCCAAAAAAGGCCCAAGTGAAAAGTCCAAGTAGGTGGATCACCTACTTGCATTAATTATAGCCCAAATTGACAAGAATAGAGGGATAATTGGTAGCAAGGCCCAACAAGTGTTGAAGTCACAAAGGCCCAAGTTTAAAGGCCAAGTAGGTGGGTCACCTACTTGACAATATATGGCCCAAAATTGGCCAAGATAGTCGACCAATGCAATTCCCTTATAAAGGGATAAAGATCAAATCTTTTGCTTCATTTTTAACTTGCAAAATTTAAGATTTATCTCTTGCTCTTTCTTGTATTAACATAGAAGCCCTAAAACACCTTAGGGTTCTTGAATATTGACCCCTTTTTCAAGTAAAAGTTTGAAGGAGAGTTTCAGTTCTTGAAGTTCAACTTTAAAGGATAAATTTCCAGAAACTAAGTTAAGGCTACTGTCCATTTTTGTCTCTCTTTAAATACAGGTTTGGGGTGGAGATTTTTGTATATATTTGTCAAGAACTCATGGATAAATATAAATCCTTGATTTCAATATTCTCCTATTAGGCTGAAATTTTTTTAGGGAATGATTGTCGCAGCCATATGTATATTGTTATTGGGAGCAGCTTGGGTATCTTGGCAAAGGATGTATGAAGTTGTGTTAATGTATAGAAGAAGGGTGTTGTGGTTCACCATTTGTGTAAGGGTTGTATGGGCCTACTTTCCGTCAAGTGTTTAGCTACTGTTTTTCGAGGGCCTTAATGTGATTAGCTGCTAACATTAGATTAATCATTACTTATATTGTAGATTAGCACCAAAAAGGGAGGCTGAATTGTGATAGTTATATTGGTCAGAAAATAAGGTATGTAAGTCTATTTGATTTCCTATTTCTTTGGCATGAATCCAACACTTGTATTACAATGTAAGCTTTCTAAGTGCCCTTGGTAGTGACTGATCCATAGTTGCACTTCCTACTCCCTAGAGCATTAAAGTAAGTGCTCTAATATGAGTTTATTACTAAATGTACATGCTTACTCTACCAAGTATAAGCATGCACGTATCGTAAATTACACATGGTACATATGTTTGTATGTTGGATATACAATCTTCACATATCTTGCCAACTTGTTTCAACTATCTATTCTGTCATATATGTCATCTTTTCACATGTTCATATGTTGTCTTTATTGGTTATTACTCCCATTGTGTTAGACTATAATGTTACCTCACAAGATCCCTAATTGCTCTATTGTACATTTTATATGTACTTACTTGGAATATGTATCCATCCTTAAGTTGAATCTGCCCACATTCTCCCTTGGTTCCACTTTCATGTATACCTTGTATTTAATGTTAGTGAGTATTTGTCTATCATATAGAATTCAAATCTCTTGGCTGAATGTTAAATTTCTTCACTTAATATGTGCTTCGATTTGAGATGTCAAAATGCTTACTGAGTCATATAGGCTCCTAAGTATTACGTTGGTGTCATATTTGCTTTCCATGCCATTTCTTATTATCGAAAGTCCATATTCATGTCTTCTACTACTACGCCATAGTTCCAAATCTCAATAATGATTATGACCAATAAAACAACAATCCTAAAAGAGTTATGATCATCAAAAGAACAATCTCAACATAGTTATGAACACCAAAACAACAATCTCAAAGATTAAAAAATCTAAGTGAATCAATATGTATAATTATGGGTGGCAGCCCAGGGGCAAATGCCTAGAATGGGTCGATCCCAATTTGTATAGAAGGGTGACAGCTCAGGGGCAAAAGCCTAGCATGGGCTGATCCCAATTGGTATAAAAGGGTGGTAGCTTAGGGGCGAAAGCCTAGCATGGGTTGATCCCAACTTGTGGAATTAGGAGGACAACATCCTAGGGGATAAAATGCCTAGCATAGGTCATCCTCTTCTAACAATGATCAGCTGGTCATTTGTATCATATGTCTTATAAAGATTATAAGGAACAGAAAAGTAAAGTGAAGAATGTAACATACATGATTCCATAAGTATAAGCAAAGGTGGTCTCTAATCCTAATCTATAGGTATTTGGTTTGACTTGAGCTCTCAATTTACATATGGTTGTATTATGCCTTATATATTCAGTACATTCATTTGTACTGACTTCCCTTAGGATTCACTCTCTCGAGCTAAACCCATATCAACCAAATAACTACAATCATTAATCGAAAACCTTGGTTCTAAAACCTCTTTCTCGAGCAAGCCCAGAACACTAAGCTAGAATTGCATTTGCAACTATAATTCATAGATTGACACACAAGTATCGATTAAACCCACTTTAATTAAGCATTAAAATCAGTAAACAACAATATCCATAAGCTAATTAAGCTAATAATCACATGTTCACGCCCCAAGAATTGGGGTTTTAGCTACACATCATAAAAAGGAAGAAACAATTACAAACTATATTAGCCATGAGCTTGGTAATAGTTTCCAAGTCTCTGTAATGTTTCAAATCGAATTAATTGAAAAACCCAATTGAAAATCCTCAAAACCAAGTCTCAAAAGCTTCAAAGTCTACAATGGAAAACTCAGGAGAACTTGATTTAGCTTATACAATGCTTGAATGATTCTTTGATCATTTTCAAATTTCAATTTATACTTTCCTAAATTTTGGCTTCAAGGTCACTAGATGAAAAAAGTCATGCATTGACAACTAGGTCGGCGACATACCCTTTGCTCCAATCCATCGCCGGTTTGCATTGGCTCTTAGTCCTTAGGGCTCTCTGACTTTAGGTGATCGAGGTTGATGTCGTTGACTCTTCCAGCGGTACGGTGGCTATCAATTTCTGTCGCCAAGTGGGTTCTTCTCTAGGGCTAGCACGCTGGAACTTTCACGGGCTATAGAGCCACTCGGCGATTTGCCGAGTGGTCTTGGAGATCATCAGGATTGCCTTCCTTCAACTTCTTCAGCTTTTTCGCTCCTTTTTGCCCACTTAAGTCCTTGCTTTGCTCCTTAGCATTCACTGCTGCAAATTAACACTTTAACATTAGTTTAAAGCATAAATTAGGCATTTGAAGACACTTAAGCCATGTAAACAATCCCTAAATGAGTCGAAATCTCAGACTCATCAACACCCCCAACTTTAACTTTTAGCTGTCCTTAAGTAAAACTCAAGATCAATTAGTTCAACAAGGACGTTTACAAACAGTGCTACTCAAGAATCAACACAAATGCACACAAAAAATTGAAACTACACATACAATGTTCAATTGTGCACTTTAAGTTTCAAATTCTGACTCACCATTATCAAGTATACTCAAGCCCATAATGCTTGCTTCAAATGCAAGTTCAAACTCAACAAAAGCATTCAAATGCCCCCACAACAAGGATGATTCCATGCTCACACAAAAATTTTCAACAATTTAGGCTACTGAAATCAAAGACAACTCTCACACTCACAAAGATGAACACATGCATGATTCCACCCATAGGTTTGTCCTTCTTTTTCAATCAACATTCGTTTCAGTTTACTTAAGATCGCAAAGGTCTATACAAGGCTTGTAACAGGGCTATGTGTAAAGGTATGGTCATTTTGGCTTAGTAGCTTCTACCTTCATGAAGTATGGCCTGAAAATTACCTTTTCTCCTTCTCTTTCAAATTCAAACATGACTCATTGGATATCTCATTACTTTTGCTTCTTTAACACACTTTATTTCACAAAAAAAAAATCATTTTTTTAGTCTTTTTCAATATTTCCTTTCTTTCTCTTTTTTGTTACATGAAGGGGATCCATCTTTTTCAAACTATGCTTCAAAAGGAGGATTTTTCACAATTCTTGACTTTCTTTCTTTTTTACCACACCCCAAACTTAGGATTTTGGCCTGAGTTGACTATTCAACAAACCAATACTTCATGAAGGCTTCCAAAGAAAAGGATAGGCTCAAAAGGTTCCAAGTAAGGTTCACACTTCTCACAAGGTGGCCACAAAGAGGTATGTTACCAATTTGGTTCACTCTTCAAAATTTTTGCCTAAGATCATTTAAATCACTTGCCCCACTCAATCAATCGGACTAACGAGAAAAATTGTAGGTGTCATCAAGCACAATATTCAAGAAAACCTCACCAATCAAGGCATTCGATACCATTATCAAACAAGACTCCACACTTTCTAGCTAGCGTGCAATGTTCATCACAAGAGACTTAGTCGACAACCAGCTAGTCACAACGAGATGCTAAGAGTTCATATATGACCTAGGTAACTCATTTTCCCCATCATTGCTGCACATTCCTATTGTTCAATTTAGAGCACTATTCAAGTCATCGATATTGACCATAATCAACACTCGAATATGCTAGAAAACAGGCACAATCAAACACAAAAGAGGTGGCAAAATTTTTTAAAATCAGTTCAAAACCATTTGCACAATAAAACAATGGACCAGCATGGATAAACAACCAAGATATATATATATATATATATATATATAAGCACCAAGAACCTCCAATATTCACAAAACCAACCAAGAACAAAAAATGTTCACAAAAACAGCCCAATAGAGGTAGGAATGGAAACACCTTACCCTACCAACAAAACTAAGCAGTTGTCCTCAAATGCAAATAAATAAAAGAAAGTCTAAAAAGCAACAGAAAGGAAGGCAAAAGAGTCATCCTGCTAGAGAATGTTTTGAAGCGGCTTACACTTCACCCTCACATAGGTGCTTTCTAACTATGTTATTGCGTAGATGCACTTTTCCGTCAAATCTACCAAACATAGAAATCATTAAAAAACTTTATGTTTTATCTACTCGATAAAATGCCTTAATGTTTTATCCTTGTTCATGAAAATTGTCTTCATCACTAGAATGAATTTAGTTTATTGACAATGCAGAACCTTCAGTCACAAATTTATTTGATCTGCTTGAACCAAGCTCTTGGGATCTCCGATCTGCTAGGTAGAATTACCATCGTGATGATTTCTTTGATGATCTCTCAACTCCATCTCTAGTTAGGACTTTTGTATGTGAATCCGACATATTATCATTTGACTTCACATAGTCAAATGATAAATTAGTAAAAGACTTTTCCAAATAACTAGAATAAAATCAATTGCATACCTTATTTTACCTTCACTTTTATCGTCTGTAATTTTGTAATTGACCAACCTTGTTTGATATGGAAATTTATTAATGTAAAGAAATCCAATTTGAATAAAAATAAATTACATACCTAATTTAGCCTTCACTTTTATTATGTGTAATTTTGTAATCGACTTACTTGGAAAGTTATTAATGTAAAGAATTCTAATTTGAATAAAAATCAATATAATTGCATACCTTATTTTACCTCCACTTTTATTATGAGTTACTTTGTAATGAGTTGCCTTGTTTCGATATAGAAATTGGATGTAAAGAAACACAATTTAAATAAAAATCATTTGTAATACCTAATTTGACTTTCACTTTTTTCTAGTATAAATGTGAGTCTAATTTGGGCTATAAGCATACCCTTGTTCCATCTTCCTCTATATTTTTGGGCAAGCTTTTGTGTTTTGGGATTTTGGTTTCAGAATTATTTTGGATCTTACGAAGCCAACACTTAAAGTCATACATAAAGTAAGGTAATTCTTTTCTTGATGTTTTAAATTTATTTAATTTTCTCTCTCTCATATCGCTTAATATTATTCATTTTGTTTGCCTACAACTTGTTTCATATGTTTAAATGACTTTTTGGGACTCACCTTAGGCAAAGGTCCGAAACAAAGTCAAGAATTTTAGTTTGTAAACTTTGATATATAAATCAAAGTTTACAAACTAAAATTCTTGACCTTGGTTTTTATGTTAGCCTGATATGAGTCCCAAAAAAACAATTTAAACATATGAAACAAGTTGTAGGCAAACACAAGGAACAACATTAAGCGACATGAGAGAAATAAAAAGAAAGAACTTCAAAACGTCAATAAAAGAACAACTTACTTTAAGTATGATTCAAGTATTGGCTTCGTAAGATCCAAAATCTTTCTAAAATCAAAATCCCAAAACACAAAAGATTGCCCAAAAAATATTAAAGGAAGATGAAAGAAGGGTATGCCAATACCCCAATATCAAACTCCTATATCTATTCTATACTACCTTAAAATCATGATCTCTCAAACTTAAATGTTAAATTACTATAATACTCCAAATTAAAAATACTCAATTTTTTTATTTATTGAGTTAATTAATTATATTATATTAAGACTAGATACCTTTACACATTAAAGGATTGTGACTATTCCAATAATGATGCAATATAGATTGCCTCGAGGACTTTAAACTCACTGCCAAGCTTGCGAACTCCAATGTGTTGAAGAGTTGCTCACAAGGATGGACGTTTGTGGGCTTGTAATGGTGGAAAACAAAGGTTCACATGCGTGGAAGATCGTTGGGCAAGTGAACGGAAGAGAATGGCCAACACTGGCACTTGGGCGAGCAGGAGTTCCTTTGGCGCATCACCCAATGCCTTGGGTGATGAATCCCAGACCGCCCAAAGTTTCAGGGCATTGGCAAGATTTGGATCCATCGCCAAATGGATTGGAGTCTCATTGGCGCATCGCCCAATAGACTGGAGTCCCATCAATGCATCACCCAATCAACTGGAGGCCCATCGGCGCATCGCCCAATGCCTCCCTCGGACCGCCCAAAGTTCCAGAAGAGGCTGGATGGAGGAATCACATAGGATCCCTCGCCAAACCCATTGGGCGGATCGCCAAGAGGGATGGGCGAGCCCGACTTAGCTTGCCCATTGTCCATTTTGGGTCACTTTTGGGGTCAACTATGTAATAATGCCTAAAAACTATAAATAGGCCTTTAGGGTTTCATTTTTGACTTAGACTAATTTTGAATATTGTGGTTGTAAACCTAAACTCCTTGTGTGAGTGTTTGAAAGCTTGGTAAGCTTTTGTTGAACCTTGTTTAGAACAGGGGTTGCTTGGGATATCGATTCCCTTGAGGTCTTCGTAAGAGTTAGGTGCTTCTTGTTGGATTAACAAAGTGAGGTTTTTGGGTTTATTATACCCATAGGTTGCTCTTTGTTTCCTCTTGTTGTGTCTATCTATTTATCCGAATTTGGTGTGTGTTAGGATCTAGATTGGAGGTTATTGGATTTAATACATTCTTTAGTTGCCAATTGTTTCTTATCTTGTGTCTCTTCTTCTATATTTCTTGTTTTCCATTATTTATTGTCGTTTCTCTTGTGAGAATCATATCAAATAAGTTGTGACTTTTTCGGAAGGTTGTGACTTCTTTGAGGGGTCATGACATTTTCAATGAGTTCTGACTTTTTTGAAGGGTTGTTATTTTTTCAAATGCTTGTGTCTTTTCCAAAGGGTTGTGCCTTTTTTGATGAGTTGTGACTTTTTTAATGAGCCGTGACTTTTTCGAAAGGTTGACTTTTCTTATAAGATACCTATTAATACTACTATTTCTTAGCTATAAATAGAGGGGTTTTCTCTCATTTTTAAGTTATGATCTTTTACGTTTTCTACTCTTCTTCTTCTTCTTAAAAATATCAAATTTTATTTGCAACAGTTTATTAAGTTCAAAATTCAACAAAATTCGAGGTACCATATAAGAAAGGGTTGGTGAATATATTATAGAAAATTATTCATCAATTCACAGTCATATCTTCTCTTAGGTTTTTCATCACATGCATACTTCTTTATTGTTTGTATCATTATTGAACATTAATACCCTTTTAATTAACCTACATATGTTATTTATTAAAAAGAAGACTTCTTTACTATGAATAGTGACAAAAATTTCAACATTTATGTTTCTTCAGTCATAAATCACAACCATTAACTTCTTATAAATTCTTTAGGATCTCTTTTCTGCAACAATTTTAGATCATTTAAATTTTTCATAAATGATTCAATTGCATTCCATTGATATGGTTCGCCGAAGTTCTTCGCATGGAAATTTTGGTATTATCTTTCTAATGAATAAGAAAAAAAAAACAGAAAAGAGAAATGTCCAAATAACTATGAACATTGTTTCACACAAAAAACTTCTTGCATAGTGAGCAAGAAGTTTCATTTCATTTTCTTGTTTTCTTTCTTCAATTAATTTATTTTGTTCACATAAAGAGTGTAAAGTGATAAAAATGAACACATTGAGGATTATATTTTCTTATAAAATTAGTAGATCAAGTTGTGATAGAGACAATATTAATTTAAAAAAATACAAAAAAGGCACATGATCTTCTTTGTTTTTCCATTTTTTATTCTTTTACCCTCAAACAATGGAGATTCTTCCTATTTTTTTTAAAAAATAGCGGGCATGAACGTAGTTCATTGAATTATTCATGTTGATGTTAAGTCCACAATTTCAAAAATAAGATTATCACTTTTACTTATAATATGATAATATAGACATGATAATAAATATTATTTTGATAGATATGTGTAAGTAAAAGTGAATGGAGAAAGTAAAGTTTTGGTGACAAGAGATTTCAATCAAACGGAACACTAGAGTGAATATAGCATGAACATATATTTTCGTCTTCCTTATTCATTGACTACGAATTGTGTTCCATATATTTTTTATTTAAGTATATTTAAATTGAGTGTAAGAAATTTGAAGTGTAAATTTCCTGTTATTTTATATTCATTTTAATCATAGAAAATGTTATGTCACAAGATACACTCCCTGCTAGCTATATAAAATTAGATAAGAAAATAGTCATTGATCATAAAATGATCTTAAATCAAATTAAAGAAATTCTATAAATAATACTTTAAATTTTATTCATCTATTAGTTTTTTTAATTGAAAAGGTTTAACGTTTCATTAGACACAACTATATGATATGTATGCGGCAAAAAAGAGACTAAAATCCCTCAAAGATATGCAAAAACATAAAGAAATGATATATTTTACACCATAGGTGACGTTGTTCATATATTAACATTAAATTATGCTTTGATATATATATATATATAGAACAAAGAATCGGTCAAGCTAAATATTGGACATACATTATAACAACATTTCACTGTAACAACCTAACTTTTTTAGAACTCATTTTTGATATTTTATATATATATATAACATTCTACTTATAACAATATTCACATTCACTATAGAATTACCTTTTTTCGTATAATTACCTCTCTATGATAGCTTTACTCAAATATTAATTGACTAAAAATATTTTCTAAATAAAATATATTACCTATACAGATAAAAACTTTGATTATTTATGGTAATCGTTATTAAGGTCATGCACATATTAAATTTCAAGCATCAATATTTAAGATAAAAATTCTACTTAAATGATGTCCATTATTTATGGTCATAACCTTAAAATAAAAGGCTATTGATGACATTTTTTATGTTGATATTTTTTTTTTTCTATTTTGTTAGTAAAATTTGTTTACAAAATTGAGTGTAGTAAATAATAATACTACTAAAGAAATGTCACTTTCTCCATATATTTAAACTTTGAATATATTTTGAGCTGTTTCAATGATATTTGGTGTCACAACCCAAAAATGAACGTAATGACACTCGTCTTATCCTACCAAGACAAGTCAACCTAAAACTCAGCTATTACAAAAAATTCGGAAATTTATAATAAACTTAAAAATACCCCCAAAACCTAGTTATCACGTGTACAAGCCTCTAAAGTATTACAATTGAATCAAAAGAAAGATACAAGTCTCATATGCTATTGTTTCTAGAATAGAACAAGATCATAAATAGGAGTAAGAAGGTTTACAGAGATGATAAACAACTACCTCACAAATCTCCAAGAAGCCTCGGAAAAGAAGAGGAGGAAAGTATCACAAAAATCCAGGCTCATAACCTACATAAATTGTAGAAGCAAGGGGTGAGTACCAAACCACATCCGTACTCAACAAGTAAACCTCTAAACATAAGCTAAGGGAATAGAATATGGGTACCCCTTACATCCCACCCAAACCTCCACAACTACAACCTGCATAAATCCAGCCCCAGTAGTTCATAGTTTACATAGCACACAACTCAACAACAACACTCTAACAATTTCATATCCTCAACAACAAGCTCAATATTCATCAATCACAAGTTCCATAAAAAGGCACTTACAAGATCAGTAAAACACAATATCCAATTCACCAATGATAAAGATATGCAATGCAATGTCAAATACAGTGATGCATGTCTGATCTAATGATAAGCACCCATAGTCTCTCAATCCGGGACCCATAGGGGACATATCTATGCATGCATTCATCGCAGCATGCGACACAACCCTCAATATATAGTATCCATTACGGTGCGTGATACGTCACTCGATAATAGAATCCATTGAGACGTGTGACACATCCCTCGAAATATAGTATCCATCGCGGCACGTAACACGTCCCTCAAAATGGGGCATCTTCTTTAATTCCTTATTCTTTCTTGATTCATGTAACACCTGTCACAACTGTAACAACCCGTATTACGCTTATGCTTGTTCTATTTTTTTGATACTTGACATAGACTTATAGTATAGGTGAGGGACCATGTTTCTTATATGATTAGTATTGGTTTAAACTATCTCAAAGGGTGATGTGATGCCTTGCACGTTTCGGCATGTGTGTTGCAAGTTATAAATCCAACGGAAGTATTTAAACTCAAGACAGTAAGGTGGTAATTGAGCTTAAAGTTGAAAGTTAAGTGCTAAGTTAAAGAAAAAGAGATTAATATTTAGAAAATGGAATAAAATAAGTGAGCTACTTGCTTGACTTAACTAAGTTAGTAGGTGACAAGTAGGTGCATCACTTATTTTGACTTATTGACCAGTCCAAAAGACCAAGTAGGTGCATCACCTACTTGAGCTATATGGAGTTAAAAGGGCCAAGGTTTATAAATCAAATTTGGGCCTATGCTAATGGACTCACTTGAGGCCTAAACTAAGTTAAATAAAATGAAAATGAAATTTAAAACCTAGCAGCCAAATCTGCCAATGCCCAATGTAGTTAAACCCAACTAAGGAAAAGGGCAACTAGGTGCATCACCTATTTTGACCTTTTGAGCAGCTTGATGTACATAAGCAGGTGCATCACCTACTTGACCAATTAGTAACTGAAAATGAAGCTAAAAAGATAGAAGTTTTAGAGGATATCTTAAAGGTGAAGAAAACTCAATATAAGATATATTGGTTGCTACACTCACTCATATTTTAACACACAATATTGAGAAATCACTCCATCTCTCTCTCTGTCTTTTCTCTTAAGGTGTAAAACAGCAGCCTTAAAGTTCTTCTAGGGTTCTTGAAGAAACCCACATCTCTGCAAGACAAGGTAAGTGAAAAAACTTATGGATTTAGATTAATTCTACCATGGATGATTAGGAAAACGTGTTATTCATCCTCAAGTATAAGTATAAAGGCAGAATATTTCCAGAAGCTACTTCTCACTTCCTTGGTTATTAAGATATTCTTCTCTTCTTCATTGGTTTAAGTGTGAAGGGAAGTTGAAGTTCTTGAAGATTCCAAGTTAAAAGGGAAAGTTGCATAAATTAAGATAAGGTGACTGCTTCTTTTCTTTTTTTTTTTTGACCTCCTTATGTGAGTTTGGATATGGAATTACATGTGTGTTGTTATTAAGAACTGAAGGGGTGGTGAGTTCAGTATTGGTTATAATAAGGAACATTTTGGGTTGTTTTATGTGTATATGTGGGGACTGCAGGGTTGATGTTGGGGAAAGGTGTGAATATTTTACATGGAAATATAGGAGGGTGTGGTGATTCACCACCAAATTGAATGTTGTGTAGGCCTACTACTCACTCCACATTGTTCTGTGGATGTAATTCGAGGATAATTAATTTAACAATGTCCTTGATATGAAAAATTATGGGCCCACTGTTGAGCTTCCATTTTTGGGAGGTTCAGTAGTCAAATGTGTTGATTAACTACTAATACTAGTTTTACTTGTTTCATTGTAGATTAATAATCTGAAAGGGAGGAGGTTAATTCCTTGTAATATCTGAGTTTATACAGCAAGGTATATAAGGCTATTCGATTTCACATTCTTTGGCATGAAATCTGATACTTGCGAATAATATCAATGAAGTAAATTTCTTAAGTTCTCTTCCTAGTGTGTCAAATTACCTCATTATATGTTCATTACTCTACACTTGTATAATTATCCTTCTATGTGCTAATATAGAAATGGTATTCGCAACAGCAAGCTTGCCAAATTCCCTCTTAGTCAATTGAAGTCAGTTGCGCCATTTAAGCTCATAAGTAATGCATTGATGTTACATAGCTCCTTACGTCATTGTTACTGCCTTGGAGTCATTATTTTCATGCCTTCTGCTACTGGTCTATGGTTCCAAATTTCAAAAATGATTATGACCACCAAAAACACAATCTCAAAGATTAAAGAATCTAAGTGAAGAAATATGTATAATTATGGGTGGCATCCCAGGGGCAAATGCCTAGCATGGGTGGATCCCAATTGGTATAGAAGGGTGACAGCTCAGGGGTGAAAGCCTAGCATGGGCCGATCCCAATTTGTGTAATTATAAGGACAGCATCCCAGGGGTTAAAATGCCTAGCATGGGTCATCATCTTCTACCACTATTCTGCTGATCATTCATATCACATGTCTTATAAAGATCATAACACAGAGAAAAGTAAAAAAATGAATGCAAGATACATGATCTTACAAGAGTAAACAAAGGTGGTCGTATTCTGATCTATGCACTTACATACAAATACTTGATGTTAGTTGAGCCTTGTTTTACATATGTTATTGCCTTACAATTTAGTATATTTGTTCGTACTAACATCCCTTACGGGGATGCTGCATTTCATTCTACAAGCACAGGTACTCCAGCTAGTAGACCTCATTAGTAGGAGCATAGGTACTCAAATGCTATTAGTGAAGCTCCATGTTTATTCAAGACTTACTGAGTCTTTGGCATATATTTTGTTGTTATATGATAGTTAAGGGTAAGGCGGGGCCTTGTCCCACCCTAAACTAAGGTTTTCTATCTTTTAGACGCTTTGTAAACTAATGTATATAGTTTAGTTGTGTCTTGTCTCTTAAAAAGTTGTGGCCTCAACGGCCAAGTCTTGCATATAAGTTTTGGGTCTACTTATGTTGGTTCGTATTGCTGCATCCTACGTGAACTTGTCACAACCTTAAGATTGTCATAGTTATATGCATAGTAATCACAAGTTACATGTTGGTTCTCTCATGCCTTTAGGGCATCGGGTGCCTGTCCGTCATAGTGGGAATTGAGGCGTGACAAAAATGGTATCAGAGCAGGTCATCCTAGGTAGTCTACAAAGTCCTGTCTGTGTAGAGTCTTGCTTATGAATGTGTTGTGCACCACATTTATAAATAGGAGGCTACGGGACATAGAGTTGTCTCTTTTCTTTCATTTCTTAGATCATGCGATAGAACCAGTGTTGTAGGTGAATCTATCACACCCCAACCCTAGGTGAGGTAGACAAGTAGACAAGTACCATATGAACACATGCTTTAGAAGTGACCTATGATGAGAAAGTAAACTACTATGCTGATAGATTTACTAATGAGAAGCTTCATATACAACCCATATCGACTAGCTGAACCAATACATATGACAAGTGAAACGATGATACAAATGATAGCTTTACAACGTCTACAAATCCTCTACTAGAATACATGATTGTACCACTATGAAAATGCACATAGCAAAGACTCGGCAAAACCCTGAATCAACCTAGATCTTACCAACAACCGATGAGTATCATGTACTTCTATTAAGGAGATCTACTAGTTGACCTGTACATGCAGCATGAAATGCAGCATCCCCAATAAGGGACGTCCGTATGAAAGAATGTATTGAATATGTAAGGCATAATACAACCATATGTAAAATGAGAGCTCAAGTGGAACCAAATACCAATAGACAAGGATTAGAGACCATCTTTGCTTATACTTTTAGAATCGTGTATGCTACATTTTTTTCTTTACTTTTCTATGCATTATAATCTTTATAAGACATATGATACAAATGACCAGCTGATCAGTGGTAGAAGAGGATGACCCATGCTAGGCATTTTAACCCCTGAGATACTATCCTCATGATTCCATAAATTAGGATCAACCCATGCTAGGCTTTCGCCCCTAAGCTACCACCCTTTTATACCAATTGGGATCGGCCCATGCTAGGCTTTCCCCCCTAAGCTACCATCCTTTTATACCAATTGGATTTGACCCATGCTAGGCATTCGCCCCTAGGTTGCCACCCATAATTATACAGATTGCTTCACTTAGATTCTTTAATCTTTGAGTTTGTTGTTTTGATGTTCATAACTCTTTTGAGATTGTCTTTTGATGATCATAACTCTTTTGAGATTGCTATTATGGTGGTCATAATCATTGTTGACATTTGGAACTATAGACCAGTAGTAGAAGACATATGAATATGGACTTACAATAATAACAATGACATGGGAAGCAAATGTGACACTAACGTAATACTTATGAACTTATAGGGCTCAATAAGCATTTTGACATCTCAAATTGAAGCATACATCAAGTGAACACATTAAACATTCAGATAAGAGATTTGAACTCTATATGATAGACAAATACTTTCTGACTAATATATCAATTATAAGGTATAACTGAACGAGGAACAAAGGGAGAATGTGGGCAGATTCAACTTAAGGACAGATACATATCCCATGTAAGTATATATAAAATGTGCAATAGAGCAAGTAGGGATCTTGTGAGGTAACATTATAATCTAACACATTGGGAGTAATGACCAATAAAGGGAGCATATGAACATGTGAAAGATGACATATATGATGGAATACACAATTGAAGCAAGTTGGTAAGATATGGGCAGATTATATATCCAACATATAAACATAAACCATGTGTAATCGAGAATCCTTTTGATTTATATAAGGAAATACGTGCCAAGGGTACTTTGCTGATGAAACCAGTTTAAACCTTGCATGCTAATACTTTGTAGAGTAATCACGTGCATTTAGTAATAAAATCAAATTAGAGTACTCACTTTAATGCTCTAGGGAGAACTGCAACTATGGATCAGTCACTACCAAGGGTACTTAGAAAGATTACTTTATAATACAAGTGTTGGATTCATGCCAAAGACGTAGGAAATCGAATAACCTTACATATCTTATTTTCTGACCAATATAACTATCACGATTCAGCCTCCCTTTTTGGTGCTAATCTACAATATAAGTCATGATCAATCTAATTTTAGTAGCTAATCACATTAAGGACCTTGAAAAATAGTAGCTATACACTTGACGGAAGGTAGCCCTATACAACCCTTACACAAATGCTGAACCACCACACCCTTCTTCTATACATTAATACAACTGCAGCCACAATCAATCCCCAAAAATCTTTCAGCATAATAGGAGAATATTGAGCTCAAGGATTTATAACCATCCATGAGTTCTTGACAAATATATACAAAATTCTCCACCCAAAACTTGTATTTAAAGCGAGGCAAAAATGGACAGTAGTCTTACCTTAGTTTATGGAAATTTATCCTCTAAACTTGTACTTCAAGAATTGAAACTGTCCTTCAAACTTTTACTTGAGAAAGGGGACATTATTCAAGAACCCTAAGGTGTTTTAGGTCTACTGTGTTCATCTAAGAAAGACCAAGAGAGAAACTTAATAAATCTGAAATTTTGCAAGTTAAAAATGAAGCAAAAGATCTAATCTTTATCCCTTTAAAAGAGAGGTGCATTGGTAGACTTTCTTGGCCAATTTTGGGCCATATATTGTCAAGTAGGTGACCCACCTACTTGGCCTTTTAACTTGGGCCTTTGTGACTTCAACAATTGTTGGGCCTTGCTGCCAATTATCCCTCTATTCTTGTCAATTTGGGCCATAATTAATGCAAGTGCATGATCCACCTACTTGGACTTTTCACTTGGGCCTTTTTTGGACTCAAGAATATTGGGCCTTGGCTGTCCATTTCCCCTTATTGTTATAATCAACTTGGGCCAGATTAATTCAAGTAGGTGGTAGTGTACTTGGCCCAATAACATGGTCAAAAGAGTCTTTGTAGGTGATGCACCTACTTGGTCCTTTAGGCTGGTCAATATGTGAAAGTAGGTGATGAACCTACTTGATTCATTGGGCTGGTCAATATGTCAAAGTAGGTGATGCACCTACTTGGTCCTTTGGGTTGGTCAATAAGTCAAAGTATATGATGGACCTACTTGTCACCTACTAGCTTAGTAAAGTCAAGCAAGCACCTCAATAGTTTATTCCGATTGTAGACCTTAATACCTTTAACTTAACTTAAAACTTATATACGCTATGTCTATTTAAACTTTAGACTAGAATACCACCTTATGATCTCAAGTTTAAATACTTCCAACGATTTCAACTTAATTGGGTCGCATTAAAATCTACGGACACTTCACTTTAAACCTATTCTATTGTCACTAGTTGCATAAGAAACCAAGTCCATAACTATACCTCAAGGCAATTTATAAGTGTCGTATAAATAGAACTAGTACACGTAGAATACTGGGTGTTACATAATCATATCTAATTTATAAATTATTTTATTATAGCAAAGATGTCAGTTACGAGAAGGAGTAAAAGTACTAGTAAGTGAGTAGATGTGGCTTCCCAAGAATGGACCAACCAACCACCACCTAGTAAAGCTGTTCAAAGTAAGGCTCAATATGAGTCTTTATCACAGACTTCCCCGACCCCTCAATCTCCAGATGATCTAAGGAGGGAAGTTGCACCTCAAGAACCCCCTATTAATGCTACCGAGCTAGATTTAAAGAATACAGTCCAATTATTGACTCGTATAGTCGCTGGCCATAGCCAAAGGCAAGAAGGTCCACGTGCAGGATCTAGTGGGGTAGATAGAGCAGTTGGCACGCGGATATGTGATTTTCTTAAGTTGAACCCTCTATCATTCACCAAGTCAGATCCTAATGAAGTTCCACAAGACTTTATAGATCAGATCCAACACACTTTGGATGTTATCCATGTAAGTGGTAAAGAAGCACTTGAGCTAGCATCATATAGATTCAAGGGTGTGGCAATATTCTGGTATGAAGTTTGAAAGCAATCTAGGGGAACAAATACACCTTCATCTATGTGGAAAGAGTTCAAAAAAGTATTCCTTGACCATTATCTACCATTGGAGATCTGAGAGGCCCGTGCATATTAGTTCTTAAATCTCCACTAAGGAGGTATGAGCGAGAGAGAGTACAGTCTCAAATTTAATTCCTTGGCCAGGTATGCTCTTATTGTAGTAGCTACTATGGAGGATAGAGTTCATCGATATATGCATAGATTAGATTCATATCTTATTAGAGATTGTTCCATTGCTTCCTTGAATAAAGATATGGATAAATCAAGGATTCAAGCTTTTGCGCAAAAGTTGGAGCATCAAAGGCAAAGAAGAAGGACAGAAGAGTCGAAAATAGGGCATTCTAAGAGGGCCAGATCCATGGGGCAGTTTACACCACCCCAAGGTGAGTTTAGGCCTCGGTTCTTCAATAGACCGCTTAGGCCATTATCTTTCTACTCTACAGCTAGTGCTACACCACAGTTTCAAAGGTCTAAGGCAATCAGTTTGGAAAAAGAAGTAAAAGCCAAGGTTCACAAATAGCGAATCATCAAGAGCAGAGAAGTACGAGCCAATCAAGGCCTCTTTGTCAATCTTGTAAATAATGTAGAAGAAATCATTTAGGTGCATGTTGATTTGGGACAAATGTTGGTTTTTGGTGTGGTACACTGGGTTATATGATGAGAAATTGCCCTTATAGGGGTGTGGGTGGTGTGGCACAACCTACTAGATCAATTGATACATCATCATCATCAGCACCTTCTTTAGGTAGGGGACAGATGCCTATTGATCATTCTAGAGGAGCTAGGGGAGCAGTTAATTCTAGTGGAGTTCAGAATCACACATATGCTCTAGGGGATCAACAAAATTTGGAAGCCTCACCAGATGTGGTTATAGGTACATTGTTCATCTTTTCACATATTGTATATGCACTAATTTATCCGGGGTCTACATTGTAATATGTTACTCCATTGATTGTTGGGAAGTTCAAAAGAACACCAAAATTATTAGTGAAGCCATTTGAAGTGTCTACACCAATTGGTGAGTCTATTATAACTAAAAGGGTTTATCGTAATTGCATTGTAACTATTTGTGATTGCGATACATTGGCTGACCTTGTTAAGTAAGAAATGGTAGATTTTGATGTTATAATGGGTATGGATTGGTTAGCTTCTTGTTATGCCACTACAGATTGCCGAACTAAGATGGTGCATTTCCATTTTCCAAAAGAGGCAGTCCTTGAATTGAAAGGTAATATTGGGGCACCAACGTAAGTTTATTTTGTCTCTAAGGCAAAGAAGATGATGTCCAAAGGATACATATGTCATCTAGTGAGAGTGAAAAATATAGATACGAAGTCACCAACTCTTCAATCCATTCCAGTGGTAAATGATTTTCTCGATGTATTTCCTGAAGATCTTCTGGTTTTGCCTCCAGAACGAGAAGTAGAGTTTGGTATTGATCTGATTCCAGATATTCAACCTATCTCCATCCCTCTATATAGAATGGCCCCAGAAGAATTACGAGAATTGAAGGAGCAATTAAAAGATTTATTACAAAAAAGGATTCATCAGGCCTAGTATGTCCCTATGGGGGGCACTAGCTTTGTTTGTACGTAAGAAAGATGGCTTGTTGAGAATGTGCATTGACCAATGACAATTGAATAAAGTAAAAATTAAGAACAAATATCCCCTTCCTAGAATTGATGATTTGTTTGATCAGTTACATAGTGCTAAGTGTTTTTCAAAGATCGACTTGAGGTCGGGTTATCACCAAGTGAGGGTCAAAGACAAAGATATTCCCAAGACAACTTTTCGGACACGGTATGGTCATTTTGAGTTTTTATTCATGTCATTCGAGCTAACAAATGCACAAACAACTTATATGGATTTGATGAATAAGGTGTTTAAGCCATTTCTAGATGTGTTCGTGATAGTATTCATAGACGACATTTTAGTGTATTCAAGATCGGAAGAGGACCATATTAATCACTAGCGGCATGTTTTACAAATTCTTCGTGATCGTAAGTTGTATGTGAAGTTCTCTAAATATGAGGTTTGGTTGAAAATCTGCGATATTCTTAAGTCATGTTGTATCTGACGGAGGAATAAAGGTTGATTCTCAAAAGATAGAAGTCGTGACAAACTGGCCAAGACCTATAATGCCTACGGAGATCCATAGTTTTGTTAGATTGGCAGTTTATTACAGAAGGTTCGTTGAAGGATTTTCTTCCACTGCTGCACACTTAACAAAGTTAACACACCAAGCAACCAAGTTTCAATGGAGAGATGCATTTGAAAGAAGCTTCCAAGAGATGAAGAATAAATTAACTTCTACACATGTACTGGTGCTTCCAGAATGAATGGAAGGGTATGAAGTGTATTATGATGCTTCAGGAGTGAGCCTAGGATGTGTATTGATGCAGCATGGTAAAGTAATAGCTTATGGCTCAAGGCAGTTGTGGCCACATGAGCAAAATTATCCAACTCATGATCTAGAGCTAGTAGCAGTTGTATTTGCTTTGAAGATATGGCGCCACTACTTGTATGGAGTTCATGCTGACATATACACTGATCACAAGAGTTTGCAATATATCTTTAAGCAAAAAGACCTAAATCTGAGGCAGCGAAGAAGGCTGGAGCTATTAAAAGATTATGACATTGATATCTTGTATCATCTCGAGAAAGCAAATGTAGTAGTTGATGCTTTCAGTTGTAAAACAATGGCAAGCACTTATGGGCAGTCTATGGAAAGACAAGGAATAACTAAGGATCTATGCCAACTAGCTAGCTTGGGGGTTCGCCTTCTTGAATCTCTAAATGAAATTGTGCAAAATGCGGTAGAATCCTCATTAGTAATAGAAGTGAAAGAGAAACAGTACACTGATCCTATTCTATTACAGCTTAAGGAGAATGTACAACATGGTATGACAAAGGCATTTGAGCTTACGCAAGAGGGAGTACTTCGATGTCAAAATAGATTGTGTGTACCTAATGTATATGAATTAAGAAAGAGGATTATGATGGAAGCACATCATTCAAGATATTTTGTCCATCCAGGGTCAACTAAAATGTATAATGACTTGAAATAAATGTATTGGTGGGGTGACATGAAGAAGAACATTGCAGAATTTAGGGCTCAATGTCCAAATTAACAACAAATAAAAGTAGAGCACCAAAAGCCCGGAGGTTATATGCAGCATATAGAACTTCCAATTAGGAAGTGGGACATGATCAACATGGATTCTGTCACTGGTTTTCCTCGCTCATTTTGGAAGTTTGGTTCCATATGGGTAATAGTTGACAGACTCACCAAATCAGCACACTTCTTGCCGGTGAAGACTATTTATACAGTTGAAGAGTATGGAAGGTTGTATATTAAAGAGATAGTTCGGCTACATAGAATGTCAATCTCTATTATATCTAATAGGGGAGCTCAATTCACTGTAAACTTTTGGAAGTCATTTCAGAAGAGTTTGGGGATACAAGTTAATTTCAATACAAACTTTAACTCTCAAACGGATGGTCAGGCAGAACGTACAATTCAAACACTTGAGGATATGCTGCAAGCTTGTACATTAGACTTCGAGGGTAGCTGAGATGATCATCTACCACTTATTGAATTTTCTTATAACAATAGCTACCAATCTAGTATCCAAATGGCACCTTATGAAGCTTTATACGGGAGAAAGTGTAGATCCCCAACTGGCTAGTTCGAAATAGGTGAAACTGCCTTATTTAGGCTCGATCTTGTCCATCAAGCTATGGAAAAAGTCAAAATGATACAACAACGACTAGAAACAACTCAAAGTCAACATAAATCATATGCGGATGTTAGAAGGAGAGGATTAGAATTTTCTATAGGGAATTTGGTGCTCTTGAAGGTGTCTCCAATGAAAGGGGTAATGAGGTTTGGAAAAAAAGGAAAGTTGAGTCCCCGCTATATAGGGCCATTTAAGATTATTCGAAGAGTTGGCCAAGTATCCTATGAGTTAGTGCTACCATAAGAGATTTCATCAGTTCATCCAGTGTTTCACGTCTCAATGCTTCCGAAGTGTATAGGTGACCCATCTCGTAATACTCCTATTGAAGATGTAAAAGTTATGGGAGATCTCACTTATGAAGAAGTACCCATTGCTATTCTAGGCCAACAAGCTAAGAGGTTAAGGAATAAAGAGGTAGCTTCTGTAAAAGTATTATAGAGGAACCAACAAATAGAAGAAGTTACATGGGAAGTGGAAAAGGCAATGAAATTGAAGTATCCTCATCTCTTTTAGATCGATGAGAAGGATGACAATGCGTAGTTGAGGCATTGACAAGTAAGTATAAGTCTATATGTATTATATGATTAATAGTAGTACTAACTTAGGCTTGAACCTGTTTGGGCTGGATAACCATGCTAACATTCGAGGACGAATGTATTAAGGGGGGAAGGATGTAACAACCCGTATTACGCATATGTTTGTTCTATTTTGTTGATACTTGACATAGCCTTATAGTATAGGTGAGGGACCATGTTTCTTATGTGATTAGTTTTGGTATAAACTATCTCGGAATGTGATGTGATGCCTTGCACATTTTGGCATGTGTACTGCAAGTTATAAATCCAATGGAAGTATTTAAACTCGAGACAGTAAGGTGGTAATTGATCTTAAAGTTGAAAGTTAAGTGCTAAGTTAAAGAAACAAAGATTAATATTTAGAAAATGGAATAAAATAAGTGAGCATAACACCCCGTATTCTACGTGTACTAGTTCTATTTATATGATGCTTATAAATTGCCTTGTGGTATAGTTATGGACTCAGTTTCCTATGCAACTAGTGACAATATAATAGGTTTAAAGTGAACTGCCCATAGATTTTGATGCGACCCGATTGATTTGACGTCAACAGAAGTATTTAAAATTGAAGTTAAGTGCTAAGTCAAAGAAAATGAGTTTAATATTTAGAAAATGGAATAAAATAAGTGAGTTGCTTGCTTGACTTAACTAACCTAGTAGGTGACAAATAGGTGCATCACCTACTTTGACTAATTGACCAGTCCAAAGGACTAAGTAGGTGCATCACCTATTTGAACTATATGGATCTAGTTAAAAAGGCCAAGGTTTATGGATCAGATTTGGGCCTATGCTAATAGACTCACTTAAGGCCCAAACTAAGTTAAATAAAATGAAAATGAAATCAAAGCCTAGTAGCCAAATCTACGAAGGCCCAATATATTTAAGCCCAAGTGAAAGCAAACAGGTGCATCACCTAGTTTGACCTTTTGAGCTTCTTGATGTACATAAGCAGGTGCATCACCTACTTGACCAATTAGTGGCATAAAATGGACCAAAAAGAGGGAGGTTCTAGGGGATATTCTTAAAGGTGAAGAAAGCTCAATATAAGATATACTAGCTGTTATTCTCACTCAGTTTTAACACACAATATTGAGAATTAACTCTAGCTCTCTCTTTCTTTCTCTCTTTTCTCTTAAGTATTAAAACAACAGTCTTAAAGCTCTTTCTAGGGTTCTTGAAGAAATCCTCATATCTACAAACCAAGGTAAGAGAAGCACTTATTGATTTAGCTTAATTCTCCCATGGAAGACTAGAAAACGTGTTATTATGCTCAATTATAAGTAGAAGGCAGAAGTTCCTACAAGCAACGACTCACTTTCCTTAATTATTAAGATACTTTTCTCTTCTTCTTTGGTTTAAGTTTGAAGGGAGTTGAAGTTCTAGAGGAATTCAAGTTATAAGGAAAAGTTGCAGAAAATGAGGTAAGGTGACTGCTCCATTTTCTTCCTCCTTATGTATGAGTTTGAGTGAGAAATTATGGGTGTGTTGTCATAAAAGAACTCAAGGGGGTAGGGATTTCAATAATTGATTGTATGATAAAGAATACTTAAGGTTATTTTATGTGTATTGTGTTAGGTACAGCTTGGGTAATCTTGGAAAAGGATATATAATGTATGTATTGGGCAGAGAAGGAGGGTGTGGTGATACACATTATTTTAAGGGCTATATGGGCTCATTATCCGTCAATGTTAGCTACTGTTTTACGGGGCTCACGGTGTGATAACTTCTAATTTTAGTTTATCATGACTTATATTGTAGATTAAAACCTAAAAGGGAAGGCTGAATCATGATAGTTGTATTGGTCAGAGGATAAGGTATGTAAGGCTATTCGATTTCCTATATTTCTTTGGTATAAATCCAACACATGTATTACAAAGTAAGCTTTCTAAGTGTCCTTGGTAGTGAGTGATTAAAGTGAGTACTCTAATGTCATCAAAGTACCCTTGGCACGTATTCCCCTTATATAAATCAAAATGATCCTAGATTACACATGGTACATATGTTTATATGTTGGATATACAATCTGCCCATATCTTTCCAACTTGCCTCAATTGTCTATTTCATCTTTTCACATGTTCATATGTTTCCTTTATTGGTTATTACTCCCATTGTGTTAGACTATAATGTTACCACACAAGATCCCTACTTGCTCTATGGTACATTTTATATGTACTTACTTGTAATATGTATCCATCCTAATGTTGAATTTGCCAACGTTTTCCCTTTGTTCCACGTTCATGTATACCTTGTATTTGATATTAGTTAGTGAGTATTTGACTATCATATAGAGTTCAAATCTCTTGGCTGAATATTAAATGTCTTCACTTGATATGTGCTTCAATTTGAGATGTCTAAATGCTTAATGAGTCATATAAGCTCAGTATTACACGTTCATGTAACATTTGCTTCTCATGTCATTGTTATTATCATAAGTCCATATTCATAAGTCTTCTACTACTGGTTTATAGTTCCAAATCTCAACAATGATTATGACCACCAAAATAGTTATCTCAAAAGAGTTATGATCATCAAAAGAACAATCTCCAAAGAGTTATGAACATCAAAACAAAAATATAACTGATTAAAGAATCTAAGTGAAGCAATCTGTATAATTATGGGTAGATGCTCAAGGGGAAATGACTAGCATAGGTCGATCCCAATTGGTATAAGAAGGGTGGCAGCTCACGGGCAGAAGCCTAACATGGGTCGATCCCAATTTGTGAAATTTTGAGGATAGCATCCCAGGGGTTAAAATGCCTAGCATGGGTCATGCTCTTCTACCGCTGATCAGCTGTTCATTTGTATCATATGTCTTATAAATATTATAATGCAAAGAAAAGTAAGAAAAGAATGTAACATACACGATTCCACAAGTATAAGCAAAGGTGGTCTCTAATCCTTATCTATTGGTATTTGGTTTCACTTGATCTCTCATTTTACATATGGTTGTAATAAGCCTTACATATTCAGTGCATTCTTTCGTACTGAAGTTCCTTATTGGGGACGCTGTATTTCATGTTGCAGGTACATGTACTCAATTTTAACACACAATATTGAGAATTAACTCCAGCTCTCTCTCTCTCTCTCTCTCTCTTTTCTCTTAAGTATTAAAATAGAAGCCTTAAAGTTCCCTCTAGGGTTCTTGAAGAAATCTTCATATCTGCAAACCAAGGTAAGAGAAACACTTATGGATTTAGCTTAATTCTCCTATGGAAGACTAGAAAACATGTTATTCATGCTCAATTATAAGTAGAAGGTAGAAGTTCCCACAAGATAACTCACTTTCCTTAATTATTAAGATACTTTTATCTTCTTCTTTGGTTTAAGTGTGAAGGGAAGTTGAAGTTCTAGAAGAATTCATGTTATAAGGAGAAGTTGCAGAAATTGAGGTAAGGTGACTGCTCCATTTTCTTCCTCCTTAAGTATGAGTTTGGGTGAGGAATTATGGGTGTGCTGTCATAAAAGAACTCAATGGGGGTGGTGAGTTCAATAATTGGTTGTATGATAAAGAATATTTGAGGTTATTTTATGTGTATTGTGGTTGGTGCAGCTTGAGTAATCTTGGAAAAGGATATATAATGTATGTATTGGGCAGAGAAGGAGGGTGTGGTGATACACATTAGTTGAAGGGTTGTATGGGCTCATTATCCGTCAATGTTAGCTACTGTTTTACGGGGCTCACGGTGTGATAACTTCTAATTTTAGTTTATCATGACTTATATTGTAGATTAAAACCTAAAAGGAGAGGTTGAATAATGATAGTTTTATTGGTCAGAGTATAAGGTATGTAAGGCTATTCGATTTCCTGTTTCTTTGGCATAAATTTAACACTTGTATTACAAAGTAAACATTCTAAGTGTCCTTGGTAGTGACTGATTAAAGTGAGTACTCTAATGTCATCAAAGTACCCTTGGCACGTATTCCCGTTATATAAATTAAAATGATCCTAGATCACATATGGTACATATGTTTATATGTTGGATATACAATCTGCCCATATCTTTCCAACTTGCCTCAATTGTTTATTCCATCATATATGTCATCTTTTCATATGTTCGTATGTTCCCTTTATTGGTTATTACTCCCATTGTGTTAGACTATAATGTTACCACACAAGATCCCTACTTGCTCTATGGTACATTTTATATGTACTTACTCGAAATATGTATCCGTCCTAAAATTGAATCTTCCCACGTTCTCCCTTGGTTTCACGTATATGTATATCTTGTATTTGATATTAGTTAGTGAGTATTTGGCTACCATATAGAGTTCAAATCTCTTGGTTGAATATTAAATGTCTTCACTTGATATGTGCTTCAATTTTAGATGTCAAAATTCTTTCTGAGTCATATAAGCTCCTAAGTACTACACGTTCATGTCTCATTTTTCTTCTCATGTCATTGTTATTATCATAAGTCCATATTCATATTTCTTTCACTACTGGTCCATAGTTCCAAATCTCAACAATGATTATGACCACCAAAACAGCTTTCTCAAAAGAGTTATGATCATCAAAAGAACAATCTCCAAAGAGTTATGAACATCAAAACAACAATATAAAAGATTAAAGAATCTAAGTGAAGCAATTTGTATAATTATGGGTGGCATCCTAGAGGAAAATGCCTAGCATGGGTCGATCCCAATTAGTATAAGAAGGGTGGCAGCTCAGGGGCGAAAGCCTAGCTTGGGTCGATCCCAATTTGTGGAATTATGAGGACAACATCCCAAGGGTTAAAATTCTAGCATGGGTCATCCTCTTCTATAGCTGATCAGCTAATCATTTGTAGCATATGTCTTATAAATGTTTGAATGGAAAGAAAAGTAAAGAAAAGAATGTAACATACACGATTCCACAAGTATAAGCAAAGATGGTCTCTAATCCTTATCTATTGGTATTTGGTTTCACTTGAGCTCTCATTTGCTATATGGTTGTACTATGCCTTACATATTCAGTACATTCATTCGTACTGACGTCCCTTATTGGGGACACTGTATTTCATGTTGCAGGTACATGTACTCAACTAGTAGATCTCCCCAATAGAAGCACATAATACTCAACGATTGTTGGTGAGCTCCAGGTTGATTCGGGGCTATGTCAAGTCTTTACTATGCGTATTTCATAGTGGTACAGTCATGGATTCCATTAGAGGCTTTATAGACATTGTGAAGCTATCATCTAAATTCAAAGTTTTAGTTGTAACATGCTTCATTAGTAAATATATCTGCATAGTAGTAGTTTACTTTCTAATCATAGGTGACTTGTAAAGCATGTGTTCATATGGTACTTGTCTGCCTCACTAAGGTTAAGGTGTGACAAAAGTGGTATCAGAGCAGTTCGTCCTAAGGTGTCTACAATGCTGTGTCTTGTAGAGCCTTACTTATGAATGTGTTGCGCGCCACATTTATAATTAGGGGGCTGCTTGGCCTTTAGGAAAAGCTACCCTCCTTCATAATCCAGATCGTGCGATAGAGGGAATTTAAGAAGTCAATTTCCACTATCACCTGATCATGCTATTCATATTATTCTTACGATGGTTAAGGTTAATGGTAGCTAAAATATCAACATGCAATCGACAGAAAAGGATCTGAAGTTATCAAAATTTAGACTACATAAAGCTCATTTTATTCAACCGTCCCACTCCACAAGGTATGTAAAGGCTTTGATGTTATATGCATTTTAAGTTGCATTTTTACCATTTGTATCACATTGGTTCAATTGAGTAAAATATAGCATGGTTATCCATATGCTTAAAAATGATGGGTTACCTAGTTACATATATGAGCTGTAGCATTTCTAAACACATCTTCTTAGGAGGATGTATCCAACACTTGGGTTCTATATTTCCTCCATATTTATAGGATCTATTCCTATAGAGGGAACTTGTTCTTAGTCTGTGATGTACATAGAATTTTAAGCATTACACATGTTTTCGAAATTGATGTTGTTGAACCAGTTGTTTTTTTGGAAGAAGGTAGTGGCACAATCTGATAGGTGGATGTATCAGTGCAATAGTGTTACTATAGATAACCCTAATTGGCTGACATGGACCAAATTCTCACCATATATCATCCCAAATAAGTTAATATTTGGCTTTTATATGGTATGTGACAACAACCCCAAATAAGTACTAATAATATTTGTATTTTTTTCATGGTTATAAAACTTAGGGATAAGTTTGCAAATTTCTACAAATGATATATATATGGTAGTTCCTATTATGATCTATGTTTTGGCTATGGATGATTAGTATGCGACTAAAGGGTAAGGTTAACAAAAGGAAAAAAATTGAATGGTTAGACCTAAGTCGTGATTAGTCAGGTTGTACATATTGGGATTATAGTACATGAAGCTACTAGTTTTGGTTAAAAGGTACTTGTTAGACAGGAAGCATGTGAGAATGAAACTTGAATTACACAGGCCGAATATGTACGTAGAGCTTCTCATTAGATAGAGATGGGATATGTCAAATTACTTAAACATAGGAGTAGGGGAGATATAAGGATGCTATAGAGGAGTGAGATAGGTGATTATGAAAGAGAGGTTGCTAAGTGTATGAGGTAATAAAAAGGTATCAACTCTTCAATCTTAACGAGTTGTAATGGTGCACCAGAGAACAACTTTGTGAACCTTTGTTAGACAGAGAAGTCATTTTAGTATTGATTCAAGTCTCTTTATTTGGTCCTGATAACAACAAGAAAAATAAAATAGGGGACTATAAAGGTTACCTAAATAGAACATACATGGACCTAGTTCATCTACATCATTAGTACAAAAGAGAAGTAGAGCATTATTCACATGTCTAGACTTCCATCAACTTGAATAGAGCTACTATAGGGTTCATTTAATATATGCCTACAGTTATTCGTCAGTCATAGTCCAATTAAGGGAGAGGAAAAAATTGATCATATGCTAGTTGTTATTATCTGCTATCTTGCATGGGAAAAGAGTCGGAGCACCCTCACTTGTTTTTTTTTAAAAAAAAAAAATCTATTATTATGGCCAGACATATCTAGTTATGCCCAAAGGGGCTAACTCTAAGATTTTATGAATCATGATATAACTTTATAGGTACCTGACATTTACATGTTAATAGAGTTCATGTTTTATGGTGCGTTCAAGCTTCACTATTTATTTTCTATATTGACCTCAAAGGGCACCAGCCATTGAGCGTGATATATCATAAGCTAGTAATGAAGGTAAAGTTGACCTCGGCCTCCTACTCTAAAAGATGAACTATTGAGGATTTTCTTTTTCCATCTTGACTGTAGTATTTATATTGACCTAGACGGAAGCCAAGTCCCAATAGCGAATGCCTATAAGAATTCTTAGGAGATCGAACAGAGTAGATTGGGAAATCAATTGTATGTGTTTTGAGGTGAGTAAGGAATATGAGCAGAACTATCTCAACTGTGACTTAACGCTTAAGACAATGTGTTTGCCCTTATTATGGTAGATTAGTTCTATAGGATATCTCGTAGTTTCCAAAGATGGTTTGTTATATAATTATACATACTGAATGTTCTATAACTTATCTATGTAACGAACCTTTTCAACTACCATATGCAAATAAATCACAAGATATTTTTATGCATATATTGTCCTCGTGCAAGTAAATAATGATAATAAAAAAAATATTATCAACTTCCGAGTACCCAAACTAATTGGGTTCATGCTTCATACGATCATTCCTAACAAGTAGGAAATGTAACATATTACTAAACTTGGGCTTACACACCCCAAATAAACCAAACATGTAGCCATACTTAGATTACAACCCATGGACATGATACGGTTAGCCCTCAAAATGTCATGCAAATATATATCACATACATCATGTATAAGTACCAAAATTTATACAAAATATAGATGCCTATATGCAAATGTGATCTTCTTAAAAGTTCTCAAAATTTCCATCTCCCATGGCCATCTTCATGCCTCCTCTCGATCAGCCCCTACGATAGAAACAACTATCGTTAAGCATATTGCTTAGTGGTGTAAAAACTATAGGTTCGGAGTCCTCAAAATTCACCAAGCTACCTTTTTCAAGTCAATGAGCAGCATACTTGAAACATAATAAATAAATCAAGTAACAATATATAATGAGTATCAAGTTCGATATTCATAGATACAAATGTCAAGAACTCTCATAGCATAATTTTTCAAGAGATTCAATAACAAGGATCGCTCACTATATACCTCATGTCATCACACCCGGCACAAACAAGTATCAAGAAGGGTCACAGCCCAATAGTCAAGAGAACCAAGAACCATATTAAAAATGGCTTCCTAGTTCATACTTAAAATGGACAACTTCCATTCTTAAAATGAACTAAAAATCCAAAGTCAAGATGGCAAATGATCTAAATCAAGAGGCATTCCAATAGTGACAAATTCACAGACATAAGAAGGACAAGGTCCCAACAAGAGTGCCAAGTGATCAAACAATCCCTATAAGTGGGCGAGTTACACAAGCGTCATACCAACACGAGAATGCGACAAGAGGTTAACAAGGTACCAAGATCAACTTTCAAATATACCATAAGTTAACAAAGTTCAATTACAAGTTTATATAAAAACCTCAATACTTTAGCGTAGCAACAGTCCAACACAACTCTGCGAGCTCAAATCGTAGACCAACAAACGTATCAAGCTCCTCAACTAGTTCACAAGTATATACAACCTTAAAAATGCAATTAAATAACTTCTTTTATTCCTAATATCTCAATAATATCGAAATAAAATTGGATTATCATCACTAGTAAGCCCAGCCTACACAGATACAACTATGTTCCCAAAATAGTGAATCTGGCAATCTAGTACCCTATGTTGCAACTTAAATTTGAAAAGGGAAACGGCAAAACTAAACTTTATAATCATCATGAAAGAAGTAGGTACATCTCTTAAGATTGCAACGCAATAAGAATCACCAAAAAATACATTTTGTACAAAAAGATATCATCGATGCACTAATAGTGGTCCATACAAGATTTCTAAATCCGAAATCTGGACAAAACTTGTCCTGTGTTGCGTCCATATTTCAAATCCATAACAGCTAAATTAGAGTTTTACATAAATATAAGAGTTGTATTTATATGAATTATATTTCTAAATCATATTTATTCACTCAAAACAGATTTCTAGAGAACGAGATATTCTAAAAGTAATACACACTACTCAGCTACAAAAACAGAGAAATCTGGACAGAACTTGTCCTATGTTGCGTCCCATATTTTGAATACATAACAGCTAAATTAGAGTTTCACATAAAATTAAGAGTTGTAAGTATATGAATTATCTTTATAAATCATATTTATTCACCCAAAATAGAGTTCTAGAGAACGAGATATGCATAAATTACCAAACACTACCCAGCTCAGAAACATATTTCAGCACCTACCAAAAAGCAGTGTGTGTATCGAATTCCAGCCAAAAGAACCAAGTTTTTCCCTTGTGATTTTGATGAAAAAAAGGTTAATAAAGATTCTAAGGTTTTTAGACTTCAAGGACTGAAATTATCTCAAAGAGGATATGTAAAAATATAGGCTCCAAAAGTGATATTTATCCCCAAATCACAGCTGTCCCGCAAGCTGCCCAATAATGTTGTGGGCTACCCAAAATACATACATATACACCTATATCTATATATCATTCACCTCATTTTAAAATTATACATAATTCTAATTAGATTAGTACAGAAATACCCCGATAAAATCCCTTAAATTACGATCAAATTTACACTAAGCAAACTAGCACTTATCACAATATTTCAAGTTCCCAACAAGAGAGTAAAATATATTGTAGTAACTAAGCAATGGTAAATCGACATGCAACTCTCATTAGCATTTACAACTCTCTCCCCCTTAAAAAAATTTTGTCTCAAAATTTACCTTACATTAGTCCCGAAACAAGTGCGGATACTGGGTCCTCATGTCTTCTTCTCTCTCTCAGGTAGCTTCTTTTCCAAAATGGTTCCTCCAAAGTACCTTTACTAAGTGGATTTACTTGTTTCTAAGTTGCTTTACTGCCCGACCTTGAATTAAAATAGGTTCTTCATTATACGTCATGTCAAGATTAACCTCAATAGATTCAACTAGAAGAATATGAGATGGATCATAACGGTATCTTCTGAGCTTAAAAACATGGAAGAAATTGCAGATCTTGTCTAACTTAGGTGGCAAAGCCAATTTATATGCAACCCGTCCAACCCTTTTAAGTATCTCATACGGTCTAATAAATCGGGGACTAAGTTTTCCTTTTCTACCAAATCTCATAATCTTTTTCCATGGAGACACCTTTAAAAATACTTTATCTCTCACTTGATATTCAATGTCATGCCTTTTAAGATCAGCGTACAACTTTTGTCTATCTGAAGAAATCTTTAGACGATCCTTGATAATTTTTACCTTGTCTTTTGTTTGTTGCACAATTTCAGGACCAATGAGTTTCCTGTCACCTACTTCACTCCAACAAAGAGGGGTCCTACATTTCCTTCTGTACAAAGCTTCATAGGGAGGAATTTCAATACTCGAATGGTAACTGTTATTGTAAGCAAATAATATCAAAGCAAAGTATATGTCCCAACTACCCTCAAACTCCATAATGCAAGCTCGATGCATATCCTCCAAAATTTGTATCAATCTTTCCGATTGACCGTCTGTCTGAGGATGGAACGAAGTGCTAAATTTTAGCTTAGTACCCAAAGCTTCATGCAAGCTACCCCAAAATCTAGATGTAAACCTTGGATCTCAGTCAGATACAATAGACATAGGAATCCCATGTAGTCTTACGATCTCATTAATGTACAATTCGGCTAAACGCTCAAGCGAGTAATCCATCGTGATTGCTAAGAAGTGAGCACTCTTAGTTAGCCTGTCCACAATCACCCATATTGCATCATGATTTCTTTGAGTGCGAGGAAGTCCAGAAACAAAGTCCATAGTTATTCTCTCCCATTTCCATTTCGGCATCGACAAGGGCTGTGGTAAACCAACTAAGACCTGATGTTCTGCCTTTATTTTTTGACAAACCAAACATTTAGAAATGAACTTCGCAATGTCTTTCTTCATACCATTCCACCAAAAATTTTCTTTGATGATCTGGAACATCTTTTTATCCCCAGGATGCATTGAATATGGTGAGGTATTTGCTTCACTCAATATTTCTCTCTTCGATTTTCCATCATCGGGGACACATAGTCTATCTTAATAAAATAATACACCATCCTCTATTAATGTAAAATCAAGTTTTTCCCCATTTTGAACTTCTTTAGTCAATTTTACAAGTTTCTCATCTAACTCTTGTGCTTCTTTCGCCTGTTCAAGTAATATTGGCTTTACTTGCAAGTTGGCAATAACTCAACCATTTGAATCAAGTGTGAAACAAACATTCATAGCTCTTAACTCAAGGAGCAAAGGTAAAGGACTCAAAGATATGCTTGCAAAGGATTTTCGACTTAAAGCATCTGCAACCACTTTGGCTTTACCTAGATGATAATCAATTGTACAGTCATAATCCTTGATGAGTTCAAGCAATCAACGCTGTCGAAGATTTAGCTCCTTCTGAGTACCTAAGTGCTTTAAGCTCTTGTGATTAGTGAATATATGACATTTCGCTCCATACAAATAATGTCGTCATATTTTCAAAGAAAACACTACAGCAGCAAGTTCAAAATCATAGGTAGGATAATTCAATACATGCTGTTTTAATTTTCGAGAGGCATAAGAAATAACCTTCCCTTCTTGCATCAAAATGCATTTGAGACCATTGTGAGAAGCATCACTATATACTACATACTCCTTCCCTTCAATTGGTAAAGTAAGTATAGGTGCTTGAGTCAACAAAGATTTGAGAGTTTCAAAGCTTTCTTGGCATTTATCATTCCAATTAAACTTCACTTCCTTCTGCAAGAGTTTAGTCAATGGAGAGGCGATAATGGAAAAGCCTTTCACAAATCTTCTGTAGTATCCTGCTAAGCCTAAGAAAGTTCTTACCTCGGTTTGACTTTTGGGAGATCTCCACTCAATGATTGCTTGTCCACCTTCATGCCTTCAACCGATACAACATGTCCCAAAAACTTCACTTCATCAAGCCAAAATTCACACTTGGAAAGTTTTGCATACTTGCAAAATAATCTGGAGGTGTTTATCATGATTTTCACTACTTCTAGAAATATTAAAATATCATCTATAAAAACAACCACAAACTGATCAAGATATGACTTGAATACTCAATTCATTAGATCCATGAAAACCACAGGAGTATTTGTCAACCCGAATGGCATCACGAAAAATTCATAATGGACATATGAAGTTCTTAAGGCAGTTTTAGGAATATCATTCTCTCTAACACGCAGTTGGTGTTGTCCAAACCTTAAATCAATCTTCGAGAATACTTTATCACCCTTCAGTTGGTCAAATAAATCATCGATCCTTGGTAGTGGATATCTATTCTTGATTGTGCTTCTGTTCAATTATCTATATAGTCAATACAAAGCCTGAGAGTGCCATCTTTCTTCTTTATGAATAAAATAGGGGCTCCCCAAGGAGAAACACTAGGTCGAATAAAACCTTTCTCAAGAAGTTGTTGCAATTGAGATTTCAATTCTCTTAATTCTGCCGGAGCCATTCTATAAGGAGTGATAGAAATAGGGGTAGATCCAGGAATAAGCTCAATAGGAAATTCAACCTCTCTTTTCGAGGGAAATCCTGAAAGGTTTTCTGGGAAAACTTTTGGGAAATCACACACAGCAGGTATGTCCTTGATACCAGGACTCGCCAACCATGTAGCAACTATATGAGCAAGGTATGCCCCACAACCTTGACGCATCAACTTTCTTGCCAAGGATGCACAAATAATATTAGATGTCAATGATATTTCACCTTGTACAATGATGTGTGAAAATGTAGAATCTTTAAAAGTCACATGCTTAGACCTACAATCTACCACTGCATGATATTTATAAAGCCAATCCATCCCAATAATAACATCAAAATCCTTGAAGGGCATTTCAATCAGATTAACAGGGAAGACTAGATTTTGAATCATGAAGGGACAATCTTGATAAAATCGATTACACACAACTTGATAACCTAAAGGACTTTCAACCAGCACATCAAAATTAAGTCTCACAGATTTCACATTTTCAGGAAGATCAAGTGATGAACAAAGATAGGAATGTCTAGAACCGTGATCAAACAATGTAAACACACAAAAGCCAAATAAGTGAAATTTACCGACCACCATGTCTTTTCCATCTTGATCCTCCCTCTACCTCATAGCATAAGCGTATGCAGTAGCCCTTGGTCCACTAGCTTTATTTGCTCCACTTGCACCTTTTAGGTCTTGCATCTTCATTAGTTCAAGGAGGATTAATAGAGGGCTTATGAACTGAGCATTTAGTTCTCAAGGAAAGAGCATTATTAGGATTAGGACAATCCTTCACTTTATGATCAAACATCCCACAATTAAAACATGCACCAGAAGCTCTCCGACATGTACCATAATGATTTTTTCCACATTGTGGACAAGTGGGAACATGAGACCTGCCTTAGCCATAATTTGGAGTGCTAGCTGTAGAAAATTCTAATCTTTTTTGCTTTTGCTGAGGTGGTATGTTAAGACTAGCAGCTTTAGAATCATCATACCTTCCCATTTTGGATGGACCTCCAAAATCTGATCTAGGTTTTTGGAATTTGTTTTCATTTCGACTAGCTTCTTCTTTATCATCAATTCATTCCCATGTAAAAGCAGCAAACACTAACTTACAAAAGTTCTCATGTTGCCGGATCGCCACATTCATCGTAATGGATTACTTTAAACCATCTTCAAATTTTCTACACTTGTCTTTTTCCTCTTTAATAATACCTCCAGCATAATGAGAGAGCCTTAGAAACTTCTGTTGGTACTCAGCAATAGACATGCCTCGTTGCCTTAAATTCAAAAACTCCTTTCTCTTTGCATCACAATAAGCAAGTGGGACATACTTCATACGAAATTCCCTTAGAAAATCATCCCAAGTAAGAGCAGGAGGTTTTACCTTGGCATTCGGAACACGGTACCAATCATAAGCATCCTTTTGTACGAAGGAAATATCATACTTAAATTTGGCAACATTTGAACACTCTAACTGCTCAAATACCCTCTCCATGCGCTCCAGCATTGTTCAGCATCCGTGGGATCAACGATGCCTTCAAACTCCACTCAACCTATTTTCCTTATTTTCTCAAAGTTAATCACATTGGGATCATGCATCGCTTCAGCTATGTGGTGGAAGAATTCAACCATTTATTGAAAAGAAGGATTCATGGCTTGAGTACCACAACTCATGAGAGGATGTGAACTAGCTCTAGCACCCTGATTGTTTCCCACTTCAGACCCACTAGTGTGGGGAACAAAATGATCCAAGAAAGGTTCTCCAATCTCTTCTAGTGCATGAGGTTGGGAAACAGAGGCACCCGAACATTCACGAGAAGCTTCCATAGGTCGGTCAGCAGAAGTGGCCATAACTTAATTCCTTCAAAAGGAAAGATCACATTGTATTAGGGACATGTATATGATGTATGTGCACTCTACATGCGATAAAATATTATAAACCATGTAAGCGAACAAACAGTCCAAATAAAACTATTCTTTTTGAAAGCGAACAAGTATACAAGTAATTCACAGCAAAAGTCCTAGAAAAATAAACCTAGGCTCTGATACCAAACTTGTAACGACCCTTTTCAATTACCATATGCAAATAAATCATGATATAATTTAATGCATAAAATGTCCTCATGCAAGTAAATAATGATAATAAAAAAATATTATCAACTTTCGAATACCCAAACTAATTGGGCTCATGCTTTATGCGATCATTCCAAACAAGTAGAAAATGTAACATATTACTAAACTTGGGCTGACACACCCCAAATAAACCAAACATGTAGTCATACTTAGATTACAACCCATGGACATGATACGGTTAGCCCTCAAAATGTCATGCAAATATATATCACATACATCATGTATAAGTACCAAAATTTATACAAAATATAGATGCCTATATGCAAATGTGATCTTCTTAAAAGTTCTCAAAATTTCCATCTCCCATGGCCATCTTCATGCCTCCTCTCGATCAGCCCCTACGATAGAAACAACTATCGTTAAGCATATTGCTTAGTGGTGTAAAAACTATAGGTTCGGAGTCCTCAAAATTCACCAAGCTACCTTTTTCAAGTCAATGAGCAGCATACTTGAAACATAATAAATAAATCAAGTAACAATATATAATGAGTATCAAGTTCGATATTCAAAGATACAAATGTCAAGAACTCTCATAGCATAATTTTTCAAGAGATTCAATAACAAGGATCACCCACTATATACCTCATGTCGTCACACCCGGCACAAACAAGTATCAAGAAGAGTCACAGCCCAGTATCAAGAAGGGTCACAGCCCAATAGTCAAGAGAACTAAGAACCATATTAAAAATGGCTTCCTAGTTCATACTTAAAATGGACAACTTCCATTCTTAAAACGAACTAAAAATCCAAAGTCAAGATGGCAAATGATCTGAATCAAGAGGCATGCCAATAGTGACAAAGTCACAGCCACAAGAAGGACAAGGTCCCAACAAGAGTGCCAAGTGATCAAACAATCCGTACAAGTGGGCGAGTTGCACAAGCGTCTTACCAACATGACAATGCAAGGTGACAAGAGGTTAACAAGGTACAAAGATCAACTTTCAGATATACCAGCAGTTAACAAAGTGCAAGTACAAGTTTATACACAAACCTCAATACGTTAGCGTAGCAACAGTCCAACACAACTCCACGAGTTCAAATCGTAGACCAACCAACATATCAAGGTTTTCAACTTGTTCACAAGTATATACAACCTTAAAAATTCAATTAAATAACTTCTTTAATTCCTAATATCTCAATAATATCGAAATAAAATAGGATTATCATCACAAGTAAGCCTAGCCTGCACAGATACAACTATGTTCCCAAAACAGTGATTCTGGCCAGTCTAGTACCCCATGTTGCAACTTAAATTTGAAATGGGTAATAGCAAAACTGCACTTTATAATCTTCATGAATGATGTAGATACATCTCTTAAGATTGCAACACAACAAGAATCACCAAAAAATACATTTTTTACAAAATGATATCATCGATGCACTAACAGTGGTTCATACAAGATTTCTAAATTTAAAATCTGGACAGAACTTGTCCTGTGTTGCATCCCATATTTTGAATCCATAACAGCTAAATTAGAGTTTTACATAAACATAAGAGTTGTAGGTATATGAATTAGCTTTCCAAATCATATTTTTTCACCCAAAACAGAGTCCTAGAGAACGAGATATTCTAAACGTAATACACACTACTCAGCTACAAAAACAGAGAAATCTGGACAGAACTTGTCCTGTGTTGCGTCCCATATTTCGAATCCATAACAACTAAATTAGAGTTTCACATAAACATAAGAGTTGTAGGTATATGAATTATATTTCCAAATCATATTTATTCACCCAAAACGAAGTTCTAGAGAACGAGATATGCATAAATTACCAAACACTAACTCAGAAACGTATTTCAGCACCTACCAAAAAGCAGTGGGTGTATCGAATTCCAGCCAAAAGAACCAAGTTTTTCTCTTGTGATTTTGATGAAAAAAAGGTTAATAAATGTTCTAACGTTTTTAGACTTCAAGGACTGAAATTATCTCAAAGAGGAGATGTAAAAATATAGGCTCCAAAAGTGATATTTATCCCCAAATGACAGTTGTCCCTCAAGCTGCCCAAATACTGTTGTGGGCTGCCCAAAATGCATACATATACACCTATATCTATATATCCTTCACCTCCTTTTAAAAGTATACATAATTCTAATTAGATTAGTACGGAAATACCTCGATAAAATCCTTTAAATTATGATCAAATTTATACTAAGCAAACTAGCACTTATCACAACATTTCAAGTTCCCAACAAGAGAGTAAAACATATTGTAGTAACTAAGCAACGGTAAATCGACATGCAACTCTCGTTAGTACTCATACATCATGTGCTCATCTAGTCCATTTCCTACATTCCTTATAGTTCATTCGGTCACACGCTACCTTATGAACCATATGTGTGCGTACACCATATATTTCTATTGCTTATGCCCGTATATTATGTCATACCCAATTTGACTTATTTATATGTACACTATGCCCCTCTATGATTATTGACTTGAGTTTTGAACATTTTGGGAAAACATTTCCTTGTATCATTAATGTTGTGAAGATTTTGACCAGAAAAGGTTGGGCATATATGTAAATTTTATCACAACCATAGATAAATAACGTAGCATAATGCCTTATTCGAAGGTGCGGCATAAAACTTTAGAGTTTATATTAACAGCTATGCGTGATTAAGTCTCACCTCTGAAAAGCGTCATGAGATAAAACAGAAGGGTTAGTAGAGCCCCAATAGGTTAGGCCTATGATTTTGCGTTCATTCCATAAACGAAAAATTTGGGAGATACCATAGTTATTCTTGATTTTTGAGGCCCGAAAGCTAAGCTCAAAAGGTTTATTATGGAAGGAATAGAATATAACATAGGATACTTAGGAATAGAAGATTGTAGAGATCCTAAATGCCCCTCCTCATTCTAAACATAAACGTAAGGATCTGAGATCATGTGGTCCCTTTATATGATCATAAATCCTATTAGCAATTGTTCATTTGATATGTCATTTGCATGTCTTGTGTTTAGGCCATTATTTGATAAGGGTTAAGTTGCACATACTCAACTATTTTCAAGGGGACCAGCTAGCTGTGGGATAATGAGGTCAATGTTTTACATGAAAAGAGCGAATATTTGAAAGTCATTCATCGAAAAACAGCTTCATCAGTAGAATAGAATACATTATAAAACAATGGGTAACAATGATCCAAACAGAGTGTTAGTGTGTGTTCTGTGTGTTCTATGTGTTCTTGGTGTCATTTTAAAGTCCTTATTTGTATGAATTCTAGTTGTGTATCTTCAGTGAATTACATGGTCAAGAAAGGGGTTAATTTGTCATATTATTATTTCATGAACCATATTGATTGAGACGTCATGCTAGACTTGTCTATACGTGTTTTAGGTTCGTCTATGTATTTTGGATAGTCCTATTTATAGAGGGAACTGTCACAAATCTCCAAATGAAATTCCAAGGTTCACCAAAATATTAGCTTAACCAATCATTCGAGGACGAATGATCATAAGAGGGGGGGGGGGGGGGAGGATGTAACAACCCATATCCTACGTGTACTAGTTCTATTTATATGACACTTATAAATTTCCTTGTGGTATAGTTAGAGACTCGGTTTCATATGAAACTAGTGACAATAGAATAGGTTTAAAGTGAACTACCTATAGATTTTGATGCGACTAGATTAAGTTGACACCAATAGAAGTATTCAAGCTCGAGACGGTAAGGTGGTAATTGAGATTAAAGTTGGAAGTTAAGTGCTAAGTTTAAGAAAATGAGATTAATACTTAGAAAATGGAATAAAATAAGTAAGCTTGTCACACCCCAACCCTAGGTGAGGTAGACAAGTACCATATGAACACATGCTTTAAAAGTGACCTATGATGAGAAAGTAAACTAGTATGCACATAGATTTACTGATGAGAAGCTTCACATACAACACATGTTGACTAGCTGAACAGATACATGTGACAAGTGAAACTATAAATACAGATGATAACTTTACAATGTCTACAAAGGCTATACTGGAATTTATGACTATAGCACTATGAAAATACGCATAGTAAAGACTCGTAAAAGCACCGAAGTAACCTGGAGCCACCAACAACCACTGAGTATCATATGCTTCTATTGGGGAGATCTACTAGTTGAGTACTTGTACCTACAACATGAAATGGATCATTCCCAATAAGGGACGTCAGTACAAAATAATGTACTGAATATGTAAGGCATAATACAACAATATGTAAAATTAGAGCTCAATTGAAACCAAATACAAATAGGCAAGGATTACAGACCACCTTTTCTTATACTTTTGGAATCGTGTATGTTACAGACTTTTCTTTACTTTTCTGTGCATTATAATATTTATAAGACATATGATACAAATTACTAGTTGATCAGTGGTAGAAGAGGATGACCCATGCTAGGCATTTTAATCCATGGGATGCTTTCCTCATAATTCCACAAATTGGGATTGGGCCATGCTAGGCTTTCGCCCTTGAGCTGCCACCCTTCTATACCAATTGGGATTGGCCCATGCTAGGAGTTTGCCCCTAAGCTGCCACCCTTCTATACTAATTGGGATCGACCCATGTTAAGCATTTGCCTCTGGGATGCAACCCATAATTATACAGATTGCTTCACTTAGATTCTTTAATCTTTGAGATTGTTGTTTTGATGTTCGTAACTCTTTTGAGATTGTTCTTTTGATGATCATAACTCTTATGAGATTGTTGTTTTGGTGGTCATAATCATTGTTGAGATTTGGAACTATGGACCATGAGTAGAAGACATACGAATATAGGCTTATGATAATGACAATGACATGGGAGGCAAATACGACACCAATGTAATACTCTAGAGCTTATATGACACAGTAAGCATTTTGACTTCTCAAAGTGAAGCACATATCAAGTGAAGACATTTAACATTCAGCCTAGAGATTTGAACTCTATATAATAGTCAAAAACTCACTACTAATATCAAATACAAGGTATACATGAACGTGGAACCAAGGGAGACCTTAATACCTCTAACTTAACTTAAAACTTGTATACACTATGTCACTTTAAACTTTAGACTCAAATACCACCTTATGATCTGAAGTTTAAATACTTTCATCGACGTCAACTTAATCGGGTCGCATCAAAATCTATGGGAAGTTCACTTTAAATCTATTCTATTGTCACTAGTTGCATAGGAAACCGAGTCCATAACTATACCACAAGGAAACTTATAAGCATCATATAAATAGAACTAATACACATAAAATACGGGGTGTTACATCATCCCCCTTATGATCATTCGTCCTCGAATGATAGGTTAAGCTGATAGTTTGGTTAACCTTGAAATTTCATGTGGAGATTTATGAGAGTTTCCTTTGTAAATAAGGCTATCCAAAATATATAAACTAACCTAAAACAGGTTTAGACAAGTCTCACATGACGTCTCAATAGATATGGTTCATGAAATACGAATATAACAAAGCAAACCCCTTCCTTGACCATGTAATTCACTGAGGATACACAAGTAGAACTCATACAAATAAGGAATTTAATATTCCTAAACACAAGACATGCAAATGACATATCAAATGAACAAATGCTACTAGGACTTATGATCATATAAAGGGACCACATGATCTCAGATCCTTATGTTGATGTTTAGAATGAGGAGGGGTATTTAGGATCTCTACCATCTTCTATTCCCAAGTATCTTATGTTATATTGTTGTCCTTCCACAATACTTAAATGGAGATTACACCTTTTGTTCTTAGCTTTCGGGCCTTAACAATCAAGAATTAATATAGTATCTCCCAATTTTTTTTATATGAAACTGACAAATAAAATCATAGGCCGAATCTATCGGGACTTTACTTTCCCTTCTCTTTTATTTTATGATGCTAATCAAAGGTGAGTCTTATAAGAACGCATAGTTGTTGAATAAACTCTAAAGTTTTATGCCTCACCTTTTGATAAGGCATTATGCTAGGTTATTTATCTATGATTGTGATAAAACGAACATATATGCCCAACCTTTTCTGGTCAAAATATTCACCACCTAATGATACAAGGAAACATTTTCTGAAGATGTTCAAAACTCAAGTCGATAAGCACAGAGGGGCATAGTATACGGATAAATAAGTCACATTAGGTATGACACATAGGCATACTAGCACAAAAGGGAGCGCATAATATACTGGCATTAAGCTATAGAAATATGTGGTGTACGCGCACATATAGTTCATACGGTAGCGTGTGGGCAAATGAACTATAAGGAATTAGGAAGTGGACTAGATGAGCACATGATGCATGAGTACTAAAGCTATGATTTATATAATACGTAAGTAAGTAGACTATACACGGAACACAAATCACATTGAGCAAGTGTGTTATATTGCAAGGATAGGTGGACTAACATGTTAATAACTACACATATGAAATATGAGCAAGTCAGCATATGACACATGGCTATAAAAGTTATATGGCCTGTAATGTTAAAGCAAGTAGGCTATAAGGCATGTAATATATATAGAAATGGTTTATGATGCATATGACATGTAAACAAGTGGTATGCGATTCATATAACCCATGAGCACTAATTTTGCCCATAGCATATAATCAATTAGCCTGCAATACCCACACAATATGGACAAGTGACATGTGGGAAGTAACCAGTGCAATAAATAACACATATGGAAAGGTCCTACAAAAACATATAGTAATAAACAAGGGTGCTCTAAAGTAGATAACACTTACATGCAAGCATTCTATGACATTAGGTAACATGTGAGAAAGTAATCCATAAAGGGTAAATGTCATACAAATAGATGAGTTATAGAACATGTAGCATATATTATTATATAACAAACCATCTTTGAAAACTATGAGACATACTATAGGACCACTCTATTAAGAGAAAAATACATTGTCTTAAGAGTTAGGTCACGGGTGGGTTAGTTCTGCTCATATTCCTTACTCACCTCAAAGCATATACAATTGATTTCCCTATCTACTGTCTTCAATCTCTTCAGAATTCTTATAGGTGTTCTGATACTGGGACTAGGCTTCCATTTAGGTTAGTATAAATACTACAGTTAAGATAGAAAAAGAAAATCCTGAATAGTTCATCTTTTTGGAGTAGGAGGCCGAGGTCAACTTTGCCTTTATTACTAGCTTATGTTATATCACACTTAATGTCTGGTGCCCTTTGAAGGTCAAAATAGAAAATAAATAGTGAAGCTTGAACACACCATAAAACATGAACTCTAATAACAAGTAAATGTCAGGTACCTATAAAGTTATATCATTATTCATAACATCTCAGATTTAGCCTCTTTGGGCTTAACTAGATAGGTCTAGCCTTACTAATAGATTTTATTTACAACATATGAGGGTGATCCGACTCTTTCCCAAACAAGGTAGCGAATAAGAACAACTAGCATATGATCAATTTTTCATCTCCCCTAACTGGACTATTATTGATGAATTACTGCTGGCATATATTAAATGAGTCATGTAGTAGCTCTATTCAATTTGATGGAAGTCTATACATGTGTATAATTCTCTACTTCTTCTGTGTACTAATGATGTAGTTGAACTAGGTCCATGTATCTTCTATCTAGGAACCTTTCTATTCCTCTCTTTTTTCTTGTTGTTATCAAGACCAAATATCAAGACTTGAATCAATACTAAAATGACTTTTCTGTCTAACAAAGGTTCACAAAGTTGTTCCCAAGTGCACCTTTATAACTTGTTAGGGTTGAAGGTTGATACCTTATTCTTGCCTCATACATGTACCAATCACTCTTTCATAACCATCTATCTCACTCTTCTATACCATCCTCATATCACCCCTACTCCTATGTTTAGGGAATTTTACATGTACAATCTCTTTCTAACTAGAAGCTCTACGTACCTATTCGGCATATGTCATTCAAGCTTCATCCTCACATGCTTCCTGACTAACAAGTACCTTTTAATCAAAACTAGTAGCTTCATGTACTCTAATCCAACTATGTACAACCTCACTAATCACTATTTAGGTCTAACCAATCAATTTTCCTTTTGTTAATCTTACCCTTTGGTCACATACTAACCCTCTATAGCCAAAATATAGATTGTAGTAGGAATTGCCATACATATATCATTTGCAGCAATTAACACACTTATCCCTAAGTTTTATTATTATGAAAAGAATATAAATGTTATTAGAACTTATTTGGGGTGGTTGGCACATACCATATAAAACACCAACTATTAACATATTTGGGATGATATATGGTGAGATTTGGGCCTTCTCAACCAATTAGGGGTATCTATAGTAACACTATTGCACTAATACATCCCCACCTATTAGATTGTGCCATTGCCTTCTTTCGAAAAAAAAACTGGTTCAACAGCATCAACTTTGAGAACATGTGTAATGCTAAAAATTCTATGTATATCATCGACTCTTAACAAGTGTCCTCTATAGGAATAGATCCTATAAATATGGAGGAAATATAGAGCCCAAGAGTTGGATACATCCTCCTAAGAAGATGTGCTTAGAAATGCTACAGCTCATATATGTAACTAGGTAACCCATCATTTATAAGCATATGGATAACCATACTATATCTTTCTCAATTGAACCAACGTGATACAAATGGTAAAAATGCAACTTAAAATGCATATAACATAAAAGCCTTTTCTGTAGATGTTGACATTCTAGCTACCGTTAACCTTAACTATCATAAGCAAAATATGAACAGCATGATCAGGTGAAAGAGGAAATTAACTTCTTAACTTTGCTCTATCACACGATATAGATTATGAAGAAGGGTAATTTTTCCTAAATGTCCAAGCAGCCCCCTAATTATAAATATGGTGCGTAACACTTTCATAAGTAAGGATCTACTAGAAATGACTTTATAGACTCCCTAGGACGAACTGCTCTGATACCACTTTTGCCAAACCCCAACCCTAGGTGAGGCAGACAAATACCATATGAATATATGCTTTACAAGTGACCTATGATGAGAAAGTAGACTACTATGCAGATAGATTTACTGATGAGAAGCTTTATATACAACACATGTTGACTAGCTAAACCGATACATGTGACAAGTGAAACTATGAATATAACTAATAACTTTACAATGTCTACAAAGCCTATACTGGAATCCATGACTGTGCCACTATGAAAAATGTATAGTAAAGACTCGGCAAAGCCCCGAATCAACCTGGAGCTCACTAACAACCGTTGAGTATCATGTACTACTATTGGGGAGATCTACTAGTTGAGTACTTGTACCTGCAACATGAAATGGAGCATTCCCAATAAGGGACGTCAATAATAAAGAATGCAGTGAATATGTAAGGCATAATACAACAGTATGTAAAATTAGAGCTCAATTGAAACCAAATACAAATAGGTTAGGATTAGAGACCACATTTGCTTATACTTTTGGAATCGTGCTTGTTACATTATTTTCTTTACTTTTCTATGCATTATAATATTTATAGACATATGATACAAATGACTAGTTGATCAGTGGTAAAAGAGGATGACCCATGCTACGCATTTTAACCCCTGGGATGCTTTCCTTATAATTCCATAAAGTAGGATCGGACCATGCTAGGCTTTCGCCCCTGAGCTGCCACCCTTCTATACCAATTGGAATCGGCCCATGCTAGGCTTTCGCCCCTAAGTTGCAACCCTTCTATACCAATTGGGATCGACCCATGTTAAGCATTTGCCTCTGGGATGCAACCCATAATTATACAGATTGCTTCACTTAGATTCTTTAATCTTTGAGATTGTTGTTTTGATGTTCGTAACTCTTTTGAGATTGTTCTTTTGATGATCATAACTCTTATGAGATTGTTGTTTTGGTGGTCATAATCATTGTTGAGATTTGGAACTATGGACCATGAGTAGAAGACATACGAATATAGGCTTACGATAATGACAATGACATGGGAAGCAAATGCGACACCAATGTAATACTTTAGAGCTTATATGACACAGTAAGCATTTTGACTTCTCAAAGTGAAGCACATATCAAGTGAAGACATTTAACATTCAGCCTAGAGATTTGAACTCTATATAATAGTCAAAAACTCACTAACTAATATCATATAAAACTGTAAGCAAAGATGGTCTCTAATCCTTATCTATTGGTATTTGGTTTCACTTGAGCTCTCATTTGCTATATGGTTGTATTATGCCTTACATATTCAGTACATTTATTTGTACTGACGTCCTTTTTTGGGGACGCTATATTTCATGTTGCAGATACATGTACCTAACTAATAGATCTCCCTAATAGAAGCACTTGATACTCAACGATTGTTGGTGAGCTCCAGGTTGATTCGGGGCTTTGTCGAGTCTTTACTATGCGTATTTCATAGTGGTACAGTCATGGATTCCAGTAGAGGCTTTGTAGACATTGTAAAGCTATCATCTAAATTCATAGTTTCACTTGTCACATGTATCGGTTTAGCTAGTCAACATGTGTTGTATATGAAGCTTCATTAGTAAATACATCTGCATAGTAGTAGTTTACTTTCTCATCATAGGTGACTTGTAAAGCATGTGTTTAGGGTTTAAGGCTTAGGTCTTAGAGTTTAGGGTTTAGGGTTTTGAGTTTAAGGTTTAGGGTTTAGGGTCTGGAGTATTTGATTTAGGGTTTTAGGTTTAGAGTTTGGATTTAGGGTTTACTATTTAGGTTTAGGGTTTTGAGTTTAGGATTTAGGGTTTAGGATTTAGGGTTTAGGATTTAGGGTTTAGGGTTTAGGATTTAGGGTTTAGAGCTTAGGTTTTATGGTTTTGGGTATATGATTTAGGGTTTTGGGATTAGGGATTAGGTTTTAGGGTTTAGGGTTTTGGGTTTAAGGTTAATGTTTTAGAGTTTAGGACTTAGGGTTTAGGGTTTAGGGTTTAGAGTTGAGGGTTTAGGGTTTTGAGTTTAGCATTTACGATTTAGGTTTAAGGTTTTAGAGTGTAGGGTTTAGGGTTTAGGGTTTGGGGATTAGGGTTTAGAGTTTGGATTTAGAGGTTTACGGTTTAGGGTTTAGATTTTGGATTTAGGGTTTAAGGTTTAAGGATTCCGATTTGCATTTAGGGTTTACGATTTATGGTTTATGGTTTAGGGTTTTTGATTTAGGGTTGGGTTTATAGTTTAGCGTTTAGGGTTTAAGGCTTAGGGCTTAAAATTTAGGGGTTAGGGTTTTGGGTTTAAGGTTTAGGGCTTAGGGTTTAGAGTTTATGATTTAGGGTTTAGGGTTTAGAGTTTGGATTTAGGTTTTACGATTTAGATATAGGGTTTTGAGTTTAGGGTTTAGGGTTTACGATTTAGGATTTATGGTTTAGGGTTTAGAGTTTAGGGTTTAGGGTTTAGGATTTGGGGATTAGGTTTTAAGGTTCAGGGTTTAGGGTTTTGGGTTTAAGGTTAATGGTTTAGAGTTTAGGACTTAGGGTTTAGGGTTTAGGGTTTAGAGTTTAGGATTTAGGGTTTAGAGTTTTCTTTTACTTTGACGACCCTTGGGAGGGTCAGGTGCTTAGCAACACCCCCAAGCCTTAGCATAAATAAAACATAATAAGTACAATGAGGGGAACATAAACCTAACATGCGATCCTGTGGTGGTTCATCAGTCAACCTTCCTACTAAGGATAGTCAACTTATCCCCATACTAGAAAAAAGAACCTAGAAACTAAGCACCTAAAAGAGAGGACTCCTCTCGATACAAAGAATCTAGGATACATAAATAAGGGAGACTCTCCCCTTACAAAGGCAAAAAAGATAAAACCTATACCTATGCAAAAGAGCTATAATTTTAAACCATAACTAGGTTGAAAAGATTGGACCACACTCAGAGGGGTTCTTTGATCTTCTTGATTTTCCTGCTCCTGACACTTTCCATCGAAAGCATGTCTAGTTGGTAGTAGGCTCTTGCTTAGTTTGGTAATTGCTGATTGCTGCAATATATTTGAGGACTTGTGATCTTGTGACTTTGTTTTGATAGGGAATTAGCAACAAAATTGGCTTCTCTAAAGGTATGTTTGCATCTAAAATTGTGAGTCTGTCTGATGAGCTCTTGGGGTTGTTGTACCTGTGTGTTAACACTCCATGGAGGTTTAGCTTTGAGCATTATCCAGTCCACCAGTAGCTGCGAGTCCACTTCCAAAATGACACTCCTATAGCCTAGTTCAAGTAGCCAGGTCATGTCAAATATGGCTGCTCCTATTTCAGCTTGGTTGTTAGTTCCTTCTCCCAGTGGGGTAGCAAAAGATAAGACCATTTCACCATTGTGTTCTCTGATAATACATCCTGCACCTATTCTTCCAGGGTTACTTAAAGCACTACTATCGATATTTAATTTCACCCATTGTTCCGAAGGTGTTTGACAAGACACCATAAGCACCTTGGTATCATGAAAACATTTCTCTGCCTGCTTGATCAAGTCTTTCCAATTCGAAGACCATTTGATGTAGGGGAAAGTGGTAGTCATAAGCTTGTAATTGTCTTTGTAAACTGCATACGTAACTCTGGAGGCATTTGACTATTTTCCTCCATAGTTCCTAGCACGCCTACTTTTCCATATATTCCAACAAATAAATATAGGAGTAGCTTGTAGAATTAACTTGTGAGCTTCATTGTTGTACTTAGTCGACCACCATCTCATGATTAGGTGGGTAAGGGGAGTGTGATCTGTATTGATCCCAGCATGCACAACAAAATACCTCTATACATGTGTTACAAAGTGGCCAATGTTGAAGATATGGTCAATAGTATCCCAACCTGGTCTGTCATAGTAAAAGCATGTTGTCGGATCAATGCCAAAGCTAGTAATTTTTTCTTTGGTAGGTAGCTTACCCTTTAATGCCCTCCATAGCAAAAATGAACATTTAAAAGGATTTTTTATGACAAATAAAGGCATAAAACTGAGTCTTGTTCCTTTTTTCCCTGAGATCATTCCAAGCAGAGAAACAGGTGAAATTTCCATCAGAATTAAGTTTCCACACTGCTTGATCAGAAGTTCCTTGCTGGTACTAAACGTGAGTATCTAGGACGCTTCTACCATATTGTGAGGGGCCTACTGTGTCGCCATCTCCATATTCCATTAGCCCTCAAATAGGAAGTCAGCCACTGTACTATTGTTGAACCTGTTGCTTTCATTAGAAAAATTAGCTAGGGGCCCAACTCCTAGCCAATTGTCCCACTAGAAAGAACAAGTTCCTAAATTGATTTTCCAGTGTATGTACTTCTCAGTCTTCAATTTGTTTTGCATTAAGTGTTTCCAGGTAAGGGACTCACCAGTGTCCCATTTCTTGCTGACAGGATTGGATCTCTAACAATATTTAGCTCTCAAAAATTCCCCCCAAAGAGTGTTTTTTTGATCTAAAGATAAAAGCCATGCACACATCCTTTAGATTTCTCATACCAATACCACCTTCCTCATATGGAAACCGCAAACTCTTCCATGAGGACCAATGATATTTTTTTCCTTTCATTTTTCTATCCTTAGAAAGAATCAGCCATAAGGCTTTGAATTTGTTTGATAATAGTATAGGGAGGAGAGATAGCAGAAATTAAGTGAATGGGAAGGGACTGTAACACATGCTTGACTAAAGAATTTCTTCCTCCATAGCTCAAGATTTTTTCCTTCCAACCTGTAATTTTGTTAACCATTTTGTTGATAAGATCAGAAAAATAAATTATTCTTGGTATGCCAATGTACAGGGAGCATCTAAGGTAAGTAATAGGACCCTTCTTTTGCTTTAAACTAGTAAGCCTCTTAATCATGCCCCTAGTGTTGTTGAAGGCATTAGAGTGGACCAAAAATTGGCTTTTGTCTTTGTTCACTAACTGTCCAGAAGTCTCCTCATAGATATTCAAAATATGCATAATCAGTTCAAGAGAGTTTTTCCTTCTAGAAGTAAAAATGATAATATCATCTGCAAAGCTAAGGTGATTAACTTAAGGGCCTCTCATCTCCATAAATAAACCATGATATTTAGGGTTGCTGTGAATTCTGTTCAATGATCTAGAAAGGACCTCAGCCCTTAAAATAAATAAGGCAGGTGATAGGGGGTCACCTTGTTTCAGACCTCTAGTTGATTGAAAGAAACCATACCTTTAACCATTAACAATAATTGAGTACCAATTATTTGCCATGATCCTCCACACTATGTCAATGAAAACCTCATCAAAGCATATTTTCCTTAGAACCAGATATATATATATAAGACCAAGAGACCCTGTCATAGGCCTTTGCCATGTCCAATTTAATGACCACATTGCTCCCATTATTAGGCTTCTTAGTCTGATGAATAATCTCTTGAGCTAGCATGATATTTTCTTAAATGCTTCTACCCTTGACAAAGCATGATTGATTAAGAGAAATCAGGTTGGGTAAAATAGGACCCAATCTCAAACTTAGAAGTTTAGAAATAATTTTGTTGGTGAAGTAACTTAGACTGATGGAAAACTTATTTGGATTGTTCACTTTGGGCAGCAACACAATACAAGAATAGGAAAAATATTTGGGAATCATTTACCCACTGAAGAATGTCAGGATGACATCTAACAGGTCATGCTTGATAATTTGCTATCACTTCTGAAAGAAACAACCATTCATGCCATCTGGACCTACTGCAGAATTGGGGTTCATAGAGAAAACCACTTCTTTTAATTCATCCACAGTAGACATGGCAGTTAGCTGGCATTTTGGTCCTGATTAAGCAAGGGGCCCTTCATTGATGAACTTATCTTCCCCCACAAAGATTTGCTGAAAATGATCACATGCTCCATCTGCAATATTCTCACCTCCTTGTATCCATTCCCCATCATCTCTTAAACTTCTGTGTATAAATAATATCCTCCTTCTCCCTCTTATTAAGGAGTGAAAATACTTTGTGTTGCTATCACCCTCTTTAAACTATTGGAATTGAGTTTTTTGCTTCAGGATGGACTCCTCCAACTTCAAGAATCTGATGTATTCAGGATTGAGCTCATGTAGGGTAGTTTTGTTCTCCTCTGTATTGTTCTGTATAAAAAATTCTTCAGCAAATTTAACTTTGTTTTCATACTCCTTGACTTTGATAAAAATGTCACCACATTCTCCCTTAGACCAAGCACTGAGAGTACAAGCCAGTCTTTTGAGCTTCTGATGAAACTTCCACATGCTGTTACCCTCCAGTTCCCTATCCCAACAAGCTTGAACAATGTTGAGGAAATTAGGTTGGTCATCCCAGCAATTGAGAAACTTGAAATATTTAATATGATCTTCAGTTCTAGCATTCATTTCCATCAATAGAGGACAGTGGTCTGATCCTACTGAGGGAAGGTGAATGATGGTGGTTTGAGGCATATTTTCCAGCCAAGACTCATTTACCATAGCCTTGTCTAATCTCTTCCACACCCTACTGTGTATACCCCTGTTGTTGGACTATGTAAATTTCTGACCAATGAAACCAAGGTCCATAAGGCCACAAGCTTCAATCACAGCAATGAATTCAAGACTTTTCCCCATATTGTAAGGCACCCTTCACAACTTCTCATCAATGGAAGTAATAACATTATAGTCACCCAATGCACACCAAGGGGAAGTGATTTTAGCAGTAGCATGATACAACATTCTATCCCATAGAGGTTTTTTAAGATGGTCCTTACACTTGGCATAAACAAAGGTATTAGTGAAATTGGTATGCAACTCATTTTGAGCAATTTCACAGGTGATTTGTTGCACATCCTCCTCTACCACATTGCAGTCAACATCTAGATTCCAAAATAGCCAGATCTTGCCATTGCAACTCTCATAGCATGGTCCATAGCAAGCTAATGCTTAAAAGTTTGAACATGAATGATATCTGAGAAAGATTCTAGGATTGCCATTATAGAGATATGATGCATCTTCTTCAGCATTTTAAGTCTTTCCATAACACCCTGGGTGTTAATCCCCGTTACATTCAATATAAGTGTACTGATCATTCGGAAGATTTGGAAGTAAAGAGCTTGGTATTTGGTCTGCCTGCAGTACAGTGTTGATGTCTTGATTTTTTAAATGGAATTTGTCAATGTGAAAACCCCTTGGAGATAGACCCTGGTTGCTAGTCACTTGTTGAATTTCATCCTCCATGCTTTGATGTTTATGAGGACTAAATGCTTTGATCAATAACTCACAAGTCTCATCATCATCGGGATCTTGTAAGGACTGGTTATCCACATCTACTTCATCCTCAGAGTTATCTTAGCATATTCATCAATAACTAGAACTGTGTTAATTTGACAGGTATTATACCTTTTATCAGGAGGAACATTAGAAGGAGGAGTCATATACTGAGTCTGGAAAGGAGTAATACCCATACCCTGCTGATCATCCACCATAATAAACTTTTGGCACACTTCATAACTTTTCTGTTCCCTTTGTTGATCACTCTCTTGCTGCTTGTTCTATCTCTTTTTTTGTTGCTTCTCTCTTTTTCTTGCTAGGTTTGTTTTTGCTCTTGGGAGTAATTCCTTGGTTAATTAGTTCTTCCTTTGTTTCCTATATCCTTCTCCATTTCTCCCTTGTTCTGATTATCAACAGTTCTTTTCTCAACTTGCTGTTTCCTTGTCATTTTCTGTAATTACTTGATTTTGTACCCCTAATTGCTTTTGCTGTTGTACCTGTTGAAGTCTTGGATTGTATTTCTGAATTTTATTAGTAGCAGAGGCTCTATAGTCTAAACTATGGCCAATGTGTATACCCTCATGCAAAACATGAAGCAAATTCCCCCCTTTGGATACCCCTTCCTGCAAGTTAGTATGTTTCTCCTGACTTCCCCCATTCATCCCTCCTTCAACTTCAATATTGTAATTAAAATATGAAATACTGGGGTTTGTGGGGGTTGGGAGCACTGAATAAATACATGTGCTCTTGTTGTTGTCCTTGTTTCCCTTTTGTATGCCCTGTGTTTTTTGGTTATGGTCTGATTTTTGTCTGTGTTGTGTTCCTTGTGTTGGTATCCCCCTATTGTTAGTAGACTCCTCCCTATCTGTGTTTTGTTTCTTCTGCATGTTCAAATTAGTAAAAGAATTATGATTAGAGATGCTAGATGTACCTGTTTGATGTTGTATGTGTTGATGATGCTCCTTTGTCATCCAATTATGTGGTGAGGTTGATCTCCAAGCAGTTTTATATAATTTGTCATCTTGTTGCTTGTTGTTTCTTCTTTTTTGTACTTGCCATTCTTATTCCTTTTGTTGTTCAAGTTGTTTTTGGATATTCCCTTCCTTCTTGTTTTGGTTTTGCTTCTCTTCTTGTTCCTTAGTCTTGGTTTGTTTGTTATCCTTTCCATGTTGCATCTGCTCACCTTTATTTTTGTCTTTTTTCTTAATTTCCAACTCTTTCCTTTTCTTGAATTCCTTATCCCTTATTTTGAAATTGCACTCCTCTATCATGTGGTCCTGATGTCTGCAGTATTCATAATAAGGAGGGATATTTTCATATTCAATAGGTTTCCATCTCCCTATAGTGAGATCATTATCATCCAACCCAATCCAAACATGTCTAGGTCTTACCTTGGTTAAATCCACTTGGACTTTTACCTTTGACATACTAACTCTGGTTTTATTAATGGATAGTGTGTCCAGATATAGTAAAAGCCCTATAGAGGATAATAGGGGTGTTATAAAATCTTTCTTGAAACAATGCCATGGTAGACCTGACAGTAATACCCATATAGGAACAATAAGGGTTTCTTCTTCAAGTCTAAAGTTAGGAGTCCAGGTTTGAATTCTCATAAGCTTGCCCTCTATGATCATTCTTTGTTGTGTCCACACTGTTTTATAGCCAATTTCATTCTCCAAGTCAATAAACACTTGTCTTGCGTTATAATAGGCTATGTTGACCCCTCCCTCCCTCCCCCCCACCCATTCAGTTGAGTTTGCATAATGAAACTCTTTCTGATGAGTTCCACTTTTGGCATAGTGTTACTGAATTTACCTATCAAGGTATATTTACAATCTACAACCAGTGTAGTCATGAAATCATCCATGTCATAGATGACAGCAGGTATACCTTATTTGGTGGTATATTTGAGGGGCACCAGCTCAATAGGAGCTGCATTTTTTGCATGACTTTGCCTTAGACTTGTAGCCATAGTTTGAATCACTCTATATGGTGCAGGCCCTGTGATTTGATCTTGTTTGGTGTTTTGAACTTCATTAGGCTTGATGTCACTATTTGGTTGATTAATGTGACTGATTTATTAGTTTTTTTGACTAGGGTAGGGGGGAATATGTTTCTCAAAGTTACTGGAGATTTTGGGGAAGGCATTGTTGTAGCTATTGGGATCATAGTTTCCACCTTGTAGAACCTATTGAGTTTGAATCATTTTGTCCTTCCCATTACCCTGGTTCTGAGTAGCATGTTGATATAGGTTATTGTCCCTCTTTCCATGTTCCTGTGTAGTTAAATTACCTACCTTTTGCCCCTTTGCATTTACATGCATATGGGCATCACTACTACTCAGACTTACAACATTATGACTAGAGGCAGAGTTAGTCAACTTACCTAATAGAGTGCCCTAAGAATTAGGATCTTGGCCATATGAACTGGTGTTAATAACCTGTTGCACCTACACATGATTGGTATTAATATCAAGATTAGATTTAGCATCCTTACCTGTCCTTTAATGTCCTTCATTTCTTGGAGTTGCATCAGTGGGTTTAAATCTAATTGATAATTGAGAGGAACTCTCTACATCCACCACCTCTATATTTGACTGATCAACATTGACTTGAAGACCATTTGAACTTTTTGGTCTTTGATTTTGTTTCTTATACTACATTTCAATGCCCTGATCATCCTCTGTGTGTTGAACTTGCTTTTGACCATTTGAATTATCATGATTATGGGAGGAGGTCCCTTGTTGATTGGTTTCATGCCTGTATGGTGGTTCTGCAAATTTCGGCTAGTGGTTGATTGTGGATTGAGCTTGAATTCCAACCAAACTTGCCAGAATTTCTTCATTTGCTTGTTCGTTAGTTAAGTTAATGGATATGTCAGTAAGACGGACCTCATTATCAGTATGATAATTCCTTTCAGTTGTGCCACCACCATTTCTCGCGTCTTCCACTGCCATACCACAAGAATTTTGGTCGCTAGCGATTTGACTGTCCAAATTGCTTGAAATTACAGTGAGATGTACCTCGTCAATAGAAGAGTAATCCCCAGTTCTCAAATCATCACAAAATTTATGGGAAGATGCTCGAATTTGAGGTGCGTCTTAGGCGATTTGGCTGCGATTCACCCAGAAATCACCTCATCAGGTCTCTCGATTAGCAAGAGAGAATCACTTGATTTTTTAGTATGTTGTAGCTCTAATTAGGAGAATCATTCCCACTAAACAAATTTCCATAAGTCAACCTAGTCCGACCTGGGGAAATAATTTTTGACTCTCATCTAGTCCCTTGTGTAAAATTGCAATGTCCATCGCTTCATTATTACACCAATTCACATAGTTGTTGGATGAATTAGTGGGGAATTCATGGTGGGTTTTGTTGCTATGATCCAAGATCCCCTATTGGGACTAGTCCGGCACTCTGGAGAGGCCTACTGGCGGCTCACGCACCATTCCAGCAGTTCCAGTAGCTGTTAGAGTTATAGTCGTTAGGCTAAAAATTGGGAGCGTTCAGCTTAAGAGAGAAATTAGACAGAGAAAAATATTGGGAAATGGGGAAGTGATGGGGTTTAGGGTTTAGGGTTTATTGTTAGGGTTTATAGTTTTGAGTTTAGGATTTAGGGTTTAGGGTTTAGCATTTAGGGTTTATGGTTTAGAGTTTAAGATTTAGGGTTTAAGGTTTAGGGTTTAGAGTTTTGATTTAGGGTTTTGGGTTTAGGGTTTTGAGTTTACACTTTAGGGTTTAGGGTTTAACATTGTACGTTTAGGGTTAGGGTTGAGGGTTTAGGGTTTAAGGTTTAGGGTTTTGGTTTTAGGGTTTAGGCTTTTGGTTTTAGGGTTTTAGGGTTTAGGGTTTTGAGTTTAGGATTTAGGGTTTACGGTTTAGGGCTTAGAGTTTAAGGTTTAGGTTAGGTTTTAGGGTTTAGGGTAAAGGTTTAGGGTTTGGGGTTTTGGGTTTAGGGTTTAGAGTTAAGGATTAAGGATTTAGGCTTTAGGGTTAGGGTTTTGGGTTTTGAGTTAAAGATTTAGGGCTTAGGGTTTGGTAATTAGAGTTTAGGGTTTATGGTTAAGGAAGGGTATAGGATTTTGGGTTTGGGGTTTAGGTTTTAAGGTTTAGGGTTTAGAGTTTAGGGTTTAATGTTTAGTGTTAAGATTTAAGGTTATTTAGCATTTTGAGTTTAGGATTTAGGGTTAAGGGTTTTTTTTTTAGATTTAGGGTTTAGGGTTTAGGGCTAAGGGTTTAGGGTTTAGGGTTTATGGTTTAGTGTTTAGGATTTAGGTTTTAGAGTTTAGAGTTTAGGGTTTAGGGTTTAAGGTTAAGGTTATGGTTAAAGAATAGGGTTTAGGGTTTGGGATTTAGGGTTTAGTGTGTAGGGTTTAGGGTTTAGGGTTTAGTGTTAGGGTTTAGGGCATAGGGTTTAAGGTTTAGGGTAAGGATTTAGGGTTTTGAGTTTAGGATTTAGGGTTTAGGGTTAAGGCTTTAGGGTTTGGAGTTTAGGATTTAGGGTTTAGGGTTTAGGGTTTAGGGTAGGGTTTAGAGTTTGGATTTAAGGTTTAGGGCTTAGGGTTTAGTGTTAATGGTTTAGGGTTAAGGGTTTTGGGTTAGGGTTTACGATTTATGGTTGGGGGTTTATGGTTTAGTTTTTAGGGTTTAGGGTTTACGATTAAGAGTTTAGGGTTTATAGTTAAGGGTATAGGGTTTATTGGTTAGGTTTTGGGGTTAGGGTTTAGGGTTTAGCATTTTTGGTTTAGGGTTTAAGGTTTAGAGTTTAGGATTTAGGGTTTAGGGTAGAGAATTTAAGATTAGGGTTTAGGGTTTGGGGATCGAATTTAGGGTTTAGAGTTCAGGATTTAGGATTTAGGGTTTAATTTTAGGTTTAGTATTTAGAGTTTGGATTTAGGGTTTAGAGTTTTGAGTTTATGATTTAGGGTTTAGGGTTTTAGGATTTAGGTTTAGGGTTAAGGTTTAGGGTTTAGGGTTTGGGAATTAGAGTTTAGGGTTTAGCATTTTTTGGTTTAGGATTTAGGGTTTATGGTTTAGGGTTAGGGTCTAGGGTTTAGGGTTTAGGTTTTAGGGATTAAAGTTTAGGGTTTTGAATTTAGGATTTATAGTTTAGGGTTTAGGGTTTAGAGTTTAGTGTTTAGGGTTTTGAATTTATGATTTAGGGTTTAGGGTTGTACATTTAGGGTTAGGGTTGTGGGTTTAGGGTTTAGGTTGTGGGTTTACTATTTAGGGTTTAGGTTTTAGGGGTTAGAATTTGGATTTAGGGTTTAGGGTTTAGGGTTCTAATTTTAAGATTTATATTTTATGTTTTAGGGTTTAGGGTTTAGGGTTTAGGGTTTAGGATTTAGGTTTAGTGTTTAGGTTTTAGGGTTTAGGTATAAGGGTTAAGGGGTTAGAGTTTAGATGCAGGTTTTAGGGTTTAGGTTTAGGGTTTAGGGTTTAGGGTGTAAGGTTCTTATTTTAGGATTAAAATTTTAGGTTTAAGGGTTTAGAGTTTAGGTTTTAGGTTTTAGTGTTTAGGGTTTAGAGATTAGGATTTAGGTTTTAGGGTGTTGTCTTTAGGGTTTGGAGTTTGTATTTAGGGTTTAGGGTTTATGGTTTAGGGTTTAGGGTTTTGGATTTATAGTTTAGGGCATAAGATTTAGAGTTTAGAGTTTAGGGTTTAGGATTTAGGTTTTAGGGTTTATTGTTTAGGGATTATAGTTTAGGGCTTAAGGTTTAGGATTTAGGGTTTAAGATTTAGGGTTTAGGATTTGAGGTTTATGTTTTAGGGCTTAGGGTTTAGAGTTTGGATTTAGGGTCTAGGGTTTACGATTTTTGGTTCGTGTTTATGGTTTATGGTTTAGGTTTTAGGATTTAAGGTTAGGGTTTAGCCTTTCGGATTTAGGGCTGAGGGTTTAGGGTTGAGAGTTTAGATTTAGGGGATATGGTTTAGGTTTAGGGTTTGGGTGTAGGGTTTAGGGTTTAGGGTTTAGGGATTAGGGTTTAGGGTTTAAGGTTTAGGATTTAGAGTTTAGGGTTTAGGGTTTTGAGTTTAGGGTTTAGGGTTTAGAGTTGAGGGGTTAGGGTTTTAGTTTTAGGGTTTAGGGTTTTGAGTTTAGAATTTAGGTTTTAGGGTTTAAGGTTTAGTGTTTAGGATTTAGGGTTTAGAGTTTAGGGTTTAGAATTTGGATTTAGGGTTATGGTTTAGGATTTAGGGTTTCGAGTTTATGATATAGGGTATAGGGTATAGGTTTTAGGGTTTAAAGGTTATTATTTTGGGTTTAAGGTTTTGAGTTTAGGATTTTGGGTTGTGGTTTAGGGTTTAGGGTTTAGGTTTATAGTTTAGGGTTAATGGTTTAGAGTTAGGGTTTAGGGCTTAAGGTTTAGGTTTTATGGTTTAGGGTTAGGGTGTAGAGTTAAGGATTTTGGGTTTAGGGTTTAGGGTTAGGGTTTAGGGTTTTGAGTTTGGGATTTAGGGTTTGCTAATTAGAGTTTTGAGTTTGTGGTTAAGGGTATAGGGTTAGGGGTTTAAGGTTTAGGGTATAGGTTTTAGGTTGTAAGGTTTAAGGTTTAGGGCTTTGGATTTATTGTTTGGGGTTTAGGGTTTACGATTTAGGATTATAAGTTTGGAGTTAGGGTTTAGGGTTTAGGGTTTAGGGTTTATGGTATAGGATTTAAGGGTTAAGGTTTATGGTTTAGGGTTTAGGGCTTTGGATTTATTGTATAGGGTTTAGGGTTTAGAGTTTAGTATTTAGGGTTTAGAGTTTAGGGTTTAGGGTTTAGAGTTTAGTATTTAGGGTTTAGAGTTTAGGGTTTAGAGTTGGGATTTAGGTTTTAGGGTTTAGGATTTAGGGTTTAGGGTTTTGAGTTTAAGATCTAGGGTTTAGGGTTTAGGGTTTGGGAAATAGAGTTTGGGGTTTATGGTTAAGGGTATAGGGTTTGGGGGTTTAGCATTAAGGGTTTTAAGTATATGATTTAGGGTTTAGGTTATAGGTTTTAGGGTTTATGGTAAAGGGTTTTGGGTTTTGGGTTTAGAGTTTAGGATTTTGGATTTAGGGTTTACGGTTTAGGTTTAGGGCTTTGGGCTTAGGGTTTTGAGTTTAGGGTTAGGGTTAGGGATAGGGTTAAGGGCTTAAAGTTTAGGATTTATGGTATAGGGATTTCGGGTTAGGGTTTAGATTTATGGATTTTGGGTTTAAGATTTAGGGTTAGGGTTTAGGCTTTTGCGTTTAGGATGGGTTTAGGGATTAGGGTTTGTTATTACGGTTTAGGGTTTACGGTTTAGTTTTTTTAGAGTAGGGTTAAAACTAAGGGTATAGGGTTTAGGGTTTAAAGTTTAGAGTTTAGGATTTAGGGTTTAGGGTTTAGGGTTAGGGTAGAGAATTTAAGACTGTGGTTTTGGGTTTAGGGATAGGGTTTAGGGTTTAGGGTTTGGGGTTAGGGTTTAGGGTTTTGAGTGTAGGGTTTAGGGTTTTAAGTGTAGGGTTTAGGGTTTAGGGTTTAGAGATTGGATTTAAGTTTTAGGATTTAGGGTTTAGGAGTTAAGGTTAGGGTTTAAAGTTTAGGGTTTAGGGTTTTAGAGTTTATGATTTAGGGTTTGGAATTTAGGATTTAGGGTTTAAGGTTTAGGTTTAGGGTTTAGTGTTAGGGTTAAGGGTTTAAGGTTTAAGTTTTTAGGTTTATGGTTAGGGTTTAGGCTTTAGCTTTAGGGTATAGGGTTTAGGGTTTTGAGTTTAGGATTTAGGGCTTAGGTTTTAGGGTTTAGAATTTAGGATTTAGGGTTTAGGGTTTAGGGTTTAGAGTTTAGGGTTTAGGGTTTAGGGTTTAGGGTTTAGGGTTTAGGGTTTAAGGTTTAGAGTTAAGGGATTAGGGTTTAGGGCTTAGGGTTTAGAGTTTAGAGTTCAGGGTTTAGTGTTTAGCATTTAGGGTTTAGGGTTTAGGTTTAGGGTTGTAGGTTTAAGGTATAGGGTTTAGGGGTTAAGGTTTAGGGTTTCGGTCTTTGGATTTAGGGTATAGGGTTTAGCATTTATAACTAGTATTTATGGTTTAGGGTTTAGGGTTTAGAGTTTAAATTTAGTGTTTACGGTTTAGGTTTAGGGTTTAGGGTTTGGATTTAGGATTTAGGATTTAGGGTTTAGGGTTTGGGGTTTGGGAATTAGAGTTTATGGTTTATGGTTAAAGGTATAGGGTTTGGGGTTTAAGGTTTAGGATTTGGGAATAAGAGTTTAGGGTTTATGGTTAGGGTATAGGGTTTGAGGTTTAAGGTTGAGGGTCTTGGGTTTAGGGTTTATGGTTTATGGTTTAGAGTTTTGGGTTTAGGGTTTAGTATGTATAGTTAGGGTTTAGGATTGGGTTTAGGGTTTAGGGTTAGGATTTAGGATTTTGAGTTCAGGATTTTATTTTTATTTGAACAACCCTTGGGGGAGTCAGGGGCTTAGCAACACCCCTGGGCCTTAACATAAATAAATCAAAAATAAGTACAAAGAGAGGGACATAAAACTTTACCTCCGATCCTATGTTGGTTCAAGAGTTGATCTTCCTACTATGGAAAACCAACCCATCCCCATCCTAGAAAAGGAAACCTAGAACGAAGTACCTAAGGAGAGGACTCCTCTCTATACAAAGATACTAGTAAAGCGTAAATAAGGGAGACTCACCCCTTACAAAAGAAAAGAAATTAAAAAAGAGCATATTCAAAGAAACTATACCTACTCTTAGACATAGTCAAGTTGAAAAGGATAAAAACCTATAATGAGTTATTCAAGGCGGCTTTTTGATTCTTTTGAGCTTTCTTCTTCTGAAATTGAGCATGCCCATCCTCTCCAATAAGTAGCATCCTTTAACTAGAACATGTAGTTGGTTGAGAGTGTAAAATAATTGAGGAATGTCTTTCTTGTGGCTCAATTTGGCTAGAAAGTCAGCCGTAGTGTTGGCTTCCCCGTAAGTATGCAAGCATTGAAATGCTTCCATATGTTGAATGAGATTCTGCAGCTACTTAACATATTGTTGTATGAAGCATGCTGGGTTGATATTAAGGTTTAGCCAGTGAGTGAGGAGTTCAGAATCCACTTCCAACACAACCTTCCCATAGCCATGTTGACAGCACCAGTTTAAATCAAACACTGCAGCCTGGACCTCTACCTGATTATTGGTGCCTGTACCAAGGGGAACTGTGAATGCAAAAATAAGTTCCCCTGCTTGATCCATAAGAATGTCACCCCCTTCTATCTTGCCAGGGTTTGCTAATGCACTACCATCAGTGTTCAATTTACAGTAGTTAACAGGAGGTTTAGTCTAGATGACAGGCCTGACTCCTATTTCATAAGAGCATTACTGAACATAACTGATCAGTTCACGCCAAGAGCTAGGCCATTGCAGATAGGGAAAGACAGTATTGAGAAGGAGGGAAGTGTCTTTGAAGATCATGAATTTGACTCTTGTAGTGCTAGAATGTTTCCCTCCATATTTAGCTGAACACCTTTTCTTCCAAAGGTTCCAGCTGATGATAATATGCATGCATGATACAGAAGTTTCTGTACTTCATTTTTATACTCCATGGTCCACCATCTCGTGATCAAATTCTTCAAAGGAAGTCTGTCCTGCCTAACTCCAAATATAGCTGAATGAAATTGCTAAATGTGATTAGCAAAATGTCCAGTCACAAAGATGTGGTCAATAGTATCCCATCCAAACTTGATGCAATAGAAACATTTAGTAGGGGCCACTCCAAATGTAGTTATTTTGTCATTTCTAGGAAGTTTCCCTATCAAGGCTCTCCATAATAGAAAGGAGACCTTCAAGGGAATGTGTCTGTGCCAAATATAATTGTACAACTTGATTTTGGGACTTTTAGTTCTGATACTCTCCCATGCAGAAGCACAAGTGAATCTCCCATTATCAGTAAGTTTCTAGATAGGTTGGTCTGCAACACCTTCTTGAAACTGAATCTACACATTTAAAATATTTCGGACCATCAAGGGAGGTGCATGTTGTCTAACCATATTCTCATTCCACCCTCCATTAAGTATGTATTGAGAGACAGTAGTGTTGTTGAGCCTAGTGCTTTCATTGGTATGATGAGCAAGAGGGCCTTCCCCTAGCCAATCATCCCACCAAAAACTGCAAGTACCAGAATGGATCTTCCAAATGATGTGCTCCTCTACCTTAGGTTTGTTTTGGTTCATATATTTCCAAACCAATGACTGACCCGTATCCCACTTCTTGGCAACAAGATTAGCTCTTTGACAATACTTGGCCTTGATGAATTGCCCCCATAAGGAATTGGTACTTCTAAAGTGCCACCACTGTTTATACTGAAGGGAAGTGAAGATATCATTGAGGTGTCTTGCCTCTATACCACCCTCATCATAAGGAAAGGTGACGTTCTCCCAAGATGCCCATTGGTATTTTTGCTTATCTTTTTCTCTTCCTTAGAAAATATCTACAGTTAATCTTTTGATGTATTGAAGGGTGGTTTAGGGAGGGGAAATAGCAGCCATGGTGTGAATGGGAATGGACTGGAGGACATGCTTCACAAATCTACCCCCAAAATTCAACATCCTAGCTTGCCACCCACTAATCCTTTTAGCTACCTTATCCACCTGCTGAGAATAGTAAATAATTCTCTGTCCCCCAATGTGCAAAGGACATCCCAGATAGTTAATGGGACTGTCCTTCTGTGTAAATCCAAATTCCTTTTTAACCATTTCAACAATGTCTTGAAGAGAATCTACAGGAAGCATGAAGTGGCTCTTGGCTCTATTAATAAGCTGGTCAGACACATGTTCATATGTAGTTAGAGTCTTCATAATAAGTTGAATAGCAAGTCTTTTGCCTGAGGTAAATTTAATAACATCATTTGCAAAGCTAAGATGGTTTATCTGAGGACCTCTAGGTTCCATATGAAGACCTTGGTAGTTTTGATTCAAATAAAGATTTTTCAGCATCCTTGAAAGTACTTCAGCACCTAAAATAAATAGGGCTGGTGACAAAGGATCACCTTATTTCAAACGTCTAGTAGAGTGGAGGAAGTCATGCCTGACTCCATTAATGATAATAGAGTACCAGTTGTTGCTCATAGTCCTCCATATCATATCAATGAAGAACTCACTAAAACCCATTTTCCTCATAACCAAACAAGTATAAGCCCAGGACACTCTATCATATGCCTTGAACATGTCTAGCTTGATCACTACATTATCCCTTTCCTTGGGTTTCTTGATGCCAAGAATGATTTCCTGAGCCAACAGAATATTCTCAGAAATATTTCTGCCTCTTGCAAACCCACTTTGATTTTTTGAGATAAGATTGGACAAGATGGGAGCAAATTTGACACTAAGGAGCTTGGAAATGATCTTATTTGAGAAGTTGCTCAAGCTTATAGGCCTAAATTCAGACAGTTTATTGGGATGATCGATCTTTGGTAGAAGAACCAAACAAGCATGAGTCATGTATTTAGGCACACTGTGCCCACAAAAGAAGGCTAACACTGCTCTGTAAAGGTCTTCTTTGATGATGTCCCAACACACCTGCAAAAATTTGCCATTCATACCATCAGGTCCTGCTAATGAATTAGGATTTATGGAAAACACCACATGTTTCAACTCTTCAATACTAGGATCAGCTTTTAGAGCCTGATTTTGTTCCTCAGTGACCAATCTAGGAATGCATTGAAGGATCTCCTCATTGATTTTATCTTGGTGGCCTGTGAAATGTTTTGAAAATGCTCACAAGCAGCCCTGGCAATATTAACTTCTCCTTGTATCCATGCTCCACTTTCATTTCTAATCTGGTGGATGAATAACTTCCTCCTTCTTCCTTTCATAAGAGCATGAAAATATTTTGTATTAGCATCTCCCTCCCTGAACCACTGAAGTTGAGTCTTTTGTTTAAGAATAGCAGCCTCCATTTTCAGAAATTTAATGTATTCAGCATTAACACATTGGAGCTTACAACTATTGTCTGCAGTATTATTTTGAAGCACTTCTATCTCTGCATTTCTAACCTTTTCTTCAAACTCTTTCACAATTGCAAAGATGTCCCTATATTCTCTTTTAGACCAAGAACTGAGAGTACAAGCCAGCCTCTTCATCTTTTGGTGCAGACACCACATAGGATCCCCTGTAACTTGTCTTTCCCAACAGTTTTGGGCAGTGCTCATGAAAGTTTCATTTTCCACCCATAAATGCAAGAACTTGAAGTATTTGATAGTGTGTTCCTGTTTGTCAATCATTTCCAGTAACAAAGGACTTTGATCAAACCCTACTAAGGGTAGGTGTGTGATAACAATTAGAGGCATCTTTTCTAACCAATGGTCATTAGTCATGGCCCTATCAAGTCTCTTCCACACTTTTGCTTCTTTATCCCTATTATTCCACCAAGTGAATTGAGAACCACTGTACCCCAGATTAATAAGCCCACTTGTTTCTATTACACTAATGAACTCAAAACTCTTGTTCATGTTGTAAGGTATCCCCCCTTTCTTTTCATCAATAGGAGTGATCACATTGAAATCACCCATTGTACACCAAGGAATTTTCACATTGGACAGGTGAATAAATCTGTCCCATAAAGGCCTTCTAAGCTCATCCTTACACTTGGCATAAACAAATGTGATCATGAATATCTCAGGATTCCCTGTGTGTTTCATCTCACAGGTCACTTATTGATCATCAGATTCTAAGATGTTACAGTCATAGTCAATAGTCCAAAAAATCTAAATCTTACAATTTTGGTTAGAAAAGGTATTGTCCATATTGAGTTGAATTCTGTAGATGTTAAGTTGGGAGTTATTAGAGAAAGGTTCAAGAATTGAAATCATAGAGAGATTGTGAATTTTCTTGAGATTTTGGACTCTTTCCAAGGATCCTTTGGTATTGATACTCCTAGTATTCCAACACATGGCTTTAATCATTAAAAACCTTTGCTTTTGGACCTAGTGTTGGGTCTGCTAGAATTAGTAGATGTGCTCATAGAGGCTTGTCTGGTTTGCTGTCTGACTTGTTTTCTCCCTTTAGGTGATAGACATTGTTAATAAGCAACTGTTTGGATTTCTGCTTAAAACTCACTTTGGAAAGTGGATCCAAGGGCCTTAATCAGGTGAGCACTAGTCTCATCCCCATCGACATCCTCCTCCTCTTCATTAAGAGACTGAGTGTCTTCATCAAATTCATCCTCAGAGTTTAAAACAACATAATCTGATTTCTGGTTAGCCCAGCCTATATTTAGTTCCTGATTCTGATTTCCTGCAGCCCACTTACCCTGATCAGTCTTGTCATTTCTTTTCAGCCTCATGTTGTTTTTTTCTCTTAATAGCTTTCTTTTTTTTTTCTTACTTGGTATGCCTTGTAATCTATTGTTGGTATGTTTCCTTGAGTTCTCATTAATAGATTGGTGTTGCTGCTCATTTGTGCCAATATTGTTATCCCTCATTTGTTGTTTGTTACTAGGAGTACCTTCAGAATTAGTGGCCCTTGACAACTGCTGAATCTGAGAGTTACCAGCACCCTTCAAATTGTTACCAGCTTCTTGAGTTTGAATTAGCACCCCTTTTTGCTTCCTTGACACCTGAGTCCCTTTGGACCAGCTCAGAGTTGACCATGAGTCAGTCCCCCCTTTGGTAACCCCTTCCTACAAGTTAGTTGTCTTCTCCTTACACCCCCATCCATACCTCCAGCAATTTCAACAGCGATTACAACATTCTCAAAAAACTTAGTATAAGGGGAATGGGGTATAGGGAGAACTGAGTCAATATCTGTGATCTTGTTGCTTGTGGTGGCTACAGCCTATTTTTCTTGCATACTTATGTTATTGTGAGAATTTAATAGCGATGGCTCCATCTCTACCCTTGTAATGAATGAATTTCTTGACCTGAAGTTTTGTTGTTGTGCCCTGCTCTGCATTGCCTTTGTCTTGTTGTTCCTGCATTTCTAAATTAATATAATTATTATGAGTATAAATTGTAGATATCATACCTGATGGTGTTGACTCCTTTTGCCTGTTGTCCTTGGTTCCTTTATGTTAAGGTAAGACAGGTCTCCATACAGCCTTGGGGTTGGGTTGTTCCTGATTTTTGTTTTGCTTTCTTTTCTGAGTCTGCCATTGTTCTTCTTGTTCAAATATTTCCTGCTCATTATGATTCTGTATATGAGTCTTCCTCTTTGTAACAGGATGTTGCTGAGCTTGTGAGCTTGCAGTTGCCCCTGATATATCACTTTCATGAACCTGTATGATTTTATTGCCACCTTTCTCTTGCTCACCCTTAGTCTTGTTTCTTTTTTCAGCTTCCATTTCTTTCCTTTTTTTGAAGTCCTCTTCTCTTCTTTTGATAGTACAAACATTATCCATATGCCCTTGGTGTTTACAATACATACAATAATCAGGGATTCATTTATGTTGAACTTTTTGCCACCTTCCTTTGTTGGGGTTAGAATTCTTAAATCCCACCCAAATATAGGGAGGTCTTTCCTTGGTAAAGTCAATACGAATCTTCACCCTGGCCATGTTGCCTCTAGTCTTCTGAGAGGAAGGTGAGTCAAGGTATAAAACCTTGCCAATGGGACTCAAAATAGTCGTCAAGAGGACCTTGTTGTAACAATACCATGGGAGTTCAAGTAAGGCTACCCATATAGGAACTATAGGTGTTTCTTCTTCAGGTGTAAAATTAGGAGTCCATGCTTGGATCCTCATTAATTGTTCTTCTACTCATCCTTCATTTAGTCCAAGCCGTAACATAATCAAACTCATTATCAAGATCAATATACATGTCTAGAGTTATAATGAGTTATTTTTACTCCCCCAGTTAGCTGAGTCTGAAGGGTAAAGCTTTTCCTAATGATCTCCATTTTTGGGCATCGTGTTGGTGAATTTGCCCACTAAAGTGTGTTTATAGCTTTCAGCAAGTTTAATATTATAATCATCCTCTTCTAACCGCACTGCAGGCAGCCCCTATCTAGTGGTGAAAACAGGACTATCCAACACAATAGGGATTTCATTATTTGACTGTTTATATCTTAAACAAGCAGCAAAGGATTGGACAAGAGTGAAAGGCGCAGGTTCAGGAACTATGTCCTATTTAACATTATTTTGAGCCTGACCAAGTTGCCGATTGTTTGGTTGTTTCACATTGCCTTGAGTTATATTATTGTTATCTTGGTGAGTAGCATTTCTATTCCTTTGAAAGTTAGGATCATACCTAGTAAAATTGTTGGAGATCTTAGGGAAGTTGTTCTGATAATCCATGTTGGCTCTATCATTGCCCAGTTGAAGTCTATTTGTTCCTCTTTATTGGTTTATGTCCTTATTCTGATTCTTTCGGCCCTTCTTGTCTTTTTGAACCTACTTGTTTACCTGTTTCGGCAATTCAACAATTCTACTAATTTGCTCATTTACCACATTGTGTAAATGAGCCTCAGTGTTAGAAGCATTAGATTGAATAATATTTTTTCTAATTGGTTTACCTGACTGCACTTCTTTGCCTTTAGTTTGTTGCCTTTGACCTGATTGTTCATTCCTTTGTTGCTGATCATGCCCAAGTTTCCTAGTTGGTTTGTCTTGTTTTGATGTGTCCTGCATTACACAAGGAATAGAGGTTGGAGTTAGGCTCATTGAGTTACCTGTAATGCTAAAGGAAAAATTCGAAGATTGAGCTTCTTCAGATAAGTTTTCTGATGCATGTTTCTTTGTGATCTGATCGTTGGCATATTGCTCAGTTAAATTCATTTGCTGCATTGAATTGGTTTCCTCATGCATTTTTGTTACCCCTCTAGGATGAGTTACACCCAAATGGATGTTGTGTCCTGTAGAAGTAGCTGGGAATGAACACCATTCCTTTCCTTGCCCTGATCATTTCGACTTGTTCCCTTATTCATCATAAATTTAGCTGGTTGGATTGATTGATTTCCTCTATCCAAATTGCTTGAAATATCTGAAAGATGAATATCTAATGGGGGAGAAAAATTTTCACTCCCAGACTTTTCATAAATTCCGGCGACATGAGATCTATTCTCGTCGGAATTCTCCCCGCCAGCGATTCCACTGTCCATTTTGCTTGAAATTTTTATGAGATAAACCTCATCATGAGGGGATTAATCCCAAGTGGTTGAATCTGCATGAGCTTGACTAGAAATAGCTCAAAAATGGAGGCACATTTCTGGCGATTGTAAGAGATTCTCGCAAAAATTGCCTCTCGATTATTGCCGATTGGAATAGTGGAATCAATTGGTTTTCGGCTATGTTGTAGATCGAGGCTAATAGATTCCATATTTCCAAACACTTTTCCATGAATCAAAGTATTAACTCTTGGGGAAATAATTTCTTGCGTGTCTTCCAACTCTTTAACCGAAATGCAGTGTTGATCGCGTCTGTATTTTGCATATTCGTGGAGTTGTGGGATGAATTAGAGAGAGTGGATAGATGGATTTTGTTGCAATCTTTTAGGCGCTCCGATTGAGCTTCATCCGGTGGCCTGGGAAGCTTTGTCGGCGACTCACACGCCATTCCGGTAGGGCGAGTATAAGTTGGAGTTATAGCCATTATTGGCTATTTTTGAGAGCATTTTTTTTAGAGTGAGAATTTAGAGAGAGAAAAACTGTAACACCCTGTATTTTACGTGTATTAGTTCAATTTATATGATGCTTATAAATTTCCTTGTGGTATAGTTATGGACTCAATTTCCAATGCGACTAGTAACAATAGAATATGTTTAAACTGAACTGCCCATAGATTTTGATGTGACCCAATTAAGTTGACATCGATGGAAGTATTTAAACTTGAGATCATAATGTGGTATTTGAGTCTAAAGTTTAAAGTGACATAGTGTATATAAGTTTTAAGTTAATTTAAAGGTATTAAGGTATAGAAATGGAATAAAATATTGAGGTGCTAGCTTGACTTAACTAAGGTAGTAGGTGACAAAAAGGTGCATTACCTACTTTGACTTATTGACCAGCCCAAAGGACCAAGTAGGTGCATCACCTACTAAGACTCTTTTGACCATGTTATTAGGCCAAGTACACTACACCTACATGCATTAATCTGGCCCAAGTTGAATAGAAGAATAAGGGGAAAATGGACAGCCAAGGCCCAATCTTTCCAAGCCCACAAGAAATAATTTGAATGGAAAAGTAGATGCATGACCTACTTAAATGCGTGGCCTAAACTAAAGACACATGTTGGCTACAACTGAAGTACAAGAAAGGTGGCAAAAGAGAACCTATTAAGCCCAAAAATCTAATACAAATATCTCATTTTCCTCTTATCCAAATTTTAAGCTCTCAAGTTCATATATTTCTCTCTATCAAGATGAAACAACCACCCAATATTCCCACTAGGGTTCTAACTAATTTTCTTCCTGTTTCTTCCAAAGTAGCCATAAGATCACCTTCTCTCCTCTATTGTTTCAAGTATATTGGACAATTCTTCAAGGGGAGTGAACTAGAGTTAGCTATAAGTGTTGGCAGCCAAGGTTCTACCACTCTCTTCCAAAGATTAAGAGAAGGTTACAAAAATAGTAATTGAAGGAGAATAACAGATTTAGATATCCAAGGCAAGGACGCTGCCACAACCCCTAATTATTAGTTTATTTGAGAATTCTAGACTTACCTGTTTATTGCAACTTGTGGGTTGGTGATTGAAAACCATAAATTCAAGTCTTTTGATTATTTTTTAGTATTGAGGACTGCTATTGTATTGATTTGTTTATGGGAGGTCGTAGATGTACTTAGAGAATGATTGCCGAAAGTTGTAGGGGGCAGATTTATAAGCTATGGTGATGCACCATTAAATTAAAGTTTTGGTAAGCTCACTGCCAGCTCCATGGGAAGGTTGTTTCGTGTAAATAACTATAAAGGATTATAGGCTGGCTACTATTTTGATTAGTTGAAATATCCCCCGAGTTGGTTGGTAAGCTGCTAATATTAGCCTTAATGATTGGTTGTTGTAGATGAATACTATGACGTTAAAGGAAAGGTTGACACTTCGTAAGCTATACGAATTGGGAATTGAGGGATGTGAGGCTATTCAATTTCCTATTTCTTTGGCATGAATCCAACACTTTTATTACAAAGTAAGCTTTGTAAGTGCCTTGGTAGTGATTGATCCATAGCTTCAGTTCCTACTCCCTAGAGCATCAAAGTGAGTACTCTAATATGAGTTTATTACTAAATGTACGTGCTTACTCTACCAAGTATTATCATCCACGGTTTAAACTCATTTCATCCTCAAAGTACCCTTGACATGTATACCCCTTATATAAATCAAAATGATCCTAGATTACACATGGTACATATAAATATGTTGGATATATGATCTTCCCATAACTTGCCAACTTGATTCAATTGTCTATTCCATCATATATATCACCTTTTTTTATATGTTCATATGTTCCCTTTATTGGTTATTACTCCCATTGTGCTAGACTTTAATGCTACCTCACAATATCCCTACTTTCTCTATTGTACATTTTATATGTACTTACTTGGAATATGTATCCATCCTTAAGTTGAATCTGTCCACATTCTCCCTTGTTTCCACGTTCATGTATACTTTGTATTTGATGTTAGTTAGTGAGTATTTGGCTATCACATAGAGTTCAAATCTCTCGGCTGAATGTTAAACGTCTTCACCTGATATGTGCTTCAATTTGAGATTTCAAAATGCTTACTAGGTCATTTAAGCTCCTAAGTATTATGTTGGTGTCACATTTGCTTCCCATGTCATTGTCATTATCGTAAGTCCATATTCGTATGTCTTCTACTACTGGTCCATAGTTCCAAATCTCAACAATGATTCTGACCACCAAGACAACAATCTCAAAACAGTTATGATCATCAAAAGAACAATCTCAATAGAGTTACGAACATCAAAACAACAATCTCAAAGATTAAATAATCTAAGTGAAGCAATCTGTATAATTATGGGTGGCTACCCAGGGGCAAATGCCTAGCATGGGTTGATCCCAATTGGTATAGAAGGGTGGCAACTTAGGGGAGAAAGCCTAGCATAGGCCAATCCCAATTGGTATAGTAGGGTGGCAGCTCAGGGGCGAAAGCCTAGCATAGGCCAATTCCAATTTGTGGAATTATGAGGACAGCATCCCAAGGGTTAAAATGCCTAGCATTGTTCATCCTTTTCTACCACTGATCATCTGGTCATTTGTATCATATGCCTTATAAATATTATAACGCACAGAAAAGTAAAGAAAAGAATGTAACATACACGATTCCACTAATATAAACAGAGGTGGTCTCTAGTCTTTATCTATTGGTATTTGCTTTCACTTAAGCTCTCATTTTACATATGGTTGTATTATGCCTTACATATTTAGTACATTCTTTCGTATTGATGTCCCTTATTGGGAATGCTCCATTTCATGCTGCAGGTACAAGTACTCAACTAGTAGATCCCTCCAATAAAAGCATATGTTACTCAGCATTTGTTGGTGAGCTCCAGGTTGATTTAAGGCTTAGACGAGTCTTTACTTTGCGTATTTTTATAGTGGTACAATCATGGATTCCAGTAGAGGCTTTGTAGACATTGTAAAGTTTTCATCTGTATTCATAGTTTCACTTGTCATATGTATCGGTTCAGCTAGTCAACATGTGTTGTATGTGAAGCTTCTCATCAGTAAATCTATCGGCATAGTAGTTTACTTTCTCATCATAGGTCACTTGTAAAGCATGTGTTCATATGGCACTTGTCTGCCTCACCTAGGGTTGGAGTGTGACAAAAGTGGTATCAGAGCAGTTCGTCCTAGGGAGTCTACAAAGTCATGTCTAGTAGAGCCTTACTTATGAATGTGTTGCACGCCACATTTATAATTAGGAGGCAGCATGGACATTTAGGAAATGTTACCTTCCTTCAAAATCTAGATCGTGCGATGGAGCAAAGTTAAGAAGTCAATTTCCACTTTTACTAGAACATATTATTCATATTATGCTTACTACGGTTAAGGTTAATACTAACTAAAATGTCAACAGACAAGATTGAGCTCATTTTATTCGATCATTCCACTCCACAAGGTATATAAAAGCTTTTATGTTATCTGCATCTAAAGTTGCATTTGTACCATTTGTATCACGTTGGTTCAATTGAGAAAGATATAGTATACACTTCAAAAATGATGGGTTACCAAGTTACACATATGAGCTGCAGCATTTCCAAGCACCTCTTCTTAGGAGGATGTAACCAACACTTAAGTTCTATATTTCCTCCATATTTATAGGATATGTTCCTATATAGGACACTGATTCTTAGTCTGTGATATACATAGAATTTCCAGCGTTACACATGCACTCTAAAATGATGTTGTTGAACTAGTTTCTTTTAGTTAGAAGAAGGCAGTGGCACAATTGGAAAGGTGAATGTATCAGTGCAATAGTGTTACTAAAGAGGTACCTAATTGACTGGCAAGACCCAAATTCTCACCATATTTCATCCCAAATATATTAATAATTGACTTTTTATATGGTATGTGCCAACCACCCCGAATAAGTACTAATAAAATTTGTATTCTTTTCATGGGTATAAAACTTAGGGATAATTGTGCTAATTGCTACAAATGATATATGTATGATAGTTCCTACTATAATCTATATTATGGCTTTAGAGGATTAGTATGTGACTAAAGGGTAAGGTTAACAACAGGAAAATTGATTAGTTATACCTAAGTTGTGATTAGTTAAGGTTGTACATAGTGGGATTGGAGTACATGAAGCTACTAATTTTGATTAAATGCACTTGTTAGATAGGAAACAAGTGAGAATGAAGATTGAATGACACGGGCCGAATACGTACGTAAATCTTCTAATTAGAAAGAGATGGGACATGTCAAATCCCCTAAACGTAGGAGTAGGGGTGATATGAGGATGCTATAGAGGAGTGAGATAGGTGTCTATGAAAGAGTGATTTCCAAGTGTAAGAGGCAAGAATAAGGTATCAACTCTTAAACCTTAACGAGTTATAAAGGCACACCAGGGAACAACTTTGTGAACCTTTGTTAGACAGAAGTCATTTTAGTATTGATTCAAGTCTTGATACTTGGTCTTGATAACAACAAGAAAAAAAGGAGGAATAGAAAGGTACCTAGATAGAAGATACATGGACCTAGTTTATCTACATAATTAGTACAAATGAGAAGAAAAGCATTACACATGTATAGACTTTCATAAAATTGAATAGAGCTACTACAGGATTCATTTAATATATGCCAGCAATAATTCATCAATCATAGTCTAGTTAGGGGAGAGGAAAAATTGGCCATATTCTAATTGTTCTTTTTCGCTACCTTGCTTAGGAAAAGAGTCGGATCACCCTCACATGTTATAAAAAAAATCTATTATTAAGGGTAGACCTATCTAGTTAAGCCCAACACGGCTAACTCTGAGACGTTATGAATAATAATATAACTTTATAGGTACTTGACATTTACTTGTTATTAGAGTTCATGTTTTATAGTGTGTTCAAGCTTCACTATTTATGTTCTATTTTGACCTTCAAAGGGCACCAGACATTGAGTGTGACATAACAGAAGCTAGTAATGAAGGCAAAATTGACCTCGGCCTCCTACAACAAAAAGATGAACTATTGAGGATTTTCTTTTTCTATCTTAACTGTATTATTTATATTGTCATAGATGGAAGCCTAGTCCAAATATCATAAAACCTATAAGAATTATTAGGGGATTGAAGAGAGTAGATGGGGAAATCAATTGTATGTGCTTTGAGGTGAGTAAGGAATATGAGCAGAACTATCTCACCCGTGACTTAATGCTTAAGACAATGTGTTTGCCGTTAATATGGTAGAGTGGTTCTATAGGATATCTCATAGTTTCCAAATATGGTTTGTTATATAATTATACATGATGCATGTTCTATAACCTATCTATTTGTATGTCATTTGCCCTTTGTGGATTACTTTCTCACATGTTACCTAATGTCATAGAATGCTTGCATGTAAGTGTTATCCGCTTCAGAGAACCCTTGTTTATTGCTACATGTTTTCGTAGGACCTTTTCCTTGCATGTTATTTATTGCACTGGTTACTTTCCAAGTGTCACTTGTCCATATTGTGTGGGTACTGCATGCTAATTGAGCACATGCTATGGGCAAAATTAGTGCTCGTGGTTTATACGATTCGCATATCACTAGTTTACATATCATATGCATCATAAACCATTTCTATATATATTACATCCCTCGTAGCCCATTTTCTTAACAGTAAATACAGTATAGCTTTTCTAGCCATGTGTCATGTGCTGACTTTCTCATATTTCATATGTGTACTTATTAACATGGTAGTCCACCTATCCATGCGATATAACACACTTGCTCAATGTGAACTGTGTTCCATGTATAGTCTATTTACTGACGTATTATATATTTTGTAGCTTTAGTACTCATGCATCATGTGCTCATCTAGTCCACTTCCTATATTCCTTATAGTTCATTCGCCCACACGCTACCGTATGAACCATATGTGCGCGTCACCACATATTTTTATAGCTTAATGCCAATATATTATGCGCTCCCTTTTGTGTTAGTATGCCTGTGTGTCATACCCAATGTGACTTATTTATCCGTATACTATGCCCCTCTGTGCTTATCGACTTGAGTTTTGAACATCTTCAGAAAATGTTTCCTTGTATCATTAGGTAGTGAAGATTTTGACCAGAAAAGGTTGGGCATAGATGTAAGTTTATCACAATCATAGATAAATAACCTAGCATAATGCCTTATCGAAAGGTGAGGCATAAAACTTTAGAGTTTATTTAAAAGCTATGTGTTCTTACAAGACTCACCTTTGATTAGTATCATAAGATAAAAGAGAAGGGAAAGTAAAGCCCCACTAGATTCGGCCTATGATTTTATGTGTCAGTTCCATATAAAAAAAATTGGGAGATACTATAGTAATTCTTAATTGTTAAGGCCCGAAAGCTAAGAACAAAAGGTGTAATCTCCATTTAAGTATTGTGGAAGGACTACAATATAACATAAAATACTTAGGAATAGAAGACGGTATAGATCCTAAATACCCCTCCTAATTTTAAACATCAACATAAGGATCTGAGATCATGTGGTCCCCTTATATGAACATAAGTCCGACTAGCATTTGTTCATTTGATGTCATTTGCATGTCTTATGTTTAGGAATATTAAATTCCTTATTTGTATGAGTTCTACTTGTGTATCCTCAGTGAATTACATGGTCAAGAAAGGGGTTTTCTTCGTCATATTCTTATTTCATGAACCATATCTATTGAGATGTCAAGATAGACTTGTCTATATGTGTTTTAGGTTAGTCTATATATTTTGGATAGCCCTATTTACAAAGGAAACTCTTGCGAATCTCCAAATCAAATTTCAAGGCTAACCAAACTATCAGCTTAACTTATCATTCGAGGACGAATATCATAAAGGGGGAAGATATAACACCTCGTATTTTACGTGTATTAGTTCTATTTATATGATTCTTATAAATTTCCTTGTGGTATAGTTATAGACTCGATTTCCTATGTGACTAGTAACAATAGAATAGGTTTAAAGTGAACTTCGCATAGATTTTGATGTGACCCAATTAAGTTGATGTGGATGGAAGTATTTAAACTTGAGATCATAAGGTGGTATTTGAGTCTACGTTTAAAGTGACATAGTGTATATCAGTTTTAAGTTAAGTTAAAGGTATTAAAGTATAGAAATGGAATAAAATATTGAGGTGCTAGCTTGACTTAACTAAGGTAGTAGGTAACAAGTAGATGCATCACCTACTTTGACTTATTGACCAGCCCAAAGGACCAAGTAGGCGCATCACCTACTAAGACTCTTTTGACCATATTATTGGGCCAAGTACACTACACCTACTTGCATTAACCTGGCCCAAGTTAAATAGAAGAATAAGGGGAAAATGGACAGCTAAGGCCCAATCTTTCCAAGCCCACAAGAAATAATTTGAATGAAAAAGTAGGCGCATCACCTATTTAAATATGTGGCCTAAATTAAAGACACATGTTGGCTGCAATGAAGTACAAGAAAGGTGGAAAAAGAGAACCTATTAAGCCTAAAAATCTAATACAAATATCTCATTTTCCTCTTATCCAAATTTTAAGCTCTCAAGTTCATATATTTCTCTCTCTCAAGATGAAACAGCCACCCAATATTCCCACTAGGGTTCTAACTATTTTTCTTCCTGTTTCTTCTAAAGCAGCCACAAGATCACCTTCTCTCCTCTATTGTTCCAAGTATATTGACAGTTCATCAAGGGGAGTGAACTAGAGTTAGCTATATGTGTTGGCATCCTAGGTTCTGCCACTCTCTTCCAACAATTAAGGGAAGGTTACAAAAATAGTAATTGAAGGAGAATAACAGTTTAGATTGCCAAGGCAAGGGCGCTGCCACAACCTCTAATTATTAGTTTATTTGAGAATTCTAGACTTACTTGTTTATTGCAACTTGTGGGATGGTGATTGAAAACCATGAATTCAAGTCTTTTGATGATTTTTTAGTATTGAGGAGTGCTATTGTATTGATTTGTTTATGGGAGGTCATGGATGTACTTAGAGAATGATTACAGAAAGCTGTAGGGGGCAGATTTATAAGCTATGGTGATGCACCATTAAATTAAAGTTTTGGCAACCTCACTGCCTGTTCCATGGGAAGGTTGTTTCATGTACATAACTATAACGGATAGAAATTGTGAAAGAAAACAATCAATTAGAAGGATTATGGGCTGGCTGCCTGGCTACTATTTTGATGAGTTGAAATATCCCGAGTTGGTTCATAAGCTGCTAATGTTAACCTTGATGATTGGTTGTTGTAGATAAAGGCAATGAGGTTAAAGGATAGGTTGACACTTCGTAAGCTATATGAATAGGGAATTGAGATATGTTAGGTTATTAAATTTCCTATTTCTTTGGCATGAATCGAACTAAATGTACGTGCTTACTCTACCAAGTATTACCATTCAAGGCTTAAACTCACTTCATCTTCAAAGTACCCTTGACACGTATTCCCCTTACATAAATTAAAATAATCCTAGATTACACATGGTACATATAAATATGTTGGATATACGAATCTACCATATCTTGCCAACTTGCTTCAATTGTCTATTCCATCATATATGTCACTTTTTTACATGTTTATATGTTCCCTTTATTATTTATTACTCCCATTGTGTTAGACTATAATTTTACCTCACAATATCCCTACTTTCTCTATTGTACATTTTATATGTACTTACTTGGAATATGTATTCGTCCTTAAGTTGAATCTGTCCACATTCTCCCTTGGTTAGACGTTCATGTATACCTTGTATTTGATATTAGTTGTAGAGTATTTGGATAACATATAGAGTTCAAATCTCTCGGCTGAATGTTAAACGTCTTCACTTAATATGTGCTTCAATTTGAGATGTCAAAATGCTTACTGTGTCATATAAGCTCCTAAGTATTACGTTGGTGTCACATTAGCTTCCCATGTCATTGTTTTTATCATAAGCCCATATTCGTATTTCTTATACTACTGGTCCATAATTCCAAATCTCAACAATGATTATGACCACCAAAACAACAATCTAAAAGAGTTATGATCATCAAAAGAACAATCTCAAAAGAGTTACGAACATCAAAACAACAATCTCAAAGATTAAATAATCTAAGTGAAGCAATCTGTATAAATATGGGTGGCAGCCCAGGGGCAAATGCCTAGCATGGGTCAATCCCAATTGGTATAGAAGGGTGGCAGCTTAAGGGCGAAAGCCTAGCATGGGTCAATCCCAATTGGTATATAAGGGTGGCAACTCAGGGGAGAATGCCTAGCATGGGCCGATCCCAATTTGTGGAATTATGAGGACAGCAGCCCAGGGGTTAAAATGCCTAGCATGGGTCATCCTCTTCTACCACTGATCAGTTGATCATTTATATCATATGCCTTATAAATATTATAACACACATAAAAGTAAAGAAAAGAATGTAACATACACTATTCAACAAATATAAGCAAGGTGGTCTCTAATATTTATTTATTGGTATTTGGTTTCACATGAGCTCTCATTTTACATATGGTTGTGTTATGCCTTACATATTTAGTACATTATTTTGTACTGACATCCCTTATTGGGAATGCTCCATTTCATGATGCAGGGTACAAGTACTCAACTAGTAGATCTCCCCAATAGAAACACATGATACTCAGCAGTTGTTGGTGAGCACCAGGTTGATTCAGGGCTTAGCCGAGACTTTACTATGCGTATTTTCATAGGTTACAATCATGGATTCTAGTAGAGACTTTGTAGACATTGTAAAGTTATCATCTGTATTCATAGTTTCACTTGTCACATGTATCGGTTCAGCTAGTCAACATGTGTTATGTGAAGCTTCTCATCAGTAAATCTATCAGCACAGTAGTTTACTTTCTCATCATAGGTCACTTGTAAAGCATGTGTTCATATGTTACTTGTTTGTCTCACCTAGGGTTAGGGTGTGACCAAAATTAGGGAAATAAGGATGTGATAGTTTTGAATTTAGGTTTTAGGGTTAAGGTTTAGGGTTTAGAGTTTAGGATTTAGGGTTTAGGTTTTAGGGTAGGGTTTAGGGTTTGGATTTAGGGTTTAGGGCTTAGTGTTTAGGGTTAAGGGTTTTGAGTTTAGGGTTTAGGGTTTAGGGTTTAAGGTTTGGTAATTAGAGTTTAGGGTTTATGGTCAATGGTATAGGGTTTGGGGTTTAGGTTTAGGATTTATTATTTGGGGTTTAGGGTTAGGCTTTAGGGTTTTGAGTTTAGGATTTACGTTTTAGGATTTAGCATTTAGGGTTTGGGTTGAGGGTTTAGGGCTTAGGATTTAGGGTTTAGGGTTTAGGTTTAGGGTTTAGGGTTTAGAGTTTTGGATTTAGGGTTTAGGGTTTAGGATTTAGGGCTTAGGGTTAGGGTTAAGGGTTTAGGGTTTTGGGTTTTTGATTAGGGTTTAGGGTTTAGATTTTAGGGTTAGGATTTACTGTTAAGAGTTTAGGGTTTATGGTTAAGGGTATAGGTTAATTGTTTAGGTTTTTGGGTTTTGGGTTTAGTGTTTAGGGTTTTGGATTTAGGGTTTAAGGTTTACAGTTTAGGATTTAGGGTTTTGGGTACAGAATTTAGGATTAGGATTTAAGGTTTAGGGTTTACGATTTACGGTTTACGATTTAGGGTTTAGGGTTAGGGTTTAGGGTTTTGAGTTTAGGATTTAGAGTTTAGGGTTTAAGGTTTAGGGATTAGGGTTTAGAGTTTAGGATTAAGGATTTATGGTTTAGGGTTTAAGGTTTAAGGTTTAGGGTTTAGAGTTTGGATTTAGGGTTTAGAGTTAAGGGTTTAGGGGTTAGGGCTTAGGGTTTAATGTTTAGGGTTTAGGATTTAGAATTTAGGATTTAGTGTTTAGGGTTTAGGGTTTAGAGTTTGGGATTTAGGGTTTATGGTTTAGGGTTTAGAGTTTAGGATTTAGTGTTTAGGGTTTAGGGTTTAGGGTTAGGATTTAGGGTTTTTAGTTTAGGATTTTGGGGCTTAGGTTTTAGGGTTTAGAGTTTAGGATTTAGGGTTTAGGGTTTAGAGTTTAGAGTTTTTGGTTTAGGGTTTAGGATTTTCAATTTAGGGCTTAGGTTTTAGAGTTTAGGGTTTAGGGTTTTGGGTTTGAGGATTAGATTTTTGGGTTTATGTTTAATTATATAGAGTTTAGGGTTTAGGGTTTAGGGTTTGGGGATTAGAGTTTAAGGTTTATGGTTAAGGGTTTAGGGTTTAGGGTTTAGGGTTTGGGGATTAGAGTTTAAGGTTTATGGTTAAGGGTTTAGGGTTTAGAGTTTAAGGTTTAGGTTTAGGGTTTAGGGTTTAGGGATTAGGGTTTAGGGTTTATAGTTTGTGGTTTAGGGTTTAGGGTTTAGGGCTTAGGGTTTAGTATTTAGGGTTTAGGGTTTAGGGTTTAGGGTTTTAGGGTTCAGGGTTTTTTTTTTTTTTAGTTTAATGACCCATGGGGGGATCAGGGGCTTAGCAACACCCCGAGGCATTAGCATAAATGAAACAAAAAATAAGCTACACGGAGGGGGACATACACATTACCATTACCTCCAATCCTATGGTGGTTCAGAAGTCGATCATCCTACTAAGGTCAATCAACTCTTCCCCAATACTATAAAATGAAACCAAGCTTCTAAACACCTGCGAGAGGACTCCTCTCGATACAAAGAAATAAAAGAAAATGAACTACGGAACACAAATCCCATCGAGCAAGTGTATTAAATCTCATGGATAGGTGGACTAACATGTCAATAAGTACACACATAAAATATGAGTAAGTGAGCACATGAGACCCAAAAAAACTACAAGGCCTGCAACGTTTAAGCAAGTAGGTTATGAGGCATGTAATATATATATAGAAATTGTTTATGATGCATATAACATGTAATCAAATGTTATGTGATTCATATAACCCAGAAGCACTAATTTAGCCCATAGCATATGATTAATTAACCTGCAGTTCCCACACAATATGAACACTTGACATGAGGAAAGTAACTAGTGCAATAAATAACATGTAGGGAAAAGGTCTTATGAAAACATATAGCAATAAACAAGGGTGCTCCGAAGTGGATAACACTTACATGCAAGCATTCTATGACATTAGGTAACCTGTGAGAAAGTAATCCACAAAGCTAAAATGACATACAAAAAGATATGTTATAGAACATGCAACATGTATAATTATATAACAAACCATCTTTAGAAACTATGAGATATCATGTAGAACCACTTTACCCTATTATGGGAAAACACACTGTCTTAAGCGTTAAGTCATGGGTGGGATAGTTCTGCTCATATTCCTTACTCAACTTAAAGCACATACAATTAATTTCCCCATTTACTCTCTTCAATCTCCTAAGAATTCTAATAGGTGTTCTTCTATTGGAACTTGGCTTCCTTCTAGGTCAATGTAAATACTATATTAAGATAGAGAAAAAAAATCATCAATAGTTCATCTTTTGTAGAAGGAGGCCGAGGTCAACTTTGCCTTCATTACTAGCTTGTGTTATATCACACTCATTGTCTGGTGTATTTTGAAGGTCATAATAGAAACTAATGAAGCTTGAACATACCATAAAACATGAACTCTAATAACATGTAAATGCCAGGTACCTATAAAATTATATCATGATCCATAAAATCTTAAAGTTAGCTGCTTTGGTCTTAACTAGATAGGTCTAGCCATACTAATAGATTTCCTCTTCTTTTTTTATAACAACTAAGGGTGCTCCGACTCTTTTGCCATGCAAGATAGCAAATAAGAACAACTAGCAGATGATCAATTTTTCCTCTCCTTTAACTAGACTATGAATGACAAATTACTGTAGGCATATATTAAATGAATCATGTAGTAGCTCTATTCAATTTGATGGAAGTTTATACATGTGTATAACGCTCTACTTCTCTTTTGTACTAATGATGTGGATGAACTAGGTCCATGTATCTTCTATCTAGGTAACCTTTCTATTCCCCTCTTTTTTCTTGTTGTTATCAAGACCAAATATCAAGACTTGAATCAATACTAGAATGACTTCTCTATCTAACAAAACACAAAGTTGTTCCCGGGTGTGCCATTATAACTCGCTAGGGTTAAAGAGTTAATACCTTTTTATTACCTCATACACTTAGAAACCTCTCTTTCATAATCACCTATCTTACTGCTCTATAGCATCCTCATATCACCCCTACTCCTATGTTTAGGGAATTTGACGTATCCCATCTCTTTCTAACTAGAAGCTCTACGTACATATATGGCCTGTGTAATTAGAGCTTCATTCTCACATGCTTCCTATTTAACAAGTACCTTTTGATCAAAAGTAGTAGCTTCATGTACTGTAATCCCACAATGTACAACCTGACTAATCAAAACTTGGGTCTAACCAATCAATTTTCCATTTGGTAACCTTAACCAGAGTCACATCCTAATCCTCTATAGCCAAAACAGAGATCATAATAGGAACTACCATACATATATCATTTTCAGCAATTGGCACACCTATCCGAAGTTTTATAACCATGAAAAGAATACAAATGTTATTAGTACGTATTCGGAATTGTTGGCACATACCATATAAAAGCCAAATATTAACACACTCAGGATGATATATGGTGAGAATTTAGACCTTGTCAGCCAATTAGGGGTATCTCTAGTAACACTATTGCACTGAGACATCCACCTATCAAATTGTTCCACTGCCTTCTTCCAACTAAAAGAAACTGATTCAACAACATCAATTTCGAAAACATGTGTAACGCTGAAAATTCTATATATATCACAGACTAAGAACAAGTGACCTCTATAGGAATAGATCCAAATATAGAACTCAAGAATTGGTTACATCCTCCTCAGAAGATGTGTTTGGAAATGTTACAGCTCATATATGTAACTAGGTAACCAATCATTTTTTAAGCATATACTATATCTTTCTCAATTGAACCAACGTGATACAAATGCAACTTAAAATCCAAATGACATAAAAGATTTACATACCTTGTGGAGTAAGACAGTCGAATAAAATGAGCTCAATGTAGTCTAAATTTTGGTAACTTAAGATCCTTTATGTATGTTACATGTTGACACTTTAATGGTCCTTAACCATAATATGAATAACATGATTAGGTACAAGTGGAAATTGACTTCTTAATTTCACTCTATCGCACGATCTAGATTATGAAGGAATGTAACATTTCCTAAATGTCCAAGCAGGCCCCTAATTATAAATGTGGCGTGCAACAATTCATAAGAAAGGCTCTACTAGACACGGCTTTGTATACTCCCTAGGAAGAGTTAACTCTGATACCACTTTTGTTATACCCTAACCCAAGGTGAGGCGAACAAGTACCATATGAACACATGCTTTACAAGTGACCTATGATGAGAAAGTGAACTACTATGCAAATAGATTTACTAATGAAAAGCTACATAAGCAACACAGTGGACTAGCTAAACCGATAAATGTGACAAGTAAAACTATGAATACATATGATAGTTTTACAATGTCTACAAAGCCTCTACTGGAATCCATGACTGTACGACTATGAAAATATGCATAGTAAAGACTTGGCAAAGCCCCGAATCAACATGGAGCTCACCAACAATCGTTGAGTATCATGTTCTTCTATTAGAGAGATCTACTACTTGAGTACCTGTACTAGCAGCATGAAATGCAGCGTCCCCATTAAGGGAAATCAGTAAAAATGAATGTACTGAATATGTAAGGGATGACACAACCATATTAAGATTGTTCATATCTCTTTTGAGATTGTTCTTTGGATAATCATAACTCTTTTGAGATTGTTCTTTGGATGATCATTATCTCTTGTGGGATTGTTGTTTTGGTGGTCATAATCATTGTTGAGATTAGAAACTATGGACTAGTAGTAGTAGACATATGAATATGGACATACGATAATAACAATGACATGCAAAGCAAATGTGACACCAACGTAATACTTGGGACCTTATATGACTCAGTAAATATTTTGACATCTCAAATTGAAGCACATCAATTGAAGACATTTAACATTCAGCCAAGAGATTTGAACTCTATATGATAGTCCAATACTCACTAACTAATATCAAATACAAGGTGTTCATAAACGTGGAACCAAGGGGGAATATGGGTAGATTCAACTTAAGGACGGATACATATTCCAAGTAAGTACATATAAAATGTACAATAGAGAAAGTAGGAATTTTGTGGGGTAACATTATAGTCTAACACAATGGGAGTTATAACTAGTAAAGGGAACATATGAACATGTGAAAGGATGAATATATGATGGAATAGACAATTGAAGAAAGTTTATAAGGGTAGATTGTATATCCAACATATAAACATATGTATCATGTGTAATCTAGGATCATTTTGATTTATATAAGGGGAATACATGCCAAGGGTACTTTAATGATGAAACAAGTTTAAACCTTGCATGTTAATACTTGGTAGAGTAAGCACGTACATTTAGTAAAAAAAAACTCATATTAGAGTACTCACTTTAATGCTCTAGGGAGTAGGAATTGCGATCAATCACTACCAAGGGCACTTAGAAAGCTTACTTTGTAATACAAGTATTGGATTCATGCCAAAGAAATAGGAAATCGAATAGCTTTACATACTTTGCTATGCAATTCAAAAAGTATGACTTAAGCTCTTTCTCTCTAGATTACTAATCTACAGTAAAATAAGTTGTAAGACTAGTATTAGTTGCTAATCAATCAATTTGAGCTACTTGATCTCACCAAAATAGTAACCAAGCAGTAAGTATGCAATTTATCTAGCCAATCTTCTCTTTCCTTATGTTTCCCTTTAATCACGTTTATATGTTGTACAACCTTTGTATCAGGTCCTCCCCAAAACTCCCTGCAATATTTAAGACCTTTAACGTCTCAATAACTTCCCCGCACATCTAGTCACATCCCTTATTAAATATATACATAAAACAATCCTTAAACATAATAATGTAACAGAAGCAATATGAATCATGGTTTCTGATCACCAACACTTGTAGAGCTAATATTACTTTGAAAGTGCTCAAACAAGCTAAAAACTGAATTTAAAGGGGACTCCTCTCCATGGTTGTCCCAACATGCACTAACCACCGGAACATCCCCCCCAATAATACACCATGTAGAAGGAACATTTATACCTCACTTACACATACCAAATGTCCTAATTAACTGAAGAACAAGAGGGAGAAAATTGCAGTAGCTTACCTTTCTGGACAGAACTACCACTTGTTAAGACTTGGGTTCTTCAAGGTAAAGTTGTCCTCCTTAACTTTTCTTAACTTAGACCTTACAATAGCTTGAACTCCCTAATATTCAAGAACACTAATGTTATTTGATGGCTTCTTTATGAAGCTAAGAGAGAGAAGAGAGAAAGCTCTAGAAATTAGATTTTTCTGTCAAAGTAAAAATGGTTGGAAAAAGTCGATATCAATCCCTTTTAAAGGGACATTCTTTGGCCAAATTTCTCACTCATTTTGGGCCATAATTTATCAAGTAGGTGATCCACCTACTTTGACTTTCCACTTGGGCCATTTTGGACTTGAGAATATTGGGCCTTGGCCATCCATTTTCCCCTTATTCTTCTAATCAACTTGGGCCAGATTAATGCAAGTAGGTGGTAGTGTACTTGGCCCAATAACATGGTCAAAAGAGTCTTAGTAGTTGATGCACCTACTTGGTCCTTTGGGTTGGTCAATAAGTCAAAGTAGGTGATGCACCTACTTGTCACCTACTAGCTTAGTTAAGTCAAGCAAGCACCTCAATATTTTATTCCATTTCTAGAGCTTAATACCTTTAACTTAACTTAAAACTTATATACACTATGTCACTTTAAACTTTAGACTCAAATACCACCGTATGATCTCAAGTTTAAATACTTCCATCGACATCAACTTAATCAGGTCGCATCAAAATCTACGGACAGTTCACTTCAAACGTATTCTATTGTCACTAGTCGCATAGAAAACTGAGATCATAACTGATGTAATACGAATTACATCAAGGCCATTTACGAGAAGCTAAGGCTCAAGACTTTCAAAGGATGCAAGGGTTATTCATGAAGATGAAGGTGCTTGAGATGGTATTGATAGCAAACAAGGGATTCCAAGATTTGAAAGTTGTAGCTGGACATTTTGATGAGCTAAAGCCAATCGGCGGATCGCCCTTCACTAGGTGATGACCCAACTCGCCCATTGATCCAAAATGTGGCTAAGCTGAACAACCACATAGGAAGGCTCGCCAAGCAGGTCGGCGCATCGCCCAGTCCACTAGGCGACCAGACCCAGCTCGCCCTTTGGCATTTCGGGTCATTTTTGGGCCCTTTTATTGTAAACCTATAAATAGCTAGCTTGGGTTCATTTTAGACTTAGATTATTTTGAATGTTAAAAACTGAAAACTTATGTTTGAGTGTTAAGAGCTTGGTTAAGCTTTTGTTGCCTTTTGTTAGAAATGTTGGTTGTTTGGGAATCAATTCCCTTGAGGTCACCATAAGAGTTAGGTGCTTATTGCAAACTTAACGGATCGAGGCCATTGGGTTTAATATACCCTTTTGTTGCTTTTTGTTTTCTCTATTTGTGTCTATCTATCTATCATTACTTTCTGTCTTTGATCTCCACATTTTAGTGTGATTCCCTTATAGGAATTACATCATTTGGTATAAACAGAGCTGAGTCTAGATTCGTTCCTACGATTCTAGTCTTGGGGTTTTGTTACAAAAAAATCTATCAATTTCATTTTTGAGAATTTGCTGAAATGGGTTTCTTAGATCTGAGTCTTGTTTGAGTTTCTAAGGTCGGAATAGTGTTCTCCAACTATATTTGAGTCTTAGGCTGAAATTGGAAGGAGTTTGGAGCCTTGTTGAAGAATCCACCATTGAAGACTTGAAGAAGCTTTATGAAGCCATAGTGGATTTTGAAATCTGAAGGTTTCTATTTGGAATTCAAGTTTAAAAAGTTGGGTGTTGTTCCCTATATCAAGGAGAGCATTCACCTAAATTTTCGTGAAATTCTAAGAAAAAAATTTTAAGTGTTTTATTTTGGGTATTCATCTTGTTCTTGAAGTTCTTGAAGAACATTCATAACCTCAAGAAGGGGGATATTTCAAAAAGCAAGTGTTTGACTTAAAAAGGGAAGAAAGAGAAAGAGTAAAAGTGTTATTAAAGAGGGAATTTACCTAAAGGGGTAAATACTAAAGGACAAGTGTCACAACCCAACCCTAGGTGAGGCGGATAAGAACCATATGAACACATGTTTTACAAGTGACGTATGATAAGAAAGTAAACTACTAAGCAAATGGATTTACCAATGAGAAGTTTCGTATAAAATATGTGTCGTCTAGCTGAATCGATACATGTGACAAGTGAAATTATGAATACAGATGATAGCTTTACAATGTCTTTAAAGCCTCTACTGGATTCCATGACTGTACCACTAGGAAAATATGCATAGTAAAGACTCGGGAAAGCCCTAAATCAATCTAGAGCTCACCAGCAACCGTTGAGTATCATGTGCTTATATTAGGGAGATCTATTAGTTGAGTACATGTACCTGCAGCATGAAATGTAGCGTCCCCAATAAGGGACATCAGTACGAAAGAATGTACTAAATATGTAAGGCATAATACAACCATATATAAAATGAAAGCTAAAGTGAAATCAAATACCAATAGATAAGGATTTGAGACCACCTTTGTCTATACTTGTGGAATCATGTATGTTACATTCTTTTCTTTAGTTTGTTGTACACTATAATCTTTATAAGACATATTATACAAATGACCATCTGATCAGTGGTAGAAGAGGATGACCTATGCTAGTCATTTTAACCCTTGGATGTTTTCCTCATAATTCCAGAAAGTGGGATCGGCCCATGATAGGCTTTCGCCATTGAGTTTCCACCCTTCTATACCAATTGGGATTTGCCCATGCTACGTTTTCGCCCCAGAGCTACCATCCTTCTATACCAATTGGGATCGACCCATGCTAGGTATTTTTAATTATACAGATTGCTTTACTTATATTCTTTAATCTTTGAGGTCGTTGTTTTGATGTTCGTAACTCTTTTGAGATTATAATTTTGATGATCATAACTCTTTAGAGATTGTTGTCTTGGTGGTCATAATCATTGTTGAGATTTAGAACTATGGACCAGTAGTAGAAGACATACGAATATGGACTTACGATAATGACAATGACATGGGAAAGAAATGTGACACCAACATAATACTTAGGAGCTTATATAACATAGTAAGCATTTTGAAATCTCAAATTGAAGCACATATCAAGTGAAGACATTTAACATTCAGCCAAGAGATTTGAACTCTATATGATAGCCAAATACTCCCTATCTAATATCAAATACAAGGTATACATGAACGTGAAACCAAGGGAGAATGTGGACAGATTCAACTTAAGGACGGATACATATTCCACGTAAGTACATATAAAATGTACAATAGAGAAAGTAAGGGTATTGTGAGGTAACATTATAGTCTAACACAATGGGAGTAATAACCAATAAAGGGAACATATAATCATGTGAAAAAATAACATATATGTATATCCAACATATAAACATATGTACCATGTGTAATCTAGGATCATTTTGATTTATATAAGGGGAATACGTGCCAAGGGTACTATGATGAAGAAATTAGTTTAAAACTTGCATGCTAATACTTTGTAGAGTAAGCACGTACATTTAGTAATAAACTCATATTAGAGTATTCACTTTAATGCTCTAAGGAGTAGGAACTACAACTATGGATCAGTCAATACCAAGGCACTTAGAAATCTTGCTTTGTAATACAAGTGTTGGATTCATGCCAAGAAATAGGAAATCGAATTGCCTTACATACCTTATCCACTAAACAATACAACTATCACGATTCAATCTCCCTCTTTTAGGCTTTAATCTACAATATAAGTCATGATAAACAAAAATTAGAAGCTATCACACCGTGAGCCTCGGAAAACAATAGATAACTTTGACGGATAATGAGCCCACACAGCCCTTAAAATAATGTGTATCACCAAACCCTCCTTCTCTGCCCAATACATACATTATATATCCTTTTCTAAGATTACCCAAGTTGTACCAACAACAACACATATAAAACAATCTCAAATATTCTTTATCATACAACCAATTATTGAACTCACTACCCCCTTGAGTTGTTTATAACAGCACAACCATAATTCCTCACTCAAACTCATACATAAGGAGGAAGAAAATGGAGCAGTCACCTTACCTCAATTTCTACAACTTCTCCTTATAACTTGAATTCCTCTAGAACTTCAACTTCCCTTCACACTTAAACTAAAAAAGAAGAGAAAAGTATCTTAATAATTAAAGAAAGTGAGCATTAGCTTATGGGAACTTCTGCCTTGTACTTATAATTAAGCATGAATAATTTTCTAGTCTTCCATGGGAGAATTAAGTTAAATCCGTACGTGTTTCTCTTACCTTGGTTTGCAGATATGAGGGTTTCTTCAAGAACCCTAGAAGGAATTTTTAGGTTGCTCTTGAGAGAAAAGAAAGAGATAGCAGAAGTAAATTGTGAATTTTCTGTGTTAAAAAGAGTGAAAAGATCAGCTCATATTGGGTTTATATGGAGGCTTCTTGACCATAAAAAATAATCCTCTAGAACCTTCCTTTTTGGTCCATTTTCAGCCACTAATAGGTCAAGTAGGTGATGCCCTTGCTTATGTACATCAAGAAGCTCAAAAGGTCAAACTAGGTGATGCACCTACTTGCTTTCACTTGGGCTTAAATATATTGGGCCTTGGCAAATTTGGTTGCTTGATTGGGCCTCGGCAAATTTGGTTGCTTGCCTTTAATTTCATTTTCCTTTTATTTAACTTAGTTTGGGCCTCAGGTGAGTCCATTAGCATCGGCCCAAATCTGATCCATAAACCTTGGCCTATTTAACTAGATCCATATAGTTCAAGTAGGTGATGCACCTACTAGGTCCTTTGGACTGGTCAATAAGTTGAAGTAGGTGATACACCTACTTGTCACCTACTAGCTTAGTTAAGTCAAGCAAGTAGCTCACTTATTTTATTTCATTTTCTAAATATTAATCCCATTTTCTTTACTTTAGCACTTAACTTTCAACTTTAAGCTCAATTACCACCTTACTGTCTCGAGTTTAAATACTCCTATTAGAGTTAACTTGCAGTACATATGCTGAAACGTGCAAGGCATCATATCACCTTCCGAGCTAGTTTAAACCAACATTAATCATATAAGAAACATGGTCCCTCACCTATACTATAAGGCAATGTCAAGTATCACAAGAATAGAACAAGCATATGCATAATACGGGTTGTTACAGGAAACCGAGTCCATAACTATCCCTCAAGGCAATTTATAAGCGTCATATAAATAGAACTAGTACACGTAGAATATGGGGTGTTACATCCTCCCCCCCTTATGATCATTCATCCTCAAATGATAAGTGTAGTTGATAATTGGTTCCTGGATTTTCATTTGGAGATTTGCGAGAGTTTTCTTTGTAAGTAGGACTATCCAAAATCTATACACTAACCTAAAACACGTATAGACAAGTCTTGCGGGACATCTCAATAGATATGGTTCATGAATAAGAATATTACAAATTAAACTTCTTTCTTAACCATGTAATCCACTCACGACACACAAGTAGAACTCATACTAATAAGGAATTTAATATACCTAAACACAGGACATGCAACTGACATATAAAATTAACAAATGCTAGTAGGACTTATGATCATATATGGGGACCATATTATCTTAGATCTTTATACTGTCGTTTAGAATGAGGATGGCTATTTAGGATCTCGACCATCATCTATTTCCAAGTATCTTATGTTATATACTAGTCCTTCCACAATACTTCAATGAAGGTTACACCTTTTGTTCTTAGCTTTCGGGCCTAACAATCAAGAATAACTATAGTATCTCCCAATTTTTTCATATGGAATGGACACATAAAATCATAGGCCTAACCTATTGGGGCTCTACTTTTCCTTCTCTTTTATCTTACTATGCTTTTCAGAGATGACTCTTATAAGAACGCATAGTTGTTAATATAAACTCTAAAGTTTTATGTCGCACATTCGTATAAGGCATTATGCTAAGTTTTTTATCTATGGTTTGATAAAACTTACATATATGCCCCACCTTTTTTGGTCAAAATCTTCACTACCTAATGATACAAGGAAATATTTTCCCAAAATGTTCAAAACTCAAGTCGATAGGCACAAAGGGGCATAGTATACAGATAAATAAGTCACATTGGATATGACACACAGGCATACTAGCACAAAAAGGAGCGCATGATATACTAGCATTAAGCTATAGAAATATGTGGTGTACGGGTACATATGGTTCATACAGTAGTGTGTGGGCGAATGAACTATAAGGAATATAGGAAGTGGACTAGATGAGCATATGATGCATGAGTACTAAAGCTACGAAATATATAATACGTAAGTAAGTAGACTAGACACGAAACACAAATCACATTGAGCAAGTGTATTATATCACATGGATAGGTGGACTAACATTTCAATAAGTACACATATGTAATATGAGCAAGTCAGCACATGACACGTGGCTAGAAAATTTGTAATGCCAGTACTGTTTAAGAAAATAGGCTACGAGGCATGTAATATATATAGAAATGGTTTATGATGCATATGACATGTAAACAAGTAATATGCGAGTAGTATAACTGACAAGCATTAATTTTTCCCATTGCATATGCTCAATTAGCATGCAGTACCCACACAATATGGACAAGTGACATGTGGAAAGTAACCAGTGCAATAAATAACATGTAAGGAAAAGGTCCTACGAAAACATATAGCAATAAACAAGGGTGCTCTGAAGTGGATAACACTTACATGCAACCAATCTATGACATTAGGTAACATGTGAGAAAGTAATCCATAAAGGGCAAATGACATACAAATAGATAAGTTATAGAACATGCAGCATGTATAATTATATAACAGGCCATCTTTGGAAACTACGAGATATCCTATAGAACCACCCTACCATATTAACGGCAAGCACATTGTCTTAAGCACTAAGTCACGGGTGGGATAGTTATACTCATATTCCTTACTCACCTCAAAGCACATACAATTGATTTCCCCATCTACTCTCTTCAATACCCTAATAATTCTTATAGGTGTTCTGATATTGGGACTAGGCTTCCATCTAGGTCAATATAAATAATACAGTTAAAATAGAAAAAGAAAATCCTCCATAGTTCATCTTTTGGAGTAGGAGGCCGAGGTCAATTTTGCCTTCATTACTAGCTTGTGTTATATCAGACTCAATGTCTGGTGACCTTTGAAGGTTGAAATAGAAAATAAATAGTGAAGCTTGAACACACCATAAAACATGAACAATAATAACAAGTAAATGTCAGGTACCTATAACGTTATATTTGTTTCATAACGTTTCAGAGTTAGCTGCTTTGGGCTTAACAAGATAGGTCTGGCCATACTAATTGATTTTTTTTTATAGCATGTGAGGGTGATCTGACACTTTCCCCAAGCAAGGTAGCGAATAAGAACAACTAACATATGATCAATTTTTCCTCTCCCTTAACTGGACTATGATTGATAAATTACTGCAGGCATATATTAAATGAATCCTATAGTAGCTCTATTCAATTTGATAGAAGTTTATACATGTGTGTAATACTCTACTTCTGTTTTGTACTAATTATGTAGATGAACTAGGTCCATGTATCTTCTATCTAGGTAACCTTTCTATTCCCCCTTTTTTTTCGTTGTTGTTATCAAATATCAAGACTTGAATCAATACTAAAATGACTTTTCTGTCTAACAAAGGTTCACAAAGTTGTTCTCGGGTGGGTCACCTTTATAACTCATTAGGGTTTAAGAGTTGATACCTTATTCTTGCCTCTTACACTTAGCAATCACTCTTTCATAGCCACCTATCTCACTCCTCTATAGCATCCTCATATTGCCCCTACTCCGATGTTTAGGGGATTTGACATGTCCCATCTCTTTCTAACTAGAAGATCTATGTACATATTCGGCCTGTGTGATTCAAGCTTCGTTCTCACATGCTTCCTATCTAACAAGTACTTTTAATCAAAATTAGTAGTTTCATGTACTCCAATCCTACTATGTACAACCTAACTAATCACAACTTAGGTCTAACAAATCAATTTTTTTTTGTTAACCTTACCCTTTAGTCACATATTAATCCTCTATAGCCAAAACATAGATTATAGTAGGAACTATCATACATATATCATTTGCAGCAATTAGCACAATTATTCCTAAGTTTTATACCCATGAAAAGAATACAAATTTTATTAGTACTTAATCGGGGTTGTTGGTACATACCATATAAAAAGTCAACTATTAACATATTCGGGATGATATATGCTGAGAATTTGGGCCTTGCCAGCCAATTAGGTACCTCTCTAGTAACACTATTGCACTGATACATTTACCTCTCGAATTGTGCCACTGCCTTCTTCCAACTAAAAGAAATTGGTTAAACAACATCATTTTCGAGTACATGTGTAACGCTGGAAATTCTATGTATGTCACAGACTAAGAATAAGTGTCCTATATAGGAACAAATCCTATAAATATGGAGTAAATATAGAACTCAAGAGTTGGTTGCATCTTCCTAAGAACATGTGCTTGAAAATGCTACTACTCATATGTGTAACTTGGTAACCCATCATTTTTTAAGCATATACTATATCTTCCAAAAATTGAACCAAGTGATAAAATGGTACAAATGCAACTTTAGATGCAAATAACATAAAAACTTTTTCATGCCTTGTGGAGTGGGACAGTCGAATAAAATGAGCTCAACCTAGTCTTTTGACATTTTAGCTAGCAATAACCTTAACCACAGTAAGCATAATATGAATAACATGATAATGTTAAAGTGGAAATTGACTTCTTAATTTTGCTCTATCACACAATCCGGATTATGAAGGAAGGTAACATTTCCTAAATGTCCAAGTACCCCCTAATTATAAATGTGGTGCGCAACACATCCATAAGTAAGGATCTACTAGACATGGCTTTGTAGACTACCTAGGACGTATTGCTCTGATACCTCTTTTGTCACACCCCAACCCTAGGTGAGGCAGACAAGTACCATATGAACACATGCTTTACAAGTGACCTATGATAAGAAAGTAAACTACTATGCGAATGGATTTACAAATGAGAAGTTTCGTATACAATACATGTCGTCTAGCTGAACCAATACATGTGACAAGTTAAACTATAAATAAAGATGATAGTTTTACAATGTCTAAAAAGCCTCTACTACAATCCATGATTGTACCACTAGGAAAATATGCATAGTAAAGACTCGGGAAAGTCCGAATCAACCTGGAGCTCACCAGCAACCGCTAAGTATCATGCGTTTATATTGGAGAGATCTATTAGTTAAGTACTTGTACCTGTAGCATGAAATATACCGTCCCCAATAAGGGACGTCAATACAAAAGAATGTACTGAATATGTAAGGCATAATACAACCATATGTAAAATGAGAGCTCAAATGAAATCAAATACCAATAGATAAGGATTTGAGACCACCTTTGCTTATACCTGTGGAATCGTGTATGTTACATTCTTTTCTTTATGTTGTTGTACGTTATAATCTTTATAAGGCATATGATACAAATGACAAGCTAATCAGTGGTAGAAGAGGATGGCCCATGCTAGGCATTTTAATCTCTGGGATTTTGTCCTCATAATTCCAGAAAGTGGGATAGGCCCATGCAAGGCTTTTGCCCCTAAGCTGCCACCTTTCTATACCAATTAGGATTGGCCCATGCTAGGCTTTCACCTATGAACTGCCACCCTTCTATACCAATAAAGATCGATCCATGCTAGGCATTTGCCCCTGGGCTACCACCTATAATTATGTAAATTGCTTCACTTAGATTCTTTAATCTTTGAGGTCGTTGTTAGATGTTCTTAAATCTTTTTAGATTGTTCTTTTGATGAACATAACTCTTTTGAGGTTGTTGTCTTGGTGGTCATAATCATTGTTGGGATTAGGAACTACGGACCAGTAGTAAAAGACATACGAATATGGACTTACGATAATGGCAATAACATGGGAAGTAAATGTGACACCAACATAATACTTAGAAGCTTATATGACACAGTAAGCATTTTGAAATCTCAAATTGAAGCACATAACAAGTGAGAAGAGATTTAACATTCAGCCAAGAGATTTGAACTCTATATGATAGCCAAATACTCCCTATCTAATATCAAATACAAGGTATATATGAACGTGGAACAAAGCGAGAAATTGGACAGATTCAACTTAAGGACGGATACAAATTCCATGTAAGTACATATAAAATGTACAATAGGGCAAGTAATAGTATTGTGAGGTAATATTATAGTCTAACACAATGGGAGTAATAACCAATAAAGGGAACATATAAACATGTGAAAAGATAACATATATGTATATCCAACATATAAACATATGTACCATGTGTAATCTAGGATCATTTTGATTTATATAAGGGGAATACGTGCCAAGGGTACTTTGACGATGAAATTAGTTTAAATCTTGCATGCTAATACTTGGAAGAGTAAGCACGTACATTTAGTAATAAACATATATTAGAGTATTCACTTTAATGCTCTAGGGAGTAGGAACTGCATCTATGGATCAGTCACTACCAAGGCACTTAGAAATGTTGCTTTGTAATACAAGTGTTGGATTCATGCCAAGAAATAGGAAATCGAATAGCCTTACATACCTTATCCTCTGACCAATACAACTATCATGATTAAGCTTCCCCCTTCTAGGTTTTAATCAACAATATAAGACATGATAAACAAAAATTAGCAACTATCACGCCATGAGCCTCGAAAAACAATAGCTAACTTTGACGGATAATGAGCCCACACATCCTTAAATTAATGTGTATCACCACACCCTCCTCATTTGCCCAATACATACATTATATATCATTTTCCAAGATTACCCAGGTTGCACCAACAAAAATACACATAAAAAAACCTCAAATATTCTTTATTATACAACCAATTATTAAACTCACCACCCCCTTGAGCTCTTTATAATAGCACACCCATAATTCCTCGCTCAAACTCATACATAAGTTGGATGAGTATAGAGCAGTCACCTTGCCTCAATTTCTACAACTTCTCCTTATAACGTGAATTCCTCTAGAAATTCAACTTTCGTTCACACTTAAACCAAAAAATAAGAGAAAAGTACGTTAATAATTAAGGAAAGTGAGCATTAGCTTGTGGGAACTTCTGCCTTGTACTTATAATTAAGCATGAATAACATGTTTTCTAGTCTTCAATGAGAGAATTAAGCTAAATCTATAAGTGTTTTTCTTACCTTGATTTGCAGATATGAGGGTTTCTTCAAGAACCCTAGAAGGAATTTTTAGGCTGCTCTTGAGATAAAAGAGAGAGATAGCTGAAGTAAATATTGAATTTTGTGTGTTAAAATGAGTGAAAAGATCAGCTCATATTGGGTTTATATGGAGGCTTCTTGACCATAAAAAATAATCCTCTAGAACCTCCCTTTTTTGGTCAATTTTTAGCCACTAATAGGTCAAGTAGGTGATGCACCTACTTATGTACATCAAGCAGCTCAAAAGGTCAAACTAGGTGATACACCTATTTGCTTCCACTTGAGCTTAAATATATTGGACCTTGGCAGATTTGGCTGTTGGGCTTTAATTTCATTTTTCTTTTATTTAACTTAGTTTGGGCCTCAAGTGAGTCCATTAGCATAGGCCCAAATCTAATCCATAAACCTTGGCTTATTTAACTAGATTCATATAGCTCAAGTAGGTGATGCACCTACTAGGTCTTTTGAGCTGGTCAATAAGTCAAAGTAGGTGATACACCTACTTGTAACCTTCTAGCTTAGTAAAGTCAAGCAAGTAGCTCACTTATTTTATTTCATTTTCTAAATATTAATCCCTTTTGCTTTAACTTATCACTTAACTTTCAACTTTAAGCTCAATTACCACCTTACAGTCTCGAGTTTAAATACTCCCATTGGAGTTAACTTGCAGTACACATGTTGAAACATGCAAGGAATTACATCACCTTCTGAGCTAGCTTAAACCAACGCTAATCATATAAGAAACATGGTCGCTCACCTATACTATAAGGCTATGTCAAGTATCACAAGAATAGAATAAGCATATGCATAATATAGGCTGTTACAGGAAGCCGACTCCATAACTATACCACAAGGCAATTTATAATTGTCATATAACTAGAACTAGTACACGTAGAATATGAGGTTTTACAACAAGTGTAAGTGGGACAACACGAGTTCAAATTCAGAACGTTGAGCGAGTTGTAGAAGTCTATTGGGTGACCAAAGGCAGGCGTCCCCTAACCAGTCGACACCTTACCCTTTGGGTCGGTTGCTCGCCGAATTGGCTGCCCAATTGAGGGTGCTACAGGAATTTTCGGCGAGACCAAGCCTTGGTCGTCGAGTTCCATCGGTGAGTCGCCAAACTTCCTCTTACCTCGCCGAGTTGCCTTGGCAAATTGTTGAGTTTGGTGAGTCCATCTTCAAGTTGGTGAGTTGAACTTCATTTTTGGTGAATAAAATAGGTCATTCGGAGATCGGAAACTCAAGTTACTCCTAATCTCAGGTTCTAAATTCTTAGTTTCTTTCTTTTGTTTCTCAAACGTTTTAAAGAATCCTAAACCAATTTTCAACTCCTAAATACTCTACTTGTTGACTATTGGTTCTTGAATTCACTTCTTTTTTTGTGCCTTTTCTTTTCGTGCTTTTTTCATTTTAATTCTTAGTTAATTCTTGATTCAAGTCTGTTTGTTTATCGAGTCGTCCATTCTTCTTCAAACAAGAATCCATTCCAACCTAGACCACGGTGGCCATGAAGGCTGAGATGTTGGCATCAACTCTATCAAAATGACTCTTTCGACATTTAAAGGGGAATGAAATCCCGATGCTTACTTAGAATGGGAGTCCCAATGTGAACGGCTTTGAAATGTGAATAAATTGGCGGAGGTCAAAAGTAGTTGCTATGCTAGCGTGTAATTCGAGGGGTATGCTAACACATGGTGGGAGTACATGAAGAGGTATCACTTAGTTGTTCAAGAAAGTCATCCTCCACCATGGCCTGAGTTGAAAAGGTTGATGAGAGCTAAGTATGTGCCGGAAAGATACCGCCAAGGATTACTTGCCAAATTGTATAACTTGAGGCAAGGAAGCAAAAGTGTTGAAGCCTATCATGATGAGTTCCAAAACATAGTCATGGAGTTGGAATATAGAGAAATTGAAGAGCATGCCATGATTCGCTTCAAGGTAGGGTTGAACAAGGAGATTTTTTCTAAGATGACCCTTCATAGGTTTGCTACTTTGAATGATGCTTTTGAAGCCGCCCATGAGACAGAGCTAGAATTCAAGGAGGAGAAGGTAGCTAAGTACAAGACTTCATCTTCCAATTCTTAGAGCAAGAACAAAGGGGGAGCTCAAACATCATCGGTTTGGAACAAGGGTTTGGATGTTAAGAAGCCTTATGAGTAGAAGCCCTTCGAAGGAAACACTCCAAGGTACCCGCCTAGAGACAAAGGTATCACTGACCCAACCAAGTTCCCTAAAGGTATTCAATATCACAAGTGTAGGGGATGGGGTCATATAATACGTGAATGTCCCAATCGATTGATTGCTCTACTTCAAGGAGGGTAAATATATCTTAGTGAAGAAAGGGAGCAAGAAGAAGGTTGTGAAGAAGATCCTCAAGAAGAGGATGAGTTGGAAGATGGAGAAGATGAGGAATCGTACCTTTGTGTCAAAGAAGGAGAGAGTGCCCCTCCTCTATATGTGGTGAGGCGAGCAATGGTTAGTAAGGCATTGGATGATCCGAGACAAAGAGAGAATCTATCTTACTCCAAATCCTTTATCAAGGATAATGTGTGTTCCTTAATCATTGATAACCGGAGTTGTGCAAATGTTGCTAGTACTGCATTAGTGGAATTCTTAAAACTTCCTACCACTAAGCATGCTACACCTTACAAACTTTAATGGTTGAGTGAGTGTGGAGAATTGAGGGTGCATCAACAAGTGATGATCAAGTTTAAGATTGGTAAGAATCAAGATGAGGTTCTATGTGATGTGGTCCCAATGCAACATGATCGTTCAACCAAACATGATGGGAGGACTAACAAGTATTCACTTATGTTGAATGATCACAAATATGTTCTTCATCCTATGTCCCCCTCTCAAGTCAACGCTATTTATCAAAGGATGAGTGAGTCAAGAGAAAAGAAGAAGTGTGAAGAGGAACATGTGGAGACCGAGAGCCAAGAATAGGTAGAGAAGAGGAAGTTGAAAAGAAAGGCCCAAGTGTTGTTGGCTAATTACAAAGAAATAAGGGAGGAAATTGAGTCTGAAAGTTCTTTGATCCTTATCACACATAGGGATATGTACTACAAACTTGCCAATCGCATTCTTCCCTTCCCAATTCAATTTCCTTTGTTTTGCAGGATTATGAGGATGTCTACCCAAAGGAGCTTCCACGTGGATTGCCTCCTCTTCGGGGAATTGAGCACCAAATTGATTTTGTGTCGGGATCGCAGTTGCCAAACAAGTCGGCTCATAGAAATAATCTGGAGGACACCAATGAGCTACAAAGACAAGTTGAGGAACTCATCAACAAAGGTTATGTGAAGGAGAGCATGAGTCCATGTGTAATGTCGGTTCTATTGGTCCCAAAGAAAGATGGAACATGGCACATGTGTGTTGATTGTCGAGCCATCAACAACATTACAATAAAGTATCATCATCCTATCCCTAGGTTAGATGATATGCTTGAGGAATTGAATGGCTCTTGTGCGTTTTCAAAGATTGATCTTAGGAGAGATTATCATCAAATCTGGATGAACTCTGGTGATGAATCGAAAACCACATTCAAGACCAAGTTTGGTCTATATGAATGATTAGTGATGCTATTTGGTCTCACTAATGCTCCCAGTACCTTCATGCGTCTCATGAATCATGTGATGAAACCCTTTATAGGGAAATTTGTGGTTGTCTATTTTGATGATGTTTTGATTTATAGCAAGATTATGCATGATCATGTGTAGCAATTGAGATGTGTGTTTGATATGCTTAGGAAGGAACAACTTTATGCTAATCTTGATAAGTGTTCTTTTTATGTTAATGAAGTTATCTTCTTAGGTTTTGTTGTGAGTTCAAGAGGGTTTGAAGTTGATGAGTCTAAAATTGAGGCTATTAAGAGTTGGCCAATTTCGAAATCCATAACCGATGTTAGAAGCTTTCATGGGATGGCTAGTTTTTATAGATGATTTGTCAAAGGTTTTAGTACCATAGCAACCCCTTGGACAGAGGTAATCTGAAAGGATAAGCCTTTTAAGTGGGGGGAGGAACAAGCCAAAGATTTTAAGGCTTTAAAATCCATGCTTAGTTCCGCTCCTTTGTTGCAATTACCTGATTTTGATAAAATGTTTTAAGTGGAAATGTGATGCTAGTAAAGTAGACATTGGAGCTGTCTTAATACAAGACCAAAAGCCCATTGCTTACTTTAGTGAAAAGCTAAAAGGTGCTACTTTCAATTATCCCATTTATGATCTTGAGTTGTATGCTTAATTAGGGCTTTGGGTAATTGGCAACACTACTTGTGGCCTAAAGAATTTGTCATAAGGACTAACCATGAGTCCCTAAAACATATTCAGGCACAAGGAAAGTTAAACAAGAGGCACGCTAAATGGATTGAATTCCTTGAAACTTTCCTTTATGTAATCCAATACAAAAAGGGGAAGGAAAATGTGGTGGCCGATGCCTTATCTAGAAAACATGTTTTGATAAATACTTTGTCCTCTAAATTGATTGGCTTTGAATGTTAGAAGGCATTGTATCCCAAGGATCCCGTGTTTGCTCAAATCTTCAAAGATTGTGAGGAATGGGAGAAGGAAAGATGGATGAGGGATAGGTCTTCTACTCCCTATTCCAAGTTTGATGATTTCTTGTTCAAAGGCTCTGACTTTGTGTGCCTATGAGCTCTTGGAGAGAACTATTTGTGAGGGAGGCACACAATGGGGGTTTAATGGGTCATTACGGTATTAACAAAACTATGGGAATTATTGAGGAACAATTCCATTGGCCAAAAATGCATAAAGATATTGTTCGAATTAGTGGTCAATGTAAGTCGCGCCTCCTTCCCCATGGTTTATACATTCCACTCCCCACCATTCAAAGACCTTGATATTTCAATGGACTTCATTTTGGGATTTTCAAAGACCAAAAGAGGTAGAGATAGCATCTTTGTTGTTGTTGATCGATTTTCAAAGATGGCTCATTTCATTCCATGTCATAAATGTGATGATGCTCCCAATGTAGCATCTTCGTTTGTTGAGCATGTTGTTAAATTGCATAGAATTCCTAAAACCATTGTTAGTGATAGGGATCCTAAATTCCTTAGTCCCTTTTGGAAGAATTGTGGGGTAGACTCAGTACGAAGTTGTTGTTCTCAACGTTTTGTCACCCACAAGCTGATGGCCAAACTGAAGTTGTGAATAGGACTTTGGGTTTTATGCTTCGTGTCGTAGTGCATGGAAAGTTGTCCTTATGGGTGGAACATTTGCCTTTAGTTGAATTTGCTTATAATCGTGTTATTCATAGAACTATTCGCATGTCTCCATTTGAAGTTGTTTATGGTTTTAACCCCTAACTCCTTTAGAACTCACTCCTCTTTCTCAGGATATTGTGTTAAACTTAGATGGGAGTAAGCTACTGAAGCTATGAAGAAGTTTCATGAAATGGTGCAGCTGCACTTAGAGAAGCAGAACCAAGAAGTAGCCAAAAAGGTTAACAAGGGTCGTAAGAGGATCATGTTTGAACCGGGTGATCTGGTGTGGGTCCACTTTCGCAAAGAGCAATTTACCACACATCGCAAAACAAAGTTGATACCGAGGGGTGATGGACCATTCCCAATGCTAGAGCAGCTCAATGACAATGCCTATAAGGTTGCCCTTCCTGTGGAATATCAAGAGCACAACACTTTCAATGTGTGCGACCTGTAACTTTTCCCAACTATTGCTGATGATCCATCAAATATGCGGACAAATTCTTTTCAAGAAGGAGAGAATGATGTAATACGGATAACATCAAGTCCATTTATGAGAAGCTAGGGCTTAAAACCTTCAAAGGATATAAGGGCTATTCATGAAGATAGAGGTGCTTGAGATGGTATTGACAGCAAACAAGGGATTCCACACCTTGAAAGTTGCAGTAGAGCATTTTGGTGAGCTAGAGCCAATCAGCGAATTACCCAAGTCACTAGGTGATGACCCAACTCACCTTTTGATCCAGAACGTGGCTAAGCTGAACAACCATGCAGGAAGGCTCGCCAAGCAGGTTGGCGTATCTGCCAGTCCACTAAGCGATCGACCCAGCTCGCCCTTTGGCATTTCGGGTCACTTTTGGGCCCCTTTATCTTAAACCTATAAATAGCTAGCTTGGGTTCATTTTAGACTTAGACTATTTTGAATGTTAAAAACTGAAAACTCATGTTTGAGTGTTAAGAGCTTGGTTAAGCTTTTGTAGCATTTTGTTAAAAACATTGGTTGCTTGGGATATTGATTCCCTTGAGGTCATCGTAAGAGTTAGGTGTTTATTGAAGGATTAACGAATTGAGGTCATTGGGTTAAATATACCCTTTGGTTGCATTTTGTTTTGTCACACCCCAACCCTAGGTCAGGCGGACAAGTACCATATAAACTCATGCTTTACAAGTCACCTATGATGAGAAAGTAAACAACTATTATGCAGATATATTTACTAATGAGAAGCTCCATATACAACACATGTTGACTAGCTGAATCGATACATGTTACCAGTGAAACTATAAATTCAGATGATAGCATTACAATGTCTACAAAGACTCTATTGGAATCCATGACTGTACCACTATGAAATACGCATAGTAAAGACTCGTCAAAGCTCCGAATCAACCTAGAGCTCACCAACAACCACTGAGTATCATGTGCTTCTATTAGGGAGATCTACTAGTTAAGTACTTGTACCAGAAGCATGAAATGCAGTGTCCACAATAAGGGACGTCAGTACGAAAGAATTTACTGAATATGTAAGGCATAATACAACCATATGTAAAATGAGAGCTCAAGTGAAACAAAATACCAATAGATAAGGATTAGACACCACCTTTGCTTAAACTTGTGGAATCGTGTATGTTAAATTCTTTTCTTTACTTTTATGTGTAATATAATAATTATAAGACATATGATACAAATGACCAGCTGATCCGCGGTAGAAGAGGATGACCTGTTCTAGGCATTTTAACCCCTAGGATGTTGTCCTCATAGTTCTACAAATTGGGATCGGCCCATGCTAAGCTTTCGCCCCTGAGCTGCCACCCTCTTATACCAATTAGGATCGGCCTATGCTAGGCTTTTGCCCCTGAGCTGCCACCCTTCTATACCAATTGGGATCGACCCATGCTAGGAATTTGCCCCTGGGATGCCACCCATAATTATACAGATTGCTTCACTTAGATTCTTTAATCTTTTATATTGTTTTTTTGATGTTCATAACTCTTTTGAGATTGTTCTTTTGATGATCATAACTCTTTTGAAATTACTATTTTGGTAGCCATAATCATTGTTGAGATTTGGAACTATGGATCAGAAGTAGAAGACATATGAATATGGACTTATGCTAATAACAATGACATGGGAAGAAAATGTGACTAGAACGTGTAACACTTAGGAGCTTGTATGACTCGGTAAGCATTTTGACATCTCAATTTGAAGCACAAATCAAGTGAAGACATTTAACATTCAGCCAAGAGATTTGAACTCTATATGATAGCCAAATACTCACTAACTAATAGCAAATACAAGGTATACGTGAACGTGGAACCAAGGGAGAACGTGGGCAGATTCTACTTTAGGACGGATACCTATTCCAAGTAAGTACATATAATATGTACAATAGAGAAACTAGGGATCTTGTGAGGTAACATTATAGTTTAACATAATGGAAGTAATAACCAATAAAGGGAATATATGAACATGTCAAAAGATGACATACATATAGATAATTGAAGCAAGTTGGCAAGATATGGGCAGATTTTATATCCAATATAAAAACATATGTACCATGCGTAATCTAGGATCATTTTGATTTATATAAGGGGAATACATGCCAAGGGTACTTTCACGATATTAGAGTACTCACTTTAATCAGTCACTACCAAGGACACATAGAAATATTACTTTGTAATACAAGTATCCGATTCATGCCAGAGAAATAGGAAATCTAATAGCCTTACATACCTTGATGTACAATTCAATACGAATGACTTAAGCTCTTTCTCTTCAAACTGCTAGTCTACAATAAAATAAGTTGTAAGACTAGTATTAGTAGCTAATCAATCAATTTGAGCTACTTGATCTCACCCAAATAGTAACCAAGCAGTAAGCATGCAATTTATCTAGCCAGTGTTTTATTTCCTTCCATTTCCCTTTTATCACGTCTATATACTGTACAACCTTCATATCAGGTCCTCCCCAAAACTCCCTGCAATATTTAAGTCCTTTAACGTCTCCATAACTTTTTCGCACATCCTTATCATAACATACATAAAACAATCCTTAAACATAATAATGTAACATAAGCAATATGAATCATGGTTTCTGATCACCAACACTTGAAGAGCTAACATTACTTTTAAAGTACTCAAACAAGATCATAACTAAATTTAAAGAAAACTCCCCTCCATGGCTGTCCCAACATGCACTAATCACCAGAACATCTTCCCCAATATTACAAAATGTAAAAGTAACAATTTCCAACTCACTAACACAAACCAAGTGCCCTGATTTACTCAAGCACAAGAGGGAGAAAATTGCAGTAGCTTGCCTTGATGGACAGAACTACCACTTGCTAAGACTTGGATTCTTCAAGGTAAAGGTTCTCCTCCTTAAATTATCTTAAATTACACCTTCCAATAGCTTGAACTCCCTAATATTCAAGAACCTTAATGGTATTAAATGGCTATTTTCTGAAGCTAAGATAGAGAAGAGAGAAACCTCTAGAAAACAGATTTTTTTGTCAAAGTAAAAATGGTTGGAAAAAGCTTATATCAATCCCTTTTAAAGGGACCTGCTTTAGCTAACTTTCTCACTCATTTTGGGCCATAATTTTTAAAGTAGATGACCCACCTACTTGGACTTTTCACTTGGGCCTTTTGGACTTAAGAACATTGGGTCTTTTGCCACCTTTCTTGTACTTCATTTGCAGCCAACATGTGTCTTTAATTTAGGCCACACATTTAAGTAGGTGATGCACCTACTTTTCCATTCAAATTATTTCTTGTGGGTTTGGAAAGATTGGGCCTTGGCTGTCCACTTTCCCTTATTCTTCTAATCAAGTTGGGCCAGATTGATGCAAGTAGGTAGTAGTGCACTTGGCCCAATAACATGGTCAAAAGAGTCTTAGTAGGTGATGTACCTACTTGGTCCTTTGGGCTGGTCAATAAGTCAAAGTAGGTGATACACCTACTTGTCACCTACTAGCTTAGTGTAGTCAATCAAGCACCTCAATATTTTATTCTATTTCTAGACCTTAATACCTTTAATTTAACATAAAACTTAAATACACTATGTCAATTTAAACATTAGACTCAAATACCACCTTATGATCTCTAGCTTAAATACTTTAATTGACGTCAACTTAATCGTGTCGCATCCAAATCTATGGGCAGTACACTTTAAACATATACTATTGTCACTAGTCGCATAGGAAACTGAGTCCATAACTTAACCACAAGGCAATTTATAATCGTCAATAAATAGAACTAGTACATGTAGAATGGGGTGTTACATGTTTCCCCTATTTGTGTCTATCTATCTATCTTTACTTTCCGTCTTTGATTTCCACATTTTAGTGTGAATCCCTTATAGGAATTACTTCATTTGGTATCAGAGTAGAGTCTACATTCGTTCCTACGATTCTAGTCTTGGGGTTTTGTTACAAAAAAAATCTATCAATTTCATTTTTGAGAATTTACTGAAATGGGTTCCTTAAATCTGAGTCTTGTTTGAGTTTCTAAGGTTGGAATAGTGTTCTCCAACTATATTTGAGTCTTAGGCTGAGATTGGAAGGTGTTTGGAGCCTTATTGAAGAATCCACCATTGAAGACTTGAAGAAGCTTGTAGAAGACAAAGTGGGTTTTGAAATCTGAAGGGTTTTGGTTTGGGGTTGAAGTTTTAAAAGTATTGGGTGTTGTTTCTCCATATCAAGGAGAGCCTTCACCTAAATTTTTGTGAAATTTTGAGACAAAAATTTTTAAGGGTTTTATTTTAGGTGTTCATCTTGTTTTTGAAGTTCTTGAAGAACATTCATATCTTCAAGAAGGGGGATATTTGATAAAGCAAGTGTTTGATTCAAAAAGAGAAAAAAGAGAAAGAGTAAAAGTTTTATTAAAGAGGTAATTTACATAAACGGGTAAATACTACAGGACAAGTGTAAGTGGGACCACACAAGTTCAAATTCAAAATGTTAAGGGAGCTGCAGAGGTCTATTGGGCGAGCAAAGGCCGGTGTCGCCTAACCAGTCGATGCCTCGCCCTTTGGGTAGGTTGCTCGCTGAATTGGCTGCCCATTTGAGTGAGCTACAGGAATTTTCGACAAGACCAAGCCTTGGTCGCCGAGTTCCATAGGCAAGTCGCCAAGTTCCATCACCGAGTCGCCGAACTTCCTCTTACCTCACTGAGTTGCCTTGGCAGATTGTTGAGTTTGGTGAGTCCTTCTTCAAGTTGGCGAGCTGAACTTCACTTTTGGCGAAGAAAACAGGTCACTTGGGGATTGGAAACTCAAGTTACTCCTAATCTCAAGTTCTAAATTCTTAGTTTCTTTCTTGTGTTTTCAAACGTTCTCAAGAATCCTAAATCGATTTTCAATTGTAAATTCTCTACTTGTTGACTATTGGTTCTTGAATTCACTTCTTTGTTTGTGCCTTTTCTTTTCATGTTTTTCTCATTTTACTTCGTAGTTAATTCTTGATTTAAGTCCGTTTGTTTATCGATTCGTCCGTTATTCTTCAAACAAGAATCCATTCCAACCTAGAGTTTAAATTGGTACCTTGTGATCGACGGAGTATAATTAATTGTCAACATTAGTCGTGCCAATTGAGAGAAAATCAAAGGTGTGTAAGCATGAGCGATTGTGAGTTCATTTTATTAACGCTAACGTTGTTTGTTGTTTTGTGAGTTGTCTTAATGTCAGGTACAATGGAGACAAGAGGAGACACTCAAGCACCCATAGGAGAAATTACTTTGGCAACCTTGTTGGAAGTAATGAACGATGTGAAAGGTGATCTATCAAGGATGAATGGGAGGCTGACCACTGTGGAAGGCAGAGTCAATTCCAATGACTCCACACCACAAGCTACTTTTCATGCTATTACAAGTGGGCAAGATCACACTCATTCGCCTACTCTCACACTCGAAACCCTCCACCAAGCCTTGCACCCAACATTTGTTAAATTGGGTTCAAATAGCCAAAATACCCATCAACCATTTCATTTTCCACTTAGTCAAGAAGCTCCACCAAATCAAAGCCATCCTTACCAAACCCTACCTAACCAAAATATTCCCAACCAAAGACCACAACCACAACCAAATCCCATGAATAAGGTGAGGAATGATGAAGATCAAGGAGGTTATAAGGGTGAAGGTGAAGAAACACCATGAAATGAGTCACCAAGAAATCGACCAAGAGGTCAATTGTTGTAAGGTGGACCAAGAGGTAGATTATGTCCAATACCATTTGATAGGAGACGATGTGGGAACCTCCCTCCAGGTAGAGACCAATAGGAGGTCAATGTCAATCATGAAGTTTGATGCAATACAGATTGCCTCAAGGATATCCATTCACGAACTTCAACGCTTTGATAGAGTGTTCACAAGGCAGGAGGCTCTTGGGCATGTATACATGACGAGGACTGAGTTTCATGCCTTGCATAGGATAGACACCTTGATGGAGCTCCCAGTTGGGCAACACCATTCCTGGATAATAGCTTAGAGTGTGGGAGGCCTAACTAAGCGAGGAGGAGAAATTGAAGATGTGCTCCATTCGGCAAGAGGACAGCCACTTTGGCGAGGGTCCCAAAGTCACCGACTTGTACAAGGATCTACAGAAGGGAAAGCTGACCATTCGGTGAGTTGGAGACCATTGGCGCATTACCAAGTGGATTGGACGATGGTCCCCAAACAGCCCAAAGTTCCAATAGCTCCCCAGCCAAGGCAAGGAGCAGAGTTCCTCATCGAGGCCATTGGGCACATCGCCGATCCTTTAGGCAAGCCCGACTTGGATCGCCCATTGGCCCATTTTGGGTCACTTTTGAGCCCATCTATGTAATAATGCCTAAAACTATAAATAGGCATTTAGGGGTTCATTTTAGGGTTAGACTGATTTTGTATATTGTGGTTGTAAACCTAAACTCCTTGTGTGAGTATTTGAAAGCTTGGTAAGCTTTTGTTGAACCTTGTTTAGAAATGGGGGTTACTTGGTATATCGATTCCCTTGAGGTTTTCGTAAGAGTTAGGTGCTTCTTATTGGATTAACAAAGAGAGGTCTTTGGGTGTAACACCCTGTATTCTATGTGTACTAATTTTACTTATATGATGCTTATAAATTGCCTTATGGTATAGTTATGGACTCGGTTTCCTATGCAACTAAGGACAGTAGAATAGGCTTAAATTGAACTGCCCATAGATTTTGATGCAACCCGATTAAGTTGACCTCGATGAAAGTATTTAAACATGAGATCATAAGGTGGTATTTGAGTCTAAAGTTTAAATTGACATAGAGTATATAAGTTTTAAGTTAAATTAAAGGTATTAAGGTCCAGAAATGGAATAAGATTTTGTGGTGCTTGATTGACTACACTAAGCTAGTAGGTGACAAGTAGGTGCATCACCTATTTTGACTTATTGACCAGCCCAAAGGACCAACTAGGAGTATCACCTACTTTGACATATTGACCAGCCCAAAGGACCAAGTAGGTGCATCACCTACTTTGACGATTTTGATCATGTTATTGGGCCAAGTGCACTACCACCTACTTGCATCAATCTGGCCCAACTTGATTAGAAGAATAAGGGAAAGTGGACAGCCAAGGCCAAATCTTTCCTAGCCCACAAGAAATAATTTGAATGGAAAACTAGGTGCATCACCTACTTAAATGTGTGACCTAAATTAAAGACACATGTTGGCTGCAAATGAAGTACAAGAAAGGTGGCAAAAGTCCCAATGTTCTTAAGTCCAAAAAGGCCCAAGTGAAAAGTCCAAGTAGGTGGGTCATCTACTTTAAAAATTATGGCCCAAAATGAGTGAGAAAGTCGGCCAAAGCAGGTCCTTTTAAAAGGGATTGATATCAGCTTTTTCCAACCATTTTTACTTTGATAAAAAAATTTGATTTCTAGAGATTTCTCTCTTCTCTCTCTTAGATTCATACAGCAGCCATTAAATACCATTAGGGTTCTTGAATATTACAGAGTTCAAGTTATTGGAAGGTATAATTTAAGACAAGTTAAGGAGGACAACCTTTACCTTGAAGAATCCAAGTCTTAGCAAATGGTAGTTCTGTCCATCAAGGTAAGCCAATCCAATTTTCTACCTCTTGTGCTTGAGTAAATCAGGACACTTGGTATGTGTTAGTGAGTTGGAAATTATTACTTTTACATGGTGTAATATTGGGGAGGATGTTCTGGTGATTAGTGCATGCTGGGACAACCATGGAGGGGAGTCCTCTTTAAATTCAGTTTTGAGCTTGTTTGAGTACTTTAAGAGTAATGTTAGCTCTTCAAGTATTGGCGATCAGAAACCATGATGCATATTGCTTATGTTACATTATTATGTTTAAGAATTGTTTTATATATGTTATGATAAGGGATGTGACTGGATGTGCGGGAAAGTTATAGAGACATGAAAGGACTTAAATATTGCAAGAAGTTTTGGGGAAGACCTGATACAAAGATTGTATAGTATATAGACACGATTAAAGGGAAAGGGAAGGAAAGAAAACACTGGCAAGATAAATTGCATGCTTACTGCTTGGTTACTATTAGGGTGAGATCAAGTAGCTCAAATTGATTGATTAGCCACTAATACTAGTCCTACAACTTATTGTATTGTAGATTAGTAATCTGAAGAGAAGTAGCTTAAGTAAAATGTATTGAATTGTATAGCAAGGTATGTAAGGCTATTCAATTTCCCATTTTTTTAGCGTGAATCCAACACTTGTATTACAAAGTAATCTTTCTAAGTGTCCTTGGTAGTGACTGATTAAAGTGAGTACTCTAATATCGTCAAAGTACCCTTGGCAAGTATTCCCCTTATATAAATCAAAAGGGAAAAAGGACAAATATATCCCCGAATTATCATAAATGGTGTTTTTGTACCCTTCGTTATACTTTCGAGTTGTGTATACCCTTACCGTCAATATTTTGGAATGTATATACCCTTAAAATAAACGAAGGGACACGTGTCATTGGATAGACCATTCAGATCATTGGATATACTCTTCTGAATTGGATAGACCATTCAGATCATGACACGTGTCCCTCCATTTATTAAAAGGGTATATGCGTTCCAAAATATTGACGGTAAGGGTATACACAACCCGAAAGTACAACGAAGGGTATAGACGCACCATTTATGATAATTCAGGGATATATTTGTCCTTTTTCCTAAATAAAAAAGATCTTAGATTACACATGGTACATATGTTTATATGTTGGATATATAATCTACCCATATCATGCCAGCATGCTTCAATTATCTATATATATGTCATCTTTTCACATGTTCATATGTTCCCTTTATTGGTTATTACTTCCATTATGTTAGACTACAATGTTACCTCACAAGATCCCTACTTGCTCTATTGTACAACATGTACTTACTTGGAATATGTATCCTTCCTAACGTTGAATCTGCCCATGTTTTCCCTTGGTTCCACGTTCACGTGTACCTTGTATTCTATATTAGTTAGTGAACATTTGGCTATCATATAGAGTTCAAATCTCTTGGCTGAATGTTAAATGTCTTCACTTGATTTGTGCTTTAAATTGAGATGTCAAGATGCTTACTGAGTCATATAAGCTCCTATGTATTACACGTTCATGTCCTATTTGCTTCTCATGTCATTTTTATTATCATAAGTCCATATTCATATATCTTCTACTACTGGTCCATAGTTCCAAATCTCAACAATGATTATGACCACCAAAACAGCAATCTCAAAAGAGTTATGATCATCAAAAGAACAATCTCAAAATAGTTATGAACATCAAAACAATAATATAACAGATTAAAGAATCTAAGTGAAGCAATCCGTATAATTATGGGTGGCAGCCTAGAGGAAAAATGTCTTGCATGGGTTTATCCCAATTGTTATAGAAGGGTGACAGCTCAGGGGAAAAAACCTAGCATGGGCCGATCCCAATTTGTGGAATTATGAGGACAGCATCCCAGGCGTTAAAATGCCTATCATAGGTCATCCTCTTCTACCGTTGATCAGCTGATCATTTGTATCATATGTCTTATAAAGATTATAATGCAAAGAAAAGTAAAGAAAAGAATGTAACATACATGATTCAACAATTTTAAGCAAAGGTGGTCTCTAATCCTTATCTATTGGTATTTGGTTTCACTGGAGCTCTCATTTTTACATATAGTTGTATTATGCAATTCATATTCGGTAAATTCTTTCGTACTGACAACCCTTATTGGGGACGCTGCATTTCATGTTGTAGGTACAGGTACTCAACTAGGAAACATATGATACTTAGCGGTTGTTGGTGAGCTCCAGGTTGATTCGGGGCTTTGCCAAGTTTTTACTATGCATATTTCACAGTGGTACAATCATGGATTCCAGTAGAGGCTTTGTAGACATTGTAAAGCTATTATCTAAATTCGTACTTTCACTTGTCACATGTATTGGTTCAGCTAGTCAACATGTGTTGTATATGCAGCTTCTCATTAGTAAATATATATGCATAATAGTTGTTTACTTTCTCATAATAGGTGACTTGTAAAGCATGTGTTCATATGGTACTTGTCCGCCTCACCTAGGGTTGGGGTGTGACAAAAGTAGTATCAGAGCAGTTTGTCCTAGGGAGTCTACAAAGTCGTGTCTAGTAGAGCCTTACTTATGAATGTGTTGCACGCCACATTTATAATTAGAGGGCTGCTTGGACATTTAGCAAAAGTTACCCTCCTTCGTAATCAATAGCGTGCGCAATTTCCACTTTCACCTGATCATGCTATTCATATTATGCTTACAATGGTAAAGTTTAACGGTAGCTAGAATGTCAACATGCAATCTACAGAAAAGGATCTGAAATTAACAAAATTTGGACTACATTGAGCTCATTTTATTCGACCATCCCACTCCACAAGGTATGTAAAGGCTTTTATGTTATATGCATTTTGAGCCGCATTTTTACTATCTGTTTCACGTTGGTTCAATTGAAGAAGATATGGTATGGTTATCCATATGCTTAAAAATGATGGGTTACCTAGTTACATATATAAGTTGTAGCATTTCTAAGCACATCTTCTTAGGAGGATGTATCCAAATCTTGGGTTCTATATTTCCTCCATATTTATAGGATTTATTCCTATAGAGGACACTTGTTCTTAGTCTGTGATATACATAGAATTTTCAACATTACACATGTGCTCGAATTGATGTTGTTGAACCAATGTTTTTTCGAAAAAAGGCAATGGTACAATCTGATAGGTGGATGTATCAGTGCATTAGTGTAACTATAGATACACCTAATTGGATGACAAGGCCCGAATTCTCACCATATATCATTTCAAATATGTTAATATTTGGCTTTTATATGGTATGTGCCAACAACCCTGAATAAGTACTAATAACATTTGTATTCTTTTCATGGATATAAAACTTAGGGATAAGTGAGCTAATTTCTGCAAATGATATATGTGCGGTAGTTCCTATTATGAGCTATGTTTTGGCTATGGAGGATTAGTATGCGACTAAAGGGTAAGGTTAACAAAAGGAAAAAAATTGATTTTTTAGACCTAAGTTGTGATTAGTTAGGTTGTACATAGTGGGATTAGAGTACATGAAGCTACTAGTTTTGATTAAAAGGTACTTGTTAGATAGGAAGCGTGTGAGAATAAAGCTTGAAATACACAGGCAGAATATGTACGTAGAGCTTCTCGTTAGAAAGAGATGAGATATGTGAAATTCTCTAAACATAGGAGTAGAGGTGATATGAGGATGCTATAGAGTGAAATAGGTGATTATGAAAGAGAGGCTGCTAAGTGTATGAGGCAATAAAAAGGTATCAACTCTTCAATCTTAACGAGTTATAATGGCGCACCCGGGAACAACTTTGTGAACCTTTGTTAGATAGAGAAGTCATTTTAGTATTGATTCATGTCTTGATATTTGGTCCTGATAACAACAAGAAAAAAAAAAGGGAATAGAAAGGTTACCTAGATACATGGACCTAGTTCATCTACATCATTAGTACAAAATAGAAGTAGAGCATTATTCACATGTATAGACTTCCATCAATTTGAATAGGGCCACTACAGGGTTCATTTAATATATGCCTGCAGTAATTTGTCAGTCATAGTCCAGTTAAGGGAGAGGAAAAATTGATCATATGCTAGTTGTCATTATTTGCTATCTTGCATGGGAAAAGAGTCGGAGCACCCTCACTTATTATAAAAAAATAAGAGGAAATCTATTTGTATAGCCAGACCTATCTAGTTAAGCCCAAAGGGGCTAAATCTAAGATTTTATGAATCATGATATAACTTTATAGGTACCTGACATTTACATGTTATTAGAGTTCTTGTTTTATGGTGCGTTCAAGCTTCAGTATTTAGTTTCTATTTTGACCTTCAAAGGGCACCAAGCATTGAGCGTGATATAACACAAGCTAGTAATAAAGGCAAAGTTGACCTCGGCCTCCTATTCTTAAAGATGAACTATTGAGGATTTTCGTTTTCTATCTTGACTGTAGTATTTACATTGACCTAGTCGGAAGCCAAGTCCCAATAAAAGAATACCTATAAGAATTCTTAGGAGATTGAAGAGAGTAGACGGGGAAATCAATTGTATGTGTTTTGAGGTGAGTAAGGAATATGAGCAGAACTATCCCACATGTGACTTAACGCTTAAGACAGTGTGTTTGCCCTTATTATGGTAGAGTGGTTCTATAAGATATATTGTAGTCTGCAAAGATGGTTTGTTATATAATTATACATGTTGCATGGTCTATAACTTATCTATTTGTATGTCATTTGCTCTTTGTGGATTACCTTCACACAAGTTACCTAATGTCATGGAATGCTTACATATAACTGATATCCGGTTCAGAGAACCCTTGTTTATTACTATATGTTTTCATATGACCTTTTCCTTACATGTTATTTATTAAACTAGTTACTTTTCACATGTCACTTGTCCATATTGTGTGGGTACAGCATGCTAATTGATTATATGATATAAGCAAAATTAGTGCTTGTGACTTATAAGGACTCGCATATCACTTATTTATTTGTACACTATGCCCCTCTGTGATTATTGACTTGAGTTTTGAACATTTTGGGAAAACATTTCCTTGTATCATTATGTAGTGAAGATTTTCACCAGAAAAGGTTCGGCATATATGTAAATTTTATCACAACCATAGATAAATAACTTAGCATAATGCCTTATTCGAAGGTGTGGCATAAAACTTTAGAATTTATATTAACGGTTATGTTTTCTTATAAGTCTCACCTCTGAAAAGCGTCATGAGATAAAAGAAAAGGGAAAGTAGAGCCCTGATAGGTTAGGCCTATGATTTTGTGTTCGTTCCGTATACGAAAAAATTGGGAGGTACTATAGTTATTCTTGATTATGAAGGCCTGGAAGCTAAACTAAAATGTTTACTATAAAAGGAATAGAATATAGCATAAGATACTTAGGAATAGAAGGTAGAGATCCTAAATGCCCTTTCTCATTCTAAACATAAACATAAAGATCTGAGATCATGTGATTCCCTTATATGATCATAAATCCTACTAGCAGTTGTTTATTTGATATGTCATTTGCATGTCTTGTGTTTAGGTATATTAAAGTCCTTATTTGTATGAATTCTACTTCCATATCTTCAGTGAATTACATCGTCAAGAAAAGGGTTGATCTGTCATACAATTATTTCATGAACCATATCAAGTGAGACATCATGCTAGACTTGTCTATACGTGTTTTAGGTTAGTCTACGTATTTTGGATAGTCCTATTTATAGAGGGAACTCTCGCAAATCTCCAAATGAAATTCCAAGGTTAACCACACTATCAACTTAAAGTATCATTCGAGGACGAATGAACATAAGGGGGGAGGATGAAACACCCCGTATTATACGTGTACTAGTTCTATTTAAATGACACTTAAAAATTGCCTTGTGGTATAGTTATGGACTAGGTTTCTTATGCGGCTAGAGACAATAGAATAGGTTTAAAGTGAACTGCCCAAAGATTTTGATGCGACCTGATTAAGTTAAACTTGAGATCATAAGGTGGTATTTGAGTCTAAAGTTTAAATTGACATAGTGTATATAAGTTTTAGGGTAAATTAAAGGTATTAAGATCTAGAAATGGAATAAGATACTGAGATGCTTGATTGACTACACTAAGCCAGTAGGTGGCAAGTAGGTGCATCACCTACTTTGACTTATTGACTAGCCCAAAGGACCAACTAGGTGCATCACCTACTTTGACTTATTGACCAGCCCAAAAGACCAAGTAGGTGCATCACCTACTAAGACTCTTTTGACCAAGTTATTGGGCCAAGTGCACTACCACCTACTTGCATCAATCTGGCCCAACTTGATTAGAAGAATAAGGGAAACTGGACAGCCAAGGCCCAATCTTTCCTAGCCCACAAGAAATAATTTGAATGGAAAAGTAGGTGCATCATCTACTTAAATGTGTGGCCTAAATTAAAGACACATGTTGGCTGCAAATGAAGTACAAGAAAGGTGGCAAAAGTCCCAATGTTCTTAAGTCCAAAAAGGCCCAAGTGAAATGTCCAAGTAGGTGGGTCACCTACTTTAAAAATTATGGCCCAAAATGAGTGAGAAAGTCGGCCAAAGAAGGTCCCTTTAAAAGGGATTGACATCAGCTTTTTCCAACCATTTTTACTTTGACAAAAACTTGATTTCTAGAGCTTTCTCTCTTCTCTCTCTTAGCTTCATACAGCATCCATTAAATACCATTAGGGTTCTTGAAAATTAAGGAGTTCAAGCTATTGGAAGTAATAATTTAAGGCAAGTTAAGGAGGAAAACCTTTACCTTGAAGTATCCAAGTCTTAGCAAGTGGTAGTTCTGTCCAGCAAGGTAAGCCACTACAATTTTCTCCCTCTTGTGCTTGAGTAAATCAGGACATTTGGTATGTGTTAGTGAGTTGGAAATTGTTACTTTTACATAGTGTAATATTGGGGTGGATGTTCTGGTGATTAGTGCATGTTGGGACAGCCATGGAGGGGAATCCTCTTTAAATTCAATTATTAGCTTGTTTGAGCACTTTAAAAGTAATGTTAGCTCTTCAAGTGTTGGTGATCAGAAACCATGATTCATATTGCTTATGTTACATTGTTATGTTTAAGGATTGTTTTATGTATTTTATGATAAGGGATTTGACTGGATGTGCGGGAAAGTTATGGAGACGTTAAAGGACTTAAATATTACAGGGAGTTTTGGGGAGGACCAGATACGAAGGCTATAGAGTATATAGACACGATTAAAGGGAAAGGGAAAGAAAGAAAACACTAGCTAGATAAATTGCATACTTACAGCTTGGTTACTATTTAGGTGAGATCAAGTAGCTCAAATTGATTGATTAGCTACTAATACTAGTCTTACAACTTATTTTATTGTAGATTAGTAATCTAAAGAGAAGGTGCTTAAGTCATACGTATTGAATTGTATAGCAAGGTATGTAAGGCTATTCGATTTCCTATTTCTTTGGCGTGAATCCAACAATTATATTACAAAGTAAGCTTTCTAAGTGTCCTTGGTAGTGACTGATTAAAGTGAGTACTCTAATATCGTGAAAGTACCCTTGGCATGTATTCCCCTTATATAAATCATGATGATCCTAGATTACACATGGTAATATGTTTATATGTTGGATATACGATTGCCTATACTATGCCAACTTACTTCAATTATCTATACATATGTCATCTTTTCACATGTTCATATGTTCCCTTTATTGGTTATTACTACATTGTGTTAGACTATAATGCTACCACACAAGATCCCTACTTGCTCTATTGTACATTTTACATGTACTTACTTAGAATATGTATCCATCCTAAAGTTGAATCTGCTCACGTTCTCCCTTAGTTCCCCGTTCACATATACCTTGTATTTGATATTAGTTAGTGAGTATTTGGCTATCATATAGAGTTCAAATATCTTGGTTGAATGTTAAATGTCTTCTCTTGATATATGCTTCAAATTAAGATGTCAAAATGCTTACTGAGTCATATAAACTCCTAAGTATTACACGTTCATGTCACATTTGCTTCCCATGTCATTGTTATTATCATAAGTCTATATTCATTTGTCTTCTACTACTGGTCCATAGTTCCAAATCTCAACAATGATTATGACCACCAAAAAAGCAATCTCAAAAGATTTATGATCATCAAAAGAACATTCTCAAAAGAGTTATGAACATCTAAACAACAATATAAAGGATTAAAGAATCTAAGTGAAGCAATCCATATACTTATGGGTGGCAGCCCAGGGGCAAATGTCTAGCATGGGTCGATCCCAATTGGTATAGAAGGGTGGCAGCTCAGGGGAAAAAGCCTAGCATGGGCCGAACACAATTGGTATAAGAGGGTGGCTGCTTTGGGGCGAAAGCCTAGCATGGGCCGATCCCAATTTGTGGAATTATGAGGACAGCATCCCAAGGGTTAAAATATCTAGCATGGGTCATCCTTTTCTACTGATGATCAGCTAGTCATTTGTATCATATGTCTTGTAAATATTATAATGCAAAGAAAAGTAAAGAAAAGAATGTAACATACACGATTCCACAAGTTTAAGCAAAGGTGGTCGCTAATCCTTATCTATTGGTATTTGGTTTCACTTGAGCTCTCATTTTACATATGGTTGTATTATGCCTTACATATTCAGCACATTTTTTCGAACTGATATCTCTTATCAGGGACGCTGCATTTCATGCTGCAAGTAAAGGTACTCAACTAGTAGATCTCCCCAATAGAAGCACATGATACTTAGCGGTTGTTGGTGAGCTCCAGGTTGATTTGGGGCTGTGCCAAGTCTTTACTATGCATATTTCATAGTGGTACATTCATGGATTCCAATAGAGGCTTTGTAGACATTATAAAGCTATCATATGAATTCATAGTTTCACCTGTCAGATGTATCAGTTCAGCTAGTCAGCATGTGTTGTATATGAAGCTTCTCATTAGTAAATATATCTGCATAATAGTTGTTTACTTTCTCATTGTAGGTGACTTGTAAATCATGTGTTCGTATGGTACTTGTCTGCCTAACCTAGGGTTAGGGTGTGATATTGGGTTTCACATACCCATAGGTTGATCTTTGTTTTCTCTTGTTGTGTCTATCTATTTATCCGGATTTGGTGCTTGTTAGGATCTAGATTGGAGGTTATTGGATTTAATACATCCTGTAGTTGCCAACTGTTTCTTTTCTTGTGTTTCTTCTTTTATCCTTCTTGTTTTCCGTTATTTATCATTGTTTCTCTTGTGAGAATCGTATCATTTGGCATCAGAGCAAGGCATAGAATCGTTCCTACGAATTCTAGTCTTGGGTTGGTACAAAAAAAGGGTCAAAAACCTTTTTCTAGAAAAACCCAAAAATATTTTTTTGATTTGAGTCTTGTTTGAAGTTTCTAAGGTTAGATTAATGTTCCCTAACCTTATTTGAGTTTAGATTTGAGATTTGGTGAGGTTTGGAGCTCTATTGAAGAATCCACCATTGTTGAGAGAAGAAACTTGAAGAACTTCAAATTACTTTTCAGATTTAGGTCAAATTGGAGACTCTTGGGTATTGGGGTTTGATCTCTATATCCTAAGGAGTTTATAGCTGATATTTGGGTGAAAACCAATTAGAAATCCATTGGGTTTGAAAATTTGGTGTTCTTCATGTTCGTGGTGTTCTTCATGACTTGAAGAAAGAAGGAAATAGGTTTTAAATCTGATGATTTTGGCAAGGAATTGGAGGATAAAAAGAATTGGGGTTTGCTTCTTATATCAAGGGGAGCTTGTATCTCAAATTTCATGAATTCCGAGTTAAAATCATTGAGGGTTTTATTTTGGGTCTTTATAGTAGTTCTTGACTTTCTTGAAGAACATTCAAATCTTCAAGAAGGGAATATTTGAAAAAAAGGAAGAGTTTGATCCAAAAGGGAAGAAAGAGAAAGTGTAAAAGTGTTTGTACAAAAGGGAATTTACCTAAAAGGGTAAATACTAAAGGACAAAGGAAGGGAGGACCACAGCAGGTCAATTTTTGAAATTGTGCAAGTGCGGCTTGAGGAATTTGCGTGAATCCCGACTTTGATCGCCCATTCCACTCGGCGCCTCGCCATTTGGGCAGTTAGGTCGCCGAGTTGGACCTCATTTTGGTGGTACTAATGGAAAATTCGGCGAGCTCAGCCTTGGTCACCGAATCCACTTGGCGTATCACCGAACTTCCACCCAGATCATCGATTTTCCTTGTCCAATTGTAAGTTTGGCGAGTTGAATTTCACGTTTGGCGAAGAAAACAGGCCGTTTGGCGATGGGAAACTCATGTTACAACCTTTTCTAATCTCAGGTTCTAATTTCTTAGTTTCTGTTTTTTTTTATTCTAGTTCATAATCAAGATTCCTAAACTGATTTTCAACTAGTAATTACTCTACTTGTTGACTGTTGGTTATTGAATCACTTCTTTGTTAGTGTTTTTCTTTTCGTGATTTTTACGTTTTACTTCGTAGTTAATTCTTGACTCAAGTCCATTTGCTTTCATTGAGTCGTCCATTCTTCTTGAAATAAAAATCTATTTTGACCAAGAGTAGAAATCGAGACCTTGTTATCAATTGAATATAAGCAATCTTCAACATTAGTCTCGCTAATTTGAGAGGCAATCAAAGGTGTGTAAACACGAGCGATTGTGAGTTCATTTTACTAACGCTAATGTTGTTTGTTGTTTTTGTGAGTTGTCATTTTATAGGTGCAAAGAAGTTATAAGGCAGTATGTCCTCAATTGCCTCAGACCCATGTGACTATGATATGGGATGTGTCTCGGTACCAAAAGGATTTATTTTCCTATCTTTGAAGAAAGACGTGATCCAGAAGAATATCTTGATTGGGAGTGGCAATGTGAGAAGATTTTCCGACGCCGTGATTTGAGAGGTCCAGAGTGACCCTTGTATGCCCTTGGTCATTTGGAAGGTCTTGCATTGGGTTAGTGGACTCAAGAGGAAAGGCTTTGAACACTCCAAGGAAATACCCACCCATTGACATGGGAAGGATTGAAAGGGCTGATGAGGTTCAAGTATGTACCAAAAGGGTACACAAAGCTTTCAATATCGATCCGAGAAGACCAGTTCTTAGGACAAAGGTTGGCATTTGTGGGGCTTTGGGATTTGACATTGTCATCGATGATGGGTACAATCTAAACTACATCACTCCAAAGGTAGTAGCCTACTTGGGACTACCTTGACTGCAAAGGAATTATCCATACACCATGGAGGGATGTAAGGTTACCGAAAGGGTAATAGTCTCTTTCACACGCAGCAAATACTATGAGGAGGTTTGGTGTGATAAAATGTCCATGGCTTCTTGTCACTTAAGTTTGGGGGCCAATTGGTTTACTGAACATAGGGTCTCAAACGAGCAGAATGGGTACAAGTGTGTTGTGGATCATTGGTGAACACCTCTATTTCCTCTTCCTAAGGTGAAAAGTGAGAAGAAAAAGATTGAGAGGAGTAAGGGAGAGCAAGGTGGCAACCTTAGAGTGGAAAAGGGAGAGGTTAAAAGGAGTGAAGTGAGAGGGTTGCCACAATCTTAATCTAACAATTTTGTTCATCCTTCATGTCACACCACAAGTCCCATTTAGACGGAGAGGCACCTGATGCCCTAAAGGCCCATGAGAACCAACATATAACTCTTGCTTATCATACACGCAACAAATGAAGTTATAAATCTTTGATGAGTATAAGTAAAATACCCTGATAAAATACCAACATAGATAGGCCTAAAATAGATATACTTGATTGGTCATTCAGGCCTTAATTACAAGAAAACAAGACTCACGCTTCACTTTGACATTGGTCTACAAAGCCTCTAAAAGATAGACACTTAGTTTATAACGGGACAGGACCCCATCATACCCCTTAACTAATGCATAATATCAAAAAATACACTAGAGACTCGGCAAAGCCTTGAAGCAACCTGGAGCTCACCAAAGGTCGTTGAGTATCATATGCTTATAATGAGAGATTTTAATAGCTTGAGTACTTGTACCTGTGGTATGAAAACAACATCCCCCAGAAGGGACGTCAGTACAAAAGAATGTATTGAATATGTGAGGCATAAAGTAACCATATGTAAAATAAGAGCTCAACTGAAATCAGGTACAAATGCACAATTATTCAATATAGAAAAGGATAAGAGACAACCTTTGATTATACTTGTGAAATAACATACCTTACATTCACCTCAGCTTATTCTTGAGGAATCATGTACAGTACATTCACCTTTGCTTATACTTGTGAAATCATGTATTCTTTGGTTATACTTGGGGAATCATGTACATTACATTCTTTGCTTTAATTTTACTCATCTTTTCTTTATAGACTTTGTAGCAAGTGACTCAATGACCAGCTGATCAGTGATAGGAGAGGCTGACCCATGCTAGGCATTTTAATCCCTGGGATGCGGTCCTCAAAAATATATAAATCGGGATCGACCCATGCTAAGCTTTTATCCCCAGGGCTACCACCCAAAATAATATAGATTGGGATAAGCCCATGCCGGGTATTTTAACCCCTGAGCTGCCACCCATAATTATATAGATTGGGATCGGCCCATGCTAGGTATTACCGCCCCTGAGCTGCCACCCTTAAGCACAAGAATTAGGATCGGCCCATGCTAGGCAATTTAACCCCTGAGCTGCCACCCATAATTGTATAGATTCACTTTACCTTGTCTTTTTAATCTTTGAGATTGTTCTTTTGATGTTCACGACTCTCTTGAGATTTAGAACTATATACTAGTGATGTGGACATGTGGATAAATTAATTGAGGCAAAAAACAATGATATAGGAAGAAAATGTAACTTTGTTGTGCTAATTAGGAACTTATATGACTCGTGAACTTCATTTGAGCACAAAGAATATATACAGGTGATCCACGAAGGTGTGTGCCATAGCCCTTACAAATAGTAAATGATTAATTAAGATGTATAGCAGTTGAGCAAGTAATTCTTCTTATAAGATGCTTCATTTAAAACACGTTTGGACATTTTGCATAGGGGCATATGATAACTTAGCATTTGGTAGAGACTATAACTTCTCAAATGTAGAGGCAAAGATTATAAAATAAGATATGATAGCTAAACACTTAGTATACGATATCAAATGAAAGAGTGCATAAACATCCAAACTAATGAAGCCCGTGATAGAACCCAAAATAAGGGTTGTACATTCCACGTAAGGGGATATAAATGAACAATGGACATAATATGCATCTGACATGTAAAAACCTGTAAAATGTATAATGTAGGATCTAATTGACTCAATGAACTTCATTTGACTTGGTGAATAACTCATGAAACTTAATGTTTAAAGTACCTTTGTCAATTAGTACTTGGAAGAATAAATACACCAATATTGGATAATGAACACGTATAGAAGTAGTCTGACATATTTTGAGAACTTGGACTGTATAGGGAAGACTATTAGCTACATTGCAGATTGTACACCCTCACATTGTATCTTTTACCATGAGGATCACTTAGGGATCTCAATTTGTTGGTACACAGAATATAGGACTTCATGCCAAAAGATATGAGATCAAATAGCCTTACATACCACGTCTCCCGACCAATACTATGTGGTACCACGAATCAGCCTTTCCTTTGAGTCATTACTTTGCATTAATGGCAAGTAATAGAGCTAATATTAACAGCTAATAAACAAGGTTGGATCACTTCGACTTACCAAAACTGTAGTCGGGCAGCAAGCTCAAAACCCCTCTACTAATAGGTGTTCTTTTCACTAATTCCTTTATCACCATGTTTACACCATTTATGACCTTCCCATGAGGTCATCTGACACTGCCTGTGATTTACAACATCCAAATCAGTAAATACACACCTAAGGGGCAGCACGCCCACACAACCTACAATTCAAATGGAGTATCTTCATTTCTTCCCTAAAACATTTCACATAACTTTCTCTTTAGGCTAGCCAATATTACAAATGATAATCTACAAAATATATTGATTACATCACAATCGGGTTAAGAGGTCAAGTAATGGACCACTACGACATTATGCCAAACACCTAGCGAGCATAAAGCTCTACAATTCATAAATGGTGTTTCAACACACATCGGCCTCATATTTACAAACAACACTCTCACTACCATATGTAGGAATAAAACCATGCCTTTTACCACTAATAAACCAAACCATCCACCCAGTACTTCTCCAAACTTCACCACGTATAGACAGCCCCAAACCTTTCTAAAATAATCAATAAAACTTTGACTCACTGCTTCCGATCATTTTTCATAAATTTGAAGTAAACCACATAGAGAAATCTCACCCAATCAATCTATAGTGAGACAAAATGGGGCAGTAACCTTACCTCAAATTATGGAAAATTATTCTCTAACTTGTACTCCTTCAAGAGTTTTAATCACCCTTCACACTTGAACAAAATAAGAAGAGAAACTCTCTTAATAACAAAGAAAACATGAGCGGACAACTTAGGGAAAGGTCTGCACCATATTTAAACATGAAAAACATGAAAACTCATGGGACAATCAAGCTAAACCATAAGGTTTCTACTTACCTTGGCTGGAAATTATGAGGGTTTCTTCGAGAACCCATGGAGACAAATTCATTTTTTTCTATGCAAGAATTAATACATAAATGAGCCAAATATGACCCTATAATTGATGGCACCCACCGCCTCTATCTTCTTCATTTTTGTCCACAAATTGACAAATAAGTGATCCACCTACTTGGCCATTTTTAAGTTGCTCAAATGTCAAACTAGGTGATGCAGCTACTTCTTCTTATTAAATCTATTTAGCTATGGCAGGTGATGCAGCTACTTGCCTTTATTAAGTTGGTCAAAAAGTCTAAGTAGGTGATGCACCTACTTGTCACCTGCTAGCTTAATTTAGTCAAGCAAGCACCTTACTTATTTTATCTCATTTTCCAAATTCTAGTCTTTTAATTTAAACTTAACACTCAACTCTAAAATTTAAGCTTAATAACCACCTTACTTCTCGAGTTTAAATACTTTCATAGTATTAACTTAGTCGTATACATGTTGAAATGTACAAGGTCTTACACTTCACTTGGTAAGGATTCTTATGTAGGTACAAGCATGGCGAATGAAGGAACACAAGTTCCCAACAAAGAGCTTACAATCGAAGGTGTGATGAATGCACCTAGGGGATGTCCCAACATCTAAGGTAAAGAAGATCTTTCTTGTGGGTGTCAAGGTACAATGGCTAAACTTAGCACTTTTACCATCACAAATGAACAAAGTGTGAATGTTAGCTTGTATATACGTGAGCCTATTATTTCTTTACCATGTGTTAATAATGTGCTTGTCGAGAATGTGGATACACTAGCTGATCCTATTGATGATCGAATTGATTCTTCTAGTAAGATCGATTTGTGTCCATCTAGTGTTGACACCTATGCCTTGAATGCTAGCTTATTATTATGTAATGATTGAGCGAATCAACCTGTTTGTGGGTAACTCACTGATTGAGGGTTCTTGTAATGTGATTAAGAAACCTCAAGTTGGTGGTACTAATGATAATGTTGATCAATCGAATAGGAATGACTCTATGAGCATATATTTTGTGGATGATCAAATTGCTTGCTCTGCTCATAGAGATCTTGTGCTTGAAAATGCTTCAAAAGATGGTATGTGTCTTTTTGAGGGTGCACTTACATGTTCTAGTTCCCCCCTAGTGGTGGATCCTTCCCTCTTTAAGTACAATATCCTATTTGAAGATGATGAAATCACTCCTAGTGATGTGCCTAGTGGTGTGAATCTTGAGAGCAGTATAGTTCTTGATAGCTATACTTGTTATAGTATCCCATTATGGTGTGAAGTTTTTCCTCCCAAAGACGGAAATCTCTTATTGGAAGATGAGAGTACTCTTCTAGGAAAAGAAGGTGATGAGGAGGAAGGTGGTGTTTGTTTTCCCATTACTTCTTCTTCTGGGTGTGTTTCACTTGTCAATGGTATGACTAATGCTTTTGAGCCTATTGGTAGTCATACACGTGAAAACACCCCAGAGAAAGTTGATTTTTGAGACACATTTCTCTATTACTTGTTCACATATGATGATGCTCATGTTGTTGAGTGGAGTATGTTGTTGGAAGAAAAGAGTGGCAACCTGATAAATGGTGATGCATGGATGACTATTCCATTTGACCCCAGTAGTGAGCTGAATTATGGAATGTGTGTGGAAATGCCTGGTCGACATGGACGGTATATGATGGGTGACATTGTTGATTCCTTTCCCTATACCGAAAAGGTCTTCTTGAGGTTTTACCATCCACTTGAAGGGCCTACATTGAGTGTGGGGAAGGATAGCTCCCTAGACCCTTTTTCTATTTCTTACTCTGAGCATGATCTTGTTGACTGTGCATCTTATGAGGGTAGGAGATATTTTCCAAAAGAAGGTGAAGTGTGTACCTTCCTTTACTATTGCTTTGCACATGATGAAATCCCTAGTTGTATTAGAAGTGCATTGCATGAGGATCAGCATATCATTAAGGTCTACACTTGTTGGCCTGACCCTATTCTGTGGGCATTCTATCATTTTGATCCCGGTGAATACACGAAGGTATTTGAACGGGTGGAAGTATCATATTTTAGGTGGTACTACCATGTTGTTGAGAAGGATAACCATTGTCCTTGTTCTCTATTTGTGGGCTTAATAGCCTCATCCATAGAGGATGTCTGGTTTCCTTGAGTTTGAGTCTCCTCGTTTAAATGTTTTAAGTGTTAACCTTTGTACTACCCATCATTCAAAGAGGATAAGCTTCTTGCTTATGATCTATATGGTTTTACAAGATTTGGATTCGAGGACTCACTTTTATCTACTTGCATATGATACTCATACTTGTGTGGGTTGCATATATTATGTTAGTAGTGGTTTAAATTGGGCAAATGAGAGTCTCTTTGACTTGATGCTATACGATCCTTTTTCATTTGACCTCGGTGTCATTCTTAAGTGTTGAATATGATAGTAACACCATCTGTCATTTGCATGATTCTTTCGTGGTGTTATTACTTGATCCAATGTACTTAAATGAGGTATGTTTACCAATTTGGGTAGGGGATACATATGTACTTGAACCTACTCATGAGTTGGGAATACATACATAGTGCATTGGATGGGGTCTAAACTAGGGTAAACACATCTTATGCCTTCGCACTTGGGAGTGTTCTTTTGCTGCTTGACATAAGGGAGGTCTTGTGCTTGTTTGGATGTGGAACCAACGAGGGCTTACATATGAGTTCGTTTAAGTGAATTGGTTCCTTCACTCTACCTCTTTGTCAATGTTTCTTACTTAGCCAAGTATGTATTGCTTTGATGGGTTACAAACCCCTGGTTGATATTTGTGATGCTTGGTTATTTGTTAAATTTGTGCATCCTTGGCATGGTGGTGAATTTGTTGTTGCTAATGCTAACCCTTATGCCTTGAGGATCTTTGTCTTGTTTGCTTCCCCTATGGTTTTGCAGGGTATGGATTTGAGGACGAATCCTTTTCAAGAAGGGGAGAATGGTGCAATACAGATTGCCTCAAGGCTACCCATTGACGAACTTCAATGCTTCGATGGAGTGTTCACAATGATGGAGGCTCTTGGGTATGTATGGATGACGAGGATGGAGTTCCATGCCTTGCATGGGAACATATGCACCTTGAAGGAGCTCCCAGTTGGGCAACACTATGCTTGGATAATAGCTTGGAGCGTGGGAGGCCTAACTAAGAAAGTAGGAGCAATTGAAGATGTGCCCCATTCAGCGAGAGCACAGCCACTTCGGTGACTCGCCAAACATATTTGGCAAGGGTCCCAAGGTCGTCGACTGGTCCAAGGAGCTACAGAAGGGAAAACTGACCATTCGGCGAGATGGAGACCATTGGCGCATCGCCAAATGGATTAGGCGATGGTCCCCAGACCGCCCAAAGTTCCAGTAGTTCCCCAGCCAAGGCAAGGAGCAGAGTTCCTCGCCAAGGCCATTAGACGCACCGCCGATGCTTTAGGCGAGCCCAACTTGGCTCGCCCATTGGCCCATTTTGGGTCACTTTAGGGCCCATCTATAATAATGCCTAAAACTATAAACAGGCATTTAGGGGTTCATTTTAGGGTTAGACTAATTTTGAATATTGTGGTTGTAAACCTAAACTCCTTGTGTGAGTGTTTGAAAGCTTGGTAAGCTTTCGCTGAACCTTGTTTAGAAATGGGGGTTGCTTTGGATATCGATTCCCTTGAGGTCTTTGTAAGATTTAGGTGCTTCTTGTTAGATTAACAAAGTGAGGTCTTTGGGTTTAACATACCCATAGGTTGCTCTTTGTTTCCTCTTGTTGTGTCTATCTATTTATCCGTATTTGGTGCTTGTTAGGATCTAGATTGGAGGTTATTGGATTTAATACATCCTTTAGTTGCCAATTGTTTCTTATCTTGTGTCTCTTCTTCTATCTTTCTTGTTTTCTGTTGTTTATCATCGTTTCTCTTGTGAGAATCGTATCAAAGTTGGTCAAGAAGCTAGGGAAGAATATGGTAACCACTATGAAAGAGGGCATCAAAGAGGTTATCACTACCATGACCAAGGTGGTCATGAAGGCCGAGATGTTGGCATCAACTCTATCAAAACGATTCTTCCGACATTCAAAGGGGAACGCAATCCTGATGCTTTCTTAGAATGAGAGTCGCAATGTGATTGGATTTTCAATGTGAATGAATTGGTGGAGGTCAACAGTAGTTGATATGATATCGCGCAATTCGAGGGGTATGCTGTCACATGGTAGGAGTACATGAAGAGGTATCACTTAGTTGTTCAAGAAGGTCATCCTCCACCATTGCCCGAGTTGAAAAGGCTGATGACAGCTAAGTATGTGCCGAAAAGATAACGCCAAGGATTACTTGCCAAATTGTATAACTTGAGGAAAGGAAGCAAAAGTGTTGAGGCCCATTATGACAAGTTCCAAAACATAGTCATGAAATTGGAATATAGAGAAATTAAAGAGCATGTTGTGATTCGTTTCAAGGTAGGGTTGAACAAGCAGATTTCTTCTATGATGACCCTTTATAGGTTTGCTACTTTGAATGATGCTTTTGAAGCCACCCATGAGATAAAGCTAGAATTGAATGAGGAGAAGGTGGCTAAGTACAAGACTTCATCTTCCAATTCTTAGAGCAACAACAAAGGGGGAGCTCAAACATCGTTGGGTTGGAACCAGTTCGGATGTTAAGAAGCCTTATGAGAAGAAGCCCTTCGAAGAAAACACTCCAAGGTACCCCCCTAGAGACAAAGGTATCGCTAACCCAACCAAGTTCCCTAAAGGTATTCAATGTCACAAATGTAGGAGATGGGGTCATATAATGCGTGAGTGTCCCAATCGATTGATTTTTCTACTTCAAGGAGGGGAAATATATATTAGTGAAGAAAGGGAGCAAGAAGAAGGTTGTGAAGAAGATCCTCAAGAAGAGGATGAGTTGGAAGATGGAGAAGATGAGGAACCAAACCTTTGTGTCAAAGAAGGAGAGAGTGTCGCTCCTCTATATGTGGTGAGGCGAGCAATGGTTAGTAAGGCCTTGGATGATCTGAGCCAAAGAGAGAATCTATTTCACTCCAAATTCTTCATCAAGGATAATGCGTGTTCCTTAATCATTGATAGCAGGAGTTGTGCAAATGTTGCTAGTACTGCATTAGTGGAATTCTTAAAATTTCCTACCACTAAGCATGATACACTTTACAAACTTCAATGGTTGAGTGAGTGTGGAGAATTGAGGGTGCATCGACAAGTGATGATCAAGTTTAAGATTGGGAAGTATCAAGATGAGGTTCTATGTGATGTGGTCCAAATGCAAGCTTGTCATGCGCTACTCGGGAGACCTTGGCAACATGATCGTTCAACCAAACATGATGGGAGGACTAACAAGTATTTACCTGTGTTGAATGATCATAAATATGTTCTTCATCCTGTGTCCCCCTCTCAAGTCAATGATATTTATCAAAGGATGAGTGAGTCGAGGAAAAGAAAAAGTGTGAAGAGGAACTTGTGGAGGCCGAGAGCCAAGAAGAGGCGGAGATGAGGAAGTTGAAAGGAAAGGCCCAAGTGTTTTTGGCTAATTACAAAGAAATAAGGGAGGAAATTGAGTCCGAAAGTTCTTTGATCCTTATCACACATAGGGATCATGTACTACAAATTAACCGATCGCATTCTTCCCTTCCCAATTCTATTTCCTTTCTTTTGTAGGATTATGAGGATGTCTTCCTAAAGGAGCTTCCAAGTGGATTGTCCCCTCTTCGGGGAATTAACCACCAAATTGATTTTGTTTCGGGATCGCAATTTTCAAACAAGTCGGCTTATAGAAGCAATTCGGAGGACACCAAGGAGCTACAAAAGACAGGTTGAGGAACTCCTCAACTAAGGTTATGTGAAGGAGAGCATGAGTCCATGTGTCGTGCCGATTCTATTGGTTCCAAAGAAAAATGGTCTATTCGGCTATTTTTTGAGGTGTTTTTATGTATCATTCTTAATTTTTATATTTGTCGAAGGTTTATGAATTAAAATTTTGTGATATTTTTCAGGCAGTCACAAAAAAATGCAAAATTTTGATATTTTATTCGTATCTATGTTCTAAGCGGCCTGGTGCATTTTGGGAATTTTTTTAGGTGTTTTTATGTCTTTTTCTTGATTTTTATATTTTTCGGACGTATACAAATTAAGATTTTTGATATTTTTCAAGCAGTGACGAAAAAATGTAAAAACTCTTATATTCTATTTGTATCGATATTCTAAGGTAAATGGTGCGATTCAGGAAATTTTTGAGGTTCTTTTATTACTTTTCTTGATTTTTATATTTTTCGAACGTTTTACGAATTAAATTTTTTGATATTTTTTTAGAAGTGACGAAAAAATGTAAAATTTTGATATTTTATTCATATCGATATTCTAAGGTTACTAGTGCGATTCGAGAATTTTTTGAGGTGTTTTATGTCATTTTCTTGATATTTATATTTTACGCAAGTTTAGAAATTAAAATTTTTGAAATTTTTCGGGCATTCATTAAAAATTGTAAAATTTTTTGATAATTTGTTCGTATCGATATTATAAGATGACTGGTGCAATTCAGGATTTTTTTTTAGGTGTTTTTATGTCTTTTTCTTGATTTTTATTTTTCAGACGTTTACGAATTAATATATTTGATATTTTTCGGGCAGTCACGAAAAAATTTAAAATTTTTGGTATTTTATTCAATTCGATATTCTAAGATCATTGGTGCGATTTGGGAATTTTTAGGTGTTGTTATGTTTCTTTCTTTATTTTTGTATTTTTGGACGTTTACGAATTAAAATTTTTGATATTTTTGGAAAGTCATGAAAAACTGTAAAATTTTGATATTTTATTGATAGATCGATATTCTAAGTGACTGGTGCAATTCGGGAATTTTTTGAGGTATTTTTATGTCTTTGTCTTGATTTTTATATTTTTTAAACATTTACGAATTAAAATTTTTACATTTTTTGGGCAGTCATGAAAAAATATAAATTTTGATATTTGATTTGTATTGATATTCTAAGGCGACTGGTGCAATTCAAGAATTTTTTGAGGTGATTTTATGTACTTTTCTTGATTTTTATATTTTTCGGACGTTTACAAATTAAAATTTTTTATATTATTCGGGCAGTCACGCAAAAATGTGAAACTTCTATTGTTTTATTTGTATCAATATTCTTAGGTGACTGGTGAAATTCTAAAAAAAATTTGAGATGTCTTTATGTCTTTTTCTTGATTTTTACAATTTTCAGATGTTTACGAATTAAAATTTTTGATAATTTTTTGGGCAGTCACGAGAAAATATAAACTTTTGATATCTTATTTGTATCAATATTCTAAGGTGACTGGTGTGATTTGAAAATTTTTTTTAGGGGTTTCAATGTCTTTTTCTGGACTTTTATATTTTTCGAACGTTTACAAATTAATATTTTTTATATTTTTTGAGCAATCACGAAAAAATTTAAAATTTTGATACTTTATTTATGTCGATATTCTAAGCTGAATGGTGCGATTCAAGAATTTTTTGATGCATATTAATGTCTTTTTTTTATTTTTATATTTTTTTAGGATGTTTAAGAATTAAAATTTTTTATATTTTTCGGACAATAACAAAAAAATGTAAGATTTTGATATTTTATTTGTATCAATATTCTAAGGTGAATGATGCGATTCAAGAATTTTTTGAGGTGTTTTTATGTAATTTTCTTGATTTTTATATTTTTCATACGTTTACGAATTAAAATTTTTCAGGTAGTGACTAAAAAAATGTGAAATTTTGATATTATATGTGTATCGATATTCTAAGGTGACTGGCGCAATTTGAGAATTTTTTGAGGTATTTTTGTGTCATTTTCTTGATTTTTATATTTTTGGGACATTTAAAAATTATAATTTTTGATAATTTTAAGGTTGTCTAGAAAAAACGTAAAATTTTGATATTATATACGTATCAATACTCTAAGGTGATTGTGATATTTGGAAATTTTTTGAGGTGTTTTAATGTATTTTTTGGACATTTACGAATTAAAAAATTTTGATATTTTTCATGCAGTCACGAAAAAATATGTTTGATATTTTATTCGTATCGATAATCTAAGGTGACTGGTGCAATTTGGGAATTCTTTAAGATGTTTATGTTTTTTTTCTTGATTTTTTTATATTTTCAGAAGTTTACGATTTAAAGTTTTTGATATTTTCTGGGTAGTCACAAAAAAATGTAAAATTTTGATATTTTATGCGTATCAATATTCTAAGGTGACTGATGCGATTCGAGATTTTTTCAGATGTTTTTATGTCTTTTTCTTGATTCTTATATTTACGGACGTTTATTAATTAAAATTTTTAATATTTTTTCAGCAGTCACAAAAAAATGTGAAATTTTGATATTTTATTCGTATTGATATTTTGACGTGACTGGTGCGATTTGGGAATTTATTGAGGTGTTTTTATGTCTTTTTCTTGACTTTTATATTTTTCAGACGTTTACGATTTAAAGTTTTTGATATTTTTCGGACAGTCACGAAAAAAATGAAATATGGATACTTTATTAGTATCGATATTCTTAGGTGACTGATGCGATTCGGGATGTTTTTGAGATATTTTTTATTTCTTTTTCGTGAATCTTATATTTTTCGAACATTTACGAATTAAAATTTTTGATATTTTTTGGGTAGTCACGAGAAAATGTAAAATTTTCACATATTTTTTGTATCGATATTCTATGTTGACTAGTGTGATTCAGAAATTTTTTGAGGTGTTTTTATGTCTTTTTCTCGATTTATATAATTTTCGGACATCAACGAATTAAAATTTTTGATATTTTTCGGTAAATCAAGAAAAAATGAATTATTTTGTAATTTTATTCGTATCGATATATTCTGATGACTGATGGGATTCGGGAATTTTTTTAGGTGTTTTTATGTCTTCTTCATTATTTTTATATTTTTCAGTCGTTTACCTATTAAAGTTTTTGATATTTTTCGATTAGTCACGAAAAAAAGTTAGATTTTGATATTATATTTGTATCGACATTCTAAGGTGACTGTTTCGATTGGAGAATTTTTTGAGGTGTTTTTATGATTTATTTAATTTTTTATATTTTTCTAACATTTACGAATTGAAATTTTTGATATTTTCGGCCAATCACAAAAAAAATGTAAAATATTGATATTTTATTAATATTGATATTCTAAGGTAATTGGTGCGATTTGGAGGTTTTTGAGGTGTTTTTATGTCTTTTTCTTGATTTTTATATTTTTCGGACGTTTACGAATTAAAACTTTGGATATTTTTCGGTTAGTCTCGAAAAATAAGAAAATATTGATAATTTAGTCGTACCAATATTTTAAGGTGACTGACACGATTCGGGATTTTCTTGAGACGTTTTTACGTCTTTTTCTTGATTCTTCTATTTTTCGGATATTTACGAATTAAATTTTTTTATATTTTTCGGACAGTCACGAGAAACTATAAAATTTTCAAATTTTAATCGTATCGATATTCTAAGTTGACTGGTGTGATTCGGAAATTTTTTGAGGTGTTTTTATGTATTCTTTTATTTTTATTTTTTTTGTCGTTTACGAATTAAAATTTGTTGATATTTTTCTATTAGCCACGAAAAAAAAGTTAAATTTTGATATTCTATTCGTATCGATATTCTAAGGTGACTGGTGCTATTCGGAAATTTTTTAAGGTATTTTGATGTATTTTTTTCTTTTTATATTTTTCAGACATTTACAAATTCAAGTTTTTGATATTTTTTGGGTAGTCACGAAAATATATGAAATTTTGAAATTTTTTTCGTATCGATACTCTAAGGTGACTGGTGTGATTCGAAAATTTTTTAGCTGTTTTAATGTCTTTTTCTTGATTTTTATATTTTTCAGACGTTTAAAAAGTAAAACTTTTGATATTTTTCGGGCGATAACGAAAAAAAGTAAAATGTTGATATTTTATTCCTATCAATATTTTAAGGTGAGTAGTGCGATTCGGGGATATTTTTGAGGGATTTTTTACTACTTTATCTTCCTCTTTATATTTTTTTAATGTTTACAAATTAAAATTTTTTATATTTTTTGAACAATCACGAAAAAATTTAAATTTTTTTTATATATTATTCATATCGATATTCTAAGGTAACTGGTGCAATTCGAGAATATTTTGAAGAGTTTTTATAGATATTTTGGCTGTTTACGAATTGAAATTTTTATATTTTAAAGTTGTCACGAAAAAATGTGACACTTTTATACTTTAATCATACCAATATTTTAAGGTGACTGGAGCGAGTTGAGAATTTTTTGGGTTGTTTTTATGTCTTTTTCTTGATTTTTATATTTTTCCTCCGTTTATGAATTAATATTTTTTATATTTTTCAGGCAATCATGAAAAAACGTAAAGCTTTGTTATATTATTCGTATTGATATTCTTAAGTGATTGGTGCGATTCGGATATTTTTTGAGATGTTTTTATGTACTTTTCTTGATCAATAGATTTTTCGGATATTTATGAATTAAAATCTTTTATATTTTTTGGGAAGTCATGAAAAACGTGGAAATTTGATATTTTATTTGTATTAATATTCTAAGGTGACTGGTGCGATTCGGAAATCTTTTGAGTTGTTTCTATGTTCTTTTTAAGGATTATAATATTTTTCGGACGTTTACGAATTAAAATTTTTGCTATTTTTGAGCTGTCATGAATAAATGTAAATTTTTCATATTTTATTCGTATCGATATTCTAATCTAAATGGTGTAATTTAGAAACTTTATGTACTTTTCTTGATTTTGATATATTTCGAACGTCTACGAATTAAAAAATTTTATATTTTTCGGGCAGTCACGAATAAATGTAAAATTTTGATATTTTATTTATCAATATTCTCAGGTGATTGGTGCGATTCGTGATTATTTCTTGGTGTTTTCATATCTTTTTCTTGATTTTTATATTTTTCAGATATTTAAGAATTAAAATTTTTGAAATTTTTCAAGCAGTGCCGAAAACAATTATAATTTTGATATTTTATTTATATCGATATTCTCAGGTTACTGGTGTAATTCAGGAATTTTTTTACGTGGTTTTATGTACTTTTCTTGATTTTTATATTTTTTTTCCAAAGATTTAAGAATTAAAAATTTTTATATTTATCGGGCAGTCAAGAAAAAATGTGAAATTTTGATCTTTTATTCGTATCAATATTTTAAGATTACTGGTGCAATTTGGGAATTTTTTGAGGTATTTATGTCTTTTTCTTGATTTTCGTATTTTTCAAAAGTTTACGAATTAAATTTTTGAAATTTTTCGGGCAGTCATGTAAAAAAGTAAAATTTTGAAATTTTATTCGTATCAATATTCTAAGGTGACTAGGTGGATTCAGAAATATTTTGAGTTCTTGTTATGTCTTTTTCTTAATTTTTATAATTTTCAAACGTTTATGATTTAAAACTTTTGATATTTTTCAGGAAGTGACCAAACAATGTAAAATTTTGATATTCTATTCGTATCGATATTCTAAGGTAACTGGTGTGATTCAGAAATTTTTTGAGATATTTTTATGTACTTTTCTAGTTTTTGTGGTATTTTTCGACACTTAAGAATTAAAAATTTTGATACTTATTTGTGCAGTCATGAAAAAATGTGAAATTTTAATATTTTATTCATATGAATATTCCAAGGTTACTGATGCGTTCTGGAATTTTTTTGAGGTGTTTTGTTTTTTTCTCAAGCTTTTTATACTTTTGAGAAGTTTACTAATTAAATTTTTGAAATTATTTGGGAACTCACGAACAATATGAAATTTTAAACTTTTATTCGTATCGATATTTTAAGGTGACTGGTGTGATTATTGAATTTTTTGAGGTATTTTTATGTCTTTTTCTTGATTTTTATATTTTTCGTATGTTTACTTATTAATATTTTTTATATTTTTGGGTCAATCATGAAAAAATGTAAAATTTTGTATTTTATTTGTAGCAATATTCTAAGGTGACTGGTGCAATTTAAAAAAATTTTGAGGTGTTTTTATGTTCTTTTCTTGATTTTTATATTTTTCGGACATTTATTAATTAAATTTTTTTATATTTTTCGGGCAGTCATGAAAAATTAGAAATTTTGATATTTTATTTGTATCAATATTCTAAGATGACTGGTGCGATTAGATAATTTTTTAAGGTGTTTTCATGTATTTTTCAAGATTTTTATATTTTTTGGACGTTTATGAATTGAAATTTTTTATATTTTTTGGGCAGTCATTATAAAAAGTAAAATTTTGATATTTTATTCGTATTGATATTGTTAGGTAATTGATGTGATTCGAGAATTTTTTTGACGTGTTTATATGTTTTTTTCTATATTGTTTTCTATATTTCAAACACTTATGAATTAAAAAATTTCATATTTTTTGGGCAGTCACGAAAAAAATGTAAATTTTGATATCTTTTTCTTATCGATATTCTAAAGTGTGTGGTGCGATTCGTGAATTATTTGAGGTGTTTTTATTTTTTTTCTTGATTTTTATGCTTTGCGGACATTAAAGAATTAAAAATTATGATAATTTTCAGGCAGTCACAAAAAAATTATCAAATTTTGATATTTTATTTTTATCGATATTCTAAGTGTGACTGGTGCTATCCATAAATTTTTGAGGTGTTTTTATGAGTTTTTCTTGATTTTTATATTTTTTGGACGTTTATAAATTAAAATTTTTGATTTTTTTCGGGAAGTCATGAAAAATGTGCATTTTTTATAATTTTTTCATATCGATATTCTAAGATGAATTGTGTGATTCGGTAATTTTTTGAGGTGTTTTTATGTATTATTCTTGATTTTTATATTTTTCTGACGTTTATGAATTAAAATTTTTGATATTTTTAGGGCAATCATAAAAATGTGTTAAATTTTGATATTTTCTTCATATCAATATTCTACGGTGACTAGTGTGATTCGGTAATTTTTTGAGGTTTTTTATATCTTTTTCTTGATTTTTATGTTTTTCGAACGTTTACGAATTAAAATTTTGATATTTTATTTGTATCGATATTCCAAGGTGACTAGTGCGATTCAATAATTTTTTGAGGTGTCTTTTAAGTCTTTTTCTTGATTTTAATATTTTTTGAATGTTTAGGAAATAAAATTTTGATATTTTTCGAGCAGTCATAAAAAAAATGTAAAATTTTGATATTTTATTCGTATCAATATTCTAAGGTAATTTGTGCGATTCGTGAATTTTTTGAGGTATTTTTATGTATTTTTTTTATTTTTATATTTTTCAGACGTTTACGAATTAAAATTTTTGATATTTTTTGGGAAGTCATGATAAAATGTGAAATTTTGATATTTTATTCGTATCGATATTGTTAGGTAACTGATGTGATTCGAGAATTTTTTTTCACATGTTTATATGTCTTTTTCTATATTTTTTTTCTATATTTCAAATACTTATGAATTAAAATTTTCATATTTTTCAGGCCGTCACGAAAAAAATGTAAATTTTGATATCTTTTTCGTATCGATATTCTAAAGTGCGTGGTGCGATTTGTGAATTTTTTTGAGGTGTTTTTATTTTTTTCTTGATTTTTATGCTTTCCGAACGTTAAAGATTTAAAAATTTTGATATTTTTCAGGCAGTCAGGAAAAAATTATCGAATTTTGATATTTTATTTTTATTGATATTCTAAGAGTGACTAGTGCGATTCATAAATTTTTGAGGTGTTTTTATGAGTTTTTTTTTATTTTTATATTTTTCGGACGTTTATGAATTAAAATTTTTGCTTTTTTTGGGGAAGTCATGAAAAATGTGCATTTTTTTTATAATTTATTCATATTGATATTCTAAGATGAATTGTGTGATTCGGTAATTTTTTGAGGTGTTTCTATGTATTATTCTTGATTTTTATATTTTTCTGACATTTACGAATTAAAATTTTTGATATTTTTAGGTCAATCGCAAAAATATGTGAAATTTTGATATTTTATTCATATCGATATTCTACGGTGACTAGTGTGATTCGGTAATTTTTTGAGATTTTTTATGTCTTTTTCTTGATCTTTATATTTTTCGAACGTTTACGAATTAAAATTTTTGATATTTTTTGGGAAGTCACAAAAAAATATAAAATTTTGATTTCTTTTTTGTATCAATATTCTAAGGTGGCTGGTGCGATTCGGGAATTTTTTGAGGTGCTTTTAAGTCTTTTTCTTGATTTTATATTTCTCGAACGGCTACGAAATAAATTGTTTTATATTTTTCGGGCAGTCACAGAAAATGTAAAATTTTGATATTTTATTCGTATCGATATTCTAAGGTGACTTGTGCTTAGAAATTTTTGAGTTGTTTTTATGTTTTTTTCTTGATCTTTATATTTTCGGACGTTTACGAGTTAAAATTTTGATATTTTTCGGGCAAACACGAAAAAATGTAAAATTTTGATATATTATTTGTATCGATATTCTAACGTGACTGGTGTGATTCGAGAATTTTTTTGACGTATTTTTATGTACTTTTCTTGATTTTTATATTTTTTGGATGACTACGAATCAAATTTTTTGATATTTTTTGGGCAGTCGTGAAAAATTTACAATTTTGATATTTTATTTGTATCTATATTATAAGGTGACTGGTGCAATTCATAAACTTTTTGAGGTATTTTTATGTACTTTTCTTGATTATTATATTTTTCGGATGTTTACAAATTAAAATTTTTGATATTTTTCGGGTAGTGAGGAAAAAATGTGAAATTTGATATTTCATTCGTATCTATACTCTAAGGTAACTGGATTGATTTAGGATTTTTTCGAGGTATTTTTACGTACTTTTCTTGATTTTTATATTTTTCAAACGTTTATGAATTAAATTTTTTGATATTTTTCAGGCAATCACGAAAAAATGTGAAATTTTAATATTTTTTTCGTATCCATATTCTAAGGTGATTGGTGCTATTCGTAATTTTTTTTTGAGGTGTTTTTTTTATTTTTCTTAATTTTATATTTTTCGGACGATTAATAATTAAAATTTATGATATTTTTCGAACAACCACGAAAAAATGTGAAATTTTTAGATTTTATTCATATCGATATTCTAAGGTGACTGGTGCGATTCGATAATTTTTTGAGGTATTTTTTTTCTTGATTTTTATATTTTTTGGACATTTACGAATTATATTTTTTGATATTTTTCAAGCAGTCACAAAAAAATTGAAATTTTGATTTTTTTTTCGTATCAATATTCTAAGGTGACTGGTGCGATTCTGAAATTTTTTGAGGTGTTTTTATGTACTTTTCTGGATTTTTATATTTTTCGGACGTTTACGAATTAAAATTTTTGATATTTTTCAGGCAGTCACGAAAAAAACGTAAAATTTTGATAACTTATTCATATCGATATTCTAAGGTGACTGGTGCGATTCGAAAATTTTTTGAGGTGTTTTTATATATTTTTCTTGATATTTATATTTTTCTGACATTTCAAAATTAAAATTGTTGATATTTTTCGATAAGTCACGAAAATATGTGAAATTTTGATATTTTATTTCTATTGATATTCTATGGTGTCTGGTGCGATTTGTTAATTTTTTGAGGTGTTTTTATATCTTTTTCTTAATTCTTATATTTTTTGGACATTTTTGATTAAAATAGTTGATATTTTTCGAGCAGTCACAAAAATATGTATAATTTTGATATTTTATTCGTATCGATATTCTAAGGTGGCTGGTGCAATTCATGAATTTTTTGAGGTATTTTTATGTACTTTTTTTGATTCTAGGTATTTTAACCCCTGAGCTGCAACCCATAATTATATAGATTGGGATCGGCTCATGCTAGGTATTACCACCCCTGAGCTGCCACCCTTAAGCACAAGAATTAGGATCGGCCCATGCTAGGTATTTTAACCCCTGAGCTGCCACCCATAATTGTATAGATTCACTTTACCTTGTCTTTTTAATCTTTGAGATTGTTCTTTTGATGTTCACGACTCTTTTGAGATTTAGGACTATATACTAGTGATGTGGACATGTGGATAAATTAATTGAGGCATAAAACAATAATATAGGAAGAAAATGTAACTTTGTTGTGCTACTTAGGAACTTATATGACTCGTGAACTTCATTTGGGCACAAAGAACATATACAGGTGATCCACGAGGTGTGTGGCAACTACCTTACAAGTAGTAAATGATTCATAAGATGTATAGCAGTTGAGCAAGTAATTCTTCTTACAAGATGCTTCATTTAAAACACGTTTGGACATTTCGCATGGGGGAATACGATAACTTAGTACTTAGTAGAGACTGTAACTTCTCAAATGTAGAGGCAAGGACTATATAAGATGATATGTTAGCTAAACACTTAGTATACAATATCAAATGAAAGAGTGCATAAACATCAAACTAATGAAGCTCGTGACAGAATCAAATAAGGGTTGTACATTTCACGTAAGGGGCATAAAATGAACAATGGACATAATATGTGTTCGACATATAAAAAAAACCTGTAACATGTATAATGTAGGATCTAATTGACTCAACGAACTTCATTTGACTTGGTGGATAACTCATGAAACTTAATGTTTAAAGTACCTTTGTCAACTAGTACTGGAAGAATAAACACACCTATATTGGATAATGAACTCGTATAGAAGTAGTCTGACATATTTTGAGAACTTGGACTGTATAAGGTAGACCATTAGCTACATTGGAGATTGTACACCCTCACATTGTATCTTTTACCATGAGGATCACTTAGAGATCTCAATTTGTTGGTACACAGAATATAGGACTTCATGCCAAAAGATATGAGATCAAATAGCCTTACATACCTTGTCTCCTGACCAATGCTATGTGGTACCATGAATCAGCCTTTCGTTTGAGGAGTTACTCTGCATTAATGGCAAGTAATAGAGCTAATATTAACAACTAATAAACAAGGTTGGATCACTTCGACTTACCAAAACTGTAGTCGGGCAGCAAGCTCAAACCCCCTCTACTAATAGGTGTTCTTTTCACTAATTTCTCTATCACCATGTTTACACCATTTATGACCCTCCCATGAGGTCATCCGACACTACCTGGGATTTACAAAATCCAAAACAGTAAATACACACCTAAGCGGTAGCACGCCCACATAACCCACAATTCAAATGGTGTATCTTTACTTCTTCCCTAAAATATTTCACATGACTTTCTCATAAAGCTAGCCAATATTACAAATGATAATCTACAAAATATATTGATTACATCACAATCGGGTCAATAGGTCAAGTAATGGACCACTACGACATTATGTCTAACACCTAGCGGGCATAAAGCTCTACAATTCATAAATGGTGTTTCAACACCCAACGGCCTCATATTTACAAACAACACTCTCACTACCATATATAGGAATAAAATCATGCCTTTTACCACTAATAAACCCAATCATCCACCCAGTACTTCTCCAAACTTCACCACGTATAGACAGCCCCAAACCTTTCTAAAATAATCAATAAAACTTTGACTCACTGCTTCCGATCATTTTTTTTTCATGAATTTGTAGTAAAACACGTAGAGAAATCTCACTCATATCTATAGTGAGACAATATGGGGCAGTAACCTTACCTCAAATTATGAAAAATTGTTCTCTTAACCTGTACTCCTTCAAGAGTTTTAATTACCCTTCACACTTGAACAAAATAAGAAGAGAAACTCTCTTAATAACAAAGAAAACATGAGCAGAAAACTTAGGGAAAGGTTTGCACCGTATTTAAACATGAAAACATGAAATATCATGGGACAATCAAGCTAAACCATAAGGTTTCTACTTACCTTGGCTAGAAATTATGAGGGTTTCTTCAAGAACCCATGGAGTATTTTTGAGGTGATTGTGATAATCATTAAGGGAAAGAGAGAGTGTTGGAGATAAATTCATTTTTTTCTATGCAAGAATTAAGACATAAATGGGCCAAATATGACCCTATAATTGCTAGCACTCCACCGCCTCAATCTTTTTCATTTTTTTCCAAAAATTGCCAAGTAGGTGATCCACTTACTTCGCCATTTTTAAGTTGCTCAAATGTCAAACTAGGTAATGCTACTACTTCTTATTATTAAATCTATTTAGCTATGGCGGGTGATGCAGCTACTTACTCTTATTAAGTTGGTCAAAAAGTCTAAGTAGGTGATGCACCTACTTGTCACATGCTTGCTTAATTTAGTCAAGCAAGCACCTCACTTATTTTATCTCATTTTCCAAATTCTAATATTTTAATTTAAACTTAACACTCAACTCTAAAATTTAAGCTTAATAACCACCTTACTTCTCGAGTTTAAATACTTTCATTAGTATTAACTTAGTCGTATACATGTTGAAATGTACAGGGTGTTACAACGAGTATGATAAAAGTACTCTAAACAGTAAGTTTCATGAGTTATCATCTAAATCAAATAAGGAGTCATTGAGTCAATAAGATCCTACATTACAGATGCTATGAGTTTTAGTAGGCCGGATATATTATGTCCATTATACAATTTATAAGTTCTTACATGGAATGTACACTTATCTCTTATTTCGGATTTGTCCATGTGCACCATTAGTTCACATATTTATGCACCCTTTCATTTGACATAGACTACTAAGTGTTAATCTATCGTAACATCTTATACATTCATTACCTCTCCATAAGAGGAGTTGCACGCTTCCATTTGAAATGCATTTATGCCCCCATTTGAAAAGTTGAAAAATGTTTTAAGTGAACCATGCAACATGTCTTATTGTCCTGACTTTCCAAAAAACCTACATAGATTGTTTGTATATATTCTTTGTACCTAATGAAGCTCATTGAGTCATAAGTTCCTAAGTATTACATCGAAGTTACATTTGCTTCTGATATCATTTTTGTTGCCTGAAGTATTTTATTCACATGTCTACATCACTGGTATATAGTCCTAAAGCTCAAAAGATTATGACCACCAAAAGAACAATCTCAAAGATCAAATATACAAGGTAAAGTGAATCTATTTAATTATGGGTGGCAGTTCAAAGGTTAAAATACCTACCATGAGCCGATCTTAATCTATATAATTATGGGTGGCAGCTTTGGGGTTAAAATACCTAGCATGGGCCTATCTCAATCTATATAATTATGGGTGGCAACTCAGGGGTTGAAATACCCAGCATGGGCCGATCTCAATCTATATAATTATGGGTGGCAGCTCAGGGGTTAAAATACCTAGCATGGGCCAATCTCAATCTATATAATTATGGGTGGTAGCCTACAACCTAGCATGAGTCGATCTCGATTTGTATATTTATGAGGAGAGCATCCCAGGGGTTAAATGCTTAGCATGGGTCATCCTTTTCTACCACTGATCAACTGGTTGTTGTGTCACATGCTACAAAGTCTATAAAGAAAAGATGAGTAAACTTAAAGCCAAGAATGTAATGTACATGATTCCCCAAGTATAACCAATGAATGTAATGTACATGATTTCACAAGTATAAGCAAAGATGAATGTAATGTACATGATTCCTCAAGTATAAGCAGAGGTGAATGTAAGGTATGTGATTCCACAAGTATAATCAAAGGTTGTCTCTTATCCTTATTTATACAGAATAATTGTGCATTTGCACCTGATTTCTGAGCTCTTATTTTATATATGGTTACTTTATGCCTCACATAATCAGTACATTATTTTGTACTGACGTCTTTTTTGGGGGATGCTGTTTTCATGCCACAGGTACAGGTACTCAAGCTAATAAAATCTCTCAATATAAGCATGGGATACTCAACGACCTTTGGTGAGCTCCAAGTTGTTTCAAGGCTTTGCCGAGTCTCTAGTATATTTTTGAGATTATATATTAGTTAAGGGGTATGACGGGGTCCTGTACCGTTATAAGCTAAGTGTTTATCTTTTAGAGGCTTTGTAGACCAATGTCAAAGTGAAGCGTGATTATGTCTCGCTTTCTAGTAATTAAGGCCTCAATGATCGATCAAGTATATCTATTTTGGGTCTATCTATGTTGGTATTTTATCAGGGTATTTTACATATACTCATCAAAGATTTATAACTTCATTTGTTGCTTGTATGATAAGCAAGAGTTATATGTTGGTTCTCTCGGGCCTTTAGGGCATCGGGTGAATGTCCGTCTCAATGGGACTTGGGGTGTGACACTCGTACTTGAAAGTATTACAACATCTATATAGGATAATGAACACATATTGGAGTAGTTTGACACATTTGTGATGCCATGGCAGTAGAAGGATATTAAATATATTAGAGATTATACACCATTACAACATATCTTTAACCACAAGATTACTTAGAAAGCTTGCTTTGTTGGTACCCAAAATATAGGACTTCATGCCAAAGAATATTAAATTGAACTGCCTTACATACCTTGTCTCCCGAACAATACTATATAGTACCATGATTCAGACTTTCCTTTAAGGTGTTAATCTACAATAATGGCAAGTAATAGAGCTAATATTAGCTGCTAACCAATAAGCTTGGATCACTTCAACATACCAAAACAATAAGTAGACAGCATGCTCGTAACCCCTCTACTATTGGGTGTTCCTTTCACCTTTCTCACATTTTTACACAACTTACGACTTTCTCATGAGGTCTCCCGGCACTTTCCGAGCTTCAAAACACCCAGACAAATAAATAGACACATAATGGGTAGAAAGCCTACACAACCCTCAATTTAAATGGTACATCACTACACCCTTCGTTTCTTCCCTGAAAACACTTCACACGAATTTCTATTAAGGCCAGCCAATACTATAAGTTATAATATAAAATATACAGATCGATTATATCACAATAGAGTCGATAGGTCAAGAAATAGACCAGTACGATATTATGTCAAACACCCAGCGGGCATAAAGCTCCATAATTTTCAAAAATGGTGTTTCAACACCCAGCGATCCCTACTTACAAAACAACACTTTTACTACCATACATAGGTATAAAACAGTGTCTTCACCACCAAATGAATCCAACTATCCACCCAATACTGCTCCAAGATTCACCATATTAGGCAGCTCCAAACCTTTTATTATAATCACTAAAGCTTGGACTCATGAATTCTGGTTATAGCCTCATAATTTCATGAAAATAACCTAGATAAATCTCACCCAATCTGATATATATATATATATATATATATATATATATATATATATATATATATTGAGATGAAATGGGGAAGCAAGATTACCTAAATTTCTGCAAATTTAGACCTTGACTTGTAGTCCTTCAAGGGCTTGAATTGACCTTCAAACTTAACTTTGAAAAAGGAGGATTTCTTCAAGAACCCTAGATATAATTTGAGGCAGATGCTTGAAGTTGAGAGGTGAAGAGATAAACCTTGAGAGAGATCACATAATTTATGTATGTAAAATAATAAGAGAACATCATCCAAGTCTTTGGCTTAAAAGAATCTCCATCACCTCTCTTTTTCTCTTTATTTTGGGACACAAAAATGGCTAAGTAGGTGATCCATCTACTTGGCCCTTTGAGTTGGTCAAGGAGTCCAAGTAGGTGATGCACCTACTTTGTCCTTTTGGCTGGTCATTAAAACTTAGTAGGTGGAGCACATAGGTGAAACAAGTAGGTGAAACACATAGGTGAAGCACATAGGTGATTTACTTGATTCAAATTTTCATTTTTGCTCAAATAATTCATTTTAACCTTATCTTAGCTAATTGTATATATACTTGAACCCTTGGTCTTTAGGCTTTGATTACGACCTCATTCTCCTAAATAATAATAGGTTTGTTGATGTGAACTTAGTCGTACAAATGATGTGGGACATGGGGTGTTACATTTTATTATGTTATATTAATATGTTTTTCAAATTTATTGATATAACATTGAATTATTATATTGTTTAATTTTATCTAGTCAGACTATGTATATTATGTTATATAAAAGTCTACTGTTTGTGAATTTATATTTTAAAGATGATTAAAATAAAGTTATTTTTAAAGTCTAATGTTGTCACGATCCAGACCATTGTGGTTGGCACCCACACCAACCCTCCAGTGGGAGAACCATTTATACTAATTAGCTAACCAACTAAACCAATATACTAAAACATTTAAGTTATGGAAGCAAGTTAAATGCTAAAGAAAGAAATAAGGAGTTCCTATAAACTCCAAACAATAGTCTAACAACTAAACAAATGCATAAATACACCTAGAACCTGAAATTCAATGTACCAAAACATCTAAAGTTCAACCATAAGTCTAAACAAGAAGGGTTACAATCCCAACTAATGTACTAACAACTAACTAGAAAATCTAAGTCCGAAATGTAGACATAGATAGAAAAGAGAACCCATGACAGCACGGAAGAACTAGCTCACCCTTGAATTCGATCGACAATCACTGATCTTCTAAACGAGGTCTGTCAATAGCCGCCTGAAGATGCCCTATACTCAACAAAGAAAAAGCAAGTATAGTATCAGTACACAACCATAGTATACTAGTAGGATCACGTGGCTATCCCACTAAGTACAACATACATAAGTTAATATAACATAATAATAACATGCATACACCGAACATATACAATATCATTATCATCTACGAACAACGTACAATTTCACACTTCTCAAGATACACAATTATGTCAACTTATTGGTCCTCTCATGGAACCCAAACTCAAACAGTTAGCATAACATAATGTGGTACCTAATCTAATGCTTATGCCGAAACGTGGCAACCAATCCCATATTTATGTCGAAACGAGGAAACCGATCCAAGTTAGTGTGTTAGAACGCAACACTCGATCCATTCAACAAGCGACAATCACAAAGTACATTCTCATAATCATACAATCAAGTCACATTTCTTGGCATTCATCATTCAAATATCCTCATTTACAATTAATGTGATCAATAATGTAACATTCACATATATATATGTATCATAATGAAGCAACAACAAACATACATCACACAATCATAGAATCATAACCATCACCTACCTCGAAATAAGGTTGAAACTCTAGGAAACTTGATTCTTCCCTTTTCGAATTTGTTCCGCTTGTTCTTGGTCTACAAACAATCAATTAACACGAGAATCAATAAACCATCACTAATTACCCAAATTACTAACAATTCTATCAACCCTAGATCATACCTATGATCTCATTATCCCAATTAGGGCTTTTTTCCACCATAACTCTCAAATCAAAACTCTTCCCCATCAATAATTACCCATTAGATTATGTTCTACAGATCAAAAAACGGATTCAGGGAGTTAAAATCTTACCTTTAACCTTAAAAATGGTGGAAACCTATCAAGAATCGTCTGGGGTTCGTCTCCTTACACTCAAAGTCGAAAAATGCAGAATAAAGATGTTTTGGGGTTTATTTTCGACTTAAGTCGCGTCGAACCCGCTACAGCAGCCCTGCCTTGGCGGCAGAAATCCTGCCCCAGAGGTTTGCACGGAACCAGTGAGCTATTTTAATAATTCCAAGACCCTATTTTCGCAACACACCTTCAACCAACGACATTCAGAAACTAGCCGTTCACGCTAAGATCAATTTCGGGAGTTCTACTCGCCCGAATTCAATTCTGTAAAGTCTTACGGGTTCCTTAATGACTTATTTATCTACTCATGTGACCAAAATCATAATTAAATCACCCAATTGCTAGCAGATTTCCCTATACTTTGATGACTCCGATTTCGTGCAAATGTGGACTAGGTTGGAAAATCTCAAGTTACTACAAAAATGGTTTTTGGCTCAAAATTTTCCCCGTTGGCTTTTCTATAATGACGGGAGCAGGTCGTTACAAATATATTTTTCATGTGGCTTTTCATTATGCTGTCACTTGGCTTAACCACATTGCAAACTACTTTCATTTATGATATAACACAAGTGTCCATGATAAGACGAGCCAAATATCTAATTATTTTTAATTTTAATTAATGTGATATAGATAGAATTTAGAAAGGTTAATTAAAGTTTAATATGATTTTTAGATTTTTTAAATTTTTAATTATTTTTTGTTTGTATGTGAAATGGTTTATTAAGATATTCATAATTAAAGTCTTTTTAGTCATCGATCGTTGATTTTTTACTCAAAGTAATTATAAGATATACACAAATATAACCGACATTAAAAATAATAAAGCTATAACTAAATAATATGAATGTAAAACTAAAAATCATAGCTAAAAAGGATCCCATAATTTCAAAATTATTATACAATAATTAAAATTAACTTAGAACAAAATAAATAATTTTTAATTTTTTTCCAAAACATGTTTACTAAAAGTCATAGCTAAAGCGGATCCCGAAAATATTATGCACTAATTAAATTAAAGTAAAACAAAAGAAATAATTTTTAAATATTTTTTTCCTAAACAAGCGCAGGCACGTTGACGAACTCTCTCTTATATAATAAAAAAGAATATAGATATATAGATTACTACTAGTCTATTATTATTATTATTATATTTTTATTTTAGTTTGATATTACATTAAATGTATTCAAAATTTATTTTATAACTTGTGAAAATGATAAGTTTATGAAGCAAAAAAAAAAAGTTAATTTAGATCTCTTCTACATGTGGGCTTTTATTTTAAAGACAATGAGTTTTTTTAAAAAAAAAGTCTAATAGAAAAATTGTCGGCCTACGAATGTGGTTTCGATCCTTCCGGTGATGCCAAAAGTCGTTTTGATATAAGATTTTATCTTGTTTCCATTTTACTTATTATTCATGTATTTTCTAATTCTATTACTTTTAATTATTTAAATAACATTTTTATTATAATATTTATTAACTTAAAAATTGTCATGTGACTTTTCAATAGCTACCACTTAACCACATTGCAAACTATTTTCATTTATCATATATATAGAATATTATTATAATTACTAGTATAAGCACCCGCACAATGCACAGATAATATTAACTCCATCACTTACATCTTAAAAATCTACTAATTTCAGAATTTCTATTCTCTTATATTTATTCAACCACTGAAACATGGTAACATTTTTTCTTTTCGTGTCTTTTTCTATTCTTATGATTATTTTTTATATTTCATTGGTTTATGATAATTAATCTTCATCATTTGAAGTGATGAGTAATACATAGATAATGGTGATTGTATGCAAGTGATTTAGGTAGTAATTTGTATGTTATCGATGTCAAGTTTGAACAAGTATTTATAGTGATTATGAAAGGATAAATATAGATATATTTCGGTGGATTCTACTTCTATTTGGTAGATCTATTGAAGAATCTACCAAGTCAGCGAAGAAACGGTCTCATATATACACTCAATGGAGAATTATGTCTATTTTTGTAAGTATATCATTATGCAAATAAAAATTTGATAACTCTGATTAGAACATGGTTTTTGAAATTTTATGAGATCTTAAAAGTCTCTAATACTATATAATTTTATATCTACATCTCAAGTAGTATAAATGTTGAGAAGATGTTATGACTTGAAATTAACGATATGATTTCATGTTTTGTTGAGTTAGCTAAGTTGAGTCAAAATCATTATTTTTATGAGAATTTACACTTTTCACATTTATTTTTATTTAATAAATTAAATAAAAAAACATTAATATCTTTATTGTAAGTTTTTATGTTTTGTACTTGTTTCAAACAACTAATAAATGTTCGTAAATCAAATGATTTAATAAAATAATAAAACAAATATGGTCAAGCAAATGATATAATAATTTTAGTGGATTTTTTTCTTTTAATACTTACGATACATATAGGACAAAAACATAAAAATAACTCAAGGGAATGTATATAATGCAAAAACTATTTGGAAAAAGTCCTAATAGAAATAGTGATTTATATTATTTATATATTATCAATGTGCCAAGAATTTGGTTATTGTAGATAAGAATTATAGAAAATTAGAACTTTTTTATTCGCTAAGTCGTTGCCAAAGGCATTATATAATTAGTTTTTTTAGAAATTTTTAAATTTGTATTTTGACTTAATGTGAAAAAAAAAAATATCCAGTTAGTTAAATCCATTTTTAATTTCTTTTCTGGAATAGAGTAATTTTTATGACAATCAAATATATATACATGCATATTTAAAACTTTCCATTACCCTAGCTTCAATTTCTAAAAAATATGTAAAAGTTTTCATTTAAAAATAAAATAAAATAGTATTTAAATTGAATGTGCAAAAAAAGTGATTATATATCCAACTAGATAATTTTATTTTGTAGTTTTATCCTTAATCTAAATAAATTATTATTAACAATCACAGTCTTAAAAAAAACAGTTTTAAAACCTTTCAGTTACCTTTTCATTTCTAAAGAAAATTGTTAAAAGGACAATAAAATTTCAAAATTTCAAAATAATTTTATGAGAACTAAAATCTAAACTTATGAATTTAGGATAAATAAATATATTTAGGAAGCGTTAAATTCTATGCTGAACAATATCACAATTATAAGTCATTTAACAAATTTAAGACTATTCACAACATTATATAACAACATTAACTCATGTTCAAAATTAATATTTTAACATATATGATATAATTTTAGTTTGAAATTTAAAATATTTAACTACGGTAAATTTGTATTACCATATATTTTAAATGGTAACTTTGGAACTATTTATTTAACTACGGTTATATAGTTGGCGGTAGGTATTAAATAATTAATTTTTAGTTGATAGTTAATGGGTCAAGTGTAAAATTCATTTAATATATTATACCATTTGGCCTATATTTATTAAAATAAGTAAATAGGGTTTACTATTTTGGAGTGATAAAATAAAAAAGGGAACTGTGGCCCCAACTACAGATGCTTCATATTCGTAAGGTTTGTATGCTCTTCCCTTTAAAATTATTTTTGTATCAATTGCATTGATCAGCATGTATCCTAATGTGATTATAGTATATTAGTTAAATATATAATTGGAAGGGTATAGCGTGTTGGTTGGAAATTTTTTAATGATAAAGGTTATAACTGAATTAATGATTACGAGTGATGTATTTGTATAAATTGAACGTTGAGTTAAAATGTCAGTGAATAGCGATTTGGTTTTTGGATTTTTGGGGAGGGCAACAATTTTTTTTAGTATTTTTTTATGGTGTATTAGTAGTGGAAGATATGAAGTATATAGAATGGTCATGTGGAAGCAAATTGAAAGAAACTATGGCTGCCAGGTGGGTTCGTAGGTATTTGACTAGATTAGTGGTAATCGTTTAATTAATTAATAATTAGGTGATGATGAAGATATATAGTGCTTCAATTTTCATCTAAGTTATGTTTATAAAATTTCGACTATATTCTATATATATATGTACGGTTGTGTTGGGTTATAAATTAGGTTTTGATAAATTGAGATAAGTAATTAAATATTAGGTGTATTGTATTATATGAATTCATTAAAGTTATGGTAAATGGAGGAAGTGAGATTTAATCTTAGGCGTGAAATTTAGAAACTTGATTTAGATTCATGTTCTATGATTTTTGGGTAATTTTTTAGACCTAGGCTAGAAGTATAGTAATATGGTGTCTACAGACTCATTAACTTATGAATTATGCATACTTGATAGATTGGAAACGTGCTGAGACATTGAGGAAAGGAAAAACATTAGGGAATTAGCTTGCTTGACTTCAATCTTTTGTAAAGATAGGTTATGGTTTATTCTATGTGATAGATAGACTCTTAATAGTGATTGATAGTCATTGAGTGATATTGCGAATTTCTCTATGTACTTGGTTGTGTGGTTTGGATTATCTATATGTTGTTTGTGATTGGTCTGAAATCTTAAGACCATGAATATTATAATCTTGAACCTTCTCTATCGAAGTGATGCCTTAAATAAAGAAGGCTTGATGAAATATTGTTGATGAAGTGAAAAGTGGTGATAATAAATGATAAATTAACAATATTATTGGATCGGGTGTCACGTTCGGAAACTGTATTATTGGATCGGGTGTCACGTTCCGACATGATATTATTAGATCGGATGTCACGTTCCGACACGGTATTATTTGATTGGGTGTTACGTTCCAACACGATAACATTAAAGAGGAAAACATATTGAATTAATTGAATGTACTCAATCTCAAAGAACCTATTTTCCAAATGAGCGTGGTGTGGAGGCATGAGTCCTCATGTGTGTGCTTGATACTGTGATTGATTACGTACTTGCTTTAGTTGTCACTTGTTCATGTTGTTTGTTTCTTATCACCTGCTAAGTGATATAGTTGATTTTATATTATTAAATTACGCATATTAGTTACTATTTTGAGTCAGCCGATGATATCTACTTAGTACATATTGCCCTGTACTAAGCCCTGCTTGTGTTTTTCTTTGTTTTCCTTTTGTGGAGTGCAGTGAGTGTACCAAAGACTTCGACTTGCCTTCAACTCTAGCCAGTCTCCAACACCTCAGGTTCTAGGGTGAGCTATTCATTCTAGCTCGTGTTGGATTCTCTCGGTCATGGCATGGTGTCCTTAGTTTTCGGACATAAACAATTTTATTTATTCATCCTGTTGTCTTTGATATTGTTAGACTTAGCAATTGGAGATTAGATGTCCTCGATGTGATGACTTTCAGGTTTTGGAAAACGATATTTAATAGACGCTAGTGCATTTGTATTTCTTACATTAATTAGATTTAAGCTTCCACATTATGATTAGTATTTCGTAATTTGAACAATTAATATAAGTTGGGTTGGATTTGTTGGTTCGCCCACCTAGGAGGTTAAGTGTGGGTGCCACTCATGACTCGTTTTGGGTTATGACACGTTAAATTCTATGCTGAACAATATCTCAATTATAAGTCATTTAACAATTTAAGACCGTTCACAACATTATATACCAACAGTAATTCAAGTTCAAAATTACAATTTTAATACATATGATATAATTTTTAATTTGAAATTTAAAATATTTGATTTCATGATAACTATAGTTATACATAATATGCTTCACCGGATAAAGTTCAAATCAATGTGACACCCTTTTCATACATATTCATATTTTCATGATATAGTTCGAATCAAAATTTAAAATATCTAATAAACAGTTTGAGTAAACCTAATATAGCGATTGTATTAATTAAGATTATTTTATCTTTAAATCATTTTCTACTATAATTTATGCAAATTTAAAATAGTAAAGAATATTTTGAATCTTTTGATTTTGAATAAAAGATTAGTTAAATCTATCAATATATCATTTATTCACCTGATATTAAATATTTCATGCGAAGTGTTGAATTAGTAAATTGTTAAACAAAAAATAATAATTTAGTTCAAACTTTATAAAATAAAAAGGACAAACGCGTAAAAATGTTCAAAGTATTTGATGTTTAATCCATGTAAAATAATCATAAAATTAATATTATCCTTAGAAAGTTTTCGACATAATATATTATAAACTAAAAGTATAGTTGATATAACCATAGAAATAATATTTAAATATCAAATATTTTTAAAACATCATTCCAATTAAACTATTTTACTTATTATTTCACACACATTATCTCTCCCTTTCATATAATTTTTATCTGTCAATTAATTTATGAATTTTTAAAACCTTTTATACTTAATAAAAAAATTAAGAACTAGAAATGAGTGTGCTTTTAGACTAAAGATGTTGCAATATGCTTTACAAATTATATTTATATTTACCTTAAAGTTAGAATTATTTTTAATACTAGGTTCAAATTTTGATCTTTAAATTAAAACAAATTATACATGTTGACTAATTTATTTAATTTTAAACGCCATTAGTTAGACATAATAAGGCAAGGCGAGTTACTGAAATGGAAAAATATCTGCTTTTTGTTACCGTCTCTTTCTTCTGTATGTTCTCCTCTCACACAAAAAATCTGGAGCCTTTAATGCTAACATGCGCTGGGCTCTCTCTTTTCCACCGCCACCGTCGATTCGTCAATATAGGGTTTCTCTCTTGGTGGGTTTGGGAAATTTTCTGATCTTTGCTTCGGTTTCTAGGGCTTACAGCAACATCAATTCACGGAGGATGAACCAGTGGTGTCGGAAACAGCAATCATCGTATGGTGAGTCGGAAACAGCTATTCTTTGCATTTTCTCACCGTCTCGTTCTTCTGTATAATTCACGCTTTTTTGCTTCGGTTTCTAGGGCTTCCAGCAACAACAATTCTCGGAGGAGTGTTGGAAACAGCGAATCTGTTGTATGGTGAGTTTGGTTTTTTATTTCAACTGTATTCAACTGATTAAGTCAATAGTTGAGACCCAATTATTGGTTTAATCGTGTACAGAAACGAACAAGAACTCAAACTAGGGTTAAAGAAGAGCAATTACTCAGCAGTGTGAATGAGGAAGAGAGAGAAGAATCGTTCGAGGATTCTGAAAACTCTGGGGTGGAGGAACCAGTGGTGTTGGAAACAACGAATCATCCTATGCTGAGTTTGGTTTTTTATTTCAACGTATTCAACTGATTAAGTTAATAGTTGAGACGTAATTATTGAGTTAATCGTGTACAAAAACGAATGAGAACTCAAACTAGGTTTAACGAAGGGCAATTACACAACACTGAATGAGGAAGAGAGAGAAGAATTGTCCGAGTAAGGCTTTAGGAGGCACTTCTGCTAGAAATGCTCATCAGTGTTTAATTGGTATTATAAATTTTGTCTGCTGTTTTGTAGGTTTTGTTACAGTAGTTTTGATGTTTTAATTTGGATTTGAGAATCTACAGATATTTAGGCTTTGTTTCTAGATTATTGGTGAAAGCAGTGGAAATTATGGTCTTCTAGTTTGCGTGTCATTCTGAAATTTTATTATGTTGAAAGGAGGAATGGAAGTTGTGGTCTTCTAGTTGGACTAATGTTCTGTAGTTTTTATTATTGCAGTTTGAGATTATATATAAATTTTAGGCTTGATTTCCTCAATTATTGTTGAAAGCACGGGTGGAAATTATGTTTTTCTGTTTGTATGCTATCTTGTATTATCTATTGTTCTTTTAAATTCAATTAAATGGAAATTTTGCTACATCACCCCTAATTATTATAAGTCAGCTACACGTTGGGAAATGAAATGATTAGTACTTAATAAATGTAAAATAGGTCAAAATGACAAGTCATCTCTTTGCATTCCAAATTGGACAAGTAAAACTTATCTATTTCTAGTATTGTATATAAGTAAAAGTGAAAGGAAGCAGTATGTGAAAATCCAAAATAAATTAGCAATGAAAAAAAGAGAAAAAATGGGTGATGGCTATTTAACTGGAGTTCTTACTTTTGTCTTTCAATTTTAAAGAGAGAGCTTTCATGAGTGAGGAAGATAGGGAACATGCACTTGGTTAATTGGGAATCTCTCATTACCAGCAAAAAGGAAGGGGGCATGGACCGTAGGAACTTAGAAGTACATAATCAAAGCTTACTCATGAAGTAGTTGTGGAGGTACAATTCTGACCTTGATGCCTTGTGGAGTTTAGTCATTGGTGAAAGATAGAACCACACAGATCAGAGGTGTACAAGTCCAATCAACAACCCTCATGGGACAGGGTCTGGAAAGCTATCAGGCAACTATGCGATTCTTTTCAGATGAATACTAGTACAAGGGTGGGTAATGGGAGAAGGACTTCATTTTGGCATGATAAATGGGTAGGTCAGGGTACACTAAAAGACATGTTCCTGAGTTCTTTTTCTATAGCATCACTTCCTGACATCAAACTGGATAATGCTTGGGGATTGAATGGATGTAATATCATCTTCAGGAGAGGTTTAAATGATTGGGGTCTGGGGAGAATTAATGATTTTTAATTTAGCTTAGAAGCTTCAAAAAGGAGGAAGAATACTCTTTATTGGAACAAAAACAAGAATGGGATTTATACTGTTAAATCAGAGCATCTTAACCTTTCACAAGCAGGCCATTCCATTGTAAATTGGCCATGGAAGTGTATTTGGAAGGCTAAAGTTCCTATCTGGTTGGTAGAGAAGCTTGCCTAACTCAAGAAAACTCAAGAACAGAGGGCTTTCAATTGTGTTCAAGGTGTGTTTTATGTGGAAAAGCTTTAAAATCCAATGGCCATCTGTTTATATTGTCTTTCACTTGCAATTGTGGCTATGTTCCTAAACTCGGTGGGGGTGTAGATGGACTATGTCTGTTAATTCTGCTGATCTGCTAGAACCTGGAACAACAAGGGGAACATAGTGAGACAGAAACAGTGGTGGAGTGGTCCCTGCTTGCATATGGTGGTCTGACAGGAACTCAGAATTTTTTAAGACATGCAATTCTATGCAAATGAATTGTATCATTTTGTTTTATATTTTGTGTAAATTAAACCATGTAGAGAATACAGATTCTCTGTTAGATATGTTAGGTAGTCTGTAGATAGATCACTTTTGATCTATTTTGTTGCTGTAAATATGGTATAACACTTCCTTAGTGTTTTTAAATATACTGTTACCATTCTTGAATATAAAAGAGGTATGAAATTTTCTGTCGAAGAGAAAAAGAGAAGCGTGAACTTTTCAGGAAATAAAAGTAGCGTTTCTAAATATGTCTGAAATGTGATTTATTCAGGTCCGTTCAGACCCATTAAACAACAACAACATACCTAGTGTAATCCCACAAGACACCGAGTAGGGTGGTAGTGTGTAGGCGCACCTTACCCCTACCTTTTGAAGCTAGAGAGGTTTCCGATGGATCTTCGGCTCAATTAAAGAATATGACTTTATATAAAAGTTAGTATGAAAAAGAAATACAATAGTAAAACAGTGAGATCGAAAATAATGGAGAAAAGAACAATAGTAACAACATATAGTACGATAACCGAAGTAAAACAAACATGGAACAATAAAATAGAAGAACAAGATAGGAGCGTAATATTAATAATAGTGATGAGGGTAACTAGACAATGCTCAACTACCTTCTAACCTTCTATTGTAATCCTCAACCTCTATATTTTCCTATTTAGGATCATGTTCTCGGTAAGCTGTAGGTGTTCCATGTCCTGTATACTCACCTTTGCCTGATACTTCTTCGGAATACCTCTACTTCTCCTCAGACCCCCATAGACAACCTCTCACACCTCCTCGATGGGGCATATGCGCAATATTGTCTTCGCATGTCTGAATCATTCTTGCCTCCCTCATTAAGAGATTTTAAAATGCAAAAAACAAATGCACTTAATGGACCGAGATCTGAAGTATTCAGATTCAGACCCCATTAAGTGCAACTAAATGACACGTAAGTGTGGGAGGTGACTGGAAGACTTCTGCCTGTCCATTGAAAACTGGTTGCCCTTAAACACTGATGGTAACAGATACAAGGGAGTGTCTGGTGTGAACTTTCATCCTTTCCCTTTCTTTAGTCAATGGATTAAAGTAAGGGAAGAAAGACCGAACTCACACTTCTCCTTCCAAGCAAAAGGATTATCCCATTCCTTTCTTGATTTGTACAAAGCAAATTTCTCTATGTGTTTGTTCTTTAGATTAGGCAAATTTTAGAAGTTCATGCTTGCTTTTGGTGATGTTTTCCTCTTGTCTCCTCTTCTTTGTAGCTCAACTTCTGTTTTCTCCTTTATTTTGACCCTCCATTGACTGTAATTGTAGGTCACTCTCCTTTGTCAAATTCCAGAGGGTTCTAACCATAATGCTTCAGCTGCTACAGTTGGCATAATCAAGGTTTTATTTCAACTCAGCACTTTGGTTGCTGAAATCTTATTTTTATGTATTTCTAATTCTTGGACCATATGCAGTTGTTGATTGGGCAGTTCGATTTGGATCCAAACAGAGTCTTTGATATTGTACGTTCTTTATCCATAATGATATCGTACATTTATACTCTGTTTAATCCATTTTTTGACTTCCATTCCTTTTAAACCTTTGAAAGTTCAGTGTTCAGTTCTGTCTTTGGCCTGTGATTATACAGGTTTTGGAGTGTTTTGAACATCAGCCTGGTAAATAGTATATTTTTGGACTTGATTCCCATATTTCCCAAGGTATAATTGTGGTTGTCTTATTGTTTTCTTGTTTTGTGGAGCTCTCCCAGTCTTGAAAGTGCATTTGTTTTCCATTTTCTCTCCATTATTTGTAGTCCCATGCTTCCCAGATTCTGGGGTTTAAGTTTCAATACTACCAACACCTGAAAGTAAATGATCTTGTTCCAAGTGAACTTTATCAGCTGACGGCCTTGCTGGTGAAAAGAGACTTCATTGATGTTGATAGCATGCGAGTATATCTGTATACTTGGTTACCTCAACCCACCTTTTCCTCCTCCACTTTACAATTTCTTTAAAGATTTGAGTGCCAAAAAGGATACTTAACTTTTGTAGTGAACATTAGGCTTTAAATAAGCTCTGAATAATTGTTGTGTATGAAAGAGTGCATGAACATCCACCTTTCTTGCTAGCAAGTATTATGTCTTTCTTCGTGCTTGAGTGGTTTTTTTTCTCTTCATTTTGCTCTTGCAGAAATGGGTTTTGTTATTTATTATCTATTTCACAAACCGTAGATGGTAATTTAACTGTGTATTTTATTGGACACCATTGTGTATAAATATAATTTGGATGACATGCACAGATCGAGAAATTTACCTTGTCAAAAAGAATGTAGAAAAAGTTGTGTATTTTATCAAAAAACTAAGAGTTTGACTTGGTGATTTTGGTTATTATCTCTTGCACATTGACACAACTAAGAGTAGGATACCGATGCCTTCTGATGCTGGCGACTAATGTGAATTATGATAATAAAACAAAATAGATAATTAAAGGCACTGTTATTCGTTGGACCAAAGTATTTTAAGGAGTTAAGATTATCTCATGTAGTTTTTTCATGGCTTCTTTTGTGTACAACATACTGCTTGTAAAAGGATGATATGAATGTTATCATCAAAAAGATCATTTAATATAATAATAAAATAGGATGTTTGCCCTGAGATTGGTGTCAAAGGGCACTAGGGAGGCAACAAAAGGCAGACTTGTAAGCTTGATAAAATGAATACAGGGAAACAATATGCTATTTATGTGTCTTCTCCTTTTGGGATAATAAGTAGGATCTTTACATACTCTTGTTTATTGATATAAGAAGTTGCTTATTTTGAGCAAAAGCAAAAGCATTTACTGATTAATTTGAGTTGTGAAAGGCCCAAAGCCTAATTCGGCTTTCTAGTTGGCTCTTGGTAGGTAACCTGGACTATTGGATTTAATTCAACTTATTGCTACTGGCGACCTGGTTTTTGTTTCAGTTATGCACATTTACTTCCCACGGAGGATGCTGCTTTTGACCATTACAATGCATTTTCAGCTAAAAGACTTGATGAGGTTCCAACATTTTCTAGTGTGAATACTTCTGTTCAATGCGGTATTTTAGCTTGAAATTTTGCGTGCTTGTTTGGTTAGTGGGTTATTTTAGCTTTCCTCTTGGATTCATGTAGGCTAACAAAATAGGTAGAATAATTGTTGCTGCTACTGGGAAGGATCTCATGGATGAAGAGAAGCAAGGAGATGTGACGGTCGATCTGTATGCTGCATTTGACATGGAAACAGAGGCAGTTGCTGAGCGCTCCTCGGAGCTAGAAAATAGTCAACCCCTGGGCTTGCTTATGGGATTTCTTGAAGTGGATGACTGGTAAGTTTGATTTCAAAGTTCCATGATTATGTGCATGTTCTGGCCGATGTTCGCCTTTACTTTGCTCTGACTGATTTTATGTATGTAATTGTTCGACTATCTTTTCTCTTGATTTTATATTTTGACTATAGCTTTTGGGTCTCTCTTTATCTTTTAGAAAGTAAATATTGTTCTTTTGTCTAGTGAGATAGCAACTTTTGTCCAATTCCATCCATAAAGTTAGATGGAATTGTATTGTATCTTTTTCTTAGTGGTGTAAAAAGATAGTTCCGTAGTTGTATATTCTTATTTATACAATAATCTTAACGAACATTGTCATAATTAATTTTCAGGGGTGGGGAGTGGCTGTTCTTATTGGTATACCCCATAAGGAAGCTGTGTTCAAGACACACCCTATGAACTTTATAAATGAAAGGACTCTCAAAGGAACCTTCTTTGGAAACTACAAACCTCGTTCGGATATTCCTTCTGTTGTTGAGAAATACACGAATAAGGAATTTGAATTGGAGAAATTCATCACTCATACACTTCCCATATTCTGAAATCAACAAGGCTTTTGAATTAATGTTGAAGGGAGAAGGCCTTCGTTGCATCATCACCGTGGAGGACTAAACTTACTGTCCTAGCAAAGGAGCTTCTAGCTAGTCTCTATTGTTTGAGAAAAGACCAAGCATTGGGTGGAACACTATGAGAAGGATGCGAAAGCTGCAATGGCTGGACTATTGAACATGATGCTTGAAGTAATTTGGTAAGGTTCCTTCTTAAGTGTTCTTTGTCAATGACAACTTACGTTGGTGTTGTTCCGCCATACTACTCCGGGATACTGAATTCTTTGAATACTTATGCTGTAATCACCAGGACGTGTTTGAAAGTTCTATGCGTGATATAACCATTGCTATGATGAGGAATTATCCACAGCTTATGCGCAAATTTATGTCTGACAAAGCAAAAATTCCCTATCTTCTTGAACTCATTGTTCATATGAACCTAGAGCTCTATTCTCTTAAAAGACAAGATTAGGTGCATTTGTGAAACCTATTACTATCATGAACTATATATGGGATTGCTAATATGAAGTAATTATTTTTTTTTGAACTGGGAACTCAAAGCTGTTTTTTTTGCTTTTCCAGATTTTTAAATTTGCTGTCTTTCTAAAAATCAAATATTTTTGGAAAAAAGCTCCCAGGCACAACTCCCGAGGACATGATCTAGCCTAGTTTTCAAATATTTTCCTCCGGTGATCCTTCCGATCACCGGGTCTTCTTCTCTTCCTCTTCCTCCTCTTTTTTCTTTTGTTCATCTCTTTTCTTTCTTGTCACTGGGCTCGTTTTCTTTCCATTATGGACGACACAATCTACTTTGCAGTAGGGTTCAAATCATATGATATCACAAGAACATCAGGCACAGCAGGGGAATGGTATGACTGGACAGAAAGAAGTAGAAAGGCATTAACGAGGATATCTTTCACCGGCAAGGCCATGGAATGGATATCTTCAATTATGCGAGAAGCATCCAAGACTAAGGGGAACACAGTCAGAAGGTGGAAGAAAAAAGATGATTTCACAGAGATTTATTGCGCAAGGAATTTTAACAGACACGGAAGATACATCACCCTGATAAATGTTAGAGGTAAAAGAAGGGCAGTCATAATAATCCCTGAATTATCTTTTAACTCAGGATGGTCAGGTATTGCTGAGAAGATTGGAAGATTCATCCATAGTTACAAGCGTGTGGGGAATCTAGAGACACATAGACTGGTTGATAGTAATATCCCCTATGTGGATATACTAAAGAACAGCAAATGGACTAATAAGGGGAGGAAGGACATGCCAGAAAAGATAATAAAGAGGGGGGGCAGAATCTGCATTAATGGAGATGCAAACATCCAAAGCGAGGTACTGAAGAAGAGTCTGGTGGGCGAATTTATGACTAGTAAAGGCGAGGCACCTACCTTGACAGAGGTGAGAAGATGGGCAAGTAGTTTATGGAAAAAAGTCCATGGCCTGAACATTTATGATATGGGGGAGGGTTTTTTCCTTTTCGAATTTGCATCCAAGGTAACAGCGGAACAAGTAGTCGAAGGGGACTGGGTATGGAGAAAATTGCCGGTGAGAATGTAGTGGTGGAGTCCAACAGTGTGTGCGTCAGCAAGGGGAGATAGAATCAACGCAATTTGGATCAGGGTGGTGGGTTTGCCATTACACTTCTGGGAGCATCACACCTTTAAAGCTATTGGGGACTTTTGTGGGGGGTGGATAGAAACAGAAGAAGAAACCCAACTGCGAAATCATCTTAAATGGGCGAGAATAAAAATCAAAGGAAACGGGTCTGACGTACCAAAGGAAGTGACAATAGATGATGGTGCCTTTCTCTACACGATGCAGGTGTGGACGGAAGCTCCGGCGAAGGTGACCGTCGGAGAAAAAAATATTCAAAGCTCCAGTGAGAAGGTTTTTGCCCAGCAGTCTCCCATTGATGGACCAAAGGTTCCTGTAGAGAACTCTGTAGTGTTAAGAGGAGCAGCAGATAAAGCTGTCCAGCCACGTGAAATAGCAGAGACACGTGGGGAGAATTTTAGAGCCCCAAATGTTGACTTGGACTTGAGGGTCTCTAACAATAAAAGGTTAAATGCAGACTTGGGCTTTAGGTTTTCTGGCAGTAAAATTTTAAATGAAACTTTGGGCCAACTGGGCCAATTTAGCCCAAACAGTTCAGGAAAAAATAAAGAAATGGCACATGACGGGCACATGCCTTTTAATGAGGGCATGAATGAAATTAAAATATTGGCATCTCAATTTCTAGAAGCTTTAAGCCACTGGGAGTCTTCATCGAAGCTTCCACAAGGCGAAAATTCTATGGAGAAAGGATCCACTCCAATGAAGACACAAGGGGAAAAATCAGATATTCAACAAGAGACGGCTTCACAGAATATGATTGACGAAAGCGGGGTTATGGAATTGCAGGAGAAAGGGGACTGTTCGATGGAGACAGATGTTGGTTGTGAAGAACAAAACATGCAAATCCAGCAAATCCATGATGTTGAACCTGTAGCTTCAAACAACCCTAGAAAGACTAATGGAGAGGAGATTGAAGCATCCGACTGGATTAATTCCCACATTTTGGAATTAAGCTCCACCTATGGAGTTGCTTTTGAAGGTTTTAGGGAAGAGACTCTTGCCCTATTGATGAGATTGGACGAGAGAAAGGCTGCTTTGGAGAACAAGATGATAGAAGGTACAAGTACAACACCTAGACACCGGGGGATTGGGAAAAATGAACTAAAAAATCTACAATCCAGTTTAAATCAAGAGGTTGAGGGGTCTAGAACAAGGGGGAGAGTTCTTAGCTTGACTCTTAGATGAAGATAAAGCTAATCTCATGGAATGTAAGGGGGATTAACAAGATGTCCACTAGGAATATTGTTAAAAGTGCTTTGCTGAAATGGAAAGCAGATATCTATTGCTTTCAAGAAACAAAGGTGAATAAAGAGGTTGAAAACATTGCCAAACAATTGTGGTCTAGTAGATGGATGAGGTGTGGATATATAGAAGCAGATGGGAGTAGGGGTGGAATCCTAATCATGTGGGACTGCAGAATCTGGACAGGGAGTATGGTAGAAATGGGCCAATACTCTATTACTTACAGATTTGATGCAGTGCAAAGTTCTTTTGGTTGGTTTCTCACGGGTGTGTATGCTCCTCACACCAGGAGTGAGAAATTAGACTGCTGGGAAGAGGTGGCAGCAGTCAAAGAACTATGCGAAGGACCATGGGTAACTTGTGGAGACTTCAACACGGTTAGAGCTATGGCAGAAAGGAGAGGATGCAACCGGATCACAAATGTGATGACTGATTTTTCCAACTGGATTGAAGAAATGGAATTACACGATCCTCACCTAAATGGAGGGATTTTCACATGGTTCAGGGGTGCTAGTCACCACAGTGCTGCCAGACTCGACAGGTTTATGTACTCAACGGAATGGGAAGAAACTTTCGGGAATATCAGGCAATTGACTATGCCCAGAGTGACTTCTGACCACTGCCCTATCATGTTGCAATGTGGAGACTGGGACCATAGGAAGACTTATTTCAAGTTTGAGAACTGGTGGCTCAATGTTGATGGTTTTGAGGGGCATGTTCATAGTTGGTGGAACGAATTTGAAGTGGAGGGCTGTCCTGACTACAAGCTCAGTGTGAAGCTAAAAATGTTGAAGCAAAAACTCAAAGATTGGAGCAAATCAGTGTGTGGGGAGTTATGCAACAGGAAAGATAGTCTTCTCAAAGAATTAGCTGATATTGATCTAGTTCAAAACACTAGAACTTTATCTGAGGATGAACTACTGGTGAGGGCAACAGTTCTGGTGGAGTTGGAGGATTTGGCAAAAAATGAGGAATCTAGATGGAGGCAAAAATCCCGTGTTCTCTGGCTAAAACAAGGGGATAATAACACTAGGTTTTTCCAGAGAATGGCAACATCTCACAAGCGATACAATAACATTGATAGATTGATAATCAACGGGGAGGAAGTTAAAGATCGAGAAGCTATCAAGGTTAATATGATTGAGTTCTACAGGAAACTCTATACTGAATCTGAGATGTGGAGGCCCTCTTTTGAGTATGTTAACTGTACAAGAATCTCCCAGGAGGAGCAAGATTGGCTAGAAAGGCCTTTCACTGAAGAAGAAGTGCTAAATATTATCAAACAATGTGATGGGGATAAGGCCCCGGGGCTTGATGGATACACCATGAGTTTCTTCAAAGTTTGCTGGGCAACCTTGAAAGATGATTTGATGCAAACAATCCAAAATTTCCATCAGAATGAAATGTTTGAGAAATCTTTAAATGCCACTTTTATAGCACTAATTCCCAAGAAATATGGAGCAGAAGAATTGAAGGACTTCAGGCCAATAAGCCTGATTGGTGGAGTATACAAAATCATAGCCAAGCTCCTTACAGAAAGAATGAAGACTGTCATGGGAGAATTGGTAGATGAACACCAAATGGCATTCTTGAAAGGAAGACAGATCATGGATGCAGCATTATTGGCCAATGAATTGGTTGACAGCAGGGTGAAGCAGAAGCAAGGTGGAGTCCTATGTAAACTTGATATTGAAAAGGCCTATGACCATGTCAACTGGTCTTACCTTCTAAAAATTCTGAGAGACATGGGCTTTGGGAACAAATGGACAAACTGGATCAAAACTTGTATATCTACTGTGAATTTCTCTCTTATCATCAATGGTAGTCCAGAAGGTTTCTTCCAATCGCAAAGAGGTCTAAGGCAAGGTGATCCGTTATCACCCTTCCTATTCATCCTAGCAATGGAAGGCCTCAATTCTATGATCAGAAAAGCAAGTGAGAATGGGTGGATAAGAGGCTTCCCTGCAAATGCTAACAGGGGAAACACTATGGAAATCACACATCTGTTATATGCAGATGATTCCTTGGTATTCTGTGAAGCTGAAGTGATGCAAATCAGGCACTTGAGGGCCATCCTAACCATTTTTGAGGGCATCTCAGGTTTACACGTTAACTGGCATAAAAGTTGTTTGTACCCTGTTAACCAAGTTACCAATATGCAGATACTTGCTGAGAACCTAGGATGCCAAATGGATTCCTTACCAACTAAATATCTTGGAATGCCTCTTGGTGCAAAAAATAAAGGAGTGGAAGTATGGAGTGAAGTGTTGGAAAGAATTGAAAGAAAGCTGACAAGATGGAAGAGCCAATACCTATCTATGGGAGGCAGATTAACTCTCATAAAGTCAGTAATGGATGCCCTCCCAACGTATATGATGAGCCTATTCCCAATCCCAGGAAACATAGAGAAGAAAATCAACAAACTAAGGAGAGTCTTCTTGTGGCAGGGGAACAAAGAGAAGCTTGGGTACAACCTAGCCAAATGGGATGAAGTAACCCTCAACAAAATACAAGGGGGTATGGGGATAAAAAAGTTGAAAGTACAAAATGTTAGTTTGTTGAAAAAGTGGCTTTGGAGGTTCTGTATTGAAGATTTGGCATTATGGAGAAGATTCATCTCACGTAAATATGGTCTTCAAAATAATTGGATCACTGATGAAGTAACAGGTAGTTTTGGGTGCTCTGTTTGGAAAACTATCAGAAGACTATGGCCTTCTTTCGTCTCCAATATTTCATTCAAAATTGGAGATGGGGTTAAAACTGAATTTTGGAATGAGATCTGGATAGGGGATAGGGACTTGAAAGCCTTATTCCCAGATCTATTTATTTTAAGTCTACAACAGATGGCTACAGTGGCACAGGTATGGACTCAAGGGTGGGGCCTGATTTTCAGAAGGGCTCTAAATGACTGGGAGATTAGTAGAGTAGCTGAGCTGCTGCAGGTGCTGAACCCATTCCCAGGTGTCACAGAAGGACCTGACAGTCCAATATGGAAGCTGCACAACAAAGGGAGCTTCACAGTGAAATCCTGTTACTGGAATATGAACCATAACTGGAGAATGAGAATGGAGTGGCCATGGAAACTAATCTGGAAGATCAAAATTCCACTAAAGGTGTCATGTTTCTCATGGCTGGTGATCAAAAAAGCATGTTTAACCCACGAAAGGTTACAGAGAAGAGGTATACAAATTTGCTCAAGGTGTTATATGTGTGATAAAGAGGCAGAGATTAACAGCCACTTATTCCTACATTGCAAAACAGCTGTAAATTTGTGGCACATGTTCTTATGCATACTTGGAGTTAGCTGGGTAATGCCAGAAACTTCTTTAGACATGATGAAACACTGGGAAGGAATGAGCAGAAGAAGAAGATCAAAAGAGGACTGGTGGAAATATATTCCAGCTTGCATCTGGTGGACACTTTGGAAGGAAAGGAATGAAAGATCCCATGATGGGCAAACTAGCAGCATTCAGAAGATAAAAATGAAGAGTCTGAGTTTGCTGTATTTTTGGTGTAAACAGAATATGGTGGGGGAGGTAGTAAGTCTAGTTGACTTCATAGGACAATTGTAAAGCTCTTTTTTTTGGGTTTTTGGTTTGAGGATGCCCTATAGGGTTGTAAATCCCACCTCATCAGTGGTTACTGAATGAGTTTTTCTGGTGTGAATACATAGTTACCATTATCAAAAAAAAAAAAATTTGCTGTCTTTCTGATGAATGAGGCATCTTTTAAGCATGGTGAGAGGGAAGCTCTGAGATCTTGTATAAAAGCTTTGAACTTCTAGGCTAATGAGATTTGTTGGGAGTTACAGGACTTCACCCTCAACAAATTGAAGGGGATTGAACATGAGCTCATTATCAACGTATCATTGTTCCAGAAATAGGCATTAGTGCAGTATAGAGAAATGTAGTATTTAAGATGGAGAATTTCATTAAATGCTCCCACAGATGTCTGCCAAGTCTTCCTTCAGGTGCATTTGTGGAACTTATTACGATTATGAACTGTATAGGGGATTTCCAATATGAAATAAATTTGTTTGAACTGGTAACTAAAAGCTGTATTATTTTGCTTTTCCAGGATTTTAAATCTTCTGTCCTTCTGGTGAAAGAGGCATTTTTTCAGAATGGTGAGAAGGAAGCTCGTAGAATCTTGTTTAAAAGCATTGAATTTCTGGGCTACTAAGAGTTGTGGGGAGTTACAGGATTTCGTCCTTAACAATTGAAGATGAGCTCAGTACCAAACTTAAATCTGCTATAATAGAAGTTGCTGTATGTGCCCTCAACAAATTGAAGGTGACTGTGTTCTATTGATGCAGCTTGGTCAAATGTGCAATTGTTGTCGTTGCAGGATGGTGATGGTGATGATGAATACTCACTGCTTGTTGACTTGAACAGGTTGTATGAACTTCAATTGTCCAGGCAAATTTCCATTGAAAGTTTGCATAAAGATCTTGCAGAGACTCTCAAAAACTTCAGAAGTATTGATGACGAGGTGGGTATATTGTAGTTTGAATAATTCTTTTTCGTAGTCTTGCCAATACACAACTGTTTTAATTTACTTGTTTTGGTTTTGCATTTCTTCTTCTTAACATGCGTCTGCATGTTTACTGGTGCCTACACTCTTATCATAAACTATGGCACAGTCCTTGTTTGAAATACTTAAGTCCCTCCTGACTAATAAATCTCCGGAAGGTCTTCTTGCAAGTCAACTTGCATGTAGGGTATCCATTTTTCCAAACATCTTCCACCTATATCCTGTTAGTACCTATCTCCTGTCAGTGCCTTGTATTTTCTCTTTTGGTTAATTGAGTTTGTTGTTTTTCTTGTTCTAGGTTTGTGTTGTTTTTTCAGAACAATGGTAGCTGTTTCAGGAAAGCAACCCTTGCATCCACAGAGCTAGAAGCTTTGGGGTACTCTCCAGATGAATCCATTCTTCAAAAGTTCTGGAAACTTTGTTAACGCCAACTACATATTCCAGGTGGTTTTTGCTCTCCCATTCATTGTTTTCTTTCAATTCATGGCAGTTCTAGCTCACATCTTACTGTTGTATGGAGGAATATTGTATGGCTCTAACAGTATTATATTTAAACTGTAGAAAAGCCTGCATCTAGAACAATTAATTTTTAGTATCATGCTTCGCATCATATCACTTTTATTTATTAAAGAAACTTGAATTAGAATTGAGATGCCATGTAGTCCTGATCTATACTTTCTTGTTAGATTGCCATTAAAGCCCTATGGCTAAGTTTAACTGTTTCAACAGAAAAGGGCCAAAACTACCCCTCACCTACGCAAATTGGTAATCATTGCTGTTGGGAAGTTGGTTGCTGCTGACGCAGTTCCTAAGGTTAGGTGTATTCTGTTTTCAACTAAGAGAATATAGGAACTTCAACTCAGAAAAAAATAGGAGCATTTTAAATATACTTCTTTTTGTGTATTTGTTCAATGAGGCCTGGGGTCTTCCGTTTCCAAAGCTTGTGGATCTGGCATTCGTATTTTCACATTGGTCTCAACCATGCTCCAGTACCAATCTTGCAACAGTATTAGAGTATTGGTGTAAAGGGATCGGTCTTTCACTTGCTAATCGATCATGAATCTAGTTTTTTTAAGATCTAAAAATATATCAATATGGTGGAATGGTCAATCAGCTAGCTTGCCTGCTCCATTTGATGTCTCTTTTCAACCAGTGACTTCCCAACTATATGGGAAGGGCATTCCTGTAGCATTTTGATCGCTTTGGGTGCCTCATGCATAGCTACAATCAAAGGCCTTCTGTGATTATTCCATAAGAATTACTCATTCCTCTTTGAAAAGTCACTTTAGTTATACCTTATCAGTCCCCAAAAAAAAATCACTACAAATAATCCTGTTCTTTGAAGGTGACTCACTTCCTATTCAAGGAATGAAACCATCAGAAGCTATACTAGTCAGATTAGTTTTGTTTTGTTGTGCTTGCTTGCTTCAATTCCTCTTTAACCGATTCTAATTAGATTTTACTTTCTCGTTGTTGAATTATCCTTTTTGTTTATATTTATTGAGGTGGTTTACACATGCTGATGATAGGACTCTCATTCCTTTATTTGCAGATGTTTTTGAAAGCCTTGGAGCAACTTTGAATGTTGCTAAACCAACAAAAGGTTCAAGGTGGCTATTTTTTTGACTGGGGGCTGTAGGCCTTGCTGTGAGTATTCTTCACGTGGCAAATAACTTTCTTGTTCTGTTTTGTTTTTATCCATATATAGGTTAATCTTACTAATGATCTGCTCTCATTTGGTCAGGCTGCAGAAGGAGCAAGAATTGTTGGTGCTTCAAGGATATTGGTGTTGATTAGCTGATTTGAGCAAGGTAATTAACTTGTGCCTTACACATTCTTGATCCATTATTTTAAATTCCTTCCTTGTAACTTGTCTCATAGCAAAACAACTAATTCATCCATTTTACTTCTACTATACAGCTAAGAAATTTGGTGTGACACAGTTTGTGAGCCCAAAGGATTATAGTAAACCAGTTCAAGAGGTACTCATATTTACTTCTCCTAACGGATCAGCTCGCGAAAGGAAAAAAAGACAGTTGTGAGTTATAGTTGATCATCTTTTCTTGAATTTTGATTATTTGATCAGGCAATTGCTGAGATGACTGATGGTGGAGTCGATAGGAGTGTGGAATGTACTGGACATATTGATGCTATGATTCCAGCATTTGAATGTGTCCATGATGTATGTTTTCTATCATCAAATTTCCTTAATTGCATGTTCTTATTAATACATTTATCTTAACGAACATTGTCGTAATTAATTATCAGGGGTGGGGAGTGGCTGTACTTGTTGGTGTACCCCATAAGGAAGCATTGTTCAAGACATACCCTATGAACTTTCTGAATGGAAGGACTCTCAAAGAAACCTTCTTTGGAAACTACAAACCTAGTTTGGATATTCCTTCTGTTGTTGAGAAATACATGAATAAGGAACTTGAATTGGATAAATTCATTACTCATACACTCCCATTTTCTTAAATCAACAAGGCTTTTGAATTAATGTTGAAGGGAGAGGGCCTTCGTTGCATCATCACCATGGAGGGCTAAACTTACTGTCCTTGAAAAGGATCTTCTAGCTAGTCGCTACTGTCTTCGTGCAAGTCAACTTGCATGTAGGGTAAGCATTATTCCAAAAATTATATGTTCACTTATCTCCTGTTAGTGCCTACTATGTTCTCTTTTGGTTAATTGAGTTTGTTGTTTTTCTTGGTCTAGGTTGTGTTGTTTTTTCAGAGCAGTGGTGGCTGTTCAGGAAAGCAACCCTTGCATCATCCACGGAGCTAGAAGCTTTGGGGTACTCTCCTGATGAATCCATTCATCAAAAGTTCTAGAAGCTTTGTGAACGCCAACTAAATATCACAGGTGGTCTTTGCTGTCCCATTCAATGTTTTCTCTTCATTGGTCGTAGCTCTAGCTCATACCTTACTATTGTATAGAGGAACAGTAGTATAGCCCTGACACTTTTAATTTATCTTTAAACTGTAGAAAAGCTTGTATCTTGAACAATTAAACTTATTAAGATCATGAACTATATAGGGGATTGCTATTATGAAGTAATACATTTTGAACTGGTAACTAAAAGCTGTTTTATTTTGCTTTTCCAGAATTTTAAAACTGCTTTCCTTCTGCTGAAAAAGGCAATATTTAAGCATGGTGAGAAGGAAGCTCTGAGATCTCGTGTAAAAGCTTTGAACTTCAATGCTACAGAGAGTGGTGGGGAGTCACAGGACTTTACCCTTAACAAATAGAAGGGTATTGAAGATGAGCTCATTATCACTTAAATCTGCAATAAAAGAAGTTGCTGTATGTGCCCTTAACAAATTGAAGGGGACTATGTGTTTTATTGATACATTTTTGTTAAATGTGCAATTTTTTGTTGTTGCAGGATGGTGATGCTGAATATTCACTGCTTGTTAACTTGAAAAGGTTGGATGATCTTCAATTGTCAAGGCCAATTTCCATCGAAAGCTTGCATAATGATCCTGCTGCGACTTCCCCCAAGGCTTAGCTTGAGTGGCAAAAGGTGGAGGATTTGTGGCATAGGTCGTAGGTTCAAGCCCCACACCATGCAAAGCGAAGCTCGATATTTAAGTGGAGCCCAATGCTTAGCTCTAGTGGCAAAAGGTGGAGGATTTGTGGCTTAGGTCGCAGGTTCAAGCCCCACACCATGCAAAGCGAAGCCCGGTATTTAAGTGGAGCCCAAGGCTTAGCTCTAGTGGCAAAAGGTGGAGGATTTGTGGCTTAGGTCGCAGGTTCAAGCCCCACACCATGCAAAGTGAAGCCCGGTATTTAAGTGGAGCCCAAGGCTTAGCTCTAGTGGCAAAAGGTGGAGGATTTGTGGCATAGGTCGCAGGTTCAAGCCCCACACCATGCAAAGCGAAGCCCGATATTTAAGTGGAGCCCAAGGCTTAGCTCTAGTGGAAAAAGGTGGAGGATTTGTGGCTTAGGTTGCAGGTTCAAGCCCCACACCATGCAAAGTGAAGCCCGGTATTTAAGTGGAGCCCAAGGCTTAGCTCTAGTGGCAAAAGGTGGAGGATTTGTGGCTTAGGTCGCAGGTTCAAGCCCCACACCATGCAAAGTGAAGCCCGGTATTTAAGTGGAGCCCAAGGCTTAGCTCTAGTGGCAAAAGGTGGAGGATTTGTGGCTTAGGTCGCAGGTTCAAGCCCCACACCATGCAAAGCGAAGCCTGGCATTTAAGTGGAGCCCAAGGCTTAGCTCTAGTGGAAAAAGGTGGAGGATTTGTGGCTTAGGTCGCAGGTTCAAGCCCCACACCATGCAAAGCGAAGCCCGGTATTTAAGTGGAGCCCAAGGCTTAGCTCTAGTGGAAAAAGGTGGAGGATTTGTGGATTATGTCGCAGGTTCAAGCCCCACACCATGCAAAGCGAAGCCTGGCATTTAAGTGGAACCCAAGGCTTAGCTCTAGTGGAAAAAGGTGGAGGATTTGTGGCTTAGGTCGCAGGTTCAAGCCCCACACCATGCAAAGCGAAGCCCGGTATTTAAGTGGAGCCCAAGGCTTAGCTCTAGTGGAAAAAGGTGGAGGATTTGTGGCTTAGGTCGCAGGTTCAAGCCCCACACCATGCAAAGCGAAGCCTGGTATTTAAGTGGAGAGGGTAGAGGGGCGGGCCCATTATCCACCGAGTTTAGAAGGCTATGATTGGTCCAAAAGGCGGGTCGCAGACGGATTACTCGGTTATAAAAAAAAAAGATCTTGCTGAGACTTTCGAGAATGTCAGAAGTATTGATGACAAGGTGGGTATACTGTAGTTTGAAAAATTCTTTTTTTCTGTAGTTTTGCCAATAGTCAACTTCTTTGGCTTACTGTTTAGGTTGTTGGATTTCTGCTTCTTAACATGCATCTGCAAACATGCAGGCTACACTCTATCTTTAACTGTGGAGCATTCTGTCCTTGAACAATCTTCATCTTCCTTATCTCCAAGCTCAGTGCGTTGTTTGATCTACTTGAGTCCTTCCTGGATACTAAATCTCCGGAATGTCTTCGTGCAGGTCAACTTGCATGTAGGGTAAGCATTATTCCAAACTTCTAGGTTCACTTGTCTCTTGTTAGTGCCTTCTATGTTTTTTTTTGGTTAATTGAGTTTGTTGTTTTTCTTGGTCTAAGTTGTGTTATTTTTTCAGAACAGTGGTGGCTGTTCAGGAAAGCAACCCTTGCATCATCCACGGAGCTAGAAGCTTTGGTGTACTCATCAGATATATGCAACGGCAGCAGCTTCCAGTTTTGGGAAACTAATCATGGATGCCCTTATTTCCATGCATATGGAATTGAGAAAATCCTATGGACCTGGAGTGTCTCGTATCCCTCAATGGATCAGATGGGAAAAACACTAACTACTTCCTAGGGCACTAGATATTGTTTTAGGGAGTGAAATGATAGAGCAAGTGGATGGCTGTCATACAGGTAATACTTCCTATTTCATATAATAGAAAGATCTATTTTTGTCACACTTCTTGTGATTCATCAATAGGTGTGTTCCAACTAGTCTGCTACTTCCACTAGTGTTTTAAAATGCTAGTTGTGCTTAGATGTAAATGTTCTAGGTGATACAACCACAGAGAGATAACGTACTTTAAGAAATGAGGAACACATGATGCAGGGATCTCATAATTTTTCCTTCCCAAATACAAGCACACACCCTTTTCATTCTAAGTTCGATATCGTAGTTTAAGTTTGTCATAGTCTTCAATTATTTCTATGAACATAAGGATATGCTCTTGCAAAATGAGTTGTCTGCTAAATAGAGTGGACTTTACATTGCAACATGAAAATAGTAAGTAGTTTTGGTTAGAGTAGTATCTCCCTACAACTTTCAATGAGCCTAGTCTTCTAGTGGCTCAACTTTGTTTGAAAGACGTTATGTGTTACTGTATAATTTCTGAATTTGTCCCGTATTTCCCTGTGGTTTTTAGTATTAATTCTATAATACAATTATGAGTAGTTTGGTTAGACTATTATTTTCTACAACTTGCCTTTATATGCATTTTCTATTATAATTAATTTGACAGCTATATTTTCTATATTATCATAGGAAAACTTGAGAAGGGTCTCCTTCTTATCATGGATCCCTGAGTTTGTTCCGTGTTTGAAGAAAATATTCACTTGAAAATTATGTCTTTACAGGATTGAAACGTATCCTGTCTATGCTCTTGGAAGAAGAGCTATCGGCTGAATTAAGTGATGAAGATGCAACAAACCTAATTCGGCTACTTTTTGCGTCAACTAGGAAGGCAGTTTTTGAGAAGATTGTTCCAGCTAGTGATAATAAAAAGAAATATTACACCAAAGCACAAAAGGTGAGGTTGTTTAGTTCTTGTTGTTGATACCCTCTGAGACTCTCACTAAATGTTATATTTTTGTTTTAAACTTCATCGTTTACACATGAGAATGGACTCCAAGAAACTGCTTGTGAAACAATATGTTGGTGTTATTTCTGCAACGTGGTATATCTGCACTGTTTTAGCGGTGCTTTGTGCTGCAATTTTTCTTGAACTGTATGCTTGTCTTAAATCTGGTCAGTTGGTCAAATACATCCAGATTACTTACTAGTATTATTTAGTGGAAGAGGTGCCATTTTTGTATATTTTCATGTTACCATCTTTAACATTTTTCTAACAACATTAAGACGTTTTATTATAGTTGGAGTTTGATAATAGAATGAGCAGATTATTCATGTACCATGGAACATAGACGGTAACTGTGTCTTTCCTAACCCAACCAGAACTTCCAGGATTTGTCTTCTTAATATTGTCAGCATAGTCACATAATCTAGAGAATTCCAGATTCCAATCACCCATGAACTGACTCATTACCCTGCACTTGGCTCTATAACAAACAGTCCTCCCTATATACAAATCCAACTGATCCCTTACCAATTCCTGAATCTCCCAAAGTTTTATGTTAGGTTTAGATAGAATCCTATCTTGAAATTTATGTGCAATGTACACAGAAGTGCATAACTTGTTCTTGTTTTTAGTAGGGCAGCGATGAAATGGGTGATACTTCTTCGCAATAAAGTCACCAGAGTTCATGTTAGTGCTTGCATATATCTCCCATTTGCATAGTATATTTCTTTTACATTTGACTCTAATTCTGTGCTTCTCGTTAGGCTTAAGTTCGAATTGCACTTTATTGTCTACAGCATAAGATTGCACAGCTAAGAGTGAATTTGCCTATTTCGCCCTCTTCTCCTTTAGTTTCACGACCACCACACACACTCACTTCTCTTCCTTTCTTTCTTTGTCCGTCCGAAGCTGAGAGAAAACCAACGCAAATCAAACCTCCATTTTAATTTTTTACCTCTTTTCCACTGTAAACAAAATCTAGGGTTTCTGCTGTGGAGTTTGAACGGACATTCCTCATCTCTATTGTTTGCTTCTTGGAGTTACCTCTGGACCAACAAGCAGTAGAAGATTGAGGACTTTTTTTGTCGAAACTTTATGGTTTTTTTTTTAAACTTTGTATTATATTAAGTTTATGTGGATCAGATCCACGTGTTCTTCATTTTTTAGATGGTTAGAAGAAGGGAAACTAACATATATATGTGTTATTAGATTTCAAGACTTGGAAATATTTACAGTTTCTTGTCAGTTTTGGATATAGCGAGAACATGAAAAAGTTCATTTTAGTGTTCATTTTAGTAGAGTTCCTGCTTATTTTGGGGGATTTCTAGGGTCTTCTTAGATATGCCGATGATTTAGCTGTCAAGCCAAGGAATTTACCCCAAATGGGAAAAGGTTTCCCCTAAAATGAGGCAAAACAGTGAGTGGGATTTTCTGTAAAGAGTGGTTGCCCCTCTCCGTTGCGCCACTGATTTTCCTCCATTACAAAAAACCAACAGCCCTTGTTTATGAAAAAGCAAACAGTGTAAAAACAAAAATGGATTTAACATGTATACTATGAGAGCTTTGTGTTTCTTCTGTGTGTTTGTTTTACGTTGTTGACTGTTGATGAAATGTACCAAAAGAAACAGTGATGATGAGTTTTCTATTTCTGGGCTAATCAATTTGGGCATTGAGATTATCCATTACGTATCTTGGTGTGGCGACTCTGTATGGCTTGTTATTACTGCTTCTGTCTCCTGCATGCAACCAGTGTTTGCAGCCATGGCGTGATTGACTTCTGTTTTTCCTTATTATCGCATACATCTGATCCCCATTTCCTTGAAAAGAATGAGAGAGAGAATCTTTCAGTGGTTCAATTTTGAGATATGCTGAACCTGTGATTTTCTACTACAACTATAAATCATCTAATGTGTAATCTTATTTGTTCAGTATCAGCTGAACATAGCCTAGAAAGAAAGAAGAATTAGGTATCAGAGAGATTGGGATTTTCGGTAAAGGGTGGTTGCCCCTCTCTACTCTGCCCATGATTTCTCCATTGATTACTAAAAAGACCAACAGCCCTTCGAAATATACAAGAAAATAATAATAAAATAATAATGATAATAAAACCGTGAGTGATGATTCTGTGTGGATGACCAGCTTGGACGTTCTGGTGATTTCTCTTTGCCTTGAACTTCTCCGTGTGGATGACTATCTCAGACATTCTGGTGAATTATTTTTTCTTTAAATGTAAACTAGCCAACTGTTTATGCATATGCATAATTCTTGTGTCTATAATGCATTGTGCACATGTTTTGGTTGTGCTAGTTTTGCCCTCACTGGGTGTGTTTCAATGCAATTCAAACAGAGTTACACGCTCATAAAGTCAGCTGGAGGAAACAATAAGGCTATGATGATTGTTTTGGTGAGCTCTTTGTGTCGGGCATTAGAGTTCTGTAGCTGGTGTCTTGGCGGGGCATTCTGAATTTCTGGGAATTTGCAGCCATGCTGGGCACAAAGAACTGAAAGCCCCTTGACATAATCTGAGCCTCTTGCATTATTTATCCATTACCAAAACTAACAGCCCTCTTTTAGTCCTTTTCCTTTCTTTCACTTTAGAAAACCAGGAAAGCATTAGCATCAGCAGCAGCAGTAGTAGTTGGATCTCATTGTGATTAATTAGCTCTGGTCCAAATCAACTCAATGTCCCTGTCACAATCACTAGGACGTCTCCATGAGAATTCAATTAAGAACATTTAATATGAGGAGGTAGTGCAAGACTCAAACTGATTCATTGTATGATAGCCTGCATTGAATCTCATTTTCTTTTATCAACTCAAATAGAGAGCATATGAAGTATATTTTTTATTTTATGACAGAATATGTTAAATAATTCGAATATTGTTCAGTGATTTTCAGAGCTTTTGCATTTCTTTTAATGTGAAGCAATGTGTATCTCTCCACCCCAATCTTCCAGCATACTTGTCTCTTTTATTTAGCCTGTTAATGTCATTAAAACCTTTGTCTGCTCCTGCCTCTCAAACTTAAATCTGCAATAAAAGAAGTTGCTGTTTGTGCCCTTAACAAATTTAAGGGGACTGTGTTTTATTTGATGCATTTTTGTTAAATGTGCAATTTTTGTTGTTGCAGGATGGTGATGCTGAATATTCACTCCTTGTAAACTTGAAAAGGTTGGATGATGATCTTGAATTGTCAAGGCAAATTTCCATCGAAAGCTTGCATAATGACCTTGCAGAAACTGCCCCCAAGGCTTAGCTCGAGTGGAAAAGGGTGGAGGATTTGTGGCTTAGGTCACAAGTTCAAGCCCCACACCATGCAAAGCGAAGCCCGGTATTTAAGTGGAGAAGGGTAGAGGGGCGGGCCCATTGTCCACCGAGTTTAGAAGGCTATGATTGATCCAAAAGGGCGGGTCACAGACTGATATCTCGGTTATCAAATAAAAAAAAGATCTTGCAGCGACTTTCGAGAATTTCAGAAGTATTGATGACAAGGTAGGTATGCTGTAGTTAGAAAAGTACTTTTTTCCTGTAGTTTTGCCAATACTCAACTTCTTTGGCTTACTGTTTAGGTTGTTGGATTTCTGCTTCTTAACATGCATCTGCATGTTTGCAGGCTCCACTCTATCTTAAACTCTGGAGCAATCCTTGAACAATCTTCATCGTCCTTATCTCCAAGCGCAGTGCATTGTTAGATCTATTTGAGTCCTTCCTTACTACTAAATCTCCGGAAGGTTTTCGTGCATGCCAATTTGAATGGAGGGTAAGCATTATTCCAAACTTCTAGGTTCACTTATCTCCTGTTAGTGCCTTCTATGTTCTCTTTTGGTTAATTGAGTTTGTTTTTTTGTTGGTCTAGGTAGTGTTATTTTTTCAGAAAAGTGGTGGCTGTTTAGGAAAGCAACCCTTGCATCATCCACAGAGCTAGAAGCTTTGGTGTACTCATCAGATATATGCAATGGCAGCAGCTTCCAGACTTGGGAAACTGATGTTGGATGCCCTTGTTTCCATGCATATGGAATTGAGAAAATTCTATGGACCTGAAGTGTCTGGTATCCGTCAATGGATCAGATGGGAAAAACTTGAAGTACTTCCTAGGGCACTAGATTTTTAGGCAGTGAAATGACAGAGCTTGGTATATGGCTGTCATACAGGTAACACTTCTTATTTCATTTAATAGAAAGATCTATTTTTGTCACACGTCTTGTGATTCATCAATATGTGTGTTCCAACTTACCAGAACTACTCTGCTTCTTCCACTTATGTTTTAAAATGCTAGTTGTGCTTAGATGTAAATGTTCTAGGGATCTCATAATTTTTCCTACCCAAATACAAGCGCACACTCTTTTCATCCTAAAGTCGATATACTTGTTTAAGTCTGTCATAGTCTTCAATTATTTCTATGAACATGAGGATATGCTCTTGCAAATGAATTGTCTGCTCAATAGACTGGACATTACATTGCAACATGAAAATACTATGTCGTTTTGGTTAGAGTAGTATCTCCCTAAACTTTCAGTGAGCCTAGTATTCTAGTGGCTCAACTTTGTTTGAAAGACGTAATGAGTTACGATATAATTTCTGAATTTGTTCCGTATTTCCCTTTATAGGCATTTTCTATTTTTATTAATTTGACAGCTATATTCCTATTTTCTTATAAGAAAACTTACGAAGGGTCTCCTTCTTATCATGGATCCCTGAATTTGTTCCTTGTTTGAAGAAAATATTCACTTGAAAATTATGTCTTTACAGGATTGAAACATATGACTATGCTCTTGGAAGAAGAGCTATCTGCTGAATTAAGTGATGAAGTTGCGACAAACCTAATTTGGCTACTTTTTGCGTCAACAAGGAAGGCAGTTTAGGAGAAGTTTGTTCCAGCTAGTGATAATAAAAAAAAATATCACACCAAAGCACAAAAGGTGAGGTTGTTTAGTTCTTGTTGTTGATACTCTCTGATTCTCTCACTAAGTGTTATATTTTTGCTTCAAACTTCATCGTTTACACCTGAGAATGGACTCCAAGAAACTGCTTGTTAAACAATAAGTTGGTGATATTTCTGCAACGTGGTATATCTGCACTGTTTTAGCGGTGTCTTTGTGCTGCAATTTTCCTTGAACTGTATGCTTGTTTTAAATCAGGTCAGTTGGTCAAATACATCCAGATTACTTACTAGTATTATTTAGTGGAAGAGGTGCCATTTTTGTAGATTTTCATGTTACCATCTTTAGCATTTTTCTAACAACATTAAGACGTTTTATTATAGTTGGAGTTTGATAATAGAGTGAGCAGTCCGATTATTCATGTACCATGGAACATAGACGGTAACTGTGTCTTTCCTAACCCAACAAGAACTTCCAGGATTTGTCTTCTTAATAATGTCGGCATAGTCACATAATCTGGAGAATCCAGAATCCAATCACCAATGAACTGACTCATTGCCTTGCACTTGGGTTTATAACAAACAGTCCTCCCTACATACAAACCCAACTGATCCCTTACCAATTCCTGAATCTCCCAATGTTTTATGTTAGGTTTAGATACAATCCTATCTTGAAATTTATGTGTAATGTACACAGAAGTGCATAAGTTGTTCTTGTTTTTAGTAGGGCAGCGATGAAATGGGTGGTGCTTCTTCACAATAAAGTCACCAGAATTCCTATCAGTGCTTGCATATATCTCCTATTTGCATAGTATTTTTCTTTTACATTTGACTCTAATTATGTGCTTCTCATTAGGCTTAAGTTCGTGTTGCACTTTATTGTCTACAACATAAGATTGCACAGCTAAGAGTGAGTTTTCCTATTTTGCCCTTTTCTCCTTTGGTTTCACAACCACCACACACACTCACTTCTCTTCTTTCTTTCTTTGTCCGTACGAAGCTGAGAGAAAACCAAAGCAAATCAAACCTTCATTTTAATTTCATCCCTTTTTTCCACTGTAAACAAAATCTAGGGTTTCTGCTGTGGCGTTTGAACAAATTTTCCTCATCTCTGTTGTCTGTTTCTTGGAGTTGCCTTTGGACCGACAAGCAGTAGAAGATTGAGGACTTTTTTTGTCAAAACTTTATGGGTTTTCTTTTTCAACTTTGTATTATATTAAGTTTATGTGGATCAGATCCACGTGTTCTTCATTATTTAGATGGTTAGAAGAAGGGAAACTAATATATATATATATATGTGTGTGTGTGTGTGTGTGTTATTAGATTTCAAGACTTGAAAATATTTACAGTTTCTTGTCAGTTTTGTATGTAGGGAGAACATGAAAAAGTTCATTCTTGTGTTTATTTTAGTGGAGTACCTACTTATTTTGGGGGATTTCTAGGGTCTTCTCAGATATGCCGATGATTTAGAATTCAAGCCAAGGAATTTACCCCAAATGGGAAAAGGTTACCCCTGAAATGAGGCAACACATTGAGTTGGATTTTCTGTAAAGGGAGGTTGCCCCTCTCTTTTGCGCCACTGACTTTCCTCCATTATAAAAAAAACCAACAACCCTTGTTTATGAAAAAGCAAACAGTGTAAAAACAAAAATGGATTTAACATGTATACTTTGAGATCTTTTTGTTTCTTCTGTGTGTTTGTTTTATGTTGTTGATTGTTGATGAAATGTACATAAAGAAACAGTGATGATGATTTTTCTATTTCTGGGCTAATCACTTTGGGCATTGAGATTATCCAATACGTATCTTGGTGTGGTGACCCGGTATGGCTTGTTATTGCTGCTTCTGTCTCTTGCATGCAACCGGTGTTTACAGCCATGGCGTGATTGACCTCTGTTTTTGCTTATCATAGCATACATCTGATCCCCATTTCCTTGGAAAGAAAGAGAGAAAGAATCTTTCCGTGGTTCAATTTTGAGATACGTTGAATATACGATTTTCTACTACAAGCTATAAATTATCTTGCAGTCCTAATGTGTAATCTTAGTTGTTCAGCATCAGCTGAGCATAGCCTAGAAAGAAAGAAGAATGAGGCATCAGAGAGATTGGGATTTTCTGTAAAGGGTGGTTGCCCCTCTTTACTCTGCCCATGATTTCTCCATTGATAACGAAAAAGACCAACAGCCCTTCAAAATATACAAGAAAATAATAATAAAATAATAATAATAATGATACCGTGAGTGATGATTCTGTGTGGTCACCAGCTTGGACGTTCTGGTTATTTCTCTTTGCGTTGAACTTCTCCGTGTGGATGACCATCTCAGACATTCTGGTGAATTATTTTTGCTTTATATTTAAACTAGACGACTGTTTTTGCATATGCATAATTCTTGTGTCTATAATGGATTGTGCACATGTTTCAATTGTGCTAGTTTGGTCCTCACTGGGTGTGGTTCAATGCAATTCAAACAGAGTTACACACTCATAAAGTCAGCAAGAGTAAACAATGAGGCTATGATGATACTTTTGCTGAGCTCGTTGAGTCGGGCATTAGAGTTCTGTTGGTGGTGTCTTGGCAAGGCTTTTTGAATTTCTGGGAATTTGCAGCTATTCTGGGCACAAAGAACTAAAGCCCCATGACATAATCTGAGCCTCTTGCATTATTTCTCCATTACCAAAACTAACCGCCCTCTTCTAGTCCTTTTCCTTTCTTTCACTTTAGAAAGCAAAGAAGCCATTAACAGCAGCAGCAGTAGTAGTTGGACCTCATTGTGATGAATTAGCTCTGGTCCAAAGCAACTCAAAGTTCCTTGTCACAATCACTATGCCGTCTCCAGGAGAATTCAATTTAGAACATTTAATATTAGGAGGTAGCGCAAGACTCAAACTGATTCCTTGTATGATAGCCTGCATTAAATCTCCTTTTGTTTTTATCATCTTAAATAGAGTGCATATGAAGTATATTTTTTTATTTTATGACAGAATATGTTAAATAATTCGAATAATGTTTTGTGATTTTCAGAGCTTATGCATCACTTTTAATGTGAAGTAATGTGTATCTCTCCACCCCCAATCTTCCAGCATACCTGTCTCTTTTGTTTAGCCTATTAATGTCATTAAAACCTTTGTCTGCTCCAGCCTCTCCTAGCTCAGCCTCTCAAACTTAAATATGCAATAAAAGATGTTGATGTATGTGCCCTTAACAAATTGAAGGGGAATGTGTGTTTTATTGATGCATTTTTGTTAAATGTGCAATTTTTGTTGTTGCAGGATGGTGATGCTGAATATTCACTGCTTGTAAACTCGTAAAGGTTGGATGATGATCTTGAATTGTCAAGGCAAATTTCCATCGAAAGCTTGCATAATGATCTTGCATAAACTGCCCCCAAGGCTTAGCTCGAGTGGAAAAAGGTGGAGGATTTGTGGCTTATGTCACAGGTTCAAGCCCCACATCATGTTAGTGCCTTCTATGTTCTCTTTTGGTTAATTGTGTTTGTTGTTTTTCTTGGTTTAGGTTGTGTTATTTTTTCAGAACAGTGGCCGCTGTTCAGGAAAGCAACCCTTGCATCTTCCACGAAGCTAGAAGCTTTGGGGTACTCATCAGATATATGCAACGGCAGAAGCTTCTAGACTTGGGAAACTGATGATGGATGCCCTTATTTCCATGCATATGGAATTGAGAAAATCCTCTGGACCTGAAGAGTCTTGTATCCCTCAATGGATCAGATGGGAAAAACTTGAACTACTTCCTAGGGCACTAGATATTGTTTTAGGCAGTGAAAGGACAGAGCTTGGTGGATGACTGTCATACAGGTAACGCTTCTTATTTCATTTAATAGAAAGATCTATTTTTATCACACTTCTTGGGATTCATCAATTAGTGTGTTCCAACTTACAAGAACTGCTATGCTACTTCCACTTATGTTTTAAAATGCTAGTTGTGCTTAGATGTAAATGTTCTAGGTGATACAACCACAGAAAAATAACGTGCCTTATAAAATGAGGGACACATGATGCATGGATCTCATAATTTTTCCCACCCAAATACAAGCAAACACCCTTTTCATCCTAAATTCGATCTAGTTTAAGTTTGTCATATTCTTCAATGATTTCTATGAACATGAGGATAAGCTCTTGCAAATGAATTGTCTGCTCAATAGAGTGGACATTACATTGCAACATGAAAGTAATATGTAGTTTTGGTTAGAGTAGTATCTCCCTACAACTTTTAGTGGGCTTAGTCTTCTAGTGGCTCAACTTTGTTTGAAAGACGTTATGAGTTACTGTATAATTTCTGATTTTGTCCCGTATTTCCCTGTGGTTTTTAGTATTAATGCTATAATACAATTATCTGTAGTTTGGTTAGAATAGTATTTTCTACAACTTGCCTTTATAGGCATTTTCTATTTTTATTAATTTGACAGCTCTATTCCTATTTTATTATAGGAAAACTTAAAAAGGGTCTCCTTCTTATCATGGATTCCTTAGTTTGTTCCGTGTTAGTAGAAAATATTCACTTAAAAATTATGTCTTTACCAGATTGAAATGCATGTCTATGCTCTTGGAAGAAGCTATCGGCTGAACTAAGTGATGAAGCTGCAACAAAACTAATTCGGCTACTTTTTGCATCAACTAGGAAGGAAGTTTTGGAGAAGATTGTTTGTGCTAGTGATAATAAAAAGTAATATCACACCAAAGCACAAAAGGTGAGGTTGTTTAGTTCTTGTTGTTGATACTCTCTTAGACTCTTACTAAATGTTACATTTTTTCTTCAAACTTCACTGTTTACACCTGAGAATGGATTCCAATAAGGTGCTTGTGAAACAATAAGTTAGTGATATTTCTCTAACCTGGTAGATCTGTACTGTTTTAGTGGTGTCTTTGTGCTGCAATTTTTCTTGAACTGTATGCTTGTCTTTAATCAGGTCAGTTGGTCAATACATCCAGATTACTTACTAGTATTATTTAGTGGAAGAGGTGCCATTTTCGTATATTATCGTGCTACCATCTTTAATATTTTTCTAACAACATTAAGATGTTTTATTATAGTTGGAGTTTGATGACAGAGTTTGTAGTCAGATTAATTTCATGTACCATGGAACATAGACGGTAACTGTGTCTGTCCTAACCCAACAGGAACTTCCAGGATTTGTCTTCTTAATAATGTGAACATAGTCACATAATCTATAGAATTCCATATTCCAATCACCCATGAACTGACTCATTACCCTGCACTTGACTCTATAACAAACAGTCCTCCGTACATACAAACCCAACTGATCCCTTACCAACTTCTGAATCTCCCAAAGTTTTATGTTAGGTTGAGATACAATCCTATCTTGGAATTTATGTGAATGTACACAGAAGTGCATTACTTGTTCTTGTTTTTAGTATGGCAGCGATGAAATGGGTGGTACTTCTTCACAATAAAGTCACCAGAATTCCTAACAGTGCTTGCATATATCTTCCATTTGCATAGTATTTGGGGGAAAATGTACAAGTAACCCCCTACACTATGACTGGAATTTTAGAGACACCTTAACTAAGCTTAGGTCCTATTATTCCCCTTAACCCATTTTTATTGTAATTTTGTGCACCTTTTTGGCTTACGTGGCATCCAAATATCTCCCACGCGCCTCAATTGCATGGTGTCACGGAGTGTGCCACGTAAGACAAAAGGTGTACAAAATTACAAAAAAAAATAAGTTCAAGGGGTCATAGGACCTTAGTTTAATTAAGGTGTGTCTCTGAGATTTCGGTCATAGTCTAGGGGGTACTTGTGTCTTATTCCTAGTATTTTGCTTTTACATTTGACTCTAATTCTGTGCTTCTCATTAGGCTTAAGTTTGAGTTAGACTTTGTTCTGTACAGCATAAGATTGCTCAACTTTTCTAAATTGCACAACACTCTCAATATTTCCGTGGTTCAATTTTGAGATATGTTGAACCTGTGATTCTCTACTACAACCTATAAATCATCTTGCAGTCGTAATGTGTAATCTTATTTGTTCAGTATCAGCTGAGCATAGCCTTGAAAGAAAGAAGAATGAGCCATCAAAGAGATTGGTATTTTCTGTAAAGGGTAGTTGCCCCTCTCTACTCTGCCCATGATTTCTCCATTGATAACTAAAAAGACCAACAGCCCTTCGAAATATACAAGAAAATAATAAAATAATAATAATACTGTGAGAGATGATTCTCTATGTGGATGAACCAACTCGGACGTTCTGGTGATTTCTTTTTGCATTGAACTTTTCCGTGTGGATGACCATCTCAGACATTCTGGTGACTTTTTTTTTGCTTTAAATTGAAACTAGACGACTGTTTATGCATGCGCATAATTCTTGTGTCTATAATGCATTGTGCACATGTTTCGGTTGTGCTAGTTTGGTCCTCACCGGGTGTGTTTCAATGCAATTCAAACAGAGTTACACGCTCAAACAAGAGGAAACTATGAGGCTTTGATGATAGTTTCGCTGAGCTCTTTGAGTTGGGCATTAGAGTTCTGTAGCTGGTGTCTTGGCGGGGCAATCTGTATTTCTGTAAATTTGCAGATATGGCTGGGCACAAAGAACTGAAAGTCCCATGACATAATCTGAGCCACTTGCATCGTTTCTCCAGTACCAAAACTAACAGCGCTCTTCTAGTGCTTTTCCTTTCTTTCACTTTAGAAAACAAATAGAGCATTAACATCAGCAGCAGCAGTAGTAGTTGGACCTCATTGGTCCAAAGCACCCCAAAGTTCCTTGTCACTATCACCAGGCCATCCCCATGAGAACTCAATTTAGAACATTTAATATGAGGAGGTAGTGCAAGACTCAAATTGATTCATTGTATGATAGCCTGCTTTGAATCTCCTTTTGTTTTTATCAAGTCAAATAGAGAGCATATGAAGTATATATTTTATTTTATGACAGAATATGTTAAATAATTGGAATAATGTTCTGTCATTTTCATAGCTTTTGCATCACTTTTAATGTGAAGTAATGTGTATCTCTCCACCCCCAATCTTCCAGCATACTCGTCTCTTTTGTTTAGCCTGTTAATGTCATTAAAACCTTTGTCTGCTCCAGCCTCTCCTTGCTCGAACTCTCAAACTTAAATCTGCAATAAAAGAAGTTGTGCCCTTAACAAATTGCAGGGGACTATGTGTTTTATTGATGCGTTTTTGTTATATGTGCAATTTTTGTTATTGCAGGATGGTGATGCTGAGTATTCACTGCTTGTAAACTTGAAAAGGTTGGATGATCTTCAATTGTCAAGGCGAATTTCTATCGAAAGCTTGCATAATGATATTGCATAGACTGCCCCCAAGGCTTAGCTTGAGTGGCAAAAGGTGGAGGATTGTGGCTTAGGTCGCAGGTTCAAGCCCCGCACCATGCAAAGTGAAGCCCGGTACTTAAGTGGAGAAGGATAGAGGGGAGGGCCCATTATTTACTGAGTTTAGAAGGCTATGATTGATACAAAGGGAGGATCACAGACGAATTTCTCGGTTATCAAAAAAAAAAAAAAATCTTGCAGTGACTTTCAAGAACTTCAAAAGTATTTTGATGACAAGGTGGGTATACTGTAGTTTTGCCATTACTCAACTTTTTTGGTTTACTGTTTAGGTTATTGGATTTCTTCTTCTTAACATGCATCTGCGTGTTTGCAGGCTACACTCTATCTTAAACTCTGGAACAGTCCTGGAACAATCTTCATCTTACTTATCTCCAAGCGCTGTGCATTGTTTGATCTCCAAGCGCAGTTCATCAGAGACCGTAAGGCAGGAAGTTTCAGAGCTTCTTGATTCAAAAGTTTAATACAGGCTGAGCCTTGGTTTGAAACTGTAAAAAGCTTGCAGCTTTGTAGTATTTATTCCATAGATATGGTACTAATCTCAAGTCCGATGGGTATGCTAGGGTGACCATTTCTTACCAGCCTCAACGACTTCAGAGAATCATATGGACCTGAAAAGTCTGGTTGCCCTCAATGGATGAGATGGGAAAAACTCGAACTACTTCCTGGGAAAAACAGAGCTTGGTGGATGGTTGTCATACATGTAACACTTCTTATTTCATTTAATAGAAAAATCTATTTTAGTTACATTTTTTCTTACATGTAGTAGAGAGAATTTTTGTTGTTGTAGGATTGTGATGATGAATATTCACTGCTTGTTAACTTGAAAAGGTTGTATGAACTTCAATTGCCAAGATAAACTTCCATCGAAAGCTTACATAAAGATCTTCTAGAGACTTTCAAAAACTTTAGAAGTATTGATGACGAGGTAGGTATACTGTAGTTTGAGAAATTCTATTTTGTAGTCTCAACTGCTTTGGCTTACTGTTCAGCTTATTGGATTTCTGCTTCTTAACTTGCATTTGCATGTTTGCTGGCTACACTATCATTTACTCTGGATCCGTCCTGGAACAATCTATATCTTCCTTTATCTCCAAGCACAGTGCCTTGTTTGAGCTACTTGAGTCCTTCCTGACTACTAAATCTATGGAAGGTCTTCGTTCAAGTCAATTTGCATGTATGGTAACCATTATTCCAAACTTCTATGTTCACGTCTATCCTGTTAGTGCCTTCTATGCTCTCTTTTGATTTGTTAAGTTTTTTTTTTTTTATTGGTCTAGGTGGTGTTATTTTTTCAGAACAGTGGTGGTTGTTCTGGAAAGCAACCTTTGCATCCACTGAGCTAGAAGCTTTGGGGTACTTTGCAGATAAATCCATTCTTCAAGAGTTCTGGAAGCTTTGTGAATGCCAACTAAATATTCCAGGTGGTTTTTGCTCGCCCAATCAATGTTTTCTCTAAATTCAGGGCAGCTCTAGCTCACATTTTACTGTTGTATGGAGGAATAGTATTATGGCTCTAACGCTATTATTTTTCTTTAAACTGTATAAAAGCCCGCATCTAGAACAATTAAACTTATTACAATCATGAACTATATAGGGGATTGCCAATATGAAGTCAACTTTTATTGAACTTATAACTAAAATCTGTTTTATTTTGATTTTCCAGATTTTTAAATCTGCTCTCCTTTTAGTGCAAAAGGCATTTTTAAGCATGGTGAGATGGAAGCTCTGAGATCATGAGTAAAAGCTCTGCAATTCTGTGCTACTGAGAGTTATGGGGAGTTGCAGGACTTTGCCCTAAATAAATTGAAGGGGATTGGAGATGAGCTCATTATTATTCTTAAATCTGCAATAAAAGAAGCTGTTACATGTGCCCTTAACAAATTGAAGGTGACTGTGTTTTATTGATGCATGTTGGTTAAATGTCCAATTTTTGTTGTTGCATGATGGTGATGATGAATATTCACTGCTTCTTAACTCGATAAGGTTGTATGAACTTTAATTGTCCAGGAAAATTTCCATCGAAAGCTTGCTTAACGATCTTGCAATGACTTCCAAAAACTTCAGAACTATTGATGACGAGGTGGGTATAGTGTAGTTTGAAAAATTGTTTTTTGTATTCTTGCCAGTACTCAACTTCTTTGGCTTACTATTCAGGTTATTGGATTTCTGCTTCTTAACATGCATCTGCATATTTGCTGGCTACACTCTATCATAAACTCTAGAACTGCCCTGGAACAATCTATATCTTCCTTTATGTCCAAGCACAGTGCCTTGTTTGAACTACTTGAGTCCTTCTTGACTACTAAATCTTCGGAAGGCCTTCGTGCAAGTCAACTTGCATGTAGGGTAAGCATCATTCCAAATATCTATGTTCACTTATCTCCTATTAGTGCCTTTTATGTTTTCTTTTGGTTATTTAAGTTTGCTGTTTTTCTTGGTCTAGTTTGTGTTATTTTTTCAAAACAGAGGTGGTTGTTCAAGAAAGCAACCCTTGCATCCACGGAGCTAGAAGCTTTTGGGTACTCTCCAGACTAATCTATTCTTCAAAAGTTCTGGAAGCTTTGTGGGCGCCAATTAAATATTCCAGGTGGTCTTTGCTCTCCCATTCAATGTTTTCTCTTCTTTTGTGGTAGCTCTAGCTCACATCTTATTGTTGTATAGAGGAATTGTAGTGTAACACCTCAGAAAAATTAGCTTTTGGACTCGGCCGAAAATTTGTGAACCACAGAAGGGTTCATAGACCGTGAAAGGAACCACGGTCCGTTGACCTGCTCGTGGCTCATGCCCACCTAGAAAAGAGGTGGACTGCGGGACCCTTCTCGGGCCGTGAGGAGGCTCGTGTAAGCCAAGTAGAACCCACCTAGCTTAGGCGCACGGAGCCCTCCACGGGCCGTGGTCTCGACGGCGGGCCGTGGTGGCGTATGTTAACTTGAGCCAACAGACCCAGCCTAATTGAAGAACCATGGTGAGCTTCACGGTCCGTGGTCCTTCACACGGTTTGTGGTAGGGCTCGTGGTTGAACCACCCAGAACAAGTAGTCAATGGCCCAAATACCACGACCCATACGACGGACTGTGGTCATTGTGACGGTCCGTCATTGCGTTCGTGGTCGGCCTCATCAGATTTTAAGTCGGGGGTAGTTTGGTCTTTTCCCCTATGTGTTGGACACCTAAACTATGTGGTTTAACCCCTAAACTACGTGGTTTTGGTCAGTTTGAGCCTAGTAACTTAGTTAGAACCTACCCTAATTGGTCATTCACCTAAATCAATCAAAGTTGGAGCAAAAAAAGTAGAATTTAGTCAGATTCTTGATTCCCTTCATATTGTTTAGACCTAGGGTTTCTTGAACTTTAGAAAAATGTTGTGATTAGTTGTTAGACTATTCCTAATCAGATTATCATGTTTTCGTAATCATGTTGCTTAATCCTTGCATGTAATTCAGAACCCTAGTTGTGTAGATTCGTTTAGTTCATGAATTACACTTGCTAGGTCCGGTTATACAGATATACATGCTCCAATTAAGAATGTTTCATTATCAGTACTTTAATGTCGCATTTATCATTTAGCATGTCAGAATATTGAGCTTTCGAGTATATTTCAGTTATGTTGTATTATACACATTTCCAGTTGGCAGTAGGTTTAACACCGAGTTGGACTAGGGTCAGTCACCCTCACAGTCCCTGCCCCCGTAGGTTTATATGTTCCAAAACTACGTGCCACTGTAGGTTTTTAATTTCCACTGATTTACATGCAGATTTGTTGTGACCCAATTGATGACATACATCTTTACCCCTTTCTTTGAGGACATTGTCCTTCTTACCTGGTCAACAATATTCCATAATACTTTACACCTCTTAGAGATATCTTTATTTTCTTCTAAATTTAACCTTGCCATTGGAGAAACATTTGTTATCCAAGTATTAGCGAATCTCCTCATATCGACATGCTTATTCATAATTTTGTGTTTGATTTCCTCCAACATAGTAATAATTGACTTATGTCTCGAACCGACTATCCAGGAATTATAGGTTTCAGACATGTTTTCAACAATATCACATTTAGAAGATGTAACAAAAAAAGCCTTGCACCAAAATTCTTTATTGTATGCTAGTAGCTCTTCACATGTACCTTCATCAGGTTTTGCAGGTTTTGCAAGTTTTGCAAGTTCATCCTTCAACTTCACTTCATATGAAGCCTCAGCACATCGCCAGAACTGCTTCCTTCTTTCTTCTTCTTCCCAATTTATGGCCCAATTAGACCATATGTGTCTAACACACCTTATGTGTTCTGCATTAGGTAAAAACTCTTGAATAGTTCGAATAAGACCTTACAAAATATGAAAATTAAAAACCTTCACAAACAATATAAAATAGAAAAAAAAAATCTGAGTTGTAAATATAAATGATCAAAGAGAGAATATCTTTTGGAAATCTAAAATTATTGTGAAGCCCACACCATTTCCTAACTCCAAATCTGAAATAAAATATTAAATTAACCAAGTCCAGGAATGTTTAGTCTCTTGATCAACAACAGCCCATGCTATGGGAAACATCTCGTTGTTCCCACTCCTACCAACGGCTACCAGTAATTCCCCTTCACATAATCTCTTTAAGAACCATCCATCAAGACCAATAATTTTCCTACATCCTTCTAACCAACCCCTTTTAAGAGCATCAAAACACATTAAATTACACAAACAAGTTTTTACCAAGTATTATATCCTTGTTTGTCCTAACCCAACAAGAACTTCCAGTATTTGTGTTCTTAATAATGTCAGCATAGTCACATAATCTAGAGAATTCTAGATTCCAATCACCCATAAACTGACTCATTACACTGCACTTGGCTCTATAACAAACTGTCCTCCCTACATACAAACCCAACTGATCCCTTACCAACTCCTGAATCTCCTAAAGTTTTATGTTAGGTTGAGATACAATCCTATCTTGAAATTTATGTGCAATGTACACAGAAGTTCATAACTTGTTCTTGTTTTTAGTAGGGCAGCGATGAAATGGGTGGTACTTCTTCACAATAAAGTCACCATAATTCCTGTCGGTGCTTGCATATATCTCCCATTTGCATAGTATTTTGCTTTTACATTTGACTCTAATTTTGTGCTTCTCATTAGGCTTAAGTTCGAGTTGCACTTTGTTCTCTACGGCATAAGATTGCACAGCTTTTCTAAATTGCACAGCATTCTCAAAGACCATGTCAAGTTCAAAAATAGTTATCTGACAAACAGGATCAAACCTTCGCTTTCTACTCTTTCTTCTAGCTGGTAAGTCGATGCCTCTTTGAGGTAGAACATCCAACTCATCTCTACTGTCATCACTACCAATATCTGAGCTACTATAGCACTCCACATCTCCCCTCAATCTTCCAGCATACTTGTCTCTTTTGTTTCACCTGTTAATTTCATTTAAACCTTTGTCTGGTCCAGCCTCTCCTAGCTAAACCTGGTGTTGGAACAGGCACCTTCCTCTTCTTTTTCTGATGAATTTTCTTTCTTCCTTCTGTTCTGAGTGCTCTTAACTCCTCATCTAACTCACTGTCATCTTCCTCAGGTATGACATCTAACTCAGATTCACTACTGTACAGATTTGAAGGCAAATCACTATCATCTTGTTTTTATCTCTTATATCTGTTGTTTCTTCCTGCTCAGTAACATATGAACTGGTTGCTGCATTTCTAACAATAAGTTGAGGGTGTACAGAAGTTTGTTGAGGGTGTTCACCTAATGCAACCCTAGACCCCCTATTTATTGAATTCTCACTGTTTTGAACCACCCCTAGCTCACTTGGAATTCAAATGGGACCTTCTCTTCCACCAAAATAGGTCGATTAACGCCATGGCTAATAAACAAGTCTAAAAAAGCACCATGTTTAAGGTGAGATACAATATTTCAAATCTGTCAGTCATTTTCCAACAAAACAAATTCATTGGAATTAGAGTTAAATACATAGAAACCCCAACAGATGCATACCCTATATCCTCTGTATAACAACCCAATTCAACCAAAGAGAAATGGTCTTTATCTAAAGGAGTTACCTTATTTCTCTCTCCGCAACATATTTCGGATTTGGAACTTTGATAAAAGAACCACCATGATGGAATCGAACAAGAATGTATTCTTCTGCCATGAGTTAGATTTACAAAGGAAAAGGGTAAATAAGAATATCATCAGAAAATTTACAGTGAATTTGGAAACTGAATCTAAATCTTGCATCAAAAATTCCTAGAGAAACACTAAAAAAAGAAAATGAAAAACCACATAGCATCCAAAAGGAAACTACGAAGCATGGTTAAAAGATTTGCTTACCAGCAACAACCAAAGCAACTTTAACTTTTAGAAGATCTTAGTCTTCAAGTGTGATTTTAAGGCTTCTCCGAAGAGTAGGTTACAGAAGTCTTTTCATTTTTGGAGGAAAATAATTAAGGATCTGTAATAGAATCAGATTAACCCGGATGGTATGGAGAAAATAAAACACATGGAGGCATGTAATTGGATGTTTTTTTTTACTTGTCTAACATGCACATAACAATTATGTAAGGTAAAACAACTGTGTTAAAATGGAACATAAAAATTGGAGTTGAAGGGTTAAAATGGAACAAGGTTGAGTTTGAGTGCCAAAATGAAATTTAAAGAGAAGTTTAAGGGGTTGTACATGTGTTTGGCCACTTTATTTATACTGCCCATATATGTTTTTAAGTTCCCTTTTTTTCTTATTATCTTTTTCTTTTATAGGCTGATGTCCTTTGGAACAGTAAGATATCCTGGTTGCTGAGAAACTTTTAGCACTCTTCAATTCCATGAAGTTTGTAAGTCTCTTCCCTTTTCTGCATATTTGCCTTTCCTGCATATTATTAGAGTACATACTGAGATGATGTTCACTGATTCCAACATTTGCAGGCATGTTTAAGTGAGGGCACGGGCTACTACTTCCCACCATGCCACATTGTTAATATATGTGAGTTCCGGGTGTTACCTAACTGCCCTATGGACCTTTCATCCCTAGTTGTATCCAATTGTTATTTCTTCCCTGCTTGATGAGAAAGCTTCAATTCATAGAGGCCTGAGTTCATCAAATTCAGAGTCTGTAAGTCAGGAAGTTTCAGAGCTTCTTGATTCGAAAGTTTAATCGAGGCCGAGCCTTGGTTTGAAACTGTATAAAGCTTGCTGCTTTGGAGTATTTATTCCATAGATATGGTACTAATCTCAAGTTCGATGGGTATGCTAGGGTGACCATTTCTTACCAGCCTCAACGACTTCAGAGCATAGGTGATAGAAAGTATATTTTCTTGCATTTATAAATACAATGAGCCTTGTGCTGGTAAAAATCTTTTTTGCTGTGGTTTCTCATCTGATATATGCAATGGAAGCAGCTTCTGTACTATGGAAACTGATGTCGGAGGACCTTATTTCCATGCATATGGAGTTGAGAAAATCATATGGACCTGAAAAGTCTGGTTGCCCTCAATGGATGAGATGGGAAAAACTTGAGCTACTTCCTAGGCACTAAAGGATATTTTTGGCAGTGAAAGGACAGAGCTTGGTGGATGGCTGTCATAAAGGTAACACTTCTTATTTCATTTAATAGAAAGATCTATTTTTGTTACATTTCTTGTTACATGTAATAGAAAGATTTTTCGTTGTTGTAGGATTGTGATGATGAAAATTCACTGCTTGTTAACTTGGAAAGGTTGTATGAACTTCAATTGTCAAGATAAATTTCTGTTGAAATCTTACATAAAGATCTTACAGAGACATTCAAAAACTTCAAAAGTATTGATGACGAGGTAGGTATACTGTAGTCTGAGAAATTCTGTTTTGTAGTCTTGCCAATACTCAACTGCTTTGGCTTACTGTTCAGCTTATTGGATTTCTGCTTCTTAACTTGCATCTGCATGTTTGCTGGCTACACTTACACAAACTCTGTTTTATTTTGCTTTTCCAGATTTTTAAAGCTGTTGTCCTTGTCATGAAAAAGGCATTTTTAAGCATGGTGAGATGGAAGCTCTGAGATCTTGTGTAAAAGCTCTTAAATTTTGTGCTATGAGAGTTATGGGGAGTTACGGGACTTTGTTGTTGCATGATGGTGATGATGAATATTCACTGCTTCTTAACTTGATAAGGTTGCATTTACTTCAATTGTCCAGGCAAATTTTCATCGAAAGCTTGCTTAACGACCTTGCAGTGACTTCCAAAAACTGCAGAACTATTGATGACGAGGTGGGTATAGTGTAGTTTGAAAAATTGTTTTTTTGTATTTTTGCCAGTACTCATCTGCTTTGGCTTACTATTCAGGTTATTGGATTTCTGCTTCTTAACATACATCTGCATGTTTGCTGGCTACACTACACGTGGTGGCGTTTGTGAACCTGAGCCAACGGATCCTAGCCCAAGTGAAGAACCACGATGTCCTTTTCAGTCTGTGGTCTTTCACACGGGTTATGGTAGGGCTCGTGGTTAAACCACCCAGAACCAGTAGTCCTGGTCCAAGTACAATGATCCATACGACGGACTGTGGTCCTTTTGATGGTCCGTGGTCGGCCTCGTCAGATTTTAAGTCAAGGGTCGTTTGGTCCTTTCCCCTATGCGTTGGACACCTAAACTATGTCGTTTAACCTTTTAACTACATAGTTTTGGTCAGTTAGAGCCTAATAACTTGGTTAGAACCTACCCCAATCGATCAATTCATCTAAATCAATGAAACTTAGAGCAAAAGAAGTAGAAAGAGGCGCCATGTTTTCCCAAGAACAACCAGCAGGTGTCTTTCAAGTTTTAGCCCGAAATCGAATGATTTCTCTGTAGATTTCGTCACCAGGTATGTGGGGTTTCACTAGTGGGTTTCTTTCACCTATAGGGCCCTAAAATTCAGATAGATTCTTGATGCCCTTTATCTTGTTTAAACCTAGGGTTTCTTGAACTTTGGAAAAATGTTGTGATTAGCTGTTTCGCTTAATCCTTGCATGAAATTTAGAACCCTAGTTGTGTAGATTCGTTTTGTTCATGAATTACACTTGCTAGGTCAATATATATATATATATATATATATATATATATATATATATATATATATATATATATATATATATATATATATATATATCAATTAGTGAATATTGAACTATCCAATATATTTAAGTTATATTGTATTGTACACATTTTCAGGGAGTAGGCTTAACACATAGTTGATCTAAGGCCAGTAACTCTCATAGTCCCAGAACTACATGCCCCGTAGGTTTATAAGTCCCCTTTGTGGGTATCATATTTATTGATCACGTTAGTCATACCTTTACAACCCTGACAAGGTATAATGGGTCCTCTCGATAGAGTGTATACATCGGACTCTATGTTATGTTTAGCTCACGTGGTTTCATATCAGTTATTTATAGCTCCCACTGTCAGACTCTAGTGCTTTTGACCAGGTTACTCGGTACATTTCAATATTCAGTTTCAGCATGTTCAGTACTTGGTCATTGTATTCAGTTAGTTCATATTCAGTATGTTCAAGATTATATCATTGTTCAATATGCTTTGTTCAGCTTTATCCTATCATGCATGCTTAGTACCTTTCAAGTACTGACACATACTCTACGCTACGTGATGTACAGGTACTTAGCATTTAGATCATGTGGAGATTGATTCCCGATCCATATTCAACAATATCAGTGGTGAGTCCTCGTTCTTCGAGGACGATTGACATGTTTTAAATTCAGTCTTTCATTTTAGTTTCAGTTTTGCTAGAGTAATTAGCTGGGGGCATGCCCCAGCATCTCTAGTCAGTTAGAGGCTTTTATTCATACATAGTTTTTGTCATGCCTCGAGGTTACCCCCTTGACGTAACATGGGACCTAGGATCACGATTGACCCTAAGCTAACCTTGAGTTGGCATATCGTAAGTATATTAGATCAGCCTAAAATATCCTCTAAACGTAAAAATACCATAGCAAATATTAAACCCTAAACCCTAAAAACTCTTAAAATAACCAAATCCTAAGAAATCATAAAAGCTAAATCTTATACCCTAAGAAATTCTAAAACCTTTAATCTAAACCGTAGAACTAAACCCAAAACCCCAATACTTATGAAACCCTAAGATAACCTAAACCCTAAAGCCTTTTAAAACACCAAAAAAATAACACAATAAATCCCTTTAAAACCCTAAGCCCTAAAAAAAAATTCAAACTTAAAATCATATGCCCTAAATCATAAGAAATCCAAAATCTTAAAAGACCCAAGAAACCCTAAAAACATTTAAAAACCCTAATCATAAAAGTCATAAACCTTTAAAATACCATAAAGCCTAAAATACAATACCCTAAACCCTAAACCTTTGGCCTTAACCCTAATCATAAAGAAACACTAAAAAATCCTAAAACCTTTAAAAACTCTTGAGAAAATCGTAAGCCATTATAAACCCTAAAAAAAAACTCAAAAAAATATCTTTAAACATAAAACCCTAACCTACGCTATGAAACACTAAATCCTAAACCCTAAGAAACACTAAACCATAAACCCTTAAAAACCCTAAAACCTAAGATTCTAAACTCTAAGAAACCTTATACTTAAGAAACCCTATGAAACCTTAAAAACCTTTAAAATACTCTAAACCTAAAATTTCTAAAAAAAAAAAACCCCCCTTTTAAAACCCCTAAACACCTTAAACCTAAAAAAAACCTAATAAACAGTAAGCCCCTACACAATAATTTACCCTAAAAATTATTTTTAAAAAATCCGAACAATGAAACCCTAAACCCTAAACATAAGCAAACCCTTAAAATCCCTAAAAGCCTGTTAAAATCCTAAACTTAAAAGATCCTTAAGAATTTATAAGCGTAAACCATAAAAAACTCAAAAAAAAAAATCTTTAAACCTAAAACCAAAAACACTAAACTCTAAGAAACTCTAAACCTTAAAACCATATAAACCCTAATAACCTAAAACCTAAGATCCTAAACCCTAAATCCTAAGAAACCTTGTACTTAAAATATCGTAATACCCTAAATCCTATGAAACCTTAAAAAACCTTAAAAAAAACTCTAAACCTAAATTCTCTAAAAAAAAAACCGCTGCTTTTAAAACCCCAAAAAACCTTGAACCTAAAAAACACAATAAAAAGTAAGACCTACACCAAAATTTACCCTAAAAAACATTTTTAAAATAAAACTCTAAACCTTATGAAACCCTAAATTCTAAAAATTACTAGGAAAAGCTAAACCCTAAAAGTCACTAAGAAAAGCTTTACCTAAAAAACCTAAAAACAAAACTTTAAAAGCCCTAAACCTAAGGTACCCTAAATCCCTAAATTCTAAACCCTGCACCCTAAATCCTAAGAAACCCTAAATCGTAAATCCTTAAAAATCATAAGTCGAAACCCCAAAACCTAAACCATAAAAAAAACAACAAAAAAAAAAATAAATTAAAAACTATAAACCTAAAAAACCTCTAAAAAATCTTTATCCTAACAAACATAAACACTAAACCCTAGAAAAACCTTAAACCTAAAACATTAAACACTAAACCCTACACCCTAAAAGTCTCCAAAAAAAAAATGTAGGAGACCTTAAATGTTAAACTCAAACCCTAAGAAACCTAAAACCTAAACTAGAGATAAACCCCCAACCCTAAGCCTTATATATCTATAAGAAGCCCTAAATCCAAAGAAATCTAAAATCCTAAAAAAACTAACACTGAAAAACTTGAAAACCCTAAAATTAAAAATCCCAAAAACAACCCTTAAAAACCCTAAAAAAATTCCTTAATCTAAAACCCTAAGTCCTAAGCCCTTAACCAAATACCTAATCTCTTATTCATCATGTTTAGATTATATAATTATTCAGTATGCTTTATTAAGTTATATATATTTGTTCAATTTTATCCTATCATGCATGCTCAGTACCTTTCAAGTGCTGAAATATAATCTATGATACATCTTCTCGTGATGTAGGTTCAGGTCCTTAGCATTCATATCATGTGGAGATCGGCTTTCGATCCGTATTCAGCAATATGAATGGTGAGTTTTCGTTCTTCAAGGACGATTGACATGTTTTATATTCAGTCTTTCATTTTAGTTTCAGTTTTGCTAGAGTTAGTTGGGGGCATGTCCCATCATCTCTAGTCAGTTAGAGGCTTTTATTCAGATATAGTTTTTGTCACGCCCTGAGGTTACCCCCTTGACGTCACACGGAACCTAAGATCACGAGTGACCCCAAGCTAACCTTAAGTTGGCATATCATAAGCATATTAGATCAACACCTTTAAAAGCGTAAACATAAGAAATTTGAAACTTCTAAGAAGTCCTAAATGCTAAACCCTAACCTAAACCCCTAAACCCTAAGACTTATGAAACCCAACCAAACCCTAAACTGTAAGAAATCCTAAACCCTAAAAACACCATTAAAAACACTGAACTTGAAAAAGCACATAAAACTTGCAACCCTTAAAAAATCCTAAATCAAGAAACCCTAAGCCCTATGAACCCTAAATTGTTAAAAATCATAAAAATCTTGAAAAACCCTTTTAAAATCCTAAATGTACAAAGAAACCTTTTTACCTTGAGAAATAAAAAAAACCCTAAAAAATATTAAAAACCCCTATATCCTAAAATTTTTAAAACCCTAAACCCTATAGAAACCATGAGCTTTAAGAACCCCTTAATCGTATAAAATCTTAAAAAAACCTAAAAATTCCTCTAAATTTAGTAAAGTCCTAGAAAATCTTAAGCCCAAAATCCTAAATCCTAAAACCCTTAAAAAACCCAAATTCGAAGAAATCTTACATGTTAAATCCTATACCCTAAGAAACTGTAAATCCTTAACTCTAAACCATAGGGCTAAACCTAAAACCCCAAACCATATGAAACACTAAGAAATCCTATACCCTAAGAAAACCTAAACCCTAAAAATAACTAAGTAATGCTAAACCCTAAAAAGTGTAAAAACAAACCCTATGAAACCTTAAATTGTAAACCCTTAAAAATCATAAGTCGAAAACCCAAACCCTAAACCATAAGAATCAACAGAAAAAAACTTTAAAGACTCTAACCTAAAAACCCTTTGAAAAATGTTAAACCTAACAAACCTAAACACTAAACCGTAGAAAAATCCTAAACCTAAAACATTAAACCCTAAATCCTACAACCTAAAAGACCAAAAAAGAAAAAAAAAACGTAGGATACCTTAAATGTTAAACACAAAACCTAAGAAACCTAAAACCTAAACGTTACGGATAAATACCAAACCCTAAGCCTTATGAAACTCTAATACTAAAAATTCTAAAAACAAACCTTCAAACCCTAAAAATATTCCTTACTCTTAAACCCCAAGTCCTAAGCCCTTAGAACTCCTAAACGGTAAAAATAGTAATGATCCTAAATAATCTTTAAAAATCCTAAATCGAAAAAGACTCTTAACCTAAAAAAATCCTAGAAAAACTTAAGCTCTAAACCTTAACCTAAAAATCCTAAACCATATACCTATACTCTTACTCATCATGTTCATATTATAACATTGTTCAATATGCTCTATTCAGTCTTTCATCTAAGTTTCAGTTTTGCTAGATTTAGTTGGGGGCATATCCCCGCATCTCTAGTTAGTTAGAGGCTTTTATTCAGACATAGTTTTTGTCACATCCCGAGGTTACCCCCCTTTATGTAACATGGGACCTAAGATCACGAGTGATCCCAAGCTAACCTTGAGTAGGCATACTATAAGCATATTAGATCAACACCTTAAAAAACCTTTAAAAGCCTAACCTAAGAAATCTGAAACCCCTTAGAAACCCTATATCATAAACCCTAAACTCTAAACCTTAGGGAAACCCCTAAGCCCCAAGACTTATGAAACACCAACAAACCCTAAATCCTAAGAAATCCTAAACCTTAAAAACGCTAAACCTAAAAAATCCTTCAAATCCCTAACCACTAAAACACCCTAAATCTAAAATCCTAAACCCTAAACATAAAGAAACCCAAAGCCCTTAGAACCCCTACACTGTAAAAAATCATAAAAATACCCTATGCCCTAAATCCTATAATATCTGGGGGAAAAAAATAAATCCCTTCAAAACCCCCCAAATTGTAAAACCCGAGGAAAAAAAATAAATCCCTTCAAAACCCTAAGCCCTAAAAAATCCCCAAACTTAAAATCCTATGCCCTAAATCCTTCATAATTCTAAATCATAAGAAATCCAAATTCTTAAAAAAAAAACTAAGAAACCCTAAAACATTTAAAAACCCTAATCATAAAAATCATAAACCGTACAAAAAACTATTAACCTAAAATTCGAAACCCTAAACCTTAAACCCTTACCTGAGGGCCTAAACTCTAAACCTTTGGCCTTAACCCTAAACATAAGAAACCCTTAAAACATTTTAAAAACCTAAACCTAAAAAACCCTTAAGAAATCATAGGCATAAACCCTAAAAAAACTAAAAAAAAAAATCTTTAAACCTAAAATCGTATGCCTTAAACTCTAAATCAAGAAACCCTAACATACACTAAGAAACTCTAAGACACACTAAACGCTAAGAAACTCTAAACCTTAACCCTTATAAACTCTAACCTAAAAACCCTTAACCAAATACCTAAACTCTTATTCAGTTATATATATTTGTTCAGCTTTATCATATCATGCATACTCACTACCTTTCAAGTACTGACACATACTCTACGCTACATCTTCTCTTGATGTAGGTTTAGGTCCTCAGCATTCAGATCATTCGGAGATTAGTTCTTGATCCGTATTCAGCAATATCAGTGGTGAGTCCTCGTTCTTCGAGGACGATTGACATGTTTTATATTCAATCTTTTATTCTAGTTTCAGTTTTGCTAGTGTTAGTTGGGGGCATGTCCCAACATCTCTAGTCAGTTAAAGGATTTTATTCAGACATAGTTTTTGTCACGCCTCGAGGTTACCCCTTAACGTAAAATGGGACCTAGGCTCACGAGTGACCCCAAGCTAACCTTGAGTTGGCATATCATAAGCATATTAGACCAAGATCTTAACAAACCTTTAAAAGCCTAAACTTAAGAAATTTGAAACCCCCTAAGAAACCCTAAATCTTAGGAGAACCCCTAAACCCCAAGACTTATGAAACACTAACAAATCCTTAATCGTAAGAACTTCTAAACCCTATAAATACCTTTAAAAACACTAAATCTAAAAAAAATTCCTTAAAACCACTAACGCCTAAAAAACCCTAAATCTAAAATCTTAAGCCCTAAATCCACAAAAATCCTAAGCCTTAAGAACCCCTACACTGTAAAAAATCATCAAAATCTTGAAAAACCCTTTCAAAATACTAAACCTAAAAATACTTTAAACCTAAAAACTTCTACAATAACTTAAGCCCAAAGGGACTTCTCTTTTGACTTCCTCTAGTCGTCGCTGCATCCATGTCCAAAGAGATTGCCCTTGCGGAATGTTCCTTTGTTAAGCAAGTCAGATACTTAAAACAAAAATCTGAATTCTTGTACGCTATCCTATATTTAAAGCAATGTGTACCATAAAGGTGATTTACTTTCTGCTCTAGTATCCCTGACTGGGTGTGGTATTTTCAAGATCATATCTGCTGTATTACGAAAACATGTAAGAGCAAAGTCTAATTGAGGTGATAAATTGGTTAAACTTTACCCATCTTGGTTTGGTTTAGCTAAGTTGATATTGGTTGCCAGAGTGACTAAGGCAACCTTTTGCCTTAAACCTTAAAAACCCTTAAATAAAAAACTTAGACCTTAAATCCTAAATTCAAAAAAAACCCTAAATGCTAAATATATACCCAAAGAAACCCTAAACTCTTTGCCTTAAACCTAGGGCTAAGCCGTAAGAAATCCTAAACCTTAAGAAATAAAAAAAATCCTAAAAAACATTTAAAACCCCTAAACCCTAAACTTTTAAAAACCCAAACCTTATAAAAACTCTAAGCTCATAGTTTCCCTTAATCATAAAAACCTTAAAAATCCTAAACACCTTTTAAAACCCTGAACCTAAAAATTCCTCTAAACCAAATAAAACCCTAGAAAATCTTAAGCCCAAATCCTAAATCTTAAAAACCCTTAAAAAAATTAAACCCTAAAAAATCCTAAACGCTAAATCCTATACCCTAAATAACTCTAAACCCTAAATCCCAAACCATATGAAACACTAAGAAATTCTAAACCCTAAAATCCATTAAAACACCTAAAACCGTATTACCCGTGGTAAAAAAATAAATCCCTTTAAATCCCTAAGCCCTAAAAAAACCCTAAACTTAAAATCCTATGTACCAAGTCTTAAGAAATTCAAATTCTTAAAAAAATCTAAGAAACCCTAAAACATTTAAAAACCCTAATCATAATAATCATAAACCTAAAATAAACCATAAATCCTAAAAAAACTCTTAACCTAAAATCCGAAACCCTAAACCTTAAACCTATAGCTTAGACCCTAAACCTTAAGCCTTTGGCCTTGACCCTAAACATAAAGAAACCCATAAAAACCTTTTAAAACCCTTAAGAAATCATAAGCATAAATCCTAATAAAACTCAAAAAAAAAAAAATCTTTAAACCTAAAACCTGAAGCCCTAAACTCTAAACCAAGAAACCCTAGCATACGCTAAGAAACTCAAAGAAGCACTAAACCCTAAGAAACTCTAAGGGGTCTTTTGGTGTGAAGGATATGGTAAAATAATCCTGGAATTAAATTATAGTGCCACTTAATTTGTTGTTTGGTTGGCAAGTTCGGGATAACTTATTCCGGTACTAATTATTAGTATTGGGATAAGTTATCCCAGGATAAAGTGACTAAATGACAAAAATGTCCCTTTAAACACTTTTTAGACATTACTTTTCACATCCATGAAGGGTAATTTTGTAAATTTATATGTTGTTCATAAGGTTTATTATTTTGAATACAACAAATCAAACACTCAATAAAAAATAATCTTAGCATAAATTATGCATCATAACTAATCACATTATAACTTATTTCATCATAACTTGAATTCAAACCAAACGACTCCTAAACGCTTATAAAACCTAAGATCCTAAACCCTAAGAAACCTTATACCTAAGAAACCCTAATACCCTAAACCCTATGAAATCTTAAAAACCTTTAAAAAAACTCTAAACCGAAATTCCCTAAAAGAAAAAAACCCTTTTAAAACCCTTAAAAACCTTAAATCTAAAAAAAAGTAAGCCCTACACAATTATTTACCCTAAAAATCATTTAAAAAAAACCCTAAACCTTATGAAACCCTATACCCTAAGAAAACCTAAACCTTAAAAATTACTAAGAAAAACCTAAAAAAGAAACTTTAAAACGCCTAAACCTAAGGAACCCTAAATTCCAAACTCTTAACCTTGAACCCTAAATCCTAAGAAACCCTAAATCGTAAACCCTTAGCAATCATTAGCCGAAAAACCAAAACCTAAATCATAAAAAAACAACAAAAATAACTTTAAAACCTCTAAAAAATCTTAAACATAGGAAACTTAAAACCTAAATGATATGGATAAACCCCTAACTCTAAGCCTTATGAAACTCTAAGAAGCCCTAAATCCTAAGAAATTCTAAGAAAAACTAAACACTAAAAACCTTTAAAACCTTAAAACTAAAAATCCAAAAAACAAACATTAAAACCCTAAAAAAATTCCTTAATCTAAAATCCTAAGTCTTAAGCCTTTAGAACTCCTAAACCGTAAAAACTGTAATGATCCTAAAAATAATTAAAATCCTAAATAAAAAAAAACTCTTACCCTAAAAAAATCCTAGAAAAACTTATGCTCTAGACCCTAACCTAAAAATCCTTAACCAAATACCTAAACTCTGATTCATCATGTACATATTATATCATTGTTTAATATGCTCTATTCAGTTATATATATTTTTATCCTATCATGCATGCTAAGTACCATTGAAGTACTAATACATACTTTGCACTACATCTTCTCGTGATGTAAGTTCAGGTCCTCAGCATTTAGATCATGCGGAGATCGATTTTTGATTCGTATTCAGCAATATCAGTGGTGAGTCCTTGTTCTTTGAGGACAATTGACATGTTTTATATTCAGTCTTTCATTTTAGTTGCAGTTTTGCTAGAGTTAGTTGGGGGAATGTCCCAGCATCTCTAGTGAGTTAGGGGCTTTTATTCAAACATAGTTTTTGTCATGCCAGAGGTTACCCCCTTGATGTAACACGGGACCTAGGATCACGAGTGACTCTAAGCTAATCTTGAGTTCGATCAACAACTTAAAAATTCTTTGAAAGCCTAAACCTAAGAAATCTAAAACCCCGAAGAAACCCTAATTCATAAACCCTAAATCCTAAACCTTAAGGAAACCCCTAAACCCCACGACTTATGATACACCAACAAACCTTAAAAACACCTTCGAAAACACTAGATAAAAAAAAACCCTTGAAACCCCTAACCTCTAAAAAACTCTTAAATCTAAAATCCTAAGCCCTAAACTCAAGGAAACCATAAGCCCTAAGAACCCCTACATCGTAAAAAATCATAAAAATTAAGAAAAACCCTATTAAAATTCTAAGCCTAAAAAAACTCTAAATCTAAAAAATTCTACAAAAACTTAAGCCCTAAGTCTTAAACCTTAAAAACCATTAAATAAAAAACATAGACCTTAAACCCTAAATCTTAAGAAATCTTAAATGCTAAACTCTATACCCACAAAAACCCTAAAGCATTCACCCTAAACCTTAAGTCTAAACCCTAAGTTATCCTAAACCTTAAGAAATAAGAAAAATCGTGAAAAACATTTAAAACCCCTAAACCCTAAAATTTTTAAAACTCTAAATCCTATAAAAACCCTAAGCTCTAAGAACCCCTTAATCGTAAAAAAATAAATATCCTAAACACCCTTAAAACACTAAACCTAATAAAACCCTAGAAAACCTTAAGCCCAAAACCCTAAATCCTGAAAACCCTTAAAAACACCAAACCCTCAGAAATGCTAAATGCTAAATCCTATACCGTAAGAAAGTGTAAATAGTTAACTCTAAATCATAGGGCTAAACCCTACACCCATAACCATACGAAACACTAAGAAATCCTAAACCCTAAAATACTTTAAAACCCCTAAAACTATAATACCCGGGGAAAAAAATTAAATCCCTTTAAAACCCTAAGCCTTAAACAATCCCTAAACTTAAAATCCTCGATCCAAAATCCTACGTGACCCTAAATCTTAAGAAATTCAAATACTTAAAAAAATCTAAGAAACCCTAAAACATTTAAAAACCCTAATCATAAAAATCATAAACCTAAAAAAAACTCTTAATCGAAAACCCGAAACCCTAAACCTTAAACTCTACACACCTTAGGGCCTAAATCCTAAACCTTTGGCCTTAACCCTAAACATAAAGAAACCCTTAAAACCCCTAAAAACTTTTTAAAACCTTAAACCTAAAAAATCCTTAAGAAATCATAAACATAAACCCTAAAAAACTCAAAAAAAAAAATCTTTAACCCTAAAATCCTAAGCCCTAAACTCTAAACCAAGAAACCCTAACATATGCTAAAAAAACTCTAAGAAACACTAAACCCTAAGAAACTCTAAACCCTTTTAAACCCTAAAACCTAAGATCCTAAACACTAAATCCTAAGAAACTTAAAACCTAAACCTTAGGGATAAACGCCCCCAACCCTAAGCCTTATGAAACTATAAGAAGCCCTAAATCCTAAGAGAAGTTAAAAACTAAAAACCTTTAAAATCCTAAAACTAAAATTCCCGAAAACAAACCTTAAAAACCCTAAAAAAAATCCTTATTCTAAAACCCAAAGTCCTAAGCCCTTAGAACTCCAAAAATGTAAAAATAATAATGATCCTAAAAAATCTTTAAAAATACTGAATGGAAAAAAACTTTTAACCTAAAAAAATTCTAGAAAAAACTTAAGCTCTAAACCCTAACATAAAAACTCTTTACCAAATACCTAAACTCTTATTCATCATGTTTAGATTATATCATTGTTCAATATGCTCTATTCAATTATATATATTTGTTCAGTTTTATCCTATGATGCATGATCAATACCTTTCAAGTACTGATAGATACTCTATGCTACATCTTCTCGTGATTTAGTTTCAGGTCTTTAGCGTTCTGATCATGTGCAGATCGATTCCCGATATGTATTTAGCAATATTAGTGGTGAGTCCTCATTCTTTGAGGACGGTTGACATGTTTTTTATTCAGTCTTTAATTTAAGTTTCAGTTTTGCTAGAGCTAGTTAGGAGCATGTCCCAATATCTCTAGTCAGTTAGAGGCTTTTATTCAGACATAGTTTTTGTCACGCCTCGAGGTTACCCCTTGACGTAACACGGGATCTAGGATCACAAGTAACCCCAAGCTAATCTTGAGTTGTCTTATCATAAGCATATTAGATCAACACCTTAAAAAACTTTTAAAAGCCTAAACCTAAGGAATCTGAAACCCTTAAGAAACCCTAAATCATAAACCCTAAATCCTAAGAAACAATAAACCCTAAACCTTAAACCTTAGGGAAACCCCTAAACCCCAAGATTTATGAAACACCATCAAACCCTAAAAAATTCTAAACCGTAACAACACATTTAAAAACACTAAACATAAAAAAACCCATAAAATTCCTAACCCCTAAAAAACCCTAAATCTAAAATCCTAAGCCCTACACTCAAAGAAACCCTAAACCCTTAGAACCCCTATACTGTAACAAAAATCATAAAAATCTTGAAAAACCCTTTTAAAATCCTAAACCTAAAAAAATTCTACAAATACTTAAGCCCTAAGCCTTAAATATTAAAAACCCTTAAATAAAAAACTTAGACCTTAAACCCTAAATCCTATGAAACCCTAAATGCTAAACTATGTGCCTAAAGAAACTGTAAACCCTTCACCCTAAACCTTAGGGCTAAACCCTAATAAACTCTAAACCTTAAGGAATAAAAAAACCCCTAAAAAACATTTAAAACCCCTAAACCCTATACTTTTAAAAACCTTAAACCCTATAAAAATCCTAAGCTCTAAGAACCCCTTAATCGCAAAAAACCATAAAAATCTTAAACACCCTTGAAAATCCTAAATGTAAAAATTCCTCTAAACCTAATAAAATCCTAGAAAATCTTAAGCCAAAAAACCTAAATCCTAAAAACTCTTAAAAAGACCAAACACTAAGAAATCCTAAACGCTAAATCCTATACCCTAAGAAACTCAAAACCCGCTAAACCCTAAACCCCAAATCGTATGAAACACTAAGAAAACCTAAACCCTAAGAAAACCTAAACCCTAAGAAAACCTAAACCCTAAAATCTATTAAAACCCCTAAAACTATAATACCCAGGGGAAAAAAAATTCCTTTAAAACCCTAACCCTAAAAATCCCTAAACTTTAAATCCTATCTAACCCATTTCTTAAGAAATTTAAATTCTTAAAAAAACCTAAGAAACCCTAAAAGATTTAAAAACCCTAATCATAAAAATCATAAACCTTAAAAAAACCTATAAACCCTAAAAAAAATTCTTAACCTAAAACACGAAACCCGAAACCCTAAACCTTAAACCATATACCTTAGGGCCTAAATCCTAAACCCTAAACCTTAGGCCTTAACCCTCAACATAAAGAAACCCTTAAAACAAACTCTAAACTGAAATTCTCTAAAAAAGAAAATGCTTTTAAAATTCCTAAAACCTTAAACCTAAAAAAACCCTAAAAAGCAGTAAGCCCTACACCGTAATTTACCCTAAAAATCATTTTGAAAAAACCCTAAGAAGACCTAAACCGTAAAAATCACTAAGAAAACCCTAAAAACATTAAAAAAAAAATAATTTAAAACCCCTAAACCTAAGGAACCCTAAATCCCAAACTCTAAACCCTGAACCCTAAACCCTAAGAAATCCTAAATCGTAAGCACTTAAAAACCATAAGCCGACAACCCAAACACTAAACCATAAAAAACAACAAAACAAAAAATTTTAAAAACTCTAAACTTAAAAAACCTCAAAAAAAATTTAAACCTAACAAATCTAAACCCTAAACCCTAGAAATATTCTAAACCTAAAACATTAAACCTTAAACCCTACACCTTAAAAGACCTAAAAAAAAAACGTAGGAGACCTTAAATGTTAAATTGAAACCCTAAGAAACATAAAACCTAAACATTAGGGATAAACCTCAACTCTAAGCCTTCTGAAACTCTAAGAAGCCCTAAATCCTAAGAAATCCTAAATCTTAAGAAAAACTAAACACTAAAAACCTTTAAAACCCTAAAACTAAAAATCATGAAAACAAACCTTAAAAACCCTTAGCCAAATATCTAAACTATTATTCATTATGTTCAGATTATATCATTGTTCAATATCCTCTATTCAGTTATATATATTTGTTTAGCTTTATTGTATCATGTATACTCAGTATACTGACACATATTCTACACTACTTCTCATGATGTTGGTTCAAGTCTCAGCATTCAGATCACGCGGAGATCGGCTACCGATCTGTATTCAGCAATATAAGTGGTGAGTCCTCATTCTTTGAGGATGATTGACTTGTTTTATATTCAGTTTTTCATTTTAGTTTCAGTTTTGCTACAGCATCTCTAGTCAGTTAGAGGCTTTTATTCAGACATGGTTTTTGTCAATCCCCGAGGTTACCCCCTTAATGTAACAATGGGACCTATTATAACAAGTGACCCTAAGCTAACCTTAAGTTGTTATATCATAAGCATATTAGATCAACAACTTAAAAAACTTTTAAAATCCTAAATCTAAGAAATCTGAAACCCCAAAGTAACCCTAAATCATAAACCATAAATCCTAAGAAACACTAAACCCTAAATCCTAGGGAAACCCCTAAACGCCAAGACTTATGAAACACCAACAACCCCTAAACCCTAAAAACACCTTTAATAACACTGAACCTAAAAAAACACTTAAAACCCCTAACCCTTAAAAAATCCTAAATTTAAAATCCTAATCCCTAAACCCAAATAAACCCTAAGCCTTACGAACCCTTCAACCGTAAAAAATCATAAAAATCATGAAAACCCCTTTTAAAATCCTAAACCTAAGAAAACTCTAACCTTAAAAAATTGTACAAAAACTTAAGCCCTATGCCTTAAACCTTAAAAACCCTTAAATAAAAAACTTAGACCTTAAACCCTAAATCCTAAGAAACCCTAAATGTTAAACTCTATACCTAAAGAAACCCTCCCTTCACCCTAAACCTTAGTGCTAAACCCTAAGAAATCCTAAACCTTAAGAAATTAAAAAAAACCCTAAAAAAAAATATAAAACCCCTAAACCCTAAACTTTTAAAAACCCTAAACCCTATAAAAACTCTATGCTCTAAGAACCCCTTAATCATAAAAAATCATAAAAATCCTAAACACCCTTTAAAACCTTAAACCTAAAAATTCCTCTAATCCTAATAAAACCCTGAAAAATCGTTAGCCCAAAATCCTAAATCCTAGAAACCCTTTAAATAAATCAAACCCTAAGAAATCTTAAACGCTAAATCCTATACCCTAAAAAACTCTAAATTCTTAACTCTAAACCATAGGGCTAAACTTTAAAGCCCAAACCATATGAAACACTAAGAAATTCTAAACTCTAAGAAAACCTAAACCCTAAAATCCATTAAAACCACTAAAACTATAATACCCAGGAAAAAAATAAATCCCTCCAAAACCCTAAGCCCTAATAAAAACCCTAAACTTAAAATCATATGACCTAAATCCTACGTAACCTTAAATCTTAAGAAATCCAAATAGTTAAAAAAACCTAAGAAACCCTAAAACATTTATAAACCCTAATTATAAAAATCATAAACCTAAAAAAAATCATGAACCCTAAAAAATCTTTTAACCTAAAATCCGAAACCCTAAACCTTATATCCTATACCTTAGGGCCTAAACGCTAAACCCTAAACCTTTGGCCTTAACCCTAAAAATAAAGAAACCCTAAAAAAAACCTTAAAACCCCTAAAAAAACCTTTTAAAACTCTAAACCTAAAAAACCCTAAAAAAATCATAAGACCTTATAAACCCTAAAAAAATTCGAAAAACAATCTTTAAACCTAAAACCCCAACCCCTAAACTCTAAACCAAGAAACCTTAACATACGCTAAGAATCTCTAAGAAACACTAAACCCTAAGAAACTCTAAACCTTAAACCCTAATAAACCTTAATACCCTAAATCCTAAGAAACCTTATACTTAAGAAACCCTAATACCCTAAATCCTATGAAACCTTAAAAATCTTTAAAAAACTCTAAACCTAAATTCTCTAAAAAAAAAAAAAAAAAAAACCCTTTTAAAACCCCTAAAAACCTTAAACCTAAAAAAACCTAAAAAATAGTAAGCCCTACACCATAATTTACCCTAAAAATCATTTTAAAAAAACTCTAAACCCTAAAAATCAATAAGAAATCCTTAAACCTAAGGAACACTAAATCCCAAACTCTAAACCCTGAACCCTAAATCTTAAATCATAAACCCTTAAAAACAATAAGCCGAAAACTCAAACCCTAAGAAAACCTTAAACCCTAAACCCAAAAAACACTAAGAAAAATCTAAACCCTAAAAAAAAAAAAAGCGCCTTTAAAAACTCTAAACCTAAAAAACCTCTGAAAATCTTAAACCCTAAAACCCTACATCCTACACCCCAAAAGACCCAAAAAAAACACCTAGGAGACCTTAAATGTTAAACTCAAACCCTAAGAAACCTAAACCCTAAACCTTAGGGATAAACCTCCAACCCTAAGCCTTATGAAACTCTAAGAAGCCCTAAACCCTAAGAAAACCTTAAATCCTAAGAAAGACTAAACACTAAAAGCCCCTAAAAGCCTCTTAAAACTTTAAAACTAAAAATCCTGAAAACAAACCTTAAAACCCCTAAAAAAATTCCTCAATCTAAAACCCTAAGCCCTTAGGACTCCTAAACCATATAAACAATAATGATCCTAAAAAATCTTTAAAAATCCTACATCTAAAAAAGCTCTTAACCTAAAAATATCCAAGAAAAACGTAATCTCTAAACCCTAACCTAAAAACCCTTAACCAAATACCTAAACTCTTATTCATTATGTTCAGTTTATATCATTGTTCAATATGCTCTATTCAATTATATGTATTTGTTTAGCTTTATCCTATCATGCATGCTTAGTAACTTTCAAATACTGACACATACTCTACGTTACATCCTCGTGATGTAGGTTCAGGTCCTCAGTGTTCAGATCATGCGGAGATCGGTTCCCAATCCATATTCAGCAATATCAGTGGTCAGTCCTCGTTCTTCGAGGACGATTGACATATTTTATATTCAGTCTTTCATTTTAGTTTCAGTTTTGCTAGAGTTAGTTGGGAGCATGTCACAACATCTTTAGTCTGTTAGAGTCTTTTATTCAGACATAGTTTTTGTAACATTTCGAGGTTACCCCCTTGACGTAACACGGGACCTAGGATCACGACTAACCCCAACCTAACCTTGACTTGGCATATCATAAGCATATTAGATCAGTACCTTAAAAAAACATTTAAAAGCCTAAACTTAAGAAATCTGAAACCCCTAAGAAACCGTAAATCATAAACCCTAAACCTTAGGGAAACCCTTAAACCCCAAGACTTATGAAACACCAACAAACCCTAAACCCTAAAAACACCTTTAGAAACACTAAACCTAACCCCAACCCCTAACCCCTAAAAAACCCTAAATCTAAAATCCTAAACCCTAAGCCCTAAGAAACCCTAAATCGTAAAAAATCATAAAAATCTTGAAACACACTTTTAAAATCCTAAACATAAAAAAACTCTAAACCTAAAAAATTCTACAAAAACTTAAGCCCTAATCCTTAAACCTTAAAAATCCTTAAATAAAAAACTTAGACCTTAAATCCTAAATCCTAAGAAACCCTAAATGCTTAACTCTATACCAAAAGAAACCCTAAAATCTTCACCCTAAACCTTAGGCCTAAGCCCTAAGAAACCCAAAAGCTTAAAAAATAATAAAAAAAAACCCCAAATACATTTAAATCCCCTAAACCTTAACCTTTTAAAAACCCTAAACCCCATTAAAACCCTAAGCTCTAAGAACCCCTTAATCGTAAAAAATCATAAAAATCCTAATCACCCTTTAAAACCCTAAACCTAAAAATTCCTCTAAACCTAATAAAACCCTAGAAAATCTTAAGCCCAGAATCCTAAATCCTAAAAATCCTTAAAAAAATCAAACCCTAATAAATCCTTAACGCTAAATCCTATACCCTAAGAAACTCTAAATCCATAACTCTAAATTATAGGGCTAAACCCTTAACCCCAAACCATATGAAACCCTAAGAAAACCTAAACCCTAAAATCCATTAAAACATCTAAACCTATAATACCCGGGGGAAAAAAAATAAAGCCCTTTAAAACCTTAAGGCCTAAAAAAACCCTAAACTTAAAATCCTATCCCCCTAAATCCTAAGTAACCCTAAATCCTAAGAAATTCAAATTCTTAAAAAAAACTAAGTAACCCTAAAACATTTAAAAACCCTAATCATAAAAATCATAAACCTAAAAAAAATCATAAACCCTAAAAAAAACTCGTAACGTAAAATTCGAAACCCTAAACCTTAAATCATATATCTTAGGGCCTAAACCCTAAACCCTAAACTTTTGGCCTTAACCCTAAACAAAAAGAAACCCTTAAAACCCCGAAAAACCTTTTAAAACCCCAAGCCTAAAACACCCTTAAGAAATCACAAGCATAAACCTAAAAAAACTCAAAAAAAAGTCTTTAAACCTAAAACTCTAAGACCTAAACTCTAAACCATAAACCCTAACATATGCTAAGAAACTCTAAGAAACACTAAACCCTATGAAACTCTAAGAAACACTAAACCCTAGGAAACTCTAAACTAAGATCCTAATACCCTAAAACCTAAGTTTCTAAACCATAAGAAACCCTAATACCTTAAACCGTATGAAACCTTTAAAACCTTTAAAAAATTCCAAACCTAAATTCTCTAAAAAAAAAAAAAAACCCTTTTAAAATCCCTAAAAACCTTTAACCTAAAAAACAGTAAGTCCTACACCATAATTTACCCTAAAAATCATTTAAAAAAAAACATAAACCCTAAACTCTAAGAAAACCTAAACCCAAAAAATCACTAAGAAAACTAAACCCTAAAAAATATATATATAAAAAAAAAACTTTAAAATCCCTAAACCTAAGGAATCGTAAATTCCAAACTCTAAACCTTGAACCCTAAACCTAAAAATCCTAAATCGTAAACCCTTAATAACCATAAGCCGAAAACCCAAACCCTAAACCATAAAAAACAAAAAAAATTAAAAATTAAAAACTCTAACCCTAAAAATATTAAACCTAACAAATCTAAACCCTAAACCCTAAACCCTAGAAAAACCCTAAACCCTACACCTTAAAAGACCCAAAAAAACATAGGAGACCTTAAATGTTAAACTCAAACCCTAAGAAACCTAAAACCAAAACCTTAGGGATAAACCCCCAACCCTAAGCCTTGTGAAACTCTAAGATGCCCTAAATCCTAAGAAAAACTAAAAATCTCGAAAACAAACCTTAAAACCCCTAAAAATATTCCTTAATCTAAAACCCTAATCCTAAGCCCTTAGAACTCCTAAATTGTAAAAACAATAATGATCCTAAAAAATCTTTAAAAATCCTAAATAAAAAAAAACTCTTAACCTAAAAATTCCTAGAAAAATTTAAGCTCTAAATGTTAACCTAAAACCCCTAACCAAATACCTAAGAATTCATAATGTGCAGATTATACCATTGTTAAATATGCTCTATTCAATTATATATATTTGTTCAGCTTTATCCTATCATGCATGATTAGTACCTTTCAAGTACTGACACATTCTCTACACTACATCTTCTCGTGATATAGGTTCAGGTCCTCAGCATTCAGATCATGCGGAGATCGATTACCTATCCGTATTCAGCAATAACAGTGAAGAGTGCTCGTTCTTCAAGTACGATTTACATGTTTTATATTCAGTCTTTCATCTTAGTTTCAATTTTGCTAGAGTTAGTTGGGGCATGTCCCAGCATCTCTAGTCAGTTAGAGGCCTTCATTCAAACATAGTTTATGTCATGCCCCGAGGTTACCCCCTTGAGGTAACACGGGATATAGGATCACGAGTGATCCCAAGATAACCTTGAGTTGGCATATCATAAGCATATTAGATCAATACCTTAAAAAACCTTTAAAAGCCTAAACCTAAGAAATCTGAAACCTCGAAGAAACCCTAAATCATAAACCCTAAAGCCTAAGAAACACTAAACCCTAAACCTTAGGGAAATCCCTAAACCCCAAGACTTATAAAACAACAACAAACCCTAAACCCTAAGAAATTATAAACCCTAAAAACACCTTTAAAAACACTAAACCTTAAAGAACTCTTAAAACCCCTAACCCGTAAAAAACCCTAAATCTAAAATCCTAAGCCCTAAACCCAAAGAAACCCTAAGCCCTAAGAACCCCTAAATCGTAAAAAATCATAAAAATCTTGAAAGCCCCTTTTAAAATACTAAATATAAAAAAACTCTAAACCAAAAAAATTCTACAAAAACTTATGCCCTTAGTCTTAAATCTTAAAAACCCTTAAATAAAAAACTTAGATCTTAAACCCTCAATCCTAAGAAACCCTAAATGCTAAACTCTATACCCACAGAAACCTAGCCTTCATCCTAAACCTTAGGGCTAAGCCCTAAGAAACCCTAAACTAAGAAATAAAAAAAATCGTAAAAAATATTTAAAACCCCTAAATCCTAAACTTTCAAAAAACCCTAAACCTTTTAAAAACCCTAAGCTTTAAGAACCCCTTAATTGTAAAAAACCATAAAAATTCTAAACACCCTTTAAAACCCTAAACCTAAAAATTCCTCTAAACCTATAAAACCCTAGAAAATCTTAAGCCCAAAACCGTATATCCTAAATACCCTTAAAAAATCAAAACCTAAGAAATCCTAAATGCTAAATCCTATACCCTAAATAAGTCTAAAACCTTAAACCTAAACCATAGGGCTAAATCGTAAACCCCAAACCATATGAAACCCTAAGAAATCCTAAACCCTAAGAAAGCATAAACCCTAAAATTCATTAAAACACCTAAAACTATAATATCCGTGGTAAAAAAATAAATCCCTTTAAAACCCTAAGCCCTAAAAAAATCCTAAACTTAAAATCCTATGCCCTAGATCCTACGTAACCCTAAATCTTAAGAAATCCAAATTCTTAAAAAAACCTAAGAAATCCTAAAACATTTAAAACCCTAATCATAAAAATCATAAACCTAAATCCAGAAACCCTAAACCTTAAATCCTATACTTTAGGGCCTAAACCCTAAATCCTAAACCTTTGGCCTTAACCCTAAACCCCTAACAACCACTTAAAACCCTAAACCTAAAAAACCCTTAACAAATCATAAGCATAAACCCTAAACTAATTCAAAAAAAAAAAAATCTTTAAACCTATACCACTAAGCCCTAAGCTCTAAACCAAGAAACCCTAACATATGCTAAGAAACTCTAAGAAACACTAAATCCTAAAAAACTCTAAACCTTAAACTTTTATAAACCTAATACCCTAAAACCTATGATCCTAAACCCTAATCCCTAAGAAACCTTATACGTAAAAAACCCTAATACCCTAAACCTTATGAAACCTTAAAAACTTTTAAAAAAACTCTTAACCTATATTCTCTTTAAAAAAAAAAAAACCCCCTTTTAAAACACCTAATAATCTTAAACCTAAAAACACCTAAAAAACGGTAAGCCCTACACCATAATTTACCCTAAAAATCATTTTAAAAAAAAACATTGAACCCTATAAAAACCTAAACCCTAAAAATCACTAAGAAAACCTAAATCCTAAACAACCTAAAAAAACTTAAAAACCCCTTAACCTAAGAAACCCTAAATCCCAAACTCTAAACCCTAAAAAACCCTAAAAAACCCTAAATCGTAAACCCTTAAAAATCATAAGCCGAAAACCCAAATCCTAAACCCAAAATAACACTAAGAAAAACCTAAACCCTAAAAAAACAACAAAAAAAAAAAACTTTAAAAACTCTAAACCTAAAAAATCTCTAAAAAATCTTAAACCTAACAAACCTAAACCCTAAACCCTAGAAAAACCCTAAATCCTAAAACCTTCTTAAAAGACCCAAAAAAAAAAAAAACCGAGGAGACCTTAAATGTTAAACTCAAACCCTAAGAAAACCAAAACCTAAACCTTAGGGATAAACCCCCAAGCCTAAGCCTTATGAAACTCTAAGAAGCCATAAATCCTAAGAAAAACTAAACACTAAAAACCTTTAAAATCCCGAAAACAAACCTTAAGAACCCTAAAAAAATTCCTTAATCTAAAACCCTAAGTCCTAAGCCCTTAGAACTCCTAAACCATAAAAACAATATTGATCTTAAGCAATCTTTAAAAATCCTAGATCGAAAAAAACTCTTAACCTAAAAAATCCTAGAAAAACTTAAGTTCTAAACTCTAACCCAAAAACCCTTAACCAAATACCTAAACTCTTATTCATCATGTTCAGAGTATATCATTTTTCAATATGCTCTATTCAGTTATATAAATTTGTTCAACTTTATCCTATCATTCATGCTTAGTACCTTTCAAGTATTGACACATACTCTACACACCATCTTCTCATGATGTAGGTTCAGGTCATCAGCATTCAGATTACACGGAGATCATTTCCCGATCCGTATTTAGCAATATCAGTGGTCAGTCTTCGTTCTTCGAGGACGATTGATATGTTTTATATTCGACTTTTCATTTTAGTTTGAGTTTTGCTAGAGTTAGATCCCGCATGTCCCAGCATCTCTAATCAATTAGAGGTTTTTATTCAGACATAGTATTTGTCACGCCTCGAGGTTACCCCCTTGACGTAACACGGAATCTAAAATCACGAGTGAGCCCAAGCTAACCTTGAGTTGCCATATCATAAGCATATTAGATCAACACCTTAAAAACCCTTTTGAAGGCCTGAACCTAAGAAATCTGAAACCCTAAGAAATCTAAATCATAAACCCTAAAGCCTAAGAAACAGTAAACCCTAAACCTTAGGGAAATCCTAAACCCCAAGACTTATGAAACGCCAACAAACCCTAAACCCTAAGAAATTCTAAACCTTAAAAACACTTTTAAAAAACTAAACCTAAAAAACCCTTAAAACCCCTAACCCTTAAAAACCCTTAAATCTAAAATTCTAAGCCCAAAGAAATCCTAAGCCCTAAGAACCCCTAAATTGTAAAAAATCATAAAAATCTAGAAAAAAAAACCTTTTAAAATCCTAAACCTAAAAAAAATCTACAAAACTTTAAGCCCTAAGCCTTAAACCTGAAAAACCCTTAAATAAAAAACTTAGACCTTAAACACTAAATGCTAAACTCTATATCCAAAGAAACCCTAAACCCTTCACCCTAAACCTTTGGGCTAAACCTTAAGAAATAAAAAAAAACCTTAAAAAACATTTAAAATCCCTAAACCCAAAACCCTATAAAAACCCTAAGCTTTAGCCCCTTAATCGTAAGGAACCATAAAAATCTTAAAATACCCTTTAAAACCCTAAACCTAAAAATTCCTCTAAACCTAATAAAACCCTAGAAAATCTTAAGTCCAAAACACTAAATCCTAAAAACCCTTAAAATAATCAAACCCTAAGAAATCCTAAGCACTAAATCCTATACCTTAAGAAACTCTAAATCCTTAACTCTAAACCATAGGATTAAACCCTACACCCCAAACCATATGAAACACTAAGGAATCTTAAACCCAAAGAAAACTTAAATCCTAAAATCCATTAAAACCCCTAAAACTATAATACCCAGGGAAAAAAATAAATCCCTTCAAAACCCTAAGCCCTAATAAAAACCTTGAACTTAAAATCCTATGCCCTAAATCCTACGAAACCCTAAATCACAAGTAATCCAAATTATTAAAAAAACCTAAGAAACCCTAAAACATTAAAAAACCCTAATCATAAAAATAATAAACCTAAAAAAAAATCATAAACCCTAAAAAACTCTTAACGTAAAACCTGAAACCCTAAGCCTTAAACCTTATACCTTAGGGCCTAAACCCTAAACCTTAGGCCTTAACCCCAAACATAAAAAAAACCCTAAAGAAACCCTTAAAATCCCTAAAACCCTTTTAAAATCCTAAACCTAAAAAACCCTTAAGAAATCATAAGCCCTTATAAACCCTAAAAAAAACTAAAAAAAAAAATAAATTTAAACCTAAAATCCCAAGCCCTAAGCTCTAAACCAAGAAACCCTAACATACGCTAAGAAACTCTAAGAAACACTAAACCCTAAGAAACTCTAAACCTTAAACCCTTATAAATCCTAATACCCTAAAACCTAAGATCCTAAACCCTAAACCTTAAGAAACCTTATACCTAAGAAACTCTAATACCCTAAACCCTATGAAACCTTAAAAACTTTTAAAAAAACTCTAAACCTAAATTCTCTTAAAAAAAAAAAAAAAAACCTTTTAAAACCCCTAAAAATCTTAAACCTAAAAAAACAGTAAGCCCTACACCATAATTTACCCTAAAAATCATTTTAAAAAAAAAACATTAAACCCTAAAAATCACTAGGAAAACCTAAACCCTAAACAACCTAAAAAAAACTTTAAAACTCCTGAACCTAAGAAACCCTTAAAAATCATAAGCCGAAAACCCAAACCCTAAGAAAACCCCAAAAAAACACTAAGAGAAACCTAAACCCTAAAAATCAACAAAAAAAACTTTAAAAACTCTAAACCTAAAAAGCCTCTAAAAAATCTTAAACCTAATAAACCTAAACCCCAAACCCTAGAAAACTCCTAAACCTAAAACACTAAATCCTAAACCCTACTTAAAAGACCCAAAAAAAAAAACCTAGGAGACCTTAAATATTAAACTCAAACCCTGAGAAACCTAAAACCTAAACCTTAGGGATAAACCCCTAAGCCTAAGCCTTATGAAACTCTAAGAACCTCTTAATCCTAAGAAAAACTAAACACTAAAAACCTTTAAAATCTCGAAAACAAACCTTAAGAACCCTAAAAAAATTCCTTAATCTAAAACCCTAAGTCCTAAGCCCTTAGAACTCCTAAACCGTAAAAACAATATTGATCTTAAGAAATCTTTAAAAATCCTAGATCGGAAAAAACTCTGAACCTAAAAAATCTTAGAAAAACTAAAGTTCTAAACCCTAACCTAAAAACCCTTAACCAAATACCTAAACTCTTATTCATCATGTTCAAATTATATCATTTTTCAATATGCTCTATTCAGTTATATATATTTTATTCAACTTATCATGCATGCTTAGTACCTTTCAAGTATTGACACGAGACACACCATCTTCTCATGATGTAGGTTCAGATCCTCAGCATTCAGATCACACGGAGATCGTTTCCCGATCCGTATTCAGCAATATCAGTGGCCAGTCCTCGTTCTTCGAGGACGACTGATATGTTTTATATTCAGTCTTTCATTTTAGTTTGAGTTTTGCTAGAGTTAGATGGGGGAATGTCCCATCATCTCTAGTCAGTTAGAGGTTTTTATTCATACATAGTTTTTGTCATGCCTCGAGGTTACCCCCTTGACGTAACACGGGATCTAGGATCACGAGTGACCCCAAGCTAACCTTGAGTTGGTATATCATAAGCACATTAGATCAACACATTAAAAAACCTTTAAAGGCCTAAACCTAAGAAATCTGAAACCCTAAGAAACCCTAAAGCCTAAGAAACACTTAACCTTAAACCTTAGGGAAACCTTAAACCCTAAGACTTATGAAACGCCAACAAACCCTAAACCCTAAGAAATTCTAAATTCTAAAAACACCTTTAAAAAACTAAACCTAAAAAAACTCTTAAAACCCTAAACCTAAAAATTCCTCTAAACCTAATAAAACCCTAGAAAATCATAAGTCCAAAACCCTAAATCCTTAAAAAAATCAAACCCTAAGAAATCCTATACATTAAAAAACTCTAAACCACAGGGCTAAACCTTACACCCTAAGCCATATGAAACACTAAGACATCCAAAACCCAAAGAAAACTTAAATCCTAAAATCCATTAAAACCCCTAAAACTATAATACCCAGGGAAAAAAATAAATCCCTTCAAAACCCTAAGCCTTAATAAAAACCCTAAACTTAAAATCCTACGTAACCCTAAATCTTAAGTATTCCAAATTATTAAAAAAACCTAAGAAACCCTAAAACATTTAAAAACCCTAATCATAAAAACAATAAACCTCAAAAAAATCATAAACCCTAAAAAAACTCTTAACCTAAAACCTGAAACTCTAAACCTTAAACCCTATACCTTAGGGCCTAAACCCTAAACGCTAAACCTTAGGCCTTAACCCTAAACATAAAAAAAACCCTAAAGAAACCCTTAAAATCCCTAAAACCCTTTTAAAACCCTAAACCTAAAAAACCCTTAAGAAATCATAAGCCATTATAAACCCTAAAAAAACTCAAAAAAAAAAAAAAATTTAAAACCTAAAATCCCAAGCCCTAAACTCTAAACTAAGAAACCCTAACATACGCTAAGAAACTCTAGGAAACACTAAACCCTAAGAAACTCTATCCCTTAAACCCTTATAAATCCTAATACCCTAAAACCTAAGAAACCTTATACCTAAGAAACCCTAATACCCTAAACCCTATGAAACCTTAAAAACCTTTAAAAAACTCTAAACCTAAATTCTCAAAAAAAAAATTCCTTTTAAAACCCCTAAAAACCTCACACCTAAAAAAACTTTAAAAACAGTAAGCCCTACACCATAATTTACCCTAAAAATCATTTTAAAAAAACCCTAAACCTTATTTATAGTTTTAGGATTATTAAATAAATGGGTGCAAAAGTGACTCGAAATGGGCCAATAGGCAAGCTAAGTCAGGTTCGCCCAATGAATTGGCAATCCGCCAAATGGGTTCGACAAGAACCTTGCTCCTTGGCTTCTTCTTGGATGGCTTGCTGTAACTTTCAGTGGTCTAGGTGTTCAGAGGGTGATGCGTCCAATGTCCTCCATGCTCGCCAAATGGGTAGCCTTTCTCTGTAGCTCATTGGATCAGTCGGCAATCCTGGAACCGTTGCCAAAGGGGTTCGGCAAGTCGCCAAAGTGGCTGGCACCTCGCCAAATGGAGCAACACTTTCATTTGCTCCTCCTTGCCTCGTTGGACCTCCCACGCTCCAATCTATCATCCACACGAGGTGTTTCTCAGCTGGGAGCTCCTTTAAAGCGCATTTGCTAAGCCCACGAACCTCCATCCTTTAGAATGATCTATCAATACGTTGAAGTTCGTGAATGGATGGTTTGGAGGCAATTTGTATTACATCATTTTCCCCGTCTTGAAAAGGATTCATCCTCGAATCAATACCTTGCAAAACCATAGGGGAAGCAAACAAGACAAAGTTCCTCATGTCATAAGGGTTAGCATTAAAAACAACAAATTCACCACCATACAATGCACAAATTTAATATATAACCAAGCATCAAAAATATCAACAAAGTGTTTGTAACCCATCAAAATAATAGATACTTGGCTACTAAAGAAATTTAGACAAAGGGGTAGAGCGTAGGAACCACTTCACTTAAACAACTTCATATATAAGCCCTCATTGGTTTCACATTCAAACAAGCACAAGGCCTCCCTTATGTCAAGTAGCACATGAACACTCTAATACCTAAGTGCGAAGGCACAAGGAGTGTTGACCCAAGTTAAGAACCCATCCAATGCACTAGATAACTTCAATAGAATAATCATTCTCAATTCATGAGCAGGTTCAAGTACATAAGTATTCCCCACCCAAATTGGTAAACATACCTCATTCAAGCACATTGGATCAAGTAATAACACCACGGAAGAATCATGCAAATGACATATGGTGTTACTACCACACTCAGCACACTTAAAGACGACACTGGGGTCAAATGGAAAAGGATTGCATAGCATCGAGTCAAGGAGACTCTCATTTGCCCAATTTATACCGCTACTAACTTAAGATATGCAACCTATACAAGTGTGAGTATCATCATATGCAAGTAGATAAAAGTGAGTCCTCGAATCCAAACCTTGTAAAACCATATAGATCATAGGCAAGAAGCTTATCCTCTTAGCATGATGGGTAGTACAATGGTTAGCACTTAAAACATTTAACCAAGGAGACTCAAACTCAAGGAACAACCAAACATCCTCTATTGTCATGGCTATTAAGCCCATAATTAGAGAACAAGGACAATGGTTATTCTTCTCAACAAGATGGTAGAACCACTTAAAAGATGATACTTCCACCAGTTCAAATACCTTTAAGCATTCACCGGGATCAAAATGATAGAATTTCCACAGAATTGGATCATACCAACAAATGTAGAACACAATGACTCTCTAATCCACATGCAATACACATTTAATCCAACTAGGGATTTCATCATATGCAAAGAGATAGTTAGGAAGGTACAAACTTCACCTTCTCTTGGCAAATATCTCCTACCCCCATGAGATGCATATTCAACAAGATCATGTTCAAGGTAAGAAATAGGAAAAGGGTCTAGGAAGCTATCCTTCCCCATACACAATGTAGGCTCTTCAAGTGGATGGTAAAACCTCAATAAGAGCTTTACTGCATAGGGAAAGGAATTAACAATGTCAACCTCCATATGCTTGCCATTTCAACCAAACATTCCTGCAAATGCTACAATTCAGCTCACTACTAGGGTCAAATGGAAAGGCAAGTCATGTACTAGGATAAGTGCACATCCATTTACCAGGTTGGCACTCTTTCCTTCAAACAACATACTCCACTCAACAACACGAGCTTCATCATATGTAAACAAGTATTAGAGAAATATGTTTCTTAAGTCTACTTTCTCTAGGGTTTTTTCATGGGTATGACTACTAATGGATTCAAAATCTTGAGTCATACCATTGACAATCTGAACACACCCAGAAGAAGAGGTAATGGAGAAACAAACACCACCTTCCTCCTCATCACATTTCTTTTCCACAAGAGTACTCTCATCTTCCAAGAAGAGATTTTCATCTTTGGGAAGGACACCTTCACACCATAGTAGATTTCTATAGAAAGTATGGTTATCAAGAACTACACTACTCTTAAGATTCACACCACTAGGTACATCACTAGGAGTGATTTCATCGTCTTCAAATAATACAATGTATTTAAAGAGGGAATGATCAACCACCATAGCAGAATTAGAACATGCAAGTTCACCCTCAAAAAGACATATCATCTTTCGAAGCATTTTCAAGCACAGGATCTCTATGAGCAAAGCAAGCAATTGGATCATCCACAAAAGATATGCTCAAAGAGTCACTCCTATTCACATGCTCAACATTATCATTAGTACCACCAAATTGAGGTTCCTTAATCACATTACAAGAACCCTCAACCAGTGAACTACACTCACAAATAGGTTGATCAACACAGTCATTACAAAGTAATAAGCTAGCATTCAAAGCATCAACACTAGGTGGACATAAATCGATCTTACTAGAAGAATCAACTCGATCATCAATAGGATCAGCTAGTGTATCCACATTCTCGACAAACACATTATCAACACATGGTAAAGAAACAATAGGCTCACATATAGACAAGATAACATTCACACTTTGTTCATTTGTAATGGTAAAAGTGCTAATTTTATGTATTTTACCTTGACGCCCGCAAGAAAGATCTTATTTACCTTGGATATTGGGATAATCCCTAAGTGCATCCATCACTCTTTCGACTATAGGCTCTTTGGTTGGAACTTGTGTTCCTCCATTCATTATTCTTGTACCTACATAAGAATCCTTACTAAGTGAAGGATGAACAAAAATGTTAGATTGAGATTGTGGCAACCCTTTCACTTTACTCCTCTCAACCTTTCCTTTTTTCATTCTGAGGTTATCGGCTTTCCCTTACTCCACTCAATCTTTTGCCTCTCACTTTTCACCTAACGAAGAGGAAATAGAGGTGTTCCCCAATGATCCACAACATACTTGTACCCATTCCACTTGTGTGGGACCCTATGTTTAGTAAACCAATTGTCCCCCAAACTTAAGTAACAAGAAGCCATAGGCATTATATCACACCAAACATCCTCATAGTATTTTCCGCATTGGAAAGAGACTCTTACCCCTTCAGTGACCTTACATCCCACCATAGTGTATGGATAAGTCCTTTGTAGTCAAGGTAGTCCCAAATAGGTAGCACCTCTAGAGTGATATGTTTAGATTGTACCCATCATCAATGACAAGGTCAAGTCCCAAAGCCCCACAAATGCTAACCTTTTTCCTAAGAATCGGATCAATATTAAAAAGCTTTGTGTACCTCGTTGGCACATACCTGAACATCATCAGCCTCTTCAATTCTTCCCATGTCAATGGGTGGGTATTTCCTTGGACTGTTCGGATCCTTCCCTCTTGAGTCCACCAACCCAATGCAGGACCTTTTAAATGACCAAGGGCATACAAAGGTCGCTCTGGACCTCTCAAATCATAGCGTTGGAAAATCTGCTCACATTGTCACTCCCAATCAAGATATGCCTTGGGATCACGCCATCCCTCGAAGATAGGAAAATCAATCTTTTTTGTACCAAGACCCTTGACATATCCTTCATACCTGCCTTGGTTCCCACATCCCGAATAGTGTGCATTTCCATGAGAAGTATATGATAAAGTATCCTTAGATTATAGAGTTGCACACTCTCTCCTTCCCCTCGGACGACTTTGAGTTGAGCTAATATAGCCACACACACTACTTCGACTAGGGTAAGGATTAGCACAAGAGTAAGAATACGAATCTTTACAAGCCTTAGGGGCATGCTCCTCATACTTCCTATATAATAGAGTATTCTATATTGATTAGGGCGAATGTGAGTACGAGCCGAGCCAGGTTGAAAGTCTTGAATCCGCTCTTACTGGTCTCATATTTGCTGCTCGAGTGAAAGTGGGAATTTGGTAGGATTAGAGAATGCTTGCTTTCGGTTCTTAGACGAGGAAAACAATCCAATCAGTGCGGTCAGTCACCTCACCTTACCTTCATCCTGGTAGTAGGGAAGTGTAACATGTTCTGGGTTCATCATAGGAACCATCTTCACTCTCGGAGTGAGAGTAAGACCTCTCACATGCTCTCTCATCATCATAAGAGCTACCACAAGAGTCTTCTTCCTCTCTATCTTCACCATAAGAGTCGTGTTTAAGATTTTTCTCATATTCTCCCTCCGAAATAGTAGCTCCCATTCTTATTCGGCTCTTGATCATGGCTATCATCATAGCCCCCATAATCACCATTGTCCTTAGATACATGCCCTTATCATCACAATCATAATCTCCCATATCATAGTCATATGAGTCTGAGGCTATAGAGGACATGCTTCCTTATAACTCCTTGTACCTATAAAATGACAACTCACAAAAACAACAAACAACGTTAGCGTTAGTAAAATGAATTCACTATCGCTCGTGTTTACACACCTTTGATTGCCTCTCAAATTGGTGTGGCTAATGTTGAAGATTGCTTATACTCAGTTGATCACAAGGTCTCAATAGACTCTTGGCCAAAATGGATTTTTGTTTGAACAAAGTCGGTCAACTCGATTAAATCAAACGGACTTGAATCAATAAGTTAACTACAAAGTAAAATGAATAAAAAACACAAAAAGAAAAGGCACTAACAAAGAAGTGAATTCAAGAACCAATAATCAACAAGTAGAGTAGTTACGAGTTGAAAATCAGTTTAGGATTCTTGACAATGAACTTAAATCGAAAGAAAAGAAACTAAGAATTAGGACCTGAGAAGTAAGGGTCATAAGATGAGCTTCCGATCGCCAAATGCAATGTTTTCTTTGCTTAACGTGAAGTTCAGATCGCCAACTTGAAGATTGACTCGCCAAACATGACAATCTGCCACGACAACTCGGCGATCTGGGTGGAAGTTCGGTAATGCACCGAGTGGATTCGGCGACCAGGGCTTAGCTCACCCAAATTTCCAATTCTCCATGAAAATAAGGGCCAACTCGGTGACCTAGCTGCCCAAAGGGCGAGGCATCGAGTTGACTAGGCGAGCTAAGTCGGGGCTCGCCCAATGTCTAGTGTCTGCAATTGTACAACTTTGAATTTTGACCTGACGTGTCCCCCTTTCCTTGTCCTTTAGTCTTTACCCTTTTAGGTAAATTCCTTTTGTACAAACACCTTTAACACTTTCTTGTTCTACCCTTTTGGATCAAACTCTTCCTTTTTCAAATATTCCATTCTTGAAAATTTGAATGTTCTTCAAGAACTTCAAGAACAACTATGAAGACCCAAAAATAAACCCTTAGGATTTTTAGCTCAAAATTTCACAAAATTCGAGATACAAGCTCTCTTAGATATAAGGAATAAACCCTAATACTTTTTAGCACTTAATTCCTTACCAAATCTTCCAGATTTCAAAACTCACTTTGCCTTCTTCAAAGCTTTTTCAACCTTCAATGGTGGTTTCTTCTATAGTGAACCAAACTCTTTCAAATTTCAGCCCTAGACTCAAATAAGGTTAGAAAACACTAATCCAACCTTGGAAACTTCAAACAAGAAACAAATCAACAAACCCATTTTAGCAGTTTCTCAAAAACGAATTTGATAGATTTTTTTTTGTAACAAATCAAAGAATAGAATCGTAGGAACAAATCTAATCCAAGCTCTGATACCAAATGATATGATTCTCACAAGAAGAATCACAATAAACAACGGAAAACAAGAAGGATAGAAGAAGAGACACAAGATAAGAAACAATTGGCAACTAAAGGATATATTAAATTCAATAACCTCCAATCTAGATCCTAACAAGCACCTAATCCAGATAAATCGATAGACACAACAAGAGGAAATAAAGAGCAACCTAAGGGTATATTAAACCCAAAGACCTTACTTCGTTAATCCAACAAAAAACACCTAACTCTTATGAAGACCTCAGTGGAATCGATATCCCAAGCAACCCCCGTTTCTAAGCAAGGTCCAACAAAAGCTTTACCAAGCTTTCAAACACTCACACAATGAGTTCAGGTTTATAACCACAATATTCAAACAAGTCTGCATACCCTACGCACCTATTTATAGTTTTAGGCATTATTACATAGATGGGCCCAAAAGTGACCCGAAATGGGCACATGGGCGAGCTAAGTCTACTTGCCCAATGACTCGGCGATTCGCTAAATAGGTTCGGCGAGAACCTTGCTTCTTGGCTTCTCCTTGGATGGCTTGCTGTAACTTTCGGCGGTCTGGGGTTCAAAGGGCGATGCGCCGAATGTCCTCCATGCTCGCCGAATGGGCAGCCTTTCTCTGTAGCTCATTGGATCAGTTGGCAATCCTGGAACCCTCGCCAAAGGGGTTTGGCGAGTCGCCAAAGTGGTTAGAACCTCGCCGAATGGAGCAACACTTTCATTTGCTCCTCGTTACCTCGTTGGACCTCCCACACTCCAAGCTATCATCCACAGGGGGTGTTGCTCAGCTGGGAGCTCCTTTAAAGCATATTTCCCAAGCCCACAAACCTCCATCCTTGAGAATGATCCATCAATATGTTGAAGTTCGTGAATGGATGGTTTGGAGGCAATCTGTATTGCATCAGATGGGGTCATATAATGTGTGAGTGTCCCAATCGATTGAATGCTCTAATGCAAGGAGGGGAAATATATCTTAGTGTTGAGGAAGAACCAACAAGTGATTGTGAAGAATATCTCCAAGAAGAAGATGAGTTTGATAATGGGGAAGATGAGGAACTAGACCTTTTTTTCAAAGAAAGAGATATTGTCGTTCCTCTATATGTGGTGAGGCAAGCAATGAATAGTAAGGCCATGGATGATTCGAGCCAAATAGAGAATCTATTTCATTCCAAATGCTTCATCAGGGATAGTGTGTGTTCCTTAATCATTGATAGTGGGAGTTGTGCAAATGTTGCTAGTACTGCGTTAGTCGAATTATTGAAACTTCCTACGACTAAGCATGCTACACATTTTCAAGCTTCAATGGTTGAGTGAGTGTGGAGAATTGAGGTTGCATTGACAAGTGTTGATCAAGCTCAAGATTGGGAAGTATCAAGATGAGGTTCTATGTGATGTGGTCCTAATGCAAGCTTGTTATGTGCTACTTGGGAGACCTTGGCAATATGATCGTTCAACCAAACATGATAGGAGAACCAACAAGTTCTCACTTGTGTTGAATGATCATAAGTATGTTTTTTTATCCTATGTCACCTTCTCAAGTCGTAGAAACATATCAAAGGATGAGTGAGTTGAGGGAGAAGAGAAAGAGTGAGGAGGAACATCTGGAGGCCGAGAATCATGAAGAAGAGGAGAAGAGGAAGTTGAAGGGAAAGGCCTAAGTGTTGTTAGCTAGTTACAAAGAGATAAGGGAGGAAATTGACTCCGAAAGTTCTTTGATACTTATCACACATAAGGATCATGTGTTACAAGCTAACAAATCTCATTCTTATCTTCCCAATTCTATTTCCTTTCTTTTGAAGGACTATGAGGATGTCTTCCCTAAGGAGCTTCCAAGTGGATTGGCCCCTCTTCGGGGAATTAAGCACCAAGTTGACTTTGTGTCAGGATCACAATTGCCAAACAAGCCGGCTTATCGAAGCAATCCCGAGGACACCAAGGAGCTACAAAGGCAAGTTACTCCTCAACAAAGGTTATGTGAGAGAGTGCATAAGTCCATGTGTTGTGCCGGTTCTATTCGTTCCAAAGAAAGATGGAACATGGCGCATGTGTGTTGATTGTCGAGCCATCAACAAAATAATGGTAAGGTATCGTCCTCCTATCTCTAGGTTAGATGATATGCTTCATGAGTTAAATAGTTCTTGTGTGTTTTCAAAAATTGATCTTAGGAGTGGTTATTATCAAATTCGAATGAACCCTGATGATGAATAGAAAACTGCATTCAAGACCAAGTTTGGTCTATATGAATGGTTGGTGATGCCATTTGGTCTCACTAATGCTCTTAGTACTTTTATGCGTCTCGTGAATCATGTAATGAAACCCTTGAAATTTGTGGTTGTCTATTTTGATGATTTCTTGATTTATAGCAAGACTATGCATGATCATGTTGAGCGTTTGAGGTGTGTTTTTGAGGTGCTTAGGAAAGAAAAACTTTATGCTAATCTTGATAAGTGTTCATTTTATGTTGATGAAGTTGTCTTCTTAGGCTTTGTTGTGAGTTCAAGAGAGGTTGAAGTTGATGAGTCTAATATAGATGCAATTAAGAATTGGCCAATTCCGAAATCCATAAGTGACATGCGTAGCTTTCATGGGTTGGCTAGTTTTTACAGGCAGTTTGTTAAAGGTTTTAGTACCATAGCATCCCCCTTGACTGAGGTAATCCGAAAGGATAAACCTTTTAAGTAAGGAGAGGAACAAGCCAAACCTTTCGAAGCTTTAAAGTCCATGCTTAGTTCCGCTCCTTTGTTGCAATTACCTAATTTTGATAAAATGCTTGAAGTGGAATGTGATGCTAGTAAAGTAGGCATTGGAGCTGTCTTAATGCAAGACAAGAAACTCATTGCTTATTTTAGTGAAAAGCTTAAAGGTGCTACTTTGAATTATTCCACTTATGATCTTGAATTGTATGCCTTGACTAGGGCTTTGGGTAATTGGCAACACTACTTATGGCCCAAGAAATTTAACATTAAGACTGACCATAAGTCCCTAAAGCATATTCGGGTCCAAGGAAAGTTGAACAAGAGGCACGCCAAATGGATTGAATTCCTTGAAACCTTCCCTTTTGTAATCCAATACAAAGAAAACACGTGTTGATAAATATTGTCTTCTAAATGATTGGGTTTGAATGTTTGAAGGCATTGTATCCCAAAGATCCCGTATTTGTTCAAATCTTCAAAGATTATGAGGAATGGGAGAGGGAAAGGTGGATAAAGGATAGATCTTCTACTCCCTATTCCAAGTTTGATGGCTTCTTGTTCAAAGGCAAGGGACTTTGTGTGCCTATGAGCTCTTGGAGAGAACTATTTGTGAGGGAGGCACATACTGGGGGTTTGATTGGTCATTTTGGTATTGACAAAACTAGGGGAATTCTTGAGGAACAATTTTATTGGCTTAAAATGTACAAGGATGTTGTTCGAATTTGTGGTCAATGTGTTGAATGTCGACGTGCTAAGTCACGCCTCCTTCCCCATGGTTTATACACTCAACTCCCCACCCCTCAAAGACCTTGGCTTGATATTTCAATGGACTTTGTTTTGGGTTTGCCAAGGACCAAACGAGTTAGAGATAGCATCTTTGTTGTTATTGATAGATTTTCAAAAATGGTTCATTTCATTCCATGTCATAAATATGATAATGCTTCCAATGTAGGATCATTATTTGATGAGCATATTGTTAAATTGCATGGAATTCCTCAAACCATTGTAAGTGATAGGGATCTAAAATTCCTTAGTAACTTTTTGAAAGAACTGTGGGGTAGACTTGGTACTAAGTTGTTGTTTTCAACTTTGTGTCACCCACAGATGGCCAAATTGAAGTTGTGAATAGGACCTTGGATTTTATGCTTCATGCCGTAGTGCATAGAAAGTTGTCCTCGTGGGAGGAAAATTTGCCTTTATTTGACTTTGCATATAATCGAGTTATTCATAGAACTATTGGCATGACTCCATTTGAAATGGTTTATGGTTTTAACCCCCTAACCCCTTTAGATCTCACTCCTCTTTCTCAAGATATTGTGCTAAGCTTAGATGGGAGTAAGTGAGTTGAAGCTATGAAGAAGCTTCATGAAAGGGTGTGACTACACTTAGAGAAGAAGAATCAAGAAGTAGCCAAAAAGGCTAATAAGGGCCGCAAGAGGATTGTGTTCAAACCAGGTTATTGGGTGTGGGTCCATTTTCGCAAGGAGCGGTTCCCCACCTATAGCAAGACGAAATTGATGCCAAGAGGTGATGGACCCTTTCTAATACTTGCAAGACTCAATGACAATGCATACATAGTTGGTCTTCCTCCAGAGCATCATGTGCACAACACTTTTAATGTGTGCAATTTGTCACCATTCCCAACTGTTGATGATGATCCATCGAATTTGAGGACAAATTCTTTTCAAGAGGGAGAGAATGCAGGGCTTATTTATGAAGATGGAGGAGCTCAAGATGGTGTTGATGACAAACCAGGGCGTCCATACCTTGAAGATCGTATGGGAAGACATTTTTGGCGAGCAGGACCCACTTGGCGCATCTCCCAAGGGATTAGGCGATGGTCCCAACTCGTCTAATATTCCAGAACATGGCTAGGTTGAAGATCACACAGAGAAACTCACCGACTAGGCGTGCATCGCCCAAGTCATTAGGCAAACCCAACTTGGGTTGCCCTTTGGCACTTCGGGTCACTTTTTGGCCCTTTTATCCTAAAACTATAAATAGCTAGCTTGGGTTCATTTAGACTTAGATTGATTTTGAATATTGTGGTTGTAAACTTGAAGGTCATGTTTGAGTGTTTAAAAGCTTGGTATAAGCTTTTGTTGACCTTGTTTAGAAACGTCGGTTGCTTGGGATATTGATTCCCTCAAGGTTGTTGTAAGAGTTATGTGCTTCTTGTTGGATTAACGAATTGAGGTATTTGGGTTTAATATTGCTCTTTGTTTCCTCTTTTTATATTCTATCTATATATCTTACTTTCTTGTATTTTCGATTTCTGCTGTTGTTTGTGATTCTTCTTGTGAGAATTACATCACTAAGAAACTCTAAATCCTTAACTCTAAACCATAGGGCTAAACTCTAAACCCCAAACCTTACGAAACACTAAGAAACCCTAAACCCTAAGAAAACCTAAACCCTAAAACTATGATGCCCTAAAAACACAATAAATCCGTTTAAAACCCTAAGCCCTTAAATAAACCCTAAACTTAAAATCCTATGCCCTAAATCCTATGTAACCCTAAATCTTAAGAAATTCAAAATCTTAACAAAACCTAAGAAACCCTAAAAACATTTTAAAACCCTAATCATAAAAAATCATAAACTCTTAACCTAAAACCCGAAACCCTAAATCTTAAACCCTATACCTTAAATCCTAAACATTTGGCCTTAACTAACCCTAAACAGAAAGAAACCCTAAAAAGCCCTTAAAACCTTTTAAAACCCTAAACCTAAAAAATCCTTAAGAAAACCATAAGCCCTTAGAAACCCTAAAAAAAATGAAAAAAAAAATCTTTAAACCTAAAATCGTAAGCCCTAAACCCTAAACCCTAAATCAAGAAACCTTAACATTCGCTATGAAACTTGAAGAAACACTAAATCGTAAACCCTAAGAAACTCTAAACCTTAAACCCTTATATGCCCTAAGCTCTAAGAAACCCTAATACCCTAAAACCTAAGATCTTAAACCCTAAACCCAAAGTAACCTTATACCTAAGAAACCCTATTACCCTAAACCCTAAAACCTAAACCTTATGAAACCTTAAAAACCTTTAAAAACTCTAAACCTAAAAACTCTAAAAATTAAAAAAAAAAAAACCTTTTAGGACCCCTAAAACCCTTAAACCTAAAAAACCCTAAAAAACACTAAGCCCTACACCATAATTTAACCTAAAAATCATTTTTAAAAACTCTAAACCCTATGAAACCCTAAACACTAAGAAAACCTAAACCCTAAAAATCACTAAGAAAACCTAAATCCAAAAAAACCTTAAAAAAAAACTTTAAAACCCCTAAACCTAAGAAACCCTAAATCCCGAACTCTAAACCCTGAACCCTAAAATACCCTTAATCATAAACCCTTAAAAATCATAAGCCCAATACCCAAACCCTAAGAAAACCCCAAACCCTAAACCTAAAAAAACACTAAAAAACCCTAAACCCTAAAAATTGGCTCACCGTTGAATTCGAACGATGATCACTAATCTTCTAAGCGAGGTCTGTCAATAGCCCCTTGAAGATGCCATGTACTCAACAAAAAAAGATCAAGTGTGGTATCAGTACACAACCACAAAGTACTGGTAGGATCACGCGGCTATCCCACTAAGTGCAACATAAGCAAGTCAATACAACAATATAATCTCATGCATATATCGAACATATACAGTATTATCAACATTAAGAACAACAACGCATTTCACATTCCTCAAGCTACACAATTATGTCAAATCACTGGTCCTCTCATGGAACCCAAACCCAAACAGTTAGCATACCAGAATGTGGTACTCGATCCAATGTTTATGCTAGAACGTGGCAATCGATCCCACAATTATGTCGGAACGTGGAAATTGATCCAAGTTGGTTATGTCGGAACGTGGCAACCGATCTATTTAACACACCACAATCAAAATCACAAGTATCTCTTCAAGATCATACATTCAAATTATGATTTCATGGCAATCATAATTCATCCATCTCATTACAACAAGTGTGATCAATAATGCAACATTCATATACATGTATCATAATGAAGCAAGAACAAGCATCCATCACATAATCATAGAATCACAACCATCACCTACCTCGAAACAAGCTTAAAACCCTAAGAAACTTGATCCTTCCCTTTTCAGATTCGTTCTGCTTGTTCTTGGTCTACAAACAATCAATATAATATGGGAATCAATAAACAATCCCTAATTACCTGAATCTATAACAATTCCATGAACCCTAGATCATACTCATGATCCCAATTGCCCAAACTAGGGTTCTTTCCACCATAAAATCTATATCAAAACCCTTCCCCATTGATATTCACCCATTATATTATGTTCTACAGATCAAAAAATGGATTCGGGGATGAAAAGTTTACCTTTAGCCTCAAGAATGGTGAAAAACTGCTAGGAGTCGCCTGGGGTTCGTTCCTTAGCTCTAAAAGTCAAAAAGTGCAAAATAAGGTTGTTTAGGAGTTTATTAACGACCTTAAGTCACGTCGAACCCGCCACAAAGGCCCTTACCCCGCTGTAGCGGCCCCATCAGAGCGACACAAATCCCGCTAAAGCAGCTTGCACAAAACCAATGAGCTATTTAATTAATTCCTAGACCCCCATTTCACAACACACCTCTAACCAACGACGCTTAGAAAATACCCTTTACGCTAAGATCGATTTCGGGAGTTCTACTCCCCCGAATTCAATTTCGTAAAGTCGTACAGGTTCTTTATGAGTTATATAACTACTCATGTAATCAGAATCATAAATAATTCACACAATTGTTACTATATTTTCCTACCCCTTAATGACTCTGATTTCGTCCAAATCTAGATTAAGTTGGAAAAATTCAAATACTACAAAAAAGTTTTTCGGCCACAAATTTTCCCCCGTTGACTTTTCTATAACGACAGGAACAAGTTGTTACAGATTTTGGTGTGATTGAACTTTATTTTTTTTGGCATTATATTGAAATGAATTTGGGCATAATAATGGAATGAATTTGGTATGCTATTTATTTAATAAATTACTATTACTAGTTAGAAATGGTATATTTTTTGTATTCTTTTGGCATGAATCTGATATGAATCGGTGATGACTTTTGGCATGAAATATGTATAGAAAGTGGAAAATGGTATGAAATTTTTGCATAAAATGGTATATTAGAAAGTGTTCATAAAATGGTATACAAGTTATATCAAACATGTTTGGAAATTGGTAATTGTTTTGGTACGATTCTGGTATGATTGAACTTTATTTTTTTTGGCATTATATTGTAATGGATTTGGGCATGATAATGGAATGAATTTGATATACTGTTTATTTAATAAATGGCAATTACTAGTTAGAATTGGTATTCTTTTGATATTAGTAGTACATTTTATTTGTGTATAAAAAATGGTTCATAGTGTGATCTTGTATATGATAATTTTTGTATGAACCATGGTTGCAAAGAATGACTATATATTGTTTTGTTACATTTTGTATGAATTGTAGATTCAAATGGGTCTATATAATTGATATAATCTAGTGTAAAATCGATGTACAATTGATATAAAATTGGTATGAACCATTTTTTTACAATGATTAATTCAAAATAAAATTCATACCAAAACAATCAATATATAAATGATATAAAATCGGTTTGAAACTTTTGTTACAATGATTAATACAAAATCAAATTTTATAGTAAAATCATACGATGGGTTCATTTATTTTTGAAATCAAAATTCATACCAAAATCATAGAGTAGTTCATTTATTTTTGAAATCATAATTCATACAATTTAACATATTTATAATTTTGGAAAATAGAAAATATGTAATTTAAATCATTATTCATACAAAAATTCATACAATTCAAATTATTTATTAATAGTATGAAATAAAAAATAGCAATCTAAAGAAGAAAAAAATGAAGATAAAGGAGGAAGAGAACGAAAAATGTAGGAAATAAATAAAGGAATGACAAACATCAATATACATTTAAAATAAATAGCTATAATTTATTTTTTTAGGTTATATGGATATAACTATACAATAAATAGCAAAGTTAATTATATACCAATAATCAGTTTTTTTATATTTAATATAAATAAATATTAAATAGGAAAGTTATTATTACACTCTTAATTAATTATGTCCTCATCAATACCTTCTCTTTTATCTATATCCCTATATCACAATTTTTTTGTATTTTCCCCCAAATTCCTTCCAATTCAAGATCTTTTTGAATGATTCTAGGAGCGATTTTTGTGATTTGAATTCATTAGGTACTTTCTAACTGATTTTTTTCTTGTTTTTATGAAAATTTTATTTATATACATCTATTTTTATAGGGTTTTGATTGAAATTGCTTTTTCATGAAAATTATATTACTTTTATACTTTTCTTTCCATGGAGAAATTGCGTATCTCCTTGTGAAGAGTGTCACCTCTACTCCTGGAGCCATTTCCTTGTCCCGGCACACCATAAGAGACCCCCTGGAGGTCTATGAGATGGAGCGTGGGGAATACCCGTAGTTCAATGGAGTCGTTAGGTTCGTTGTTAGCAGAGAGTGTAGAAGGAATTTTGTTGTTTGTCAAATTTGTATATAGTATAATACTTATATACATATATAAGTATTCTAATATTAACAAAAGTTGAACTGGTGATTTGTGAATATATATGGATACATAAGTAATCTATCCAATTTGATTAGGCATATAGTTGGATACATCAATACTATAGTTTTATAAATAAATACCTAAGTTAACACCAAGCCTCAAGTGTTATAGGAAAAACTTGACCAAAAAGAGATTGATGTTTTGTTGGCTTTTTCAATAAAATTATACAGCTGAATACTTACACACTTTGATACCTACACATTCTATTGTTTTTCCATTTTATTATTTAACAACAACGTATTCATATGTATATTATATTGGTGTATTCATTTTTGGTTTAACAATAGTGTATCCATTTATCAAATTGTTGTATTCATATGCTAAAATTGTACTACTTTACCTTGTTTGATGTATTAATACATTAAGTTTTTACAAATACTTGTATCCTTGATATATTAATACTTTAATTTTTATAAATAGAAACACCAATTTGAATTCAAAGTATTCATATGCTAATTGTACAAGTAATACATTTTTCTTATTTAGTTATTCTAATTACAACTGTATTAGTGTATAAATAAAAAACAAAAAACATATGCAAAAATACAGTGAGAAAAAGACATGAATACTGTTTTATATTCAAAATTTTATGAATACCTTTATAATTAATATTTAGTGAATATATTGTATTTAGGAATATAAATACAACTTATTGTATTATGTGAATGAATCGGGAATGCATACAATATGTAATTATTAGTTGGTAATTTAATAATGGAAATTTGAGTGATTTAGGAACATAATAAAAGGTTGGCAGTTATGGCAACATAATAATAATAATAATAATAATAATAATAATAATAATAATAATAATAATAACTTATAAAAAGATATTATTGTATTTAATATCAAGGATAAGGAAGAATATCAAAAAGATCCACATTTAAAAAAAAAATTGATATGATATTTTAATTCAAATTTAAATAAAAGAAGTATTTTTTTTATCAGCTTAAAAGTAGAAACTCATAAGTAAAAGAATTTTAAATGAACTCTTACTATTTCATAAATTTATCATTTTTGAATATTATAAAATAAAATAAAATACATTTAAAATATTAAATCAAAAAATAATAAATAATAAATAATAAATAATAATGATTTGTTAATACTTGTAATTAAAATGTTATAAGTAATAATATTTAAAAAGTAGATCTAAAAGCTGTAATATTAACCCTTAAATAAATGTGTGGCGTGATTTTTCCTAATATAAATCCCCCCAACCATTAATATATATAAGATAATATTGAAACTTGTAGAAGTTTTATCTGGGGTGCCGTGGGCCGCCGTGTTGTGATGCCGCACGTAAGGTTTTTGTTGTTCTCTGTTTCTCTCTTTCTTTTCTAAATAAATAATTGTGTACTAAAAGTGACAAATCATATTAAATTATTTTAATAAATATTTTACCAATCCTAACTAACTTGTAAAAAGGTAAACAACGAGTAAAAATCTCCAACATTAAGTTATTTATAATACGACATGCGAAAAGCTAAAATACCACCCAAGAATTGGTGTCATAAGTACGAGAGCTTCAAAATACGATGCAAATCTGAAACTAAAATGACAATCCAAACATAAGGGATATCTTGTTTGAACACTAAAATAACAGAATAAATAAAGATAGAGGGAGGTGTGGGCATTGAATAGCCAAGCAGTTCACCACAACTCCAAGATGCTTGGACTCAAAAAGCTCCACGAGATGTGCTCGTACTCAAAATTGAATCTACACCACAAAAGAGTGAAGCAAGTGTAGTATGAGTACGAAACCATGTGTACCTAGTATCTCTCATAGACCGACAACGAAGAAGTAGTGACGGGGGGAGCTCATATAAGAAAAATGGTTCTTTACTTATACCAGTCTATATCACACTTACCAGTCCAGTTTCATCAATAAGGATAATCGAACTTCACGTAATGTACAATCACCAATAAAGCACGTAATCAGCAAGAATAAATGATGTAATTAGATGCAATGCATGTGACACCATGAAGTGATATGCCTCCGATGCCAAGTATTCTCTCTACCGTATATACATGATACTCCTTGGAAATACATCGAGAGTTCTTGATGCGAGGTTCATATACCAACACAGACGATCTTCATGTGTTTGTGCGGACGATCTCAATGCACTATCATAAAATCAAACAATTTCCACACGAACGATCTCCACGTGCCCAATTTATAATCTTAATATCTCACCATCCCTAGCACGGACGATCTTCACGTGCCCAACTTATACTCAATCTCATGTCAATGCATGTGCACAATATAATTTCAAATAAAGGGGATGATGATGCATCTCAATCAGTCAAATATCAACATAATACATAACCACCTCAATTGTCACAAATATACGGGTTCAATAAGAAAACACAATCACACACAAAATTCCAATCAATAATATATCAGCTAATGCCCATATGCTTTGGCATTCTCGAATTATAATCCGCCTACTATAGTAATAAACTTTTCCTTATAACATTGGTGCTCATACCAATGCCCATCACACCATTGGTACGAGACCCCCATCTTTCGCCCTTACCCATGGTCTATTTCATTTTTAATCTTTTAATTAGAAAAACATCCTTCCAAGAAGTTTGAAAGTCTTAACATGCCTTAGATGCCGAACACGTGCCACGAATCCTCAAAATATTTCCTTCCCTTTTCACGAAGCTTCCGAACGTTCCCAATCTATCAAATATGTAATATCCGTCAGCACGTGAGTTCGTAGACACTCAAATTATTATATGTCTATCCTAGACCTTAAAACTCACTCATATCTCTAATCAAGCTCCTAATCTTGATATAATTTATATGTCAAGAATCATATTTGCTAAATTTCAAGCCTAGTGTTAAGCCTCAATCCCTCCAAGTATCTCAAATTCAATGCTAATCATATAATATACACCTAATAATTAATTACCTATCTTAATATATCAAAAACTAAATTTATAATGTGATAATAATAAGAAAAATAAGCTAAATTTGAAACCATTTACGAAGAACTAAACTTGCAGCACCTCAAATTTCCTATGCGCCTATATCCCATCATACAACTACTAAAATCCAAAAAAAACTATCACTAATGGCAATCATTTGGAAATCACTAGCAATTAATGTAAAATAAAACCTTGCCAAAAATAATTAACAAAAAGCCAAAAACCACCCACCAACCGTAACAAAATCTTTCATCAATACCAAATAAAATTTCAATTCTTTCCTTATACCCCTACAAACTTAGAACTTCGGATGAATTTTTTCCTCTAATTTATTTCCTCTAAAATAATTATGAACCAAATTTGCTCAATTTTACTAATTTAATTTAATTTAATTTAATTATATGGATCATAAAGAGAATTAAATAAGTCATGGACTTGGCCCATTAACTATTCAACTATATTAATTATTTAATAAATATTCATCCACTAACTATTCGTAGTTATCGAATATTTCAAAGTTTTCATTTAAAATTTTACGGGAAGAGTCAAAATAGTCCTACTTCTCAAAACGACCTAGCGAGTCGTTACATAAATAACGGGAAAATTATGCGTATAAGCAAACATATACTAGTTTACTAGTTAACATTGTTATAGTTTGTCTTAATTACAATTCGCAGCCTATTTTTAGCTATAATTACGCGGCTCGAATTTTTAGTTTTGTATAATTTGGAATTTGTATAAATTTTGTATAATTCAAAATTTGTATAGTGTAATTTGTATAACTATTTACACTTCTAATATTTGTAATTGTATAAATTTAATATTTTGAATTTATACAAAAATAACTGAATTATACAAATGTACCCGTGAATTGTACAAACCTTCGAATTATACAAATATGTGAATTATACAAACGAAGCAATTTAAAATGTAACGACAGTCTCTAAATATGCAAACTATAGCTATGAAGCATAATTAAGTTTATTACAGTAGCTATTTGCGAAAGTTCCCCTTAAATAAATTTTGGATTTGACCCATTAAATTTATACAAACTAAATTAATTACTCAATAAATATTCTTCAACTAAATAACTATACGAATAGTTAAAAATTCTTATTTAAAATCTACCGAATGAGTCTTTTGTGAAATAAGAAGCTTTAGTGTTATACAACGACCTAACATGTCGTTATAATAATTGTTTTAGTGGCAAGCCTCTAGGTCGCCACAAAAACGTATATGTATAGTGACGATAATAAGAAAGTCATCGTAGATATGCACCAAAACATTGTCTCATAATTAACCATCTTATAAGAGAGTTTCCATGCCAAAGCAAGCAGCAGGTCAACATGCTTCTTTGGCATGGCAGGACAGTTTGATCATTTCAATAAAATAAAATAAAACACGATTGGTGCATAACTTAAACAACATATATGTTCCGCTATTATGATAGGGTACATGTCATTAATTCTTATGGTTACAAAATCTAGAAATGGGCAACAATTGGCAGCTACTTTATCGCATTTGTTGGAGCTTCATTTAGGTGATTTTAATAATTAAGGCTAGAGTTATTTATTTGTATTTTTAAAACTTATTATTTATTTAAAAATTTCGTAAAAAATATTATAAGTTACAACTATTTAACTATCTTATAAGACCATCTCCAACCCCACTTTATTTTACTCTCTATTCTCTATATTTTGGAGAGTAAAATAGAGAATTAGATCTCTAACCACGCTCTAAAAATCTCTCTATTCTCTAGTTGTAGAGAGATTGATAGTGGTTCTTCAAATTTGGAGAACAACTACTCATCCTCACTATTTCACTTTTTCATTATTTTACTATTATTTCTATTATTTTGTAATTAACATATTATTTTTCATATAAGATTACTAATTAAATTTCCAATATTTGTAATTATTTTTAAATTTAATACGACATTTTAAAAAAATATATTTAACGTTTCATCCCGAATTAACAATATTGTAAATAAAAAAAAATTATTTTCGTCACTTTAAGTGATAATTTGATATTATTATTAATTTTCACTATAAGGAATGCACAAAATTTAAATGTTAATTTTAAATTTTACATTTTCACAACAATACATAATAATTTTAAAAATCACAACAATAACTTAGTAAACATGTAGGTCATTTTCAGATTTAACAATATCCTAAAAAATTAGTGTATGATCCAGAGAATTGTTGTGCTCATGATCGCGGTGGTGCTTGTTGATTTTTTTTTTTCAATTATTCGTAGTGTTTCTTTAAAATTTTAGAATAAAATATAATATAATATAAAATAAAGAATTTGAAAAAAAATATATATTACATGAAAATTATATAGGGTGATTATTTTGAAAAAAAAAAAGAGAACATATTTATATTATGAAACAAAAAATGAAATATAAATAGAAATAATAATATAATATTGATGAGAGAGAAGAAGATACGTTTTTAGAGAGTAAACAGGTAATGGAGTGTAATTGACAAGGGGTAATTACAATTTCCAATTCATAGGGGGTGACTGTGAATTGCTAGTAATTACATGGTGTACTTACAAGCTGGTTACTTTTTAATTTCTTCCTTTTATTTCTATTTTTATTTTTTTGTTTTAATGTATTTAATATTTTATTCACATGTATACATCACTAGTATATAGTCCCAAAGTTCAAAAGAGTTATGAACAATCTCAAAGATTAAGGGAATGACATAAACTGAATCTATATAATTATGGATGGCAGCTAAGGCTGGCAAGGGGACCGGGTCGGCACGGACCGGCCCGAGACCGGTTCGAGAACCGGCCCGCCGGACCCGGTCCCGTTTGGTTCGCGGGTTGGGGGGCCATGCGGGATAGGGGACCGGTTAGGGGCCGGTTCACCCTTTTGGTCCCGGTCGAACCGGCCCGGTTGAACCGGTCGGTTCGCGGGATTTTTTTTTTTTTTTTTTTTTAACTTTTAAAATTATATCCGTTGGGGCAACGGCTAGTGGGCCCCCCCAACGGATTTATCCTACATTTTCACTTCCCCAACACCCCCTACCACCCCCTACCATCCCCCTACTTTTAATATTTTAATTTAAACCCTCAAGTTATCATAAATACACTTTAACCCATTTTTAATATTATAAATACCCTTCTATCCCTTATTATTTCTTACAAAATCATCTATTCTCTCATCTATTTTCTATATCCTCTCAATCTCAAATCTTAGTTTTTTATTTCATTTAAGTCTCATATTATATCATAATACATATATTTCAATTCTAAATTTTCATATTATATTATAATATATATAATTCTCATATTTGCTATCAAGTATTGGAGTTCCAAATTACAAGTTACAACAAACTACAAGTTTCAAGAATCGGTTATAACGTCTGCTATTAACGCAGACGTTTGGTACATTCGTTTCATAATATTTATATTTTATTTTTCGTCATTAATTTTTGTGTTATTATTATTTTTATATTACACTTTACATATAATTAAATATGAGTTCTAGCAAAAAAGATACCGGTAAAGGAAAAGAGAAAGAACCAAGTGTCATTAGTAAATTATTTAATTTTAATAAAAAAAGTAGTAAGGAAAAAAATAAGAGTAACTATGGTGGTACTTCTTCTAAATCAATGTCTAGAGTTAGATTTAATACAAATGATTCTACTTATGTTGATGATACTTCTTATGATATTTATTCAAATGTTCAACTCGATCATGAAAGTTTAGAACGACGTTATGGTAATATTAATCCTAATCTTGATGAATATTCAGGTGAAGAAGTAGAAGTTGATCCAGGAGAAGAAGATTTAGAAGATACACCTACTAGTCCGGTGACAGAAGTTCCAACTGAAACTATAAATTCAACGGAGCAAAATTGTCGACGCTCACCCCTTATACCTCCTACAAGGGAGAAGGTGAAGTATCAATGCCCTAAAACTTCTGTTGTGTGGCAATTTATGACTTTAGATAAAGAAAATTCTATTGCAATTTGTAATAAGTGTAAACAACCTTTTAAACATAAACAAGGTGGGGGTCAAGGTGGGACGGGGGGCTTAAATAGACATTTGTTATCTTGTGTGCCGATTGAATATAAAAAAGCTAAAGCATTAGCCGATAGGAAAAAAGGAATTCCAGTTAATGATTTTGATATTAATGTTAATGAATCGGTAGGGGCTTCTAACATGGTTCAAGGAACATTAGATCTTTCTAACCCCGGTGGTCCACTAACACAACGTAAATATAGTAAGGAAAGAGATCACGAAAATTTAGCTAAAATGGTTTCTGTTTGTGGTTTGCCTTATAGTTTTCCTTCACATCCCGGTTTTATTGAATATATTCAACAAACTTATAATCCTTCTTATAGAGGTTTTTCAAGAAATACTGTTAAATCTGACGTTTTTGAACATCAAGGTAAATATTGTCAATATCTTCGTTGTATGTTTAGCATATTAGATTGTAGAGTGTCCATAACTTCAGACATGGGTCGTAGTGTTAATGGACATGATTATTTAACTATTACAGCACATTGGATTGATAATAACTGGAGATTGCAAAAGAGAATCTTAAGTTATAAAGAATGTGTAGAGAAAAAAACTGGTCCATATATAGCTTCAAATATTTTGAGTGTTTTAGATTATTACATGCTTATAGATAAAATAATGTCTGTCACATTAGATAATGCATCTAATAATACAAACGCTGCTAGTATGTTAAAAGTTAGATTATGTCCAATTGATGTTAATGCTTTTCATATTAGATGTGTTGCACATGTATTAAATTTAATTGTACAAGATGGTGTTGAATTATTTGATTGTGGTTGTATGAAAATTGAATATGCTGTTGCCTGGATTTTTTATGCTCATAAAGTTGCTAGAATTAGGGAATTTAATGAGCGTTGTATACTTTGTGATTTGCCACCAAGAAAAATTCCAAGACATATTAAAACAAGGTGGAATTCTTTTTACGAAATGCTTTCAGTTGCTTACGAATATAAAAATCCCCTACAAATGGTATTTAATGCTCATAATGCTGACCCATTAGATAGAATTTGTGAAGAAGATTGGGAACAAACTAATGAACTAATAGAATTTTTAAGACTTTTTTATGATGCTACAACCATGTTTTCTGGAATTTATTATCCTACTATTTCATCAATATTAATAAATATTTGTGCTATTTCAATTCAATTTTCTAAATACAAAAAAATTGAAAAATTTAGAGTTGCAATTGAAGGTATGATTGTAAAATTTAAAAAATATTTTTTTCCTATTCCTCAAATTTATTTAACTGCTACTTTACTTCATCCTGAATATAAATTACGAGGTGTGCACGCACTTGTTGATACTTTTTATGATACTTTAGAAATTTTACCGGAAGAAAGTCCAACTTGTGAAATGTGTAAGTCTAGCATAAAAGTAGAAGCAAAATATTTGTATGAAAAATATAGAACTACGGGAAATACTCAAGGAGAAGTTGGTCAAACTTCTAATCCTCAGAGTAAAGCTCGAATTTCAAGTTATATGCGAGGTTTTCTTGGTCTTAATTCTACTAACCGTGATGATTTTGAAGAATATCTTAATCAATCTTTAGAAACAGTGGAAGACGAAGATGGCAATGAAGATTTATTAGCATGGTGGAGGAGGCGGAGTGTTGCATTTCCAATTTTGAGCAAAATGGTTCGTGATGTTCTAGCTATTCAAGCTTCATCAGTTGCATCGGAGGCTGCTTTTAGTGCGGCAAGGTTTCAAATTGGTGATCATAGATATTCATTGGCGGAAGAAAGTTTGGAAACATCAGTTTTATTTAGAGACTGGGTCAACGCCGAGAGAAGAAATTATAATTTGCCAAAGATAAGTTTCAAACAAGAATCTTGGATTAAATCGATCATTGAATCTACTGACGATGAATTAGAGTCACAACAGTTTCTAGCAAGTTTGCCAACACCGGAGGATGTCACCATCGATATGATTCGACAATTAGAATTGAGTTTTAAAGGAGAACACAGATATTCGATTACATCAGAGAACTAATTGAAACAGAACCCTTCCTAGAAGGTGGCTGCGTAAATTAGTTACTCATATAATATTTGTAACAAATATTAGTTTTACATTTGAGAACTTATTGAAACAGAACCCTTCCTAGAAAGTGGCTGCGTAGATTAGTTACTCCGCTAATATTTGTAAATTGTAAGTTCTAACTTCTAAATAAATTTGAAAGCTTTATTCAAGTCTTTTTTATACAACTATGGTATATGGTCTTGCATTTTAATTTTAATATATAGATACATATTTACATGTATACTAAACTAACTTTAAAATACTTAATTTAAAAATAGAAATTTGACATTTGAAATTTCAAATTTAAATTACTTTAAGATATTTAAAAAACAAATTTGAACTTCTCAAATTTGAAATTTGAAAACTTAAGAATTATTTATTAACTAAAAATGTATAGAAAACCAAATAAACTAAAAATATTATTTATTAACATGTAATTTCAAATTTTCAATACAAAAAAATAAGTATATAAAAAATAAAAAATCCCCCGTCCCGTCCCGCAAAATCCCATCCCATCCCGTATATATAGTGGGACGGGACGGGACGTCTTTCCGTCCCCCCAATCCCGGTCCCCCCAATCCCGGTCCCCCCAAAATCCCCCCAACGCCGTCCCCCGTCCCGTCCCGTCCCCATTCGTCCCGTCCCCCAGTCCCCGTCCCCGTCCCCATTCGTCCCGTCCCCCAGTCCCCGTCCCCGTCCCCTTGCCAGCCCTAATGGCAGCCCAGGGGCTGAAAGCCTAGCATGGGTCGATCACAAAAGCAAAATTGTATATATAGGGTGGCAGCTCAAGGGTTAAGATACCTAGCATGAGCCTGTCCCAATAGATGTAGTTATGGGTGGCAGCCCAGGGACTGAAAGCCTTGGATGGGTCGATCCCAAAAGCAAAGTTGTATATTTATGGTTTGCAGCTTAGGGGTTAAGATACCTAACATGGGTTGATCCCAATAGATGTATTTGTGGGTGGCAGCTCAGGGATTATAATACCTAGGATGGGCCGATCCTAATTTGTATATAAATAAGGAAAGTATTCTAGGGGTTAAAATGTCTAGCATGGGTCATCCTCTTCTACCACTGATCAGTTCGTCATTTGTATGACTTAAAAAGATTATAAATCAAAGAATACTAAAGAAAAGAAACGCAATGTACAGGATTCCACAAGTGTAAGCAAAGATGCTCTTTTATCCTTATTTATTCATCTATTCACGGTAAATGATGTAAAGAACAAAAGCCCAAGTATATAATGTGTTACTTTACCACACGATAATGAACAACCATAAGACACTTGGAAAATAATTATATAGTGTTAATGCATGACTTATAGTTCTATAAGATACTTACTTCTCAATACAGCCATATAGGTTAAGTACCTTATTAATTCCTTATCTTCAATTGGCAATTTGTTATTTTGCCTTCTTTACATACCAATATATGATGTTTATGTACTGACGTCCCCATGAATGGGGGCACTGCATTTCTATAAATGCAGGACTTGTGTGATCATCTCATGTATCTTTTTGTGTATCCAATCGAGGAATTGGTGAGCTCCACTCTTAACTGGACCTATCATGTGTTGAGGGCTCTTTTGGTTATATTTACAACTATAATTTAGGTATGTCGGGGCTCTGTCCCGGCCACTTGATAGTTGTAAAGACATAGTTTCTCTACTAGAGGCTTCATAGACATGGTAAAACTGTTATATGTATTTATAATTTCATTTGTCATTTGTATGAGTTTGGCCTGTTGGAGGTTTAGTATACTAGTTTCTTAGAAACATTCTATTTTGCATAGTGATTCATCTTAGGTCATTTGTATAGATAGCTCATATGCTACTTGTTTGCCTCACCCTAGCATAGGAATTGACAAAATGTGGTATCAGAGCACTAGGTTCAAGTGTCGCAGAGAGTCTATGAAGCCGTGTCTAGTAGAACTCTACTTGTGAATGTGTTGCGCACCACATTTATAATTATGAGGCTGCTTGGACATTTAGGAAATGTGACCTTTCATGATTTAAATCGTGCAATGGAGCTATGTTATAAGTTTATTCCTACTAATACTCTATTTTATGCCGTCCAAAGTATGCCTACCATAGATAATGCTCGAGGAAAAAGGTAGCAACCTTTAAGGAAAGCGTTACAAATTAGGGCTTAGTGGAGCTCGTCTAGGCTTACCCTTTGGGTGCGCTGTTAGCCACAAATAAGGGGGCTTGTAAAGGTTTATATCTTACTTGCATGTACAGCTGGGTTTGCACCACTTGTATCATCACCTATGTCACGCCTCAAACCCCATTAAGACGGACATGCACTCGATGCCCTAAAGACCCGAGAGAACCAACATGTAACATATGTTTACTATGCATATAACTATGACAATTTTGGGATAAGTTCACATAGGATGTAGCGATATAAACCAACATAACTAGACCCAAAACTTACATACAAGACTTGGTCATTGAAGCCACAACTTGTTAAGACGCAACTGAACCGTATACATAAGTCTACAAAGCCTCTAAAGATAGAAAACCTTAGAGTAGGTCGAGACAGACCCCGTCTTACCCTTAACTACGATACAATACCAAAATGAATCTAATAAGGACTTAGTAAAGCTCCGAATCAACCTGGAGCTCACAAAAAATAGCTGAGTGTCGTGTGCTCTTATTGAGGAGGTCTACTAGCTAGAGTACCTGTGCCTGCAGCATGAAATGCAGCGTCCCCCGCAAGGAACGTCAGTACGAAAAAAATGTACTAAATATGTAAGGCAATAACATATATAAAATAAGAGTTCGAATGAAACCAAGTATCAATACATGTGTGCATAAATCAGAACAGAAGACCACCTTTGTTAATTATTGTGGGATCGTGCATGTTACATTCTTGTCTTTACCTTTCTGTGTATTATAATCTTTTATAAGGCATGCGATATGAATGGTAAGCTGATCAGTAATAGAAGAGGATGACCCATGCTAGGTATTTTAACACCTAGGATGCGGTCCTCATAATACACAAATTAGGATCAGCCCATGCTAGGCTTTCGCCCCTAAACTGCCACCCTTCTATACAAATTGGGATCGGCCCATGCTAGGCTTTATCTCTTGAGCTGCCACCCTTAATTATACAGAATGCTTCACTTAGATTCTTTAATCTTTAAGATTGTTATTTTGGTAGTCATAATCATTGTTGATATTTGGAACTACGAACCAGTAGTAGAAGACATGGAATTAATACTTCAAGGCAGTAACAATGACATAAGGAGCTATGTAACAACAATGCATTACTTGTGAGCTTAAAATGACACAATTGATTTCAACTGACTAGGAGGAGGATTCACCAAACTTGCTTTTGCAAATACCATCTCTATACCAGCACCTAGGAGGATAATTACACAAGTATAGAGTAGTAGTAAATATAAAATGAAATAGTTCTATACACTAAGGAGAGGGGGAAATATTGCTAGCTATTTGGAGATCGTACGCTGCCACTATGTTTCCTTTACTAGGAACAAAACTTAGGGAATTCATTCATTGTTATTCATCGCAAATATCAGATTTCATGTCAAGGAATATGGAATCGAATAGCCTTACATACCTTTTTTCCTGACTAATATAACTATCACGATTCAGCCTCCCTTTTTGGTGCTAATCTACAATATAAGTCATGATTAATCTAATGTTAGCAGCTAATCAAATTAAGGCCCTCAAAAAATAGTAGCAAAATACATGACGGAATGTAGGCCCATACAGCCTTTACAGAAATGGTGAACCACCACACCCTTTTTCTATACATCAAGACAACTTCATACATTCTTTACCAAGATACCCAAGCTGCCCCCAACAACAATATACATAGGGAAGCCACTATCAATCCCCAAAAATCTTTCAGCATAATATGAGAATATTGAACTCAAGGATTTATAACCATTCATGAGTTCTTGACAGATATATACAAAATTCTCCACCCCAAACTTGCATTTAAAGAGAGGTAAAAAAAAAAAAATGGGCAGTAGCCTTACCTTAGTTTCTGGAAATTTATCCTCTAAACTTGTACTTCAAGAACTGAAACTCTCCTTCAAACTTTTACTTGAAAAGACAGGGAAAATATTCAAAAACCCTAAGGTATTTTAGGGCTGCTGTATTAATCCAAGAAAGACCAAGAGAGAAACTTAATAGATCTGAAATTTTCCAAGTAAAAAATGAAGCAAAAGATCTGATCTTTATCCCTTTAAAAAGGAGGTGCATTGGCTGACTTTCTTGGCCAATTTTGGGCCATATATTGTTAAGTAGGTGACCCACCTACTTGGCCTTTTAACTTGGGCCTTTGTGACTTCAACACTTGTTGGGCCTTGCTACCAATTCTTGTCAATTTGGGCCATAATTAATACAAGTAGGTGATCCACCTACTTGGATTTTTCACTTGGGCCTTGGCTGTCCATTTTCTTCTTATCCTTCTATTCAACTTGGGCCAGATTAATTCAATTAGGTGGTAGTGTAATTGGCCCAATTACATGGTTAAAAGAGACTTAGTAGGTGATGCACCAACTTGGTCCTTTGAATTGGTCAATAAGTCAAAGTAGGTGATGCACCTACTTGTCACCTACTAGCTTAGTTAAGTCAAGCAAGCAGCTTACTTATTTAATTACACTTTCTAAATATTAAACCCGTGTGCTTTAACTTAGCACTTAACTTCCAAATTTAAGCTCAATTACCACCTTACTGTCTCGAATTTAAATACTCCCGTTAGAGTTAACTTGTAGTACATATGCTGAAACGTGCAAGGCATCACATCACTTTTCGATCTAGTTTAAATCAATGCTAACCTATAAGAAACATGGTCCCTCACCTATACTGTAAGGCTATGTCAAGTATCACAAGAAGAGAACAAACATATGCATAATATGGGCTTTTACATCCTTCCCCCCTTAAGACATTCGTCCTCGAATGTTAGCATGGTTGTCCACTCCAAAAAAGTTCAAGCCTAAGTTAGTACTAGTATTAATCACATTAAACATATAGACTTATACTTACTTGTTAACGCCTCAACTCAACATTTTCATCTTTCTCATCGATCTGGAAAAGATGAGTATACTTCAATTTCATTGCTTCTTCGGCTTCCCATGTAACTTCTTCTACTTGTTGGTTCCTCCATAATACTTTTACAGAAGCTATTTCTTTATTTCTTAATTTCCTAACTTGTCGATCCAGAATAGCAATGGGTACTTCTTCATAAGTGAGATCTCTCGTAACCTGTACGTCTTCAATAGAAGTAATACGAGATGGGTCACCTATGCATTTTCAAAGCATTGAGACATGAAACACCGGATGAATGGTTGAAAGCTCTTGAGGTAGTTCTAACTCATATGCAACTTGCCCAATTCTTTGAATAATCTTATATGGCCCTATATAGCGTGGACTCAACTTTCTCTTTTTACCAAACCTCATTACCCCTTTCATTGGTGACACCTTCAAGAACACCCAATCCCCTTTAGAAAATTCTAGTTCTCTCCATCTAGCATCCACATATGATTTATGTCGACTTTGAGCTGTTTCTAGCCGCTGCTGTATCACTTTGACTTTTTCTACAGCCTGATGAATAAGGTCTGGCCCAAATAAAGCAGTTTCACTTGTTTCGAACCAGCTAATAGGGGATGTACATTTTCTACCATATAAAGCTTCATAAGGTGCCATTTTAATACTTGAATGGTAGCTATTGTTGTATGCAAACTCAATCAATGGCAAATGATCATCCCAACTACCTTTGAAGTCTAATATACAAGCTCGCAGCATATCCTCAAGTGTTTGAATTGTACGCTCTGCCTGATTGTCTGTTTGAGGGTGAAAGGCTGTACTTAAATTCACTTGAGTTCCTAAACTCTACTGAAATGACCTCCAGAAATTTGCAGTGAATTGAGCTCCCCTATCTGATATAATAGAGATTGGCACTCCATGTAGCCGAACTATCTCTTTAATATACAACATTGCATACTCTTCAATTGTATAAGTAGTCTTCACCGGCAAGAAGTGTGCTGATTTGGTAAATCTGTCAACTATTAACCCATATGGAGTCAAACTTCCAAAATGATCGAGGAAAACCACTGACAAAATCCATGTTGATCATGTCCCACTTCCAAATTGGAAGTTCTATACAATGTATATAACCTCCGGGCTTTTGGTGCTCTACTTTTACTTGTTGACAATTTGGACATTGAGCCACGAATTCCTCAATATTCTTCTTCATGTCCCCCCACCAATACATTTCTTTCAAGTCATGATACATTTTAGTTGACCCCGGATCGACAGAATATCTCGAATGATGTGCTTTCATCATAATCGTCTTTCTTAATTCATCTACGTTAGGTACACACAATTTGTTTTGACATTGAAATACTCCCTCTTGCGTAAGCTCAAATGCCTTTGTCATACCCTGCTGTACATTCTCCTTAAGTTGTAATAGAATAGGATCAGTGTATTTTTTCTCTTTCACTTCCACTACTAATGAGGATTCTACCGCATCTTGCACAATAGCCCCTTCGTCTGGAGAATTCAAGAAGGCGAACCCCCAAGCTAGCTAGTTGGCGTAGATCCTTAGTTATTCCTTGTCTTTCCATAGACTGCCCATAAATGCTTACCATTATTTTACGGCTTAAAGCATCAGCTACTATATTTGCTTTACCGAGATGATACAAGATATCAATGTCATAATATTTTAATAGCTCCAGCATATTCGCTGCCTCAAATTTAGGTCCTTTTGCTTAAAGATATATTGCAAACTTTTGTTATCAGTATATATGTCAACATGAACTCTATACAAGTAGTGGCGCCATATCTTCAAAGCAAACACAACTGCTGCTTGCTCCAGATCATGGGTTGGATAATTTTTCTCATTTGGCCACAGTTGCCTTGAGCCATAAGCTATTACTTTACCATGCTGCATCAATACATAACCTAAGCCCACTCCCAAAGCATCGCAATATACTGCATAGCCTTCTGTGCCTTCTGGAAGTACCAATGCAGGTGTAGAAGTTAATTTATTCTTCATCTCTTGGAAGCTTCTTTCACATTCATCATTCCACTGAAACTTAGTTTCTTTGTGTGTTAGCATTTTTAAGGGTGCAGCAATGGAAGAGAATCCTTCAATGAACCTTCTGTAATAACCTGCTAATCCAAGAAAACTATGGATCTCCGTCGGCATTGTAGGTCTTGGCCAATTTTTCACAGCTTCTATCTTCTAGTTATCAACCCTTATTCCTTCATTGGATACAATATGACCTAAGAATGCCACAGATTTTAACCAGAACTCACATTTAGAGAACTTTGCATACAACCTACGATCACGAAGAGTTTGTAACACTTGCCGCAGGTGATTAGCACGGTCCTCTTCCGATCTTGAATACACCAAAATGTCATCTATGGATACTAGCACGAACACATCTAACAATGGCTTGAACACCCTATTCATCAAATCCATAAAAGCTACTAGTGCATTCATTAGCCCGAATGACATGACTAAAAACACAAAGTGACCAAACCGTGTCTGAAAAGCTGTCTTGGGTATATCTTTGTCTTTGACTCTCACTTGGTGATAACCCGATCTCAGGTCGATTTTTGAATAACACCTAGCACCTTGTAACTGATCAAACAAATCATCAATTCTAGGGAGGAGATATTTGTTCTTAATCGTTACCTTATTCAACTGTCGATAATCGATACACATTCTTAACGAGCCATCTTTCTTGCGTACAAATAAAACTGGTGCTCTCCCCCATGGGGACATACTAGGCCTTATGAATCATTTTTCTAATAAGTCTTTTAATTGCTCCTTCAACTCCCGTAATTCTACTGGGGCCATTCTATACGAAGGAATAGAGGTAGGTTGAGTATCCGGAATCACATCAATACCAAACTCTACTTCTCGTTCTAGAGGCAAACCTAGAAGATCTTCAGGAAATACATCAGGAAACTCATTCACTACCGGAATAGATTGAAAAGTTGGTGGCTCCACATCTATATTTTTCACTCTCACTAGATGACATATGTATCCTTTAGACATCATCTTCTTTGCCTTAAGATAAGTTGGTACCTCTTGGTGCTCCAATATTACCTTTCCATTCAAGGACTGCCTCTTTTGGAAAATGGAAATGCACCATCTTAGTTCGGCAATCTACCGTAGCATAACAAGAAGCTAACCAATCCATACCCACTATAACATCAAAATTTACCATTTCTAGCTCAACAAGGTCAGCCAATGTATCATGACCACAAACAGTTACAATGCAATTACACTAAACCCTTTTAGCTATAATAGACTCACCAATCGGTGAAGGCACTTCTAATGGCTTCACTAATAATTTTGGTGTTCTTTTGAACTTTTCAGCAATCAAGGGAGTAACATATGATAGTGTAGACCCCAGATCAATTAATGCATATACAATATGTGAAAAGATGGACAATGTACCTGTAACCACATCCGACGACGCTTCTAAATTTTGTTGATACCCTAGAGCATATGTGCGATTCTGAACTCCACTAGAACTAGCTGCTCCCCTAGATCCTTTACCACAACCAGTAGGCATCTATCCCTTACCCAAAAAAGGTGTTGATGATGATGATGTAGCAACTGATCTAGTAGGTCCATACCACCCACACCCCTATGAGGGCAATTTCTCATCATATGACCCGGTGTACCACACCAAAAACAAACATCTGTCCCAAACCTATATGCACTTAGATGATTCCTTCCATATTGTTTACAAGGCTGTCGAGGATGCCTTGATTGTCTCGTACTTCCCTACTCTTGATGACCCGTTATATGTGAAACTTGGCTTTCACTTCTTTGCCCAAACTGATTTCCCCTAAACCCTTGAAATTGAGGGGGGGGGGGGCACACACTCATACTTCCTTGGTGGAGATTTAGGAACTGATCTGCACGGGCCTCTCGGATCTCCAATGGTAGATAATGATCAAGGAATGCCTTTTTGAACTCTTTCCACGTAACTGAAGGTGCATCTATTGCCCTAGATTGCTTCCAAGCTTCACACCATAATATAGCCACACCCTTTAATCTATATGCTGCTAGCTCAAGTGCTTCTTTGCCACTTACATGCATAACATCCAATGTGTGTTGGATTTGATCTATAAAGTCCTGTGGATCTTCATTAGGATCTGACCCGGTGAATGATGGAGGGTCCAAATTAAGGAAGTCACGTATCCATATGCCAACTGCTCTATCTACACCACTAGTACCTGCAACTAGACCTTTTTGCCTTTGGTCGTGGCCAGTAACTATACGAGTCAATAATTGGATTGCATTCCTCAAATCTTGCTCGGTAGCATTAATAAGGGGTTCCTGGGGTTCAGGATCCCTCCTTAGATCTTCTAGAGATGGAGGGGTCGGGAAGTTTGTGATAAAGACTCATCTTAAGCCTCACCTTGAACAGCTTGACTAGGTGGTGGTTGGCTGGTCCCTTCTTGGGCAGCCACATCTACTCGCTTACAAGTACTTTTACTCCTTCTCGTAACCGGAATCCTTGCTATAATTAAAACAATTTACAAATTAGATATGATTCACCTACAACACTAGTTCTATCGCACGATCTAAGAAATGAAAGAAAGGACACAACTCCTACATGGCTCGTAGCCTTCTGTTTATAAATATGGTGCACAACACATCCATAATCAAGACTCTGCACAGACACGGCTTTGTAGACTCCCTAGGATGACCTGCTCTGATACCACTTTTGTCACGCCTCAAACCCCATTAAGATGGACAGGCACCCGATGCCCTAAAGGCCCGAGAGAACCAACATGTAATCATGCTTACTATGCATATAACTATGACAATTTTGTGATAAGTTCACATAGGATATAGCAATACGAACTAACATAAGTAGACCCAAAACTTATACACAAGACTTGGTCATTGAAGCCACAACTTATTAAGACGCAATAGAACCGTATACATAAGTCTACAAAGCCTCTAAAGATAGAAATCCTTAGAGTAGGTTGGGACAGACCCCGCCTTACCCTTAACTATGATACAATACCAAAATGAATCTAACAAGGACTTAGTAAAGCTCCGAATCAACTTGGAGCTCACCAAATATAGCTGAGTGTCATGTGCTCTTATTGAGGAGGTCTACTAGCTGGAGTACCTGCGCCTGCAGCATGAAATACAGCATCCCCCGCAAGGAACATCAGTACGAAAAAAATATATTAAATATGTAAGGCAATAACATAAATAAAATAAGAGTTAGAATGAAACCACGTATCAATACATGTGTGCATAAATCAGAACAGAAGACTAACTTTGTTAACTATTGTGGGATCGTGTATGTTACATTCTTGTCTTTTTTACCTTTCTGTGTATTATAATTTTTATAAGGTATGCGATATGAATGACCAGCTAATCAGTGGTAGAAGAGGATGACCCATGCTAGACATTTTAACCCCTAGGATGCGGTCCTCATAATTACACAAATTGGGATCGGCCCATGCTAGGATTTCGCCCCTAAGTTGCCACCCTTCTATACCAATTGGGATCGGCCCATGCTAGGCTTTCTCCCTTGAGCTGCCACCCTTAATTATACAAAATGCTTCACTTAGATTCTTTAATCTTTGAGATTGTTGTTTTGGTAGTCATAATCATTGTTGATATTTGGAACTACGGATAAGTAGTAGAAGACATGGAATTAATACTTCAAGGCAGTAACAATGACATAAGTAGCTATGTAACATCAATGCATTACTTGTGAGCTTAAAATGACACAATTGACTTCAACTGACTAGGAGGAGGATTCACCAAACTTGCTTTTGCAAATACCATCTCTATACCAGCACCTAGGAGGATAATTACACAAGTATAGAGTAGTAGTAAACATAAAATGAAATAGTTCTATACACTAAGGAGAGGGGGAAATATTGCTAGCTATTTAGAGATCGTATGCTGCCACTATATTTCCTTTACTAGGAACAAAAATTAGGGAATTCATTCATTGTTATTCATAAAAAATATCATATTTCATGCCAAGGAATATGGAATCGAATAGCCTTACATACCTTTTTTCCTGACTAATATAACTATCACGATTCAGCCTCCCTTTTTTGTGCTAATCCACAATATAAGTCATGATTAATCTAATGTTAGCAGCTAATCAAATTAAGGCCCTCTAAAAATAGTAGCAAAATACATGACGGAAAGTAGGCCCATACAACCTTTACACAAATGGTGAACCACCACAACCTTCTTCTATACATCAATACAACTTCATATATCCTTTGCCAAGATACCCAAGCTGCCCCCAACAACAATATACATAGGGAAGCCACTATCAATCCCCAAAAATCTTTCAGCATAATATGAGAATATTGAACTCAAGGATTTATAACCATCCATGAGTTCTTGACAAATATATACAAAATTCTCCACCCAAAACCTGCATTTAAAGAGAGGCAAAAAAAAAAAAAATGGACAGTAGCCTTACCTTAGTTTCTGGAAATTTATCCTTCAAACTTGTACTTCAAGAACTAAAACTCTCTTTCAAACTTTTACTTGAAAAAAAAGAAAAAATATTCAAGAACCCTAAGGTATTTTAGGGCTGCTGTATTAATCCAAGAAAGACCAAGAGAGAAACTTAATAGATCTGAAATTTTCCAAGTAAAAAAATGAAGCAAAAGATCTAATCTTTATCCCTTTAAAAAGGAGGTGCATTGGCTAACTTTCTTGGCCAATTTTGGACCATATATTGTTAAGTAGGTGACCCACCTACTTGGCCTTTTAACTTGTGCCTTTGTAACTTCAACACTTGTTGGGCCTTGCTGCCAATTCTTGTCAATTTGAGCCTTAATTAATGCAAGTAGGTGATCCACCTACTTGGATTTTTCACTTGGGCCTTGGCTGTCCATTTTCTTCTCATCCTTCTATTCAATTTGGGCCAGATTAATGCAAGTAGGTGGTAGTGTACTTGGCCCAATTACATGGTCAAAAGAGTCTTAGTAGGTGATACATCAACTTGTCACCTACTAGCTTAGTTAAGTCAAGCAAGCAGCCCACTTATTTAATTCCATTTTCTAAATATTAAACCCGTGTGCTTTAACTTAGCACTTAACTTCCTAATTTAAGCTCAATTACCACCTTAATGTCTCGAGTTTAAATACTCCCGTTAGAGTTAGCTTGCAGTACACGTGCTGAAACGTGCAAGGCATCACATCACCCTCTGATCTAGTTTAAATCAATGCTAATCTATAAGAATCATGGTCCCTCACCTATACTGTAAGGCTATGCCAAGTATCACAACAATAGAACAAACATATGCATAATATGGGCTGTTACAACCTAGTTCGCCTAAATTGGATATGAAGGGAGATATTTATCTTCTTACATGAAAATTGGTTTCCCAATTCAACTAATATGGCTGCAACAATTTCTAGTGCAACATTTTAGAAGGATACAATTGGTTCTGGAATTTCAGATGTTCTCCATTTGACTCATGCAATGGTTATAGGATCTAATCTTATAGATGATATTCGGTACCTCCTCAGTAATATACCTATAACCTTCAAGGTTACATAGATTAGAGATTAAAGTTGTGGAATGCCCTAGTTTTTAACAGTAAAAAGATGTGGCAGTAGCATGATATGATAGGAAAATATACCACAATAGTATTAATTAGAGATACCCCTAGTTAGCCAATAGGGCCTAATTCTTCTATACATCCTTCCGAGTATGTTAGTAGTTGGGTTTTACAAGATATGTACATATGAGTATGACCACCTAAAATAGGAAAACATGTAGATCCCTTTTATGGTTAGAAAACTTTGTGCTAAGTTTTTCAATTGTTTTGTATAAAAGTATACTCATAATATCTTCTCATTGTGATCTTTCTTTTGGTTATATAGGCTTACTATGTGATCAATGATTAAGGCTGAAAATATTGAATAGCTAACATTAGTTATGATCGGATAGAATATTTAAAGTAGAAGAAATCATAGCATTGGTTAGTCAGTAGCAGGAGAGTGATTAGTTACATATGAATAAAGGAAAACAGTATTTGAATACCATAGAACAAGTGTGTATATAAACCAGGGCTCCTAGCTATGGAGATATGAGTAGAGTAAGTTTCGTGATAGTAAGAAAGAAAGATGACATATATGTATGAGAAGATGTTACGAAAGGAGACATAGGTTGTACTCTTACTATAAGGAATGCATGCTAAGAATGTGACAAACGAAATCTTCAACCTTAACCAGTTGTAAAGATGCACCCAAAAATATTCCCCCAAGAACATTTTGAACTTTTGTCAGATAGAGAAAACATTTTAGTATTAAATTGAATTCTAGACAAGAGGGAAATTGAAAGATCAATTTGATAGAAAATACATTGATCCTAATGTGCTAAACTAGGATGCACCAGTATCATTTGTACAAAAGAACGATTGTTCATTATGCATATGTATAGACTCTCAAGAGCTAAATAAAGCTACTACCAAATCAATTTTATATAGGCCCACAGTATCGATCAATGCCTGACTAAGAGAGACGATGATTAATCATGTGACACTTGTTCTTATTTGGTCACTTGAATGGGAAATGGGTCAGAGCACCCTCATTTATTATGTCATTATGGAAAATCTATCAGCATAACTAACCCTGTTTAGCTAAGCCCAGAGTGGCTAACCCTCAGAATCTATAAAATCACAAATTTACATATACTTGACATATATGTGTGCCTGCCCGTAGGTAATAGTTTATGATGCAATACGCATTTCATCAAGGCCATTCTGATATAAAAAGAATTACATCAAGGCCATTTACTAGAAGTCAATCTCAAGACCTTCAAAGGATGCAAGAGCTATTCATGAAGATGGAGGTGCTCGAGATGGTGTTGATGACAAGCAAGGACTTTCATGCCTTGAAATTACTGAAGAAGTCCCTATCGGCGAGCAAGGTCCAGTTGGCGCATCGCCCAATGGCTTAGGCGATGGCCCCAGTCCGCCTAATGTTACAGAACGTGGCTAGGGACTGAAGAATTGCAGAGAAGCTTGCCAACCAAGTCGGCGCATCGCCAAGTGACTTGGCGAGCCCAACTTGGCTCGCCCTTTGTCTTTCAAGTCACTTTTAGGCCTTTTATCCTAAACTTTATAAATAGTTGCTTAGGTTTCCTTTTTAGACTTAGATTTTTTTGATGTTAAAAACTGAAAACTCATTTTTGGGTGTTGAGAGCTTGGTTAAGCTTGTGTTTCCTTTTGTTAGAAACGTTGGTTACTTGGGATATTGATTCCCTTGAGGTCATCTCGTAAGAGTTAGGTGCTTATTGTAGGATCAACGAATCGAGGTCATTGGGTTTAATATACCCTTTGGTCGCTTTTTTGTTTGCTGTTTTTGTGTCTATCTATTTATCTTTATTTTTCGTTTTTGATTTCTACATTAGATTGTAGTTCTTCTTGTGAGAATTACATCATTTGGTATCAAAGTCGAGTCTAGCTTCGTTCCTAAGAATCTAGTCTTGGGGTTTTGTTACAAAAAAAATTATCTGGTTATTTTTATTTTTGAGATTATGCTGAAATGGGTTTCTTAGATCTGAGTCTTTTTGAGTTTCTAAGGTTGGAATAGTGTACTCCAACTATATTTGAGTCTTGGGCTGATATTGGAAGGGGTTTGGAGCTTTATTGAAGAATCAACCATTGAAGACTTGAAGAAACTTGAAGAAGACAAAGTGGATTTTGAAATCTGAAGTTTTGACTTGGAATTGAAGTTTAAAAAGTATTGGGTGTTGTTCCCCATAACAAGGAGAGCCTTCACCTAAATTTTCCAGAAATTCTGATACAAAAATTGTAAGGGTTTTATTCTGGTGTGTTCATCTTATTCTTAAAGTTCTTGAAGAACATTCATATCTTCAAGGAAGAGAATATTTGAAAAAGCAAGTGTTTGATTCAAAAGGGGAAGAAAGAGAAAGAGTATAGGTGTTTTTAAAAAGGGATTTACTAAAAGGGGAAAGTCCTAAAGGACAAAAGGACATGAGCGGGGAGACCACCAGATTTCAAATTTCAGAGCTTTGAAGGAGCTGCAGAGGGTCCAGTGGGTGAGAAAAAGCGTGCATCGCCTAAGCAATCGACGCCTCACCCTTTTGGCAGCTTGCGCAGTGAATTGGTCACCCATTTGAGGGAGCTACTGGAACATTCGGCTGAACCAACCCTTGGTCATCCAGTCCCATCAGTGCATCGCCGAACTACCACCCCTATCATAGAGTTTGCCTCGTCCATTTGCAAAGTTTGGCAAGTCCATCTTCAAGTTGGCGATCTGAACTTCAACTTAGGTGAAGAAAACAGGTCATTCGGTGATCGAAAACTCTAGTTTCTCCTAATCTCAGGTTTTAAATTCTTAGTTTCTTTTCTTTTGATTCTAAAACGTTCTCAAGAATCATAAACTGATTTTCAACTCGTAATTACTCTACTTGTTGGCTATTGGTTATTGAATTCACTTCTTTGTTTGTGCCTTTTCTTTTCATGCTTTTCTCATCTTTATTTCATAGTTAATTCTTAATTCAAGTCCGTTTGTTCAATCGAGTTGCCTGTTCTTCTTCAAACAACAATCCATTCTAACCTTGAGTTGAAATTGATACCTTGTGATCGACAGAGTATAAACAATTGTCAACATTAGCCGTGCCAATTGAGAGGCAACTAAAGGTGTGTAAACAAGAATGTTTGTGAGTTCTTTACTAACTTAACGTGTTTGCTGCTTGCGAGTTGTCTTATTACAGCTACAATGGAGACCGGAAATGAAACTCAAGCACCTGTCGGAGAAATTACTTTGGCAACTTTGTTGGAAGTGTTGACCAACGTGAGAGGTGATATAGCAAAGATGGATGGTAGGCTTGCTACTGTGGAAGGTAGAGTCAACTCCTACTCTCACTCCGGGTTCAAATAGTCAAAGTTCCAATTGACCGTTCAATTTTCTACTTAGTCAAGAATCTCCACCAACTCAAAGCCATCCTTACCAAACACAACTTAACCAAAATATTCCCCACCAAAGACCACAACCACAACCAAATCCTGTGAATGAGATGAGGAATGAAGAAGATCACGGAGGTTATGAGGGTGACAGTGAAAAAGTACCATGGAATGAGTCACCAAGGAATCGCCCAAGAGGTCACGTGATGCAAGGTGGGCCAAGAGGTAGATTGGGCCCAATGCGATTTGATAGGAGACAACATGGGAACCACCCTCAAGGTGGAAATCAATGGGAAGCCAATGTTCATCCTGAAGTCGACCAAGACGGTAGAGAAGAACATGGTAACCGCTATCAAAGGGGTCATCACTACAATGACCAAGGTGGTCATGGAGGCCAAGATATTGACATCATCTCTATCAAAACAACTCTTTTGACAATCAAAGGGGAATGCAATCCCGATGCTTACTTAGAATGGGAGTCTCAATTTGATCGGATTTTCAATGTGAATGAATTGGCAGAGGTCAAAAGTAGTTGCTATGCTATCACCCAATTGGAGGGGTATGTTGTCACATGGTGGATAATACATGAAGAGGTATCACTTGGTTGTTCAAGAAGATCGTCCTCCACCATGGCCTGAGTTGAAGAGGTTGATGAGAACCAAGTATGTGCTGGAAAGATACTGCCAAGGATTACTTGCCAAATTGTATAACTTGAGGCAAGGAAGCAAAAGTGTTGAAGCCTTTCATGACGAGTTCCAAAACATAGTCATGAAGCTAGAATATAGGGAAATTGAAGAGCATGCCGTGATTTGCTTCAAGGTAGGGTTGAACAAAGAGATTTCTTCTAAGATGACCCTTCATAGGTTTGCTACTTTGAATGATGTCTTTGAGGCTGCCCATGAGATAGAGCTGAATTCAAGGAGGGGAAGGCGGCTAAGTACAAGACATCATCTTCAAATTCTTGGAGCAAGAACAAAAGGGTATTTCAAACATCATCGAGTTGGTGCAGATGTCAAGAAGACTTATGAGAGGAAGCCCTTCGAAGGGAACGCTCCAAAGTACCCGCCAAGAAAGAAGGGTACTGCTGACCCAACCAAATTGCCTAAGGGAATTCAATGTCATAAATGTAGGGGATGGGTCATATAATGTGTGAGTATACCAACCGGTTGATCGCTCTAATGCAAGGAGGAGAGATATATCTTAGTCTTGAGGAAGAGCCAATAGGTGAATACGAAGAAGATCCCCAAGAAGAGGACGAGTTTGAAGATGGGGAAGATGAGGAACCAGAACTTTGTGTCAAAGAAGGAGAGAGTGTCACTCCTCTATATGTGGTAAGGCGAGCAATGATTAGTAAGTCCTTGACTGATCCGAGCTAAAGAGAGAATCTATTTCACTCCAAATGCTTCATCAAGGATAATGTGTGTTCCTTAATCATTGATAGCGGGAGTTGTGCAAATGTTCCTAGTATTGCATTAGTGGAATTCTTAAAGCTTTCTACTACTAAACATGCTACACCTTACAAACTTCAATGGTTGAGTGAGTGTGGAGAATTGAGGGTGCATCGACAAGTGTTGATCAAGTTTAAGATTGGGAAATATCAAGATGAGGTCCTATGTTATGTGGTCCCAATGCAAACTTGTCATGTGCTACTCAAGAAGCCTTGGCAACATGATCGTTCAACCAAATAGGATGGGAGAACAAACAAGTATTCACTTGTGTTGAATGATCATAAGTATGCTCTTCATCCTATGACCCCCTCTCAAGTCAATGATATATATAAAAGGATGAGTGAGTCAAAGGAAAAGACGAAGTGTGAAGAGGAAAATGTAGAGGTCGAGTCAAGAAGAGGAGGAAAGAAGGAAGTTGAAAGGAAAGGGCCAAGTATTGTTGGCCAATTACAAAGAGATAAAGGAGGAAATTGAATCCAGAAGTTCTTTGATCCTTATTACACATAGGGATCATGTGCTACAAACTAACCAATCTCATTCTTCTTTTCCCAATTCTATTTCCATTCTTTTGCAGGAATATGTCTTCCCAAAGGAGCTTCCAAGAGGATTGCCCCCTCTTCGGGGAATTGAGCACCAAATTGATTTTGTGCCGGGATCACAATTTCCAAACTATCCAGCTTATCGAAGCAATTTGGAGGACACCAAGGAGCTACAAAGGCAAGTTGAGGAACTCCTCAACAAAGGCTATGTGAAGGAGAGCATGAGTCCATGTGCCGTGCTGGTCCTATTGGTTCCAAAGAAAAATGGAACATGGCGCATGTGTGTTAATTGCTGAGCCATCAACAAAATTACAGTAAAGTATCATCATCCTATTCCTAGGTTAGATGATATGATTGATGAATTGAATGGCTCTTGTGTGTTTTCAATGATTGATCTTAGGAGTGGTTATCATCAAATTCTATTGAACCCCAGTGATGAATGGAAAATAGCATTCAAGACCAAGTTTGGTCTATATGAATGGTTGGTGATGCCATTTGGTCTCACTAATGCTCCTAGTACCTTTATGCTTCTCATGAATCATGTGATGAAACCCTTTATAGGGAAATTTGTGGTTTTCTATTTTGATGATATCTTGATTTATAGCAAGACCATGCATGATCATGTTGAGCATTTGAGATGTGTGTTTGATGTGCTAAGGAAAGAACAACTTTATGCTAATCTTGATAAGCGTTCAATTTATGTTGATGAGGTTGCCTTCTTAGGTTTTGTTGTGAGTTCAAGAGGAGTTGAAGTTGACGAGTCTAATATTGATGCTATTAAGAATTAGCCAATTCTGAAATCCATAAGTGATATACGAAGCTTCATGGGCTGGCTAGTTTTTATAGGCGATTTGTCAAAGGTTTTAGTACCATTGTAGCCCCCCCCTTGACAGAGGTAATCCAAAAAGATAAAACTTTTAAGTGGGGAGAGGAACAAGCAAAGAATTTCGAGGCTTTAAAATCCATGCTTAGTTCCACTCCTTTATTGCAATTACCTGATTTTGATAAAACATTTGAAGTGGAATGTGATGCTAGTAAAGTAGGCATCGAAGCCGTCTTAATGCAAGACTAAAAGCCCATTGCTTATTTTAGTGAAAAGCTAAAAGATGCTACTTTGAATTATTCCACTTATGATCTTGAGTTATATGCCTTGATTAGGGATTTTGGGTAATTGGCAACACTACTTGTGGCCCAAAGAATTTGTCATATGGTTTGACCATGAGTCCCTAAAGCATATTCGGGCCCAAGGAAAGTTGAATAAAAGGAACGCTAAATGGATTGAATTCCTTGAAAGTTTCCCTTATGTAAATCCAATACAAAAAGGGAAAGGAAAATGTGGTGGCCAATGCCTTGTCTAGAAAATATGTTTTGATAAATACTTTGTCTTCTAAATTGATTGGCTTTGAATGTTTGAAGGCATTGTATCCCAAGGATCCTGTGTTTTCTCAAATCTTCAAAGATTGTGAGGAATGGGAGAGGGAAAGATGGATGAGGGATAGGTCTTCTACTCCCTTTTCCAAGTTTAATGGTTTCTTGTTCAAAGGCAAGAGACTTTGTGTACCTATGAGCTCTTGGAGAGAACTATTTGTGAGTTAGGGACACGATGGGGGTTTATGGGCCGGTCATTTTGGTATTAACAAAACTATGGGAATTCTCGAGGAACAATTTTATTGGCCTAAAATGCATAAAGATATTGTTCGAATTTGTGGTCAATGTGTTGGATGTCTACGTGCTAAGTCGTGCCTCCTTCCCCATGGTTTATACACTCCTCTCCCCACCCCTCAAAGGCCTTGGCTTGATATTTCAATGGACTTCGTGTTGGGTTTGCCAAGGACCAAAAGAGGTACAGATAGGATATTTGTTGTTGTTGATCGATTTTCAAAGATGGCTCATTTCATTCCATGTCATAAATGTGATGATGCTCCCAATGTAGCATCTTTGTTTGTTGAGCATGTTGTTAAATTTCATGGAATTCCTCAAACCATTGTAAGTGATAGGGATCTTAAGTTCCTTAGTCACTTTTGGAAAGAATTGTGGGGTAGACTTGGTACTAAGTTGTTGTTCTCAACTTCTAGTCACCCATAAACTGATGGCCAAACTGAAGTTGTGAATAGGACTTTGGGTTATATGCTTCATGCTGTAGTACACGGGAAGTTGGCCTCGTGGGAGGAACATTTGCCTTTAATTGAATTTGCTTATAATCGTGTTATTCATAGAACTATTGGTATGTCTCCATTTGAAGTTGTTTATGATTTTAACCCCCTTAACACCTTTAGATCTCACTCGTCTCTCTCAAGATGTTGTGTTAAGCTTAGATGGGAGTAAGTGAGCTAAAGCCTTGAAGAAGCTTCATGAAAAGGTGCGGCTGTCCTTAGAGAAAAAGAACCAAGATGTAGCCAAAAAGGGCTAACAAGGGCCGTAAGAGGATCGTGTTTGAACCAGGTGACTTGGTCTGGGTACATTTTTGTAAAGAGCTATTTACCACCCATTGCAAGACAAAGCTGATGTCGAGGGGTGATGGACCATTTCAAGTGTTGGAGCAACTCAATGACAACGCCTACAAGGTTGCCCTTCCTCCGAAATACCAAGTACGCAACACTTTCAATGTGTGCGACCAGTCACCTTTTCCAACTGTGGCTGATGATGATCCATCGAATTTGAGGACAAATTCTTTTCAAGAAGGAGAGAATGATGTAAAACGGATTACATCAAGGCCATTTACTAGAAGCCAAGCTTAATACCTTCAAAGGATGCAAGGGCTATTCATGAAGATGAAGGTGCTCGAGATGGTGTTGATGACAAGCAAGGACTTTCATGCCTTGAAAATTGCTGAAGAAGTCCCTTTCGGCGAGCAGGGTCCACTTGGCGCATCACCCAATGGCTTAGGTGATGGCCCCAGTCCACCTAATGTTACAGAATGTGGCTAGGACCGAAGAATTGCAGAGAAGCTCGCCGACCAGGTTAGCGCATCGCTAAGTGACTAGGCGAGCCTGACTTGGCTCGCCCTTTCGCCTTTCGGGTCACTTTTGGTTCTTTTATCCTAAACTCCATAAATAGCTGGTTAGGTTTCCTTTTTAGACTTAGATTTTTTTGATGTTAAAAACTGAAAACTCATGTTTGAGTGTTGAGAGCTTGGTTAAGCTTGTGAACAGCTTTTTGTTAGAAATATTGGTTGCTTGGGATATTGATTCCCTTGAGGTGATCGTAAGAGTTAGGTGCTTATTATTGGATCAACGAATCAAGGTCATTGGGTTTAATATACCCTTTGGTTGCTTTTTGTTTCCTCTTTTTGTGTCTATCTATTTATCTTTATTTTCCGTCTTTGATTTCTGCATTAGATTGTAGTTCTTCTTGTGAGAATTACATCACATTCACTAGAAGCCAAGCTCAAGACCTTCAAAGGATGCAAGGGTTATTCATGAAGATGGAGGTTGATGCAATATGGATTTCATCAAGGCCATTCACTAGAAGCCAAGCTCAAGAACGTCAAAGGATGCAAGGGTTATTCATGAAGATGGAGGTGCTCGAGATGGTGTTGATGACAAGAAAATACATTCATGCCTTGAAGATTGCAGAAGAAGGCATTTTCGGTGAGCAGGGCCCACTTGGCGCATCGCCCAAGGGACTAGGCAACGGTCCCAGCTCACCTAAAGTTCCAGAATGTGGCCAAAGTTGAAGACCATGCAGGAATACTCGCCATCCAGGTCAACGCATCACCCAATCCACTAGGCGACCCGACCCAGCTCACCCTTTGGCACTTTGAGTCAGTTTTGGGCCCTTTTATCCTAAAACTCATGTTTAAGTGTTGAGAGTTTGGTTAAGCTTTTGTTGTTTTTGTTTAGAAACGCCAATTGTTTGGGATATCGAATCTCTTGAGGTCGTCATAAGAGATTTGGTGCTTGATTGTGGATTAATCGACTAAGGTCTTTAGGTTTAATACACCTTTAGGTTGCTTTTGATTTCCTTTTCTTGTGTCAATCTATATATCTTTACTTTTCGTCTTTGATTTCAGCATTTTAGTGTGATTCCCTTTTCGAAATTACATTATTTGGTATCAGCGCTGAGTCTAGATTATTTCCTACGATTCTAGTCTTGGGGTTTTTGTTACAAAAAAAGTTGTCCATTTTCATTTTTAGTGAAATTTCTGTAATGGGTCTCTTCGATTTGAGTCTTGTTTGAGTTTCTAAGGTTGGAATCATGTTCTCCAACCCTGTTTGAGTCTAGGGTTGAGATTGGAAGGAGTTTGGTGTCATATTGAAGATTACACCATTAGAGACTTGAAGAAGCTTGAAGAAGATAAAAATGGGTTTTGAAATCTGAAGGTTTTGGTTTGGAATTGAAGGATAAAAATTATTGGGTGTTGTTCCCCACATCAAGGAGAGCCTACACCTAAATTTTTGTGAAATTCCGAGACAAAAATTTTAAGGGTTTTATTTTGGTCTTCATCTTGTTCTTGGAGTTCTTGAAGAATATTCAAATCTTCAAAGGGAAGAATATTCAAAAAAGAAGGAGCTTGATTCAAAAAGGGAAGAAAGAGAAAGTGTTAAAGTGTTTATTAAAGAGGGAATTTACCAAAAAGGGGTAAGTACTAAAGGATAAGTGTAAAGGGGAACCACCAGATTTCAAATTTCAGAACGTTGAAGGAGCTGTAGAAGGTCTATTGGGCGAGCAAAAGCGGGCATCGCCCAACCATTCGACACCTCTCCCTTTGGGCAGGTTGGTCACCGAATTGGCTGCCAATTTGAGAGAGCTACTGGACTTTTCGGCGAGATCAAGTCTTGGTCGCCGAGTCCTATCGGCGCATTGCCGAACTACCACCCCTATCACCGAGTTGCCCTGTCCATTTGCAGAGTTTGGCGAGTCCATCTTCAAGTTGGCGAGCTGAACTTTAACTTTAGTGAAGAAAATAGGTCATTCGGCAATCGAAAACTCATGTTACACCCCCTTTCTCAGGTACAATGGACGCGGGAGATGAAACTCAAGCACCTATCGGAGAAGTTACATTGGCAACTTTATTGGAAGTATTGAACAATGTGAGAGTTGATATATCAAGAATCAATGGTAGGTTGGCCAATGTGAAAGGTAAAGTTGATTCCAATGACTCCACATCCCAAGCTATTTTTCGTGCTTCTACATGTGGGTATGATCACACTCATTCTCCTACTCTCACACCTGAAACCCTACACCAAGCTTTCCACTAAACTTTCAATCAATTTGGTTCAAATAGCCAAAGTACCAATCGACCATTCCATTTTCTGCTTAGTTAAGAAGCTCTACCAAGTAAAAGCCATCCTTACCAAACACCACCTAACCAAAATATTCCCTACCAAAGACCACAACCACCACAAAATCCCGTGAATGAGGTGAGGAATGAGGAAGATCAAAGAGGTTATGAAGGTGAAGGTGAAGAAGCACCATGGAATGAGTCACCAAGGAATCAACCAAGAGGTCAAGTGTTGCAAGGTAGACCAAGGGATAGATGGGGTCCAATGCCATTTGATAGGAGACAACATGGGAACTACCCTCAAGGTGGAGATCAATGGGAAGTTAATGTCAATCATGAAGTTGGTCAAGAAGCTAGAGAAGAACATGGTAACCGCTATCAAGGAGGGCATCAAATGGCTTACCATTACAATGACCGAGGTGGCCATGGAGGCCAAGATGTTGGCATCAACTTAATCAAAACGACTCTTCCAACATTCAAAGGGGAATGTAATCCCGATGCTTACTCAGAATGGGAGTCGCAGTGTGACCGGATTTTCAATGTCAATGATTTGGCGGAGGTCAAAAGTAGTTGCAATGCTATCGCTCAATTTGAAGGGTATGCTGTCATATGGTGGGAGTACATGAAGAGGTAACACTTAGTTGTTCAAGAATTTCAACCTCCACCATGGCCCGAGTTGAAAAGATTGATGAGAGCTAAGAATGTGCTAGAGAGATACTGCCAAGGGTTACTTGCCAAATTGTACAACTTGAGGCAAGGAAGTAGAAGTGTTGAAGCATATCATGATGAGTTCTAAAATATAGTCATGAAGCTAGATTATCAAGAGATTAAAGAGCATGTCGTGATTCACTTCAAGGTAAGGTTAAACAAAGAGATATGTTTGAAGATGACCATTCATAGGTTTGCTACTTTGAATGATGTCTTTGAGGCAGTCCACGAGATAGAGATGGAATTCAAAGAGGAGAAGGTGTCTAATTATAAAACTTCATCTTCTAATTCTTGGAGCAAGAACAAAGGGATAGTTCCAACATCGTCGAGTTGGGAAAAGGGTGCGGATCTCAAGAATACGTGAGAGAAGAAACCCTTTGAAGGGAACACTCCAAAGTACCCGCCAAAATATAAGGGTATCACTGACCCCACCAAGCTGCCTAAAGGTATTCAATGTCATAAATGTAGAGGATGGGGTCATATAATGCGTGAGTGTCCCAATCGAATGAATGCTCTAATGCAAGGAGGGGAAATATATCTGAGTGAAGAAAGAGAGACAAAAGAGGGTTGTGAAGAAGATCCTCAAGAAGAGGATGAGTTTGAAGATGGGGAAGATGAGAAACCAGATCTTTGTGCCAAAGAAGGAGAGAATGTCATTCCTATATAGGTGGAGAGATGAGCAATGATTAGTAAAGCTTTGGATGATCCGAGTCAAAGAGAGAATCTATTTCACTCTAAATGCTTCATCAAGGATAATGTGTGTTCCTTAATCAGATAGTGGGAGTTGTGCAAATGTTGCTAGCACGGAGTTAGTGGAATTCTTGAAACTTCCTACCACTAAGCATGCTACCCTTTACAAACTTCAATGGTTGAGTGAGTGTGGAGAATTGAGGGTGCATCGACAAGTGATGATCAAGTTCAAGATTGGGAAGTATCAAGCCGAGGTTCTATGTGATGTGGTCCCAATGCAAGCTTGACACGTGCTACTCGGTAGGCCTTGGTAACATGATCGTTCAACCAGACATGATGGGAGAACCAACTAGTATTCATTTGTGCTGAATGGTCACAAGTATGTTATTCATCCCATGTCCCTTTCTCAAGTTAATGATGTATATCAAAGGATGAGTTAGTCGAGGGAGAAGAAGAAGTGTGAAGAGGAACATGTGGAGGCCAAGAGTCTTGAAGAGGAGGAGAGGAGGAAGTTGAAAGGAAAGGCCCAAGTATTGTTGGCTAATTACAAAGAGATAAAGGAGGAAATTGAGTCCGAAAGTTCTTTGATCCTTATCACACATAGGGATCATGTGCTACAAACTAACCAATTCATTCTTCTATTCCCGATCCTAGTTCTTTTCTTTTGCAGGATTATGAGGATGTCTTCCCAAAAGAGCTTCCAAGGGGATTGCCCCCACTTCGGGGAATTGAGCACCAAATTGATTTTGTTCCGGGATCCCAATTGTCAAACAAGTCGTCTTATCGAAGCAATCCGGAGGACACCAAGGAGCTACAAAGTCAAGTTGAGGAACTCCTCAACAAAGGTTATGTGAGAGAAAGCATGAGTCCACGTGCCATGCCAGTTCTATTTGTTCCAAATAAAGATTCAACATGGTGCATGTGTGTTGATTGTCAACCCATCAAAAAAATAACGGTAAAGTATCGCCATCCTATCACTAGGTTAGATGATATGCCTGATGAGTTGTATGGTTCTTGTGTGTTTTCAAAAATTGATCTTAGGAGTGGTTATCATCAAATCCAGATGAACCCCGGGGATGAATGGAAACCCGTATTCAAGACCAAGTTTTGTATATATGAATGGTTGGTGATGCCATTTGGTCTCACTAATGCTCCTAATACTTTTATGCGTCTCATGAATCATGTGATGAAACCCTTTATAGGGAAATTTGTAGTTGTCTATTTTGATGATATCTTGATTTATAGGAAGACCATGCATGATCATGTTGAGCATTTAAGATGTGTGTTTAATTTGCTTAGGAAGGAACAACTTTATGCTAACCTTGATAAGTGTTCATTTTATGTTGATGAAGTTGTCTTCTTGGGTTTTGTTGTGAGTTCAAGAGGGGTTGAAGCTGATGAGTCTAAAATTGATGCTATTAAGAATTGGCAAATTCCGAAATCCATAAGTGATGTTAGAACCTTTCATGGGTTGACTAGTTTTTATAGGCAATTTGTCAAAGGTTTTAGTACCATTTCAGCCCCCTTGATTGAGGTAATCTGAAAGGATAAGCCTTTTAAGTGGGAAGAGGAAGAAGCCAAAGCTTTCAAGGCTTTAAAGTCCATGCTTAGTTCTGCTCTTTTGTTGCAATTACCTGATTTTGATAAAATGTTCGAAGTGGAATGTGATGCTATTAATGTAAGCATTGGAGCTGTCTTAATGCAAGACCAAAAACCCATTGCTTATTTTAGTGAAAAGCTAAAAGGTGCTACTTTGAATTATTCCACTTATGATCTTGAATTGTATGCCTTGATTAGGGCTTTAGGTAATTGGTAGCACTACTTGTGGTCCAAAGAATTTGTCATTAGGACTGACCATGAGTCCTTAAAACATCTTCGGGCCCAAGGGAAGTGTCACACCTGACCCTAGGTTAGGCGGACAAGTACCACATGAACACATGGTTTACAAGTGACCTATGACGAGAAAGTGAACTACCATGCATATAGATTTGCTACTGAGAAGCTACATATACAACACATGTCGACTAGCTGAACCAATACATGTGACATGTAAAACTATAATTACAGATGATAGTTTAAAATGACTGCAAAGCCTTTACAAGAATCCATGATTGTACAACTATCAAAATATGCATAGTAAAGACTCAGCAAAGCCTCGAATCAACTTGGAGCTCACTAACAACCGCTGAGAATCATGTGCTTCTATGGGGGAGATCTACTAGTTGACTACATGTACCTACACTATGGAATGCAGCGTCCCCAGTAAGGGATGTCAGTACGAAAAAATGTATTGAATATGTATGGCATAATACAACCATATGTAAAATGAGAGCTTAAGTGAAACCAAACACAAATAGGTAAGGATTAGAGACCATCTTTGCTTATACTTTTGGAATCGTGTATGTTACATTCTTTTTCTTTACTTTTCTGTGCATTCTAATCTTTATAAGGCATATGATACAAATGACCAACTGATTAGTGGTAGAAGATGATGACCCATGCTAGGCATTTAACCCCTGAGATGTTGTCCTCATAGTTCAACCAATTGGGATTGACCCATGCTAGGCTTTCACCCCTGAGCTACCACCTCTATACCAATTGGGATCAGCCCATGCTAGGCTTTCGCCCCTGAGTTGCCACCCTTCCATACCAATTGGGATCGACCCAGGCTAGGCATTTGCCCCTGGGCTGCCACCCATCATTATACAAATTGCTTCACTTAGATTCTTTAATCTTTGAGATTGTTGTTTTGATGTTCATAACTCTTTTGAGATTATTCTTTTGATGATCATAACTCTTTTGAGATTGTTGTTTTGGTGGTCATAATCATTGTTGAGACTTGGAACTATGAACCACTAGTAGAAGACATGTGAACATGGACTTATGATAATAACAATGACATGGGAAGCAAATGTGACACCAACGTGACGCAGTAAGCATTTTGACATCTCAAATTGAAGCACATATCAAGTGAAGACATTTAACATTCAGCCAAGAGATTTGAACTCTATATGGTAGCCAAATACTCACTAACTAATATCAAATACAAGGTACACATGAAAGTGGAAGCAAGGGAGAACGTGGGTAGGTTCAACTTAAGGACGGATACATATTCCAAGTAAGTACATATAAAATATACAATAGAGCAAGTAGGGATCTTGTGAGGTAACATAATTGTCTAACATAATGGAGTAATAACCAATAAAGGGAACATATGAACATGTAACAAGATGACATGTATGATGGAATATACAATTGAAGCAAGTTGGCTTGATATGGGCAGATTGTATATCCAACATATAAACATATTTACCATGTGTAATCTAGGATCACTTTGATTTATATAAGGGGAATACGTTCCAAGGGTACTTTGACGATGAAACACATTTAAACCTTGCATGCTAATACTTGGTAGAGTAAGAACACACATTTAGTAATAAACTCATAGAGAGTACTCATGTTAATGCTCTAGGGAGTAGGAACTGTAACTATGGATCAGTCATTACCAAGGGCACTTAGAAAGCTTACAAGTGTTGGGATTCATGCCAAAGAAATAGGAAATCTAATAGCCTTACATACCTTGTTGCACAACTTTGGATATTACAATGAGTTAACCATCTTCCTTCCAGATTATTTATCTACAATGGAGTATATAATAAAACTAGCATTAGTATCTAATAAACAAGTTTGGGCTCTTGACCAGACCAAAATAGTAATTAGTAGTAAATATGTAATTGATCCCATCAAGGGTGTTCTTCCCACCCATTTTCCTTTAACTTTTTTTCATATACTATACAGCCTTCTTATATGGTCCTCCAAAACTCTTCGGGCTTCATAACATTTGGAAAACAATATACAAAGGGATGACAGGAAGTAAGCTCATGCAACACTCAATTAAGTGGTGTACTACTACACTTTCAATATTCTATCCTATAACTAGTTCCCATGACTTCTCTTCACATATCCAGATACACCCCCTTATTTTACGATACACAAAATAGTCCCTAAGCATCAAAATGTGGAAATAGCAATATGAACATATGGCTTCCGATCAATATCCCGTGAGTTCCAACTAACATTACATTTAAGATGTTCAAAACGGCTCACAATCAAAATTTAAGGGGACTCCACTCCATGGCTTTCCCAACCAGCAAATCCTTTCTCCAACCTCATACCATATAGAGACAACACTCCTTATTTCATTAACACATAAAAACTTTCACAAACAATGCAAGAACAAGAGAGGGATGAAAATTTCCATAGCTTACCTTGCTGAACAGAAACCTCACTTCAAGGTTTAGGTTGTCCTCTCCCCCCTAACAAGTTATTCACTTGAATTCCTTAAGATTGGATATGTTCGACTAACTTGTACTTTAAAAAGAAAGGGTTTGCTTCAGATATTAATGGTGTAGCTATAGTCCAGAACTCTTGGAGCTTCTATGGCTTTCCTTGGGGAGCAATTTTTTGAAGAATAAGTGACAAAGGAGATTTGATAAGCTTGAGTGCTTTAGAGGTCCCTTTTGGACGTTTTCACTTAATAAATTGGAGAAATAATATGATCCTTTACTTTTAAGCAAGTAGTGCATAACCTCCTTAATTTCTGCCACAAGTTTTTAAGTAGGTGGATCACCTACTTTCCCTTTTAACTTAAAATGAAGTCCACTAATTCTAAGTAGGTGCATCACCTACTTGCCCTTTTCACTTAAAAGGCAGTCCACTAATTTTAAGTACGTGTGTCAGCATTACCTACTTGCCCTTTTCACTTAAAATGCAGTCCACTAATTCTAGGTGCATCACCTACTTGTCACTTACTAGCATAGTTTAGTCAAGCAAGCACCTCAGCTATTTTACACCATTTTCCCAATCTTAGTTTCTTTACAAGACCGTAGCACTAATACACATATGACCACTTTGACTCTTACATCAAAAACCACCTTTTACTATCTCTTTAAAACCTATTCTATTGTCACTAGTCTCATAGAAATCCGATTCCAAAACTATACCACAAAGCAACGTAGAATATGGGGTGTTAAAGGAAGTTGAACAAGAGGCACGCCAAATGAATTGAATTCCTTGAAACTGATACGATTCTCACAAGAGAAACAACGATAATATGCGAAAATCAAAGACAAACATGAAAAGATAAATAGATAGACACAAAAAGAGGAAACAAAAGGCAACCAAAGGGTATATTAAACTCAATGACCTCGATTTGTTAATCCTACAATGAGCACCTAACTCTTACGATGACCTCAAGGGAATCGATATCCAAAGCAACCAACATTTCTAACAAAGGCAACAAAAGCGTACCAAGCTCTCAACACTCAAATATGAGTTTTTATTTTTCAACATTCAAAATAATCAATGAACCACTAAGGTCCTATTTATAGTTTTAGGTGAACAAGGCCCAAAAGTGGTCTGAAATGATAAATGGTGAGCCAAGTCGGGGTCGTCAAGTGGGCTGGTCGACGATGCCTCCTGCGTGGACTCCACCTCTAGCAATATCATGGAACATTAGGCAGGCTAGGGTCATTGGGCAACACGTCGAAGGGTTTGGCGATGGATCCTGCTCTTGCCAACATCCTGCAACTTTGGGTGGTCTAGGAGTATTCGCCTAAGTCATTAGGCGACGCGCCAAAGGGTTTGGCGAGGGATCCTGCACCTGGCCTGGTCCTGTAGCATTAGGCGATCTGTAGGTCATCGCCCAAGCCATTGGGCGATGCACCAAAGGCTTCCTGCTCGCCAAAGTTGTAACACCCCGTTTTCTACAAGTACTAGTTCTATTTATACGACACTTATAAATTGCCTTGTGGTATAGTTATGGACTTGGTTTGCTATGTGACTAGTGACAATATAATAGGTTTAAAAGTGAATTGCTCGTAGATTTTGATATGACCCGATTAAGTTGACGTCGATGGAAGTATTTAAACATGAGATCATAAGGTGGTATTTGAGTCTAAAGTTTAAATTGACATAGTGTATATTAGTTTTAAGTTGAGTTAAAGGTATAAGGTCTAGAAATGGAATAAAATATTGAGGTGCTTGCTTGACTTAACTAAGCTAGTAGGACCAAGGAGGTGCATCACCTACTTTGACTTATTGACCAGCCCAAAAGACCAAGTAGGTGCATCACCTACTTAAGACTCTTTTAACCATGTTATTGGACCAAGTACACTACCACCTACTTGCATTAATCTGGCCCAAGTTGATTAGAAGAATAAGGGGACAATGGATAGCAAAGGCCCAGTCTTTCCAAGCCCAAAAGAAATAATTTGGATGTAAAGTAGGTGCATCACCTACTTAAATGTCTGACCTAAATTAAAGACACATGTTGGCTGCAAATGAAGTACAAGAAAGGTGGCAAAAGGCCCAATGTTCTTAAGTCCAAAAAGGCCCTAGTGAAAAGTCCAATTAGGTGGGTCACCTACTTGACACATTATAGCTCAAAATGAGTGAGAAAATCAGCCAAAGCAGGTCCCTTTAAAAGGTATTGATATCAGATTTTTCCAACCATTTTTACTTTGACAAAAAAATCTGATTTCTAGAGCTTTCTCTCTTCTCTCTCTCTTATCTTCATATAGCAACCATTAAACACCATTAGGGTTCTTGAATATTAGGGAGTTCAAGCTATTGAAAGGTATAATTTAAGACAAGTTAAGGAGGACAACCTTTACCTTGAAAAATCCAAGTCTTAGCAAGTGGTAATTCTATCCAGCAAGGTAAGCTATTGCAATTTTCTCCCACTTGTGCTTGAGTTAATTAGGAAACTTAGTATGTGTTAGTGAGTTGGAAATTGTTACTTTTACATGGTGTAATATTGGGGAGGATATTCTGGTGATTAGTGCTTGTTGGGATAGCCATGGAGGGGAGTCCTCTTTAAATTCAGTTATGAGCTTGTTTGAGAACTTTAAAAGTAATGTTAGCTCTTCAAGTGTTGGTGATAAAAAATGATGATTCATATTGCTTTTGTTACATTATTATGTTTAAGGATTAGTTTATGTATGTTATGATAAGGGATGTGACTGGATGTGTGGGGAAGTTATGGAGACGATAACGGACTTAAATATTACAGGGAGTTTCGGGGAGGACCTGATACGAAGGTTGTACAGTATATAGACGTGATTAAAGGGAAAGGGAAGGAAAGAAAACACTGGCTAGATAAATTGCATTCTTACTGCTTGGTTACTATTTTGGTGGGATCAAGCAGCTAAAATTGATTGATTAGCTACTAATGCTAGTCTTACAACTTATTTTATTGTAGATTAGTGATCTGAAGAGAAGGAGCTTAAGTCATACGTTTTGAATTGTTCATGCTATTCAATTTCTTATTTCTTTGGCATGAATCCAACACTTGCATTACAAAAAGTAAGCTTTCTAAGTCCCCTTGGTAGTGACTGATCCATAGTTGCAGTTCCTACTCCAAAGAGCATTAAAGTGAGCACTCTAATATGAGTTTGTTACTAAATGTGTGTGCTTACTCTACCAAGTATTAGCATTCAATGTTTAAACTTAGTTCATCGTCAAAGTACCCTTGGCACATATTTCCCTTATATAAATCAAAATGATCCTAGATTACACATGGTACATATATTTATATGTTGGATATACAATCTTCCCATATCATGCCAACTTGCTTCAATTATCTATATATATGTCATCTTGCCACATGTTCATATGTTCCCTTTATTGGTTATTACTCCAATTATGTTACACTATAATTTTACCTCACAAGATCCTACTTGCTCTATTGTACATTTTATATGTACTTACTTGAAATATATATCCGTCCTTAAGTTGAATGTGCCCACGTTCTCCCTTGGTTCCACTTTCATGTATACCTTGTATTGAATATTGGTTAGTGAGTATTTGGCTACCATATAGAGTTCAAGCCACTTGTCTGAATGTTAGATGTCTTCACTTGATATGTGCTTCAATTTGAGATGTCAAAATGCTTACTAAATTATATAAGCTCCTAAGTATTACACGTTCATGTCACATTTTCTTCCCATGTTATTGTTATTGTTGTAAGTCCATATTCATATGTCTTCTACTACTGGTCCATAGTTCCAAATCTCAACAATGATTATGACCACCAAAACAGCAATCCCAAAAGAGTTATTATCAACAAAAGAACAATCTCGAAAGAGTTAGGAACATCGAATAAACAATCTCAAAGATTAAAGAATCTAAGTGAAGCAATCTGTATATTTATGGGTGGTAGCCTAGGGGCAAATGCCTAACATGGGTCAATCCTAATTGATATAGAAGGGTGGCATCTCAGGGGTGAAAGTCTAGCATAGGCCGATCCCAATTGGTATGAAAGGGTGGTAGTTTAAGGGCGAAAGCGTAGCATGGGCCGATCCCAATTTGTGAAATTATGAGGACATCATCCCAGGTGATGTAATTCCTATAAGGGAATCACACTAAAATACGAAAATCAAAGACGGAAAGTAAAGATAGATAGATACACACAAATAGAGGAAACAAATAGCAAACAAAGGGTATATTAAACCCAATGACCTCGATCCTTTAATCCTACAATAAGCACCTAACTCTTACGATGACCTCAAGGAAATTGATATCCCAAGCAACCAACGTTTCTAACAAAAGGCAACAAAAGCTTAACCAATCTCTCAACACTCAAACATAAGTTTTCAGTTTTTAACATTCAAAATAATCTAAGTCTAAAAGGAACCCAAGCTAGCTATTTATAGGTTTAAGATAAAAGGGGCCAAAAGTGACCCAAAATGCCAAAGGGCGAGCTGGGTTGGGTCGCCTAGTTGACTGGGCGATGCGCCGACTTGGTTGGCGAGCCTTCCTGCATGGTTGTTTATCCTAGCCATGTTTTGGATGAAAGGGCGAGCTGGGGTCATCGCCTAGTAACTTGGGTGATCCACCGATTGGCTCTGGCTTGCCAAAATGTCCAGCTGCAACTTTCAAGGCGTGGAATCCCTTGTTTGCTATTAATGCCATCTCAAGCACCTCTATCTTCATGAATAGCCCTTGCATCCTTTGAAGGTCTTGATCTTGGATTCTCGTAAATGGCCTTGATGTAATCCGTATTACATTATTCTCTTCTTCTTGAAAAGAATTTGTCCTCAAATTCAACGGATCATCAACAACAGTTGGGAAAGGTGACAGGTCGCACACATTGAAAGTGTTGTGCACTTGATATTCCGGAGGAAGGGCAACCTTATAAGCGTTGTCGTTGATCCACTCAAGCACTGGGAATGGTCCATCATACCTCGGCATCAGCTTTGTTTTGCGATTGCTGGTAAATTGCTCTTTACGAAGGTGGACCCACACCAGATCACCCGGTTCAAACACGATCCTCTTACGGCCCTTGAATACTTGTTGGTCCTCCCATTATGTTTGGTTGAACGATCACGTTGCCAAGGTCTCCCAAGTAGCACATGACAAGCTTGCATTGGGACCACATCATATAGAATCTCATATTGATACTTCCCAATCTTAAACTTGATCACTCAACCATTGAAGTTTGTAAGGTGTAGCATGCTTAGTGGTAGGAAGTTTTAAGAATTTCACTAATACAGTACTAGCAGCATTTGTACAACTCCCGCTATCAAAGATTAAGGAACACACATTATCCTTGATGAAGCATTTGGAGTGAAATAGATTCTCTCTTTGGCTTGGATCATCCATGGCCTTACTAACCATTGCTCGCCTCACCACATATAGAGGAGCGGCACTCTCTCCTTCTTTGACACAAAGGTCTGGTTCCTCTTCTTGAGGATATTCTTCACAACCTTCTTCTTGCTCCCTTTCTTCACTAAGATATATTTCCCCTCCTTGAAGTAGAGCAATCAATTGATTGGGACACTCATGCATTATATGACCCCATCCCCTACATTTGTGACATTGAATACCTTTAGGGAACTTGATTGGGTCAGTGATACCTTTGTCTCTAGGCGGGTACTTTGGAGTGTTCCCTTCGAAGGCATTTTTCTCATAAGTCTTCTTGACATCCGTACCAACTCGACGATATTTGAACTACCCCTTTGTTCTTGCTCCAAGAATTTAAAGATGAAGTCTTGTACTTAGCCACCTTCTCCTCCTTAATTCAGCTCTATCTCATGGGCAGCCTCAAAGGCATCATTCAAAGTAGCAAACCTATGAAGGGTCATCTTAGAAGAAATCTCTTTGTTCAACCCTACCTTGAAGCGAATCACGGCATGCTCTTCAATTTCCCTATATTCTAGCTTCATGACTATGTTTTGGAACTCATCATGATAGGCTTCAACACTTTTGCTTCCTTGCCTCAAGTAATACAATTTGGCAAGTAATCCTTGGCGGTATCTCTCCGGCACATGCATAGCTCTCATCAATCTTTTCACCTTGGGCCATGGTGGGGGATGACCTTCTTGAAAAACTAAGTGATACGATACCTCTTCATGTATTCCCACTATGTGACAGCATACCCTTCAAATTGGGCAATAGCATAGCAACTACTTTTGACCTTCGTCAATTCATTGACATTGAAAATCTGGTCATATTGCGACTCCCATTCTAAGTAAGCTTTGGGAAGGAATTCCCCTTTGAATGTTGGAAGAGTTGTTTTGATAGAGTTGATGCCAACATCTCGGCCTCCATGGCCACCTTGGTCATTTTAATGGTAACCCATTTGATCCCCTCCTTGATAATGGTTACCATGTTCTTCTCTAGCTTCTTGACCAACTTCATGATTGTCATTGACTTCCCATTGATTTCCACCCTGAGCATCTTGGTCCTCCTTGTATGACTTGACCTCTTGGTTGATTTCTTGGTGACTCATTCCACGGTGCTTCTTCACCTTCATCTTCATAACCTCCTTGATCTTCATCATTCCTCACCTCATTCACGGGATTTGGATGTGGTTGTGGTATTTGTTAGGGTATATTTTGGTTAAGTGATGTTTGGTAAGGATGTCTTTGAGTTGGTGGAGCTTCTTGACCAAGCGGAAAATGGAACGGTTGAATGGAACTTTGGCTATTTGAACCCAATTGATTGAAAGTTGGGTGTAAAGCTTGGCGGAGGGTTCCTGGTGTGAGAGTAGGAGAATTAGTGTGATCATGTCCACTTGTAGAAGCACGAAAGGTAGCTTGTGGTGTGGAGTCATTGGAGTTGACTCTACCTTCCACAGTAGCAAGCCTACCGTCCATCCTTGCTATATCACCTCTCATGTTGTTCAACACATCCAACAAAGTTTCCAAAGTAATTTCTCCAATTGGTGCTTGAGTTTCTCCTCCTGCCTCCATTGTATATGTAATAAGACAACTCACAAACAGCAAACAACGTTAGGTTAGTAAAGAACTCACAAACACTCTTGTTTATGCACGTTTAATTGCCTCTCAATTGGCGTGGCTAATGTTGACAATTGTTTATACTCTGCCGATCACAAGGTATCAATTTCAACTCTAGGTCGGAATGGATTCTTGTTTGAAGAAGAACGGATGACTCGATTAAACAAACAGACTTGAATCAAGAATTATCTATGAAGTAAAACAGAGAAAAGCACTAAAAGAAAAGGCACAAACAAAGAAGTGAATTCAAGAACCAATGGTAAACAAGTAGAGTATTTACATGTTGAAAATTGGCTTAGGATTCTTGAGAACATTTGAGAATCAAAAGAAAAGAAACTTAGAATTTAAAACCTGAGATTAGGAGTAACTTGAGTTTGCAATCGCCGAATGACCTGTTTTCTTCACCTAAGTTGAAGTTCAGCTCGCCAACTTGAAGATGGACTCACGAAACTTTGCAAACGGACAAGGAAACTCAGCGATATGAGGGGAAGAAGTTCAGAATGCGCTGAATGGATTCGGCGACCAAGGGTGATCTTGCCGAAAATTCCAGTAACTCCCTCAAATTGGCAACCCTTTCGGCAACCAACTTGCCCAAAGGGCGAGTCGCCGAGTGGGTTAGGCGAGCTAAGTCGGGGCTCGCCTAATGGACCACTGATGCAAATTTAAACTTCTCAAAATTTGAATTCTGGTGGTCCCCCCTACTATTGTCCTTTAGTATTTACCCCTTTAGGTAAATTCCCTCTTTAATGAACACTTTTACTCTTTCTCTTTCTTCCATTTTTGAATCAAACACTTGCTTTTTCAAATATCCCCTTTCTTGAAGATATGAATGTTCTTCAAGAACTTCAAGAACAAGACGAACACCCAAAATAAAACCCTTAAAATTTTTGTCTCGGAATTTCACGAAAATTTGGGTCAAGGCTCTCCTTGATATGGGGAACAACACCCAATACATTTTAGCCTTCAATTCAAACCAAAACCTTCAAGTTTTAAAACCCACTTTGTCTTCTTCAAGCTACTTCAAGTCTTCAATGGTGGATTCTTCAATAAGGCACCAAACTCCTTCCAATGACAGCCTAAGACTCGATTATAGTTGGAGAACACTATTCCAACCATAGAAACTCTAACAAGACTCAGATCTAAGAAACCCATTTCAGCAAATTCTCAAAAATGAAATTGACAGATTTTTTTTTGTAACAAACCCCAGACTAGAATCGTAGGAATGAATCTAGACTCAACTCTGATATCAAATCATTTAATTCCTATAAGGGAATCACACTAAAATGCAGAAATCAAAGATGGAAAGTAAAGATAGATATATACACATAAATAGAGGAAACAAAAAAACCCAAAGGGTATATTAAACCTAATGACCTCAATCCGTAAATCCTACAATAAGCACCTAACTCTTACAATGACTTCAAGGGAATTGATATCCCAAGCAACCAACGTTTCTAACAAAAGCAACAAAAGCTTAACCAAGCTCTCAACAATCAAACATGAGTTTTCAGTTTTTAACATTCAAAATAATCTAAGTCTAAAAAGAACCCAAGCTAGATATTTATAGGTTTAAGATAAAAGGGCCCAAAAGTGACTCGAAATGCCAAAGGGCGAGCTGGGTCAGGTCGCCTAGTGGACTGGGCGATGCGCTGACCTAGTTGGCGAGCCTTCCTGCATGGTTGTTCAGCTTAGCCATCTTCTGGATCAAAGGGCAAGCTGGGGTCATCGCCTAGTGACTTAGGCGATCCGCTGCTTGGCTCTGGCTCACCAAAATGTCCAGTTGCAACTTTCAAGGCGTGGAATCCCTTTTTTGCTGTTAATACCATCTAAAGCACCTCCATCTTCATGCATAGCTCTTGCATCCTTTGAAGGTCTTGAGCCTGGCTTCTCGTAAATGGCCTTGATGTAATCCGTATTACATCACCAGGGGTTATGTGACACCCCATATTCTACGTGTACTAGCTCTATTTACATGACGCTTATAATTTGCCTTGTGGTATAGTTATGGACTCGATTTCCTATGCAACTAGTGAGAATAGAATAGGTTTAAAGCGTACTGTCTGTAGATTTTGATGCGATTCGATTAGGTTGACGACGATGGAAGTAGTTAAACTTGAAATCATAAGGTGGTATTTGAGTCTAAAGTTTAAAGTGACATATTGTATATATGTTTTAAGTTAAGTTAAAGTTATTAAGGTCTAGAAATGGAATAAAATATTGAGGTGCTTGCTTGACTTAACTAAGCTAGTAGGTGACAAGTAGGTGCATCACCTACTTTGACTTATTGACCAGCCCAAAGGACCAAGTAGGTGCATCACCTACTAAGACTCTTTTGACCATGTTATTGGGCCAAATACACTACCACCTACTTGCATTAATCTGGCCCAAGTTGATTAGAAGAATAAGGGGAAAATGGACAGCCAAGGCCCAATCTTTCCAAGCCCACAAGAAATAATTTGAATGGAAAAGTAGGTGCATCACCTACTTTTATGTCTAGCCTAATTAAAGACACATGTTGACTGCAAATGAAGTACAAGAAAGGTGGCAAAAGGCCCAATGTTCTAAGTCCAAAAAGACCCTAGTGAAAAGTCCAAGTAGGTGGGTCGCCTACTTGACAAATTATGGCCCAAAATAAGTGAGAAAGTCGGCCAAAGCAGGTCCCTTTAAATAGGATTGATATCAGATTTTTCCAACCATTTTTACTTTGACAAAAAAATCTGATTTCTAGAGCTTTCTCTCCTCTCTCTTAGATTCATACAACGGCCATTAAATACCATTAGATTTATTGATTATTAGAGAGTTCAAGATATTGGAAGGTATAATTTAAGACAAGTTAAGGAGGACAACCTTTACCTTGAAGAATCCAAGTCTTAGCAAGTGGTAGTTTCTGTCCAGCAAGGTAAGCTACTGCAATTTTCTCCCTCTTGTCCTTGAGTTAATTATGACATTTGGTATGTGTTAGTGAGTTGGAATTTGTTCCTTTTACATGGTGTAATATTGGGGAGGATGTTCTGGTGATTAGTGCATGTTGGGATAGCCATGGAGGGGAGTCCTCTTTAAATTCAGTTATGAGCTTGTTTGAGCACTTTAAAAGTAATGTTAGCTCTTCAAGTATTGGTGATCGGAAACCATGAATATATTTCTACTGTTACATTATTATGTTTAAGGATTGTTTTAAGTATGTTATTATAAGGGATGTGACTGGATGTGCGGGGAAGTTATTGAGACGTTAATATTGCAGGAAGTTTTGGGGAGAACCTGATACGAAGAATGTACAGTATATAGACGTGATTTAAGGGAAAGCGAAGGAAAGAAAACATTGGCTAGATAAATTGCATGCTTACTGCTTGGTTACTATTTTGGTGAGATCAAGTAGCTCAAATTGATTGATTAGCTACTAATAATAGTCTTACAACTTATTTTATTGTAGATTAGTAATCTGAAGAGAAGGAGCTTAAGTCATACTTTTTGAATTGTATAGCAAGGTATCTGAGGCTATTCGGTTTCCTATTTCTTTGGAATGAATCCAACACTTGTATTACAAAAAGTAAGATTTCTAAGTGCCCTTGGTAGTGATTGATCCATAGTTGTAGTTCCTACTCCCTAGAGAATTAAAGTGAGCACTCTAATATGAGTTTGTTACTAAATGTACGTTATTACTCTACCAAGTATTAGCATGCAAGGTTTAAACTTGTTTCATCGTCAAAGTACCTTTGGCACATATTTCTCTTATACAAATCAAAATGATCCTAGATTACACATGGTACATATATTTATATGTTGGATATACAATCTGCCCATATCATGCCAACTTGCTTCAATTGTCAATATATATGCCATCTTTTCACATGTTCATATGTTCTATTTATTGGTTATTACTCCCATTGTATTAGACTATACCTCACAAGATACCTACTTGATCTATTGTACATTTTATATGTACTTACTTGGAATATATATTCGTCCTTAAGTTGAATCCGCCCACGTTCTCCCTTGGTTCCACTTTCATGTATACCTTGTATTGGATATTAGTTAGTGAGTATTTGGCTACCATATAGAGTTCAAATCTCTTGGCTGAATGTTAAAGGTCTTCACTTGATATGTGCTTCAATTTTAGATGTCAAAATGTTTACCAAATCATATAAGCTTCTAACGTTGGTGTCACATTTGCTTCCCATGTTATTGCGAATATCGTAAGTCCATATTCACATGTCTTCTACTAGTGCTTCATAGTTCCAAATCTCAACAATGATTATGACCACCAAAACAAAATTCTCAAAAGAGTTATGATCACCAAAAGAACAATCTCAAAAGAGTTATGAACATCAATACAACAATCTTAAAGATTAACGAATCTAAGTGAAGCAATTTGTATAATTATGGGTGGCAGCCCAGGGGTGAATGCCTAGCATGGGTGATGCAATACAGATTGCCCCCAAACCATTCATTCACAAATTTCAACATATTGATGGATCATTCTCAAGGATGGAGGTTCGTGGACTTGGGAAATGCGCTTTAAAGGAGCCCCAGTTGAGCAACATCCTGTGTGGATGATAGTTTGCAGCGTGGGAGGTTCAACGAGGCAAGGAGGAGCAAAGGAAAGTGTTGCTCCATTTGGTGTGGTGCCATGCACTTTGGCGATTCGCCGAACCCCTTAGGCGAAGGTTCCCGGATCGCTGACTGATCCAATGAGCTGCAGAGAAAGGCTGCCCATTTAGTGAGCATGGAGGACATTCGACGTATAGCCCTTTGAAGCCAGATCGCTGAAAGTTACAGTAATCCATCAGAGGAGAAGCCAATTAGCAGGGTTCTCACCGCACCCATTTGGCGAGCCCTACTTGGCTCGCCTATTGGCCCATTTTCGAGTCACTTTTGGGCCCATCTATGTAATAATGCCTAAAACTATAAATAGGTGTCTTAGGGTTCATTTTAGAGGATATTATTTTGAATGTTGAAAGCTGAAAACTCATGTTTGAGTGTTGAGAGCTTGGTTAAGCTTTTGTTGACTTTTGTTAGAAACGTTGGTTGCTTGGGATATCGATTCCCTTGAGGTCATCGTAAGAGTTAGGTGCTATAGCTGGATTAACGAATCGAGGTCATTGGGTTTAATATACCATTTGGTGGCCTTTTGTTTCCTCTTGTGTGTCTATCTATCTATCTTTACTTTATTGTTTTTTGATTCCCGCATCTTATCGCCATTTCTCTTGTGAGAATCGTATCATTTGGTATCAAAGCTGAGTCTAGCTTTGTTACTACAAATCTTGTCTTGGGTTTTGTTGCTACAAACAAAACTCTGTTCAAAATCATTTTTGAAGAAATTGCTGAAATGGGTTTGATGATTTATGTCTTGTTTGAAGTTTCCAAGGTTGGATTAGTGTTCCCAAACTTTATTTGAGTCTAGGGCTGAGATTTGAAAGGGTTTGGATCACTATTGAAGAATCCACCATTGTTGGTTGAAGAAGCTTTGAAGAAGACAAAGTGGGTTTTGAGATCTAGAAGATTTGGCAAATAAATGAGTGCTAAAAAGTATTGGGGTTTGTTCCCTATATCTAGGAGATCTTGTATCTCGAATTTCATGAAATTCCAAGCTGAAAATCTAAAGTGCTTTATTTTTGGTCTTTATAGTTGTTCTTGAAGTTCTTGAAAAACATTCAAATCTTTAAGGAAGGAATCTTCAAAATAGAAAGAGTTTGATTCTAAAAAGGAAGAAAGAGAAGGTATAAAGGTGTTTGTACAAAAGGAATTTACCTAAAAGGGTAAAGACTAAAGGACAAAGGAAGGGGGGACAACAGCAGGTCCAATTTCGGAGCTGTACAGTTGCAGACGCTGGACATTGGGCGAGCCCTGACTTAGCGAGGTGCCTCTCCCTTTGGGCAGATAGGTCACCGAGTTGCCTCATTTTGGTATCGCTACTCGAAAATTCGGCGAGCACAACCTTGGTCGCCGAATCCACTCAGCGCATCGTTGAACTTCCACCCAGATCGCCAAGTTTCCTTGTTGGTTTGTAGAGTTTGATGAGTCAATCTTCCAGTTGGTGAGCTTAACTTCACATTAGGCGAAGAAAACAGTGTATTTGGCGATCTGAAGCTCATGTTATGACACTTTCTTCTCAGGTCCTAATTCTAGTTTCTTTTCTTTTGTTTCTAGTTTGTTGTCAAGAATCCTAAATTGATTTTCAACTCATAACTACTCTACTTGTTGATGTTATTGAATTCACTTCTTTGTTAGTGCCTTTTCTTTGTGTGCTTTTATTCGTTTTTACTTCGTAGTTAACTTCTTGATTCAAGTCCGTTTACTTAAATCGAGTCGTCCGTTCTTCTTTAAATAAAAATCTATTCTGACCAAGCGTAGAAGTTGAGACCTTGTGATCAACTGAGTATAAGCAATCTTCAACATTAGCCGCGCCAATTTGAGACGCAATCAAAGGTGTGTAAACACGAGCGATTGTGAGTTCATTTTATTTACGCTAACGATGTTTGTTGTTTTTGTGAGTTGTCACTTTGTAGGTACATGGAGTTATAAGGAAGCATGTCCTCAATAGTCTCGGACACATTAATATGGGAGATTATGGTTGTGATGATGAGGGCTATGGATGTGAGGATAATGGTGATTATGGGGGCTGTGATGACAGCCATGATCAAGAGCCGAATGAGAATGAGAGCTACTATTTCGGAGGAGAATATGAGACAAATGTTGAACACCAGATAGAGAGGAAGAAGACTCTTGTCGTATCCCCTATGATGATGTGGGAGCATGTGAGAGGTCTTACTCTCACTCCGAGGGTGAAGATGGTTCTTAGGATGATGTCAGAACATGTACTTCCCACTCTCAGGATGAAGGTAAGGTGAGGTATAATACATTATATATGAAGTATGAGGAGCATGCCCCTAAGGCTTGTAAAGATTCGTATTCCTATTCTTGTGCTAATCCTTACCCTAGTCAAAGTAGTGTGTGTGGCTACACTAGCTCAAATCAAAGTCATCTGAGGAGATGGAGAGTGTGCAACTCTAAAGTCTAAGGATACTTTATCCTATACTTCTCATGGAAATGCACGCTATTCGGGATTTGGGAACCAAGGCAGGTATGAAGGATGTGTCAAGGGTCTCGGTACCAAAAGGATTGAATTTCCTATCTTTAAGGGATGGTGCATTACCTAGGCATATCTTGATTGGGAGTGGAAATGTGAGTAGATTTTCCAACGCCATGATTTGAGAGGTCCAGAGCGACCCTTGTATTCCCTTTCTCATTTGATGGGTCTTGCATTGGGTTGGTGGACTCAAGAGGAAAGGCTCCGAACAATCCAGGAGAATACCCACCGATTGACATGGGAAGGACTGAAAGGGCTGATGAGGTTCAAGTATGTGCCAAAAGGGTACAAAGCTTTTCAATGTCGATCCGAGAAGACCAGTTCTTAGGACAAAGGTTGGCATTTGTGGGGCTTTGGGATTTGACCTTGTATGATGGGTACAATCTAAACTACATTACTCCAGAGGTGGTAGCCTACTTGGGACTACCTCGACTCCAAAGGACTTATCCATACACCATGGAGGGATGTTAGGTTATCGAAGGGGTAAGAGTCTTTTTCACACATGGAAAATACTATGAGGAGGTTTAGTGTGATATAATGCCCATGTCTTATTGTCACTTAAGTTTGGGGGCCAATTGGTTTACTGAACATGGGGCCCCAAATGAACAGAATGGGTACAATTGTGTCGTGGATCATTGGGGAACACATTTTTTCCTCCTCCTAAGGTGAAAAGTGAGAGACAAAAGATTGAGAGGAGTAGGGGAAAGCAAGGTGGGAACCTTAGAGTGAAAAAAGGAGAAGTTGAGAGGAGTGAAGTGAGAGCGTTGCCACAATCTCAATCTAACATTGTTGTTCATCCTTCACTTGGCAAGGATTCTTATGTAGGTACAAGCATAATGAATGGAGGAATACAAGCTCCAAAGAGCCTACAATCAAAGGTATGATGGATGCACTTCAGGAATGCTCCAACATCTAAGGTATAGAATATCTTTCTTGCGGGCGTCATGGTACAATAGCTAAACTTAGCACTTTTACCATTACAAATGAACAAAGTGTGAATGTTAGCTTGTCTATATATGATCCTATTGTTTATTTACCATGTGTTGATAATGTGATTGTCGAGAATGTAGATACACTAGTTGATCCTATTGATGACCGCATTGATTCTTCTAGTAAGATCAATTTGTGTCCACCTAGTGTTGACACCGATGGTTTGAATGCTAGCTCATTAATTTGTAATGACTATGTAACACCCCATATTCTACATGTACTAGTTCTATTTATATGACGCTTATAAATTGCCTTGTGGTATAGTTATGGACTCGGTTTCCTGTAACAGCCCGTATTATGCATATGTTTGTTCTATTCTTGTGATACTTGACATAGCCTTATAGTATAGGTGAGGGACCATGTTTCTTATATGATTAGCATTGGTTTAAACTAGCTTAGAAGGTAATGTGATGCCTTTCACGTTTCAACATGTGTACTGCAAGTTAAATCCAAATAGAGTATTTGAACTCGAGACAGTAAGATGGTAATTGAGCTTAAATTTTAAAGTTAAGTGCTAAGGTAAAAGCATAAGGGATTAATATTTAGAAAATGGAATAAAATAAGTGAGCTGCTCGCTTGACTTAACTAAGCTAGTAGGTGACAAGTAGGTGCATCACCTACTTTGACTTATTGACCAGTCCAAATGACCAAGTAGGTGCCTCACCTACTTGAGTTATATTGATCTAGTTAAAAAGGCCAAGGGTTATGGATCAGATTTGGATAATGGATTCACTTGAGGTGCAAACTGAGTTAAATAAAAGGAAAATGAAATTAAAGCCCAGCAGCCAAATCTATCAAGACCCAATATATTTAAGCCCAAGTGAAATCAAGTAGGTGCATCACCTAGTTTGACCTTTAGAGCTGTTTGATGTATATAAGCTGGTGCATCACCTACTTGACCACTTATTGGCGGAAAGTGAACCTAAAAATGGAGGTTCTAGGGGATTATTTTTTTATGGTCAAGAAGGCTCCATATAAACCCAATATGAGCTGATCTTTTCACTCATTTTAACACACAAAATTCACAATTTACTTCAGCTATCTCTCCCTTTTCTCTCAAGAGCAGCTCAAAAATTCCTTCTAGGGTTCTTGAAGAAACCCTCATATCTACCAACAAAGGTAAGAGAAACACTTATGGATTTAGCTTAATTCTTCCATGAAAGACTAGAAAACATGTTATTCATGCTTAATTATAAGTACAAGGCAAAAGTTCCCACAAGCTATTGCTCACTTTCCTTAATTATTAAGATATTTTTTTTTTTTGGTTTAAGTGTGAAGGGAAGTTGAAGTTGTAGAGGAATTCAAATTATAAGGAGAAGTTGCAGAAATTGAGGTAAGGTAACTGCTCTATTTTCTTCCCCCTTATGTATGAGTTTGAGTGAGGAATTATGTGTGTGCTGTTATAAAGAACTCAAGGGGGTGGTGAGTTCAATAATTGGTTGTATGATAAGAATATTTGAGGCTATTTTATGTGTATTGTTGTTGGTGTAGCTTGGGTAATCTTGGAAAAGGATATATAATGTATGTATTGGGCAGAGAAGGAGGGTGTGGTGATACATATTATCTTAAAGGCTGTATGGGCTCATTATCCGTCAAAGTTAGCTACTATTTTATGAGGTCACGGTGTGATAACTGCTAATTTTAATTTATCATGACTTATATTGTAGATTAAAACCTAAAAGGGGGAGGCTAAATCGTAATAGTTGTATTGGTCAGAGGAGAAGGCATATGTAAGGCTATTCAATTTCCTATTTCATTGGCATGAATCAAACACTTGTATTACAAAGTAACCTTTCTAAGTGGAGGTAGTGACTGATCTATAGTTCTAGTTCCTACTCCCTAGAGCATTAAAGTGAATAATCTAATATGAGTTTATTACTAAATGTGCGTGCTTACTCTGCCAAGTATTAGCATGCAGGGTTTAAACTTGTTTCATCGCCAAAGTACCCTTGGCACGTATTCCCCTTATACAAATCAAAATGATCCTAGATTACACATGGTGTTTATATGTTGGATATACAATCTGTCCACATCTTGCCAACTTGCTTCAATTGAATATTCCATCATATATGTCATATTTTCACATGTTCATATGTTCTTTTTATTGGTTATTACTCCTATTGTGTTAGATTATAATGCTACCTCACGAGATCCCTACTTGCTCGATTGTACATTTTATATGTACTTACTTGGATTATGTATTCGTCCTTAAGTTGAATCTGCCCACGTTCTCCCTTGGTTCCACATTCATGTATACCTTGTATATGATATTAGTTAGTGAGTATTTTGCTATGATATAGAGTTCAAATCTCTTGGCTAAATGTTAAATGTCTTCACTTGATATGTGCTTCAATTTGAGATGTCAAAAATGCTTACTGAGTCATCATATAAGCTCCTAAGTATTAAACGTTCATGTCACGTTTGCTTCCTATGTCATAGTCCATATTCATGTCTTCTACTACTAATCCATAGTTCCAAATCTCAACAATGATTATGACCACCAAAACAATAATCTCAAAAGAGTTATGATCATCAAAGGAACAATCTCAAAGGATTTATGAATGTCAAAACAATAGTCTCGAAGATAAAAGAATCCAAGTGAAGCAATCAGTATAATTATGGTAGTAGCCCAGGGGCAAATGTCTTGCATGTGTCGATCCTAATTTATATAGAAGGGTGGCAGCTCAGGGGCGAAAGCCTAGCATGGGCCAATCCCAATTTGTAGAATTATGAGGACAGTATCACAGGGTTTAAAATGTCTTGCATGGTCATCCTCTTCTACCACTGATCAGCTGGTCATTTGTATCATATGCCTTATAAAGATTATAACGTACAGAAAAGTAAAGAAAATAATGTAACATACGCGATTCCATAAGTATAATCAAAGGTGGTCTCTAATCCTTATCTATTGGTATTTGGTTTCACTTGAGTTCTCATTTTACATATAGTTGTATTATGCCTTACATATTCAGTACATTCTTTCGTACTGACATGCCTGATAGGAGACACTGCATTTCATGCTGCAAGTAGAGGTATTCAACTAATAGATCTCCCCAATAGAAGCACATTATACTTAGCGGTTGCTGGTAAGCTTCAAGTTGATTTGGGGCTTTGCCAAGTCTTCACTATGCGTATTTTCCTAATGGTACAGTCATGGATTCCAGTAGAGGCTTTGTAGACATTGTAAAGCTATCATATGTATTCATAGTTTCACTTGTCACATGTATCGGTTCAGCTAGTCGACATGTATTGTATACGGAGCTTCTCATTAGTAAATATATTTCATATTAGTTTTATTTCTCATCATAGGTCACTTGTAAAGCATGTGTTCATATGGTACTTGTCCGCCTCACCTAAGATTGGGGTGTGACAAAAGTGGTATCAGAGCAGTTCGTTCTAGGGAGTCTACAAAGCCGTGTCTAGTAGAACCTTACTTATGAATGTGTTGCACGCCACATTTATAATTAGTGGGCTACTTTGACATTTAGAAAATGTTACCTTCCTTCATAATCCAAATCGTGCAATAAAGCGATGTTAAGAAGTCAATTTACACTTTAACCTGATCATGTTATTAATATTATGCTTACTGTGGTTAAGGCTAATGCTAGTTAAAATGTCAACAGACTAGATTGAGCTCATTTTATTCGACCATCCCATTACACAAGGTATGTAAAAGCTTTTATGTTATCTGCATCTAAATTTGCATTTGTACCATTTGTATCGCTTGGTTCAACTTTGAAAGATATAGTATATGCTTAAAAAAATGATGGGTTACCAAGTTACACATATGAGTTGTAGCATTTCCAAGCACATCATCTTAGGAGGATATAACCAATTCTTGAGTTCTATATTTTCTCAATATTTATAGGATCTGTTCCTATATAGGACACTCATTCTTAGTCTATGATAAACATAGAATTTCCAATATTACACATGTACTCAAAAATGAGGTTGTTGAACCAGTTTCTTTTAGTTGGAAGAAGGCAGTGGCACAATTCGAAAGGTAAATGTATCAGTGCAATAGTGTTACTAGAGAGGTACCTAATTGGCTGGCAAGGCCGAAATTCTCACCATATATCATCCCGAATATGTTAATAGTTGGCTTTTTATATGGTATGTACCAACTACCCCGAATAAGTACAAATAACATTTGTATTCTTTACATGTGTGTAAAACTTAGGAATAGTTGTGCTAATTTTTGCAAATGATATATGTATGATAGTTCCTACTATAATCTATGTTTTGGATATAGAGGATTAGTGTGTGACTAAATGGTAAGGTTAACAAAAAGGAAAATTGATTAGTTAGATCTAAGTTGTGATTAGTTAGGTTGTACATATTAGGATTAGAGTACATGAAACTACTAATTTTGATTAAAGCTACTTGTTAGATAGGAAGCATGTGAGAATGAAGCTTGAATGACACAGGCCGAATATGTATGTAGATCTTCTAGTTAGAAAGGACGGGACATGTCAAATCCCCTAAACATAGGAGTAGGGGTGATATGAGGATGCTATAGAGGAGTGAGATAGGTGGCTATGAAAGAGTGATTGCTAAGTGTAAGAGGCAAGAATAAGGTATCAACTCTTCAACCCTAATGACTAATAAAGGCGCACCTGGGAACAACTTTGTGAACATTTGTTAGACAGAAAAGTCATTTTAGTATTGATTCAAGTCTTGATATTTCGTCTTGATAACAACAAGGAAAAAAAGGGGACTAGAAAGGTTACCTAGATAGAAGATGCATGGACCTAGTTTATCTACATAATTAGTACAAAAGAGAAGTAGAGCATAACACATATGTATAGACTTCCATCAAATTGAATATAGCTACTACAAGATTCATTTAATATATGCCTGTGGTAATTCATCAATTATAGTCCAGTTAGGGAAGAGGAAAAAATGATTATATGCTAGTTATTCTTATTCGCTATCTTGCTTGGGAAAAGAGTCGGATCACCCTCACATGTTATAAAAAAAATATTCTATTAGTATGGCCAGATCTATCTAGTAAGCCCAAAGCGGTAACTCTGAGATTTTATGAATAATGATATAACTTTATAGGTACCTGACATTTACTTGTTATAAGAGTTCATGTTTTATGTTGCATTCAAGCTTCACTATTTATTTTCTATTTCGACCTTCAAAGGGCACCAGAAATTGAGTGTGATATAACATAAGCTAGTAATGAAGGCAAAGTTGACCTCGGCCTCCTACTCCTAAAGATGAACTATTGAGGATTTTCTTTTCTATCTTAACTGTAGTATTTATATTGACCTAGATGGAAGCCTAGTCCCAATATCAAAACACCTATAAGAATTATTAGGAGATTGAGGAGAGTAGATAGGGAAATCTATTGTATGTGCTTTGAGGTGAGTAAGGAATATGAGCAGAACTATCCTACCCGTGACTTAATGCTTAAGACAAAGTGTTTGCCGTTAATATGGTAGAGTGGTTCTATAGGATATCTCGTAGTTTCAAAAGATTGTATGTTATATAACTATACATGCAGCATGTTCTATAACTTATCTATTTGTCTGTCATTTGCCCTTTATGGATTACTTTCTCACATGTTACCTAATGTCATAGATTGCTTGCATGTAAGTGTTATCCGCTTTGGAGCACCCTTGTTTATTGCTATATGTTTTCATAGGACCTTTTCCTTACATATTATTTATTGCACTGGTTACTTTCAGTTACTTGTCCATATTGTGTGGGTACTGCATGCTAATTGAGCATATGCTATGGGAAAAATTAGTGACTGTGGGTTATACGACTCGCATATCACTTGTTGACATGTCACATATATCATAAACCATTTCTATATATATTACATGCCTCTTAGCCTATTTTCTTAAACAGTACAGGCATTATAGCTTTTCTAGCCACGTGTCATGTGCAGACTTGCTCATATTACATATTTGTACTTATTGACATGTTAGTCAACCTATTCATGCGATATAACGCACTTGCTCAATGTGATTTGTGTTCTGTGTGTAGTCTTCTTACTTACATATTATATATTTCATAGCTTTAGTACTCATGCATCATGTGGTCATCTAGTCCACTTCCTATATTCCTTATAGTTCATTCGCCCACACGCTACCGTATGAACCATATGCACGCGTACACCACATATTTCTGTAGCTTAATGCCAGTATATCATGCGCTCCATTTTGTGCTAGTATGCATGTGTGTCATACCCAATGTGAGTTATTTATTCGTATACTATGCCCCTCTGTGCTTATCGACTTGAGTTTTGAACATCTTGGGAAAATATTTCCTTGTATCATTAGGTAGTGAAGATTTTAACCAGAAAAGGTGGGGCATATATGTAAGTTTTATACAACCATAGATAAATAACTTAGCATAATGCCTTATACGAATGTGCAACATAAAACTTTACAGTTTATATTAACAGCTACGTGTTCCTATAAGACTCATCTCTAGAAAGCATCACAAGATAAAAGAGAAGGAAAAGTAGAGCCCCGATAGGTTAGGCCTATGATTTTATGTGTCCATAAAAATTGGGAGATACTATAGTTATTCTTGATTGTTGGCCTAGAAGCTAAGCACAAAAGGTGTAACCTTCATTGAAGTATTGTGGAAGGACTAGTATATAACATAAGATACTTGGAAATAGATGATGGTCAAGATCCTAAATAGCCATCTTCATTCTAAAAAACAGCATAAAGATTTGAGATCATGTGGTCCCCTTATATGATCATAAGTCCTACTAGCACTTGTTCATTTGATATGTCATTTGCATGTCTTGTGTTTAGGTATATTAAATTCCTTATTTGTATGAGTTCTACTTGTGTGTCTTCAGTGGATTACATGGTCAAGAAAGAGTTTTAATTTGTAATATTCTTATTCATGAACCATATCTATTGAGACGCCCTGCAAGACTTGTCTATACGTGGTTTAGGTTAGTCTATTGATTTTGGATAGTCATTCTTACAAAGAAAACTCTCGCAAATCTCCAAATGAAATTCCAGGAACCAACTATCAACTACACTTATCATTCGAGGACGAATGATCCTAAGGGGGGGAAGATGTAACACACCGTATTCTACGTGCACTAGTTCTATCTATATGATGCTTATAAATTTCCTTGTGGTATAGTTATGGAATTGGTTTCCTGTAACAGCCCGTATTATGCATATGTTTGTTCTATTCTTGTGATACTTGACATAACCTTATAGTATTGGTGAGGGACCATGTTTCTTATATGATTAGCGTTGGTTTAAACTAGCTCAGAAGGTGATGTGATGCATTGCACGTTTTAGCATGTGTACTACAAGTTAAATTCAATAGGAGTATTTAAACTCGAGACAGTATCATGTAAAACGGATTACATCAAGGCCATTTACTAGAAGCCAAGCTCAAGACCTTCAAAGGATGCAAGGGCTATTCATGAAGATGGAGGTGCTCGAGATGTTGTTGATGACAAGCAAGTACTTTCATGCCTTGAAAATTGCTGAAGAAGCCCCTTTTGGAGACAAGGTCCAGTTGGCGCATCGCCCAATGGCTTAGGTGATGTCCCCAGTCCGCCTAATGTTACAAAACATGGCTTCGGACTGAAGAATTGTAGAGAAGCTCACTGACCTGGTTGGCACATCGCCATGTGACTAGGCGAGCCCGACTTGGCTCGCCCTTTTGTCTCGAAGGTCACTTTTGGGCCTTTTATCCTAAACTCTATAAATACTTGGTTAGGTTTCCTTTTTATACTAAGATTATTTTGATGTTAAAAGCTGAAAACTCGTGTTTGAGTGTTGAGAGCTTGGTTAAGCTTATGTTGCCTTTTGTTAGAAACGTTGGTTGCTTGGGATATCGATTCCCTTGAGGTCATCGTAAGAGTTAGGTACTTATTGTAAGATCAACGAATCGAGGTTATTGGGTTTAATATACCCTTTGGTTGCTTTTTGTTTCCTCTTTTTGTGTCTATCTATGTATCTTTACTTTCTATCTTTGATTTCCGCATTTTAATGTGATTCCCATATAGGAATTACATCATTTGGTATCAGAGCCTAGTCTAGCTTTGTTCCTACGAATCTAGTCTTGGGGTTTTGTTACAAAAAAAATCTGTTCATTTTTGTTTTTGTGAATTTGCTGAAATGGGTTTCTTAGATTTGAGTCTTGTTTTAGTTTCTAAGGTTGGAGTAGTGTTCTCCATCCCTATTTGAGTCCTAGGATGAGATTGGAAGGAGTTTTGAGGCTTGTTGAAGAATCCACCATTGAAGACTTGAAGAAGCTTGAAGAAGACAAAGTGGGTTTTAAAATTTGAAGGTTTTGGTTTGGAATTAAAGGTTAAAAAGTATTGGGTGTTGTTCCCCACATCAAGGACAGCCTTCACCTAAATTTTTGTGAAATTCCGAGACAAAAATTTCAAGGGTTTTATTTGGGGTCTTTATCTTGTTCTTGAAGTTTTAAAGGGTATTCAAATCTTCAAAGGCAAGAACATTTGAAAAGAAGGGATTTGATCCAAAAGGGGAAGAAAGAGAAAGAGTAAAAGTGTTTATTAAAGGGGAATTTACTAAAAGGGGCAAGTACTAAAGGACTAAAGGACAAGAGCAAGGGGGGACCACTAGATTTCAAATTTCAGAGCATTGAAGGAGCTGCAGGAGGTCTATTGGGCGAGCTAAAACGGGCCTCGCCTAACCATTCGGTGCCTCGCCCTTTGGGCAAGTTGTTCGCCGAGGGAGCTACTGGAACTTTCGGAGAGACCAGGACTTGGTCGCTGAGTCCCTACAGTGCATTACCGAACTACCACCCCTATCACCGAGTTGCCTTGTCTGTTTGTGGAGTTTGGCAAGTCCATCTTCAAGTTGGTGAGCTGAACTTCAACTTAGGTGAAGAAAACAGGTCATTTGATGATCGAAAACTCAAGTTACTCCTAATCTCAGGTTTTAAATTCTTAGTTTCTTTTCTTTTGATTCTCAAACGTTCTCAAGAATCCTAAGCCGATTTTGCATTCGTAAATACTCTACTTGTTGACCATTGGTTCTTGAATTCACTTCTTTGTTTGTGCCTTTTCTTTTTGTGCTTTTTTCATTTTTACTTCGTAGCTAATTCTTGATTCAAGTCCATTTGTTTAATCGAGTTGTCCATTCTTCTTCAAACAAGAATTCATTCTGACCTAGAGTTGAAATTGATACCTTGTGATTGATGGAGTATAAACAATTGTCAACATTAGCTGGACCAATTGAGAGGCAACTAAAGGTGCGTGAACAAGAGTGTTTGTGAGTTCTTTACTAACTTAACGTGTTTGCTGCCTGTGAGTTGTCTTATTACAGGTACAATGGAGACCGGAAATGAAACTTAAGCACCTGTCGGAGACATTACTTTGGCAACTTTGTTGGAAGTGTTGAACAATGTGAGAGGCTATTTGAACAACTCCAATGACTCCACACCACAAGCTACTTTCCATGCTTCTACAAGTGGGCACGATCACACTAATTCTCCTACTCTCACGCCCAGAACCCTTCACCAAGCTTTGCACCCAGCCATCCATCAATTGGGTTCAAATAGCCAAAGTTCCAATCGACCGTTCCATTTCCCGCTTAGTCAAAAAGCTCCACCAAATCAAAGCCATCCTTGCCAAACGCCACTAAACCAAAATATTCCCTACCAACGACCACAACCACAACCCAATCCCATGAATGAGGTGAGGAATGATGAAGATCAAAGAGGTTATGAAGGTGAAGGTGAAGAAGGGTCCTGGAATGAGTGGTGAAGTAACCGATCAAGAGGTCAAGTCTTGCAAGGTGGACCAAGAGGTAGATTGGGTCCAATGCCATTTGAGAGGAGATAACATGGGAACCACCCTCAAGGTGGAGACCAATGGGAAGTCAATGGTAATCATGAAGTTGGTCAAAGAGCTGGAGAAGAACATGGTAACCGCTATCAAGGAGGGCATCAAAGGGGTTACCATTACAACGACCAAGGTGTCCATGGAGGCCGAGATGTTGGCATAAATTCAATCAAAATGACTCTTCCAACATTCAAGGGGGAATGCAATCCTGATGCTTACTTAGAATGGGAGTTGCAATGTGATCGGATTTTCAATGTGAATGATTGGTGGAGGTCAAAAGTAGATGCTATGTTATCGCCCAATTCGAGAGGTATGCTGTCACATGGTGGGAATACAGGAAGAGGTATCAGTTGGTTGTTCAAGAAGATCGTTCTCCACCATGGCTCGAGTTGAAGAGGTTGATGAGAGCAAAGTATGTGCCGGAAAGATACCGCCAAGGATTACTTGCCAAATTGTATAACTTGAGGCAAGGAAGCAAAAGTGTTGAAGCCTATCATTAGGAGTTCCAAAACATAGTCATGAAGCTAGAATATAGGGAAATTGAAGAGCATGCCGTGAGTCGCTTCAAGGTAGGATTGAACAAAAAGATTTCTTCTAAGGTGATCCTTCATAGGTTTGCTACTTTGAATGATGCCTTTGAGGCTGCCCATGAGATAGAGCTAGAATTCAAGGAGGAGAAGGTGGCTAAGTACAAGAATTCATCGTCAAATTCTTGGAGCAAGAACAAAGGGGTAGTTCAAACATCGTTGAGTTGGAACAAGGGTGCGGATGTCAAGAAGACTTATGAATAGAAGCCCTTCGAAGGGAACACTCCAAAGTACCTGCCAAGAGAGAAGGGTACCGCTGACCCAACCAAATTGCCTAAGGGAATTCAATGCCACAAATGTAATGGATGGAGTCATGTGTCCCAACTGTTTGATCGCTCTAATGCAAGGATGAGAGATATATCTTAATGTTGAGGAAGAGCCAACAGGTGAATGTGAAGAAGATCCCCAAGAAGAGGATGAGTTTAAAGATGGGGAAGATGAGGAACTAGATCTTTGTGTCAAAGAAGGAGAAAGTGTCGCTCCTCTATATGTGGCGAGGAGAGCAATGATGAGTAAGTCTTTTGATAATCCGAGCCAAAGAGAGAATCTATTTCACTCTAAATGCTTCATCAAGGATAATGTGTGTTCCTTAATCATTGATAGCGGAAGTTGTGCAAATGTTGCTAGTACTGCATTAGTGGAATTCTGAAAGCTTCCTACTACTAAGCATGCTACACCTTACAAACTTCAATGGTTGAGTAAGTGTGGAGAATTGAGGGTGCATCGACAAGTGTTGGTCAAGTTTAAGATTGTGAAATATCAAGATGAGGTCCTATGTGATGTGGTCCCAATGCAAACTTGTCATGTGCTACTCAGGAGGCCTTGGCAACATGATCGTTCAACCAAATAGGATGGGAGAACAAACAAGTATTCACTTGTGTTGAATGATATGACCCCCTCTCAAGTCAATGATATATATAAAAGGATGAGTGAATCAAAGGAAAATACGAAGTGTGAAGAGGAACATGTAGAGGCCGAGAGTCAAGAAGAAGAGGAAAGAAGGAAGTTGAAAGGAAAGAGCCAAGTATTGTTGGCCAATTACAAGGAGATAAGGAAGGAAATTTAATTCGGAAGTTCTTTGATCCTTATTACACATAGGGATCATGTGCTACAAACTAACCAATCTCATTCTTCTCTTCCTAATTCTATTTCCTTTCTTTTGCAGAAATATGGGGATGTCTTCCCAAAGGAGCTTCCAAGGATTGCCCCCTCCTTGGTGAATTGAGCACCAAATTGATTTTGTGCTGGGATCACAATTGCCAAAAAAGCCGGCATATCAAAGCAATACGGAAGACACCAAGGAGCTACAAAGGCAAGTTGAGGAACTCCTCAACAAAGGCTATGTGAAGGAGAGCATGAGTCCATATGCCGTGCTGGTTCTATTGGTTCCAAAGAAAGATGGAACATGGAGCATGTGTGTCGATTGCTGAGTCATCAATAAAAATACGGGAAAGTATCGACATCCTATTCCTAGGTTATATGATATGCTTGATGAATTGAATGTCTCTTGTGTTTTCAAAGATTGATCTTAGGAGTAGTTATCATCAAATCCGGATGAACCCCGGTGATGAATGGAAAACTGCATTCAAGACCAAGTTTGGTCTATCTGAATGGTTGGTGATGCTGTTTGGTTTAACTAATGCTCCTAGTACCTTTATGCGTCTCATGAATCATGTGATGAAACCCTTTATAAGGACATTTGTGGTTGTCTATTTTGATGATATCTTGATTTTTAGCACCATGCATGATCATGTTGAGCATTTGAGATATATGTTTGATGTACTTAGGAAGGAACAACTTTATGTTAATCTTGATAAGTGTTCATTTTATGATGATGAGGTTGCCTTCTTTGGTTTTGTTGTGACTTCAAGAGGGGTTGTAGTTGACGAGTCTAAAATTGATGCTATTAAAAATTGGCCAATTCTGAAATCCATAAGTGATATTCGAAACTTTCTTGGGCTGGCCAGTTTTTATAGGCGATTTGTCAAAGGTTTTAGTACCATTGCTGGCCCCTTGACAGAGGTAATCCGAAAGGATAAACCTTTTAAGTAGGGAGAGGAACAAGCCAAGGCTTTCGAGGCTTTAAAATCGATTCTTAGTTCCACTCCTTTATTGCAATTACTTGATTTTGATAAAACGTTTGAAGTGGAATGTGATGCTAGTAAAGTAGGCATCAGATATGTCTTAATGCAATACCAAATGCCCATTGTTTATTCTAGTGAAAAGCTAAAAGGTGCTACTTTGAATTATTCCACTTATGATCTTGAGTTGTATGCCTTGATTAGGGCTTTGGGTAATTGGCAACACTACCTTTGGCCCAAAGAATTTGTCATTAGGACCGATCATGAGTCCCTAAAGCATATTTGGGACCAAGGAAAGTTGAACAAGAGGCACACCAAATGGATTGAATTACTTGAAAGTTTCCCTTATGTAATCCAATACAAAAAGGTAAAGGAAAATGTGGTGGTCGATGCCTAACATGATTTCATAAATACTTTGTCTTCTAAATTGATTGGCTTTGAATGTTTGAAAGCATTGTATCCCAAGGATCCCATGTTTGCTCAAATCTTCAAAGATTGTGAGGAATGGGAGAGGGAAAGATGTGTGAGGGAAGTTTGATGGTTTCTTGTTCTAAGGAAAGAGACTTTGTGTGCCTATGATCTCTTGGAGAGAACTATTTGTGAGGGAGGCACACGATGGGGTTTAATGGGTCATTTTGGTATTTAACAAAACAATGGGAATTCTCGAGGAACAATTTTATTGGCCTAAAATGCATAAAGATATTGTTTGAATTTGTGGTCAATGTGTTGAATGTCGACGTGCTATGTCGCACCTCCTTCCCCATGGTTTATACACTCCCCTCCCCACCTTCAAAGGCCTTGTATTGATATTTCAACTTCGTTTTAAGTTTACCAAGGATGAAAAGAGGTAGAGATATCATCTTTGCTGTTGTTGATCGATTTTCAAAGATGGCTCATTTCATTCTATGTCATAAATGTGATGATGCTCCCAATGTAGCATCTTTGTTTGTTGAGCATGTTGTTAAATTTTATGGAATTCCTCAAACCATTGTAAGTGATAGGGATCCTAAGTTCCTTAGTCACTTTTGGAAAGAATTGTGGGGTAGACTTGGTACTAAGTTGTTGCTCTCAACTTCTTGTCACCCACAAACCGATGGTCAAACTGAAGTTTTGAATATGACTTTGGGTTCTATGCTTCGTGCCGTAGTGCATGGGAAGTTGGCCTCGTGGGAGGAAATGCCTTTAGTTGAATTTGCTTATAATCGTGTTAATCATAGAACTATTGGTATGTCTCCATTTGAAGTTGTTTATGGTTTTAACCCCCTAATCCCTTTAGATCTCACTCCTCTCTCTCAAGATGTTGTGTTAAGCTTAGATGGGAGTAAGTGAGCTGAAGCCATGAAGAAGCTTCATGAAAAGGTGCGGCTGCACTTAGAGAAGAAGAACTAAGATGTAGCCAAAAGGGCCAACAAGGGTCGTAAGAGGATCATGTTTGAACCTGGTGACTTGGTGTGGGTACATTTTCACAAGGAGCGATTTACCACCCATCGCAACACAAAGCTAATGCTGAGGGGTGATGGACCATTTCCAGTGTTGGAGCGACTCAGTGACAACGCCTACAAGGTTGCCCTTCCTCCGAAATACCAAGTGCACAACACTTTCAATGTGTGCGACCTGTAACCTTTTCTAATTGTGGCTGATGATGATCCGTCGAATTTGAGGACAAATTCTTTTCAAAAAGGAGAGAATGATGTAAAATGGATTACATCAAGGTCATTTACTAGAAGCCAAGCTCAAGACCTTCAAAAGATGAAAGGCCTATTCATCAATATGGAGGTGCTCAATATGGTGTTGATGACAAGCAAGGACTTTCATGCCCTGAAAATTGTTGAAGAAGTCCCTTCCGATGAGCAGGGTCCACTTGGCGCATCGCTCAATGGCTTAGGCGATGGCCCCAGTCCGCATAGGGAATTTGACATATCCCATCTCTAAAACTAGAAGCTCTACTTCGGCCCATGTCATTCAAGTTTCATTCGCAAATGCTTCCTATATAACAAGTACCTTTTAATCAAAACTAGTAGCTTCATGTAATCTAATCCCACTATGTACAACCGACTAATCACAACTTAGGTCAAACCAATCAATTTTCCTTTTACTAACCTTACCCTTTAGTCACATACTAATCCTCTATAGCCAACACATAGATCATAATAGGAACTACCATACATATATCATTTGCAGCAATTGGTACACTTATCCCTAAGTTTTATAACCATAAAAAGAACACAAATTTTATTAGTACTTATTCGGGGTGTTGGCATATTGAAAAGCCAATTATTAACATATTCGGGATGATATATGGTGAGAATTTGGGCCTTGTCAGCCAATTAGGGATATCTCTAGTAACACTATTGCACTGATACATTCAGCTATCAGATTGTGCCACTGCCTTCTTCCAACTAAAAGAAACTGGTTCAACAACATCAATTTCGAGTACATGTGTAATGACAAAAATTCTATGTATAGCACAGACTAAGAATGAGTGTCCTCTATAGGAATAGATTCTATAAATATCGAGGAAATATAGAACTCAAGAGTTGGTTACATCCTCCTAAGAAGATGTGCTTGGAAATGCTACAACTCATATATGTAACTAGGTAACCCATCATTTTTTTAAGCATATGGATAACCATACTATGTCTTTCTCAATTGAACAACCGTGATAAAAATGGTACAAATGCAACTTAAAATGCAAATACCATAAAAGCCCTTACATACCTTCTAGAGTGGGATGCCAAATAAAATGAGCTCAATCTAGTCTAAATTTTGATAACTTTAGATCCTTTTCTATAGGTTGCATGTTGACATTTTAGCTACCGTTAACCTTAACCATCGTAAGCATAATATCAATAGCATGATCAGGTACAAGTGGAAATTGATTTCTTAACTTCGATCTATCACATGATCTGGATTATGAAGGAAGGTAACATTACCTAAATGTCCAAGAAGCCCCCTAAATATAAATGTGGCATGCGACACATTCATAAGTAAGGCTCTACTAGACACAACTTTGTAGACTCTCTAGGATGAACTGCTCTGATACCACTTTTGTCACACCCCAACCCTAGGTGAGGTAGACAAGTACCATATGAACAAATACTTTACAAGTGACCTATGATGAGAAAGTAAATTGCTATGCAGATAGAATTACTAATGAGAAGTTTCATATACAATACATGTTGACTAGCTGAACTAATACATGTGACAAGTGAAATTGTGAATATAGATGATAGCTTTACAATGTCCCCAATTGGAAACCATGAATGTACCACTATGAAAATACGCGTAGTAAAGACTTGGCAAAGCCTCGAATCAACCTGGAGCTCACAAACAACCGCTAAGTATTATATGCTTCTATTAGGGAGGTCTACTTGTTGAGTACCTATATTGAATAGGTTTAATGTGAACTGTCCATAGAAATTTCTCCACACTCACTCAACCATTGAAGTTTCACTTAAACTTAATCATCACTTGTCGATGCACTCTCAATTATCCACACTTACTTAATCATTGAAGTTTGTAAGGTGTAGCATGCTTAGTGGTAGGAAGTTTTAAGGATTCCACTAATGCAGTGCTAGCAACATATTCACAACTCCCGCTATCAATGAATAAGGAACACACATTATCCTTGATGAAGCACTTGGAGTGAAATAAATTCTCTCTTTGGCTCGGATCATCCAAGGCCTTACTAACCATTGTTCGTCTCACCACATATAGAGGAGTGACACTCTCTCGTTCTTTGACACAAAGGTCTAGCTCCTCATCTTCTCCATCTTCAAACTCATCATCTTCTTGAGGATATTCTTCACCGTCGCTTGCTGGCTCTTCCTCAACATTAAGATATATCTCACCTCCTTGTATTAGAGCAATCAATCGATTTGGACACTTACACATAATATGACCCCATCCCCTACATTTATGACATTGAATACCTTTAGGCAATTTGGTTGGGTCATTGTTACCTTTGTCTCTTGGCGCATATTTCGAAGTGTTTCCTTCGAAGGGCTTCTTCTCATAATTTTTCTTGACATCCGAACTCTTGCTCCAACCTGACGATGTTTAAGCTCCCCTTTTGTTCTTGCTCCAAGAATTGGAAGATGAAGTCTTATACTTAGACATTTTCTCCTCCTTGAATTCCAATTTTATCTCATGGGCTGCCTCAAAGACACATTCAAAGTAGAAAACCTATGAATGGCCATCTTTGAAGAAATCTCTTTGTTCAACCCTTCTTTGAAGCGAATCACGACATGCTATTCAACTTCTCTATATTCCAACTTCATGACTATGTTTTGGAACTCGTCATGATATGCTTCAACACTTTTGCTTCCTCGGGCAAGTAATCCTTGGCAGTATCTTTCTGTCACATACTTCGCTCTCATCAACCGTTTCAACTTGGGCCATGGTGGAGGATGACCTTGGACAACAAAATGTTACCTCTTCATGTACTCCCACCATGTGACAGCATACCCCTCGAATTGAGTGATAGCATAGCAACTACTTTTGACCTCCACCAACTCATTTACATTGAAAATCAGATCATATTGAGACTCCCATTCTAAGTAAGCATTGGGATTGCATTTCCCTTTGAATGATGGTATTGTCGTCTTGATAGAATTGATCCCGACATCTCGGCCTCCATGGCCACCTTGGTCATTGTAATGGTAACCCCTTTGATGCCCTCCTTGATAGTGGTTACCATGTTCTTCTCTAGCTTCTTGACCAACTTCATGATTGTCATTGAGTTTCCATTGATTTCCACCTTGAGGGTGGTTCCCATGTTCTCTCCTATCAAATGGCATTGAACCCAATCTACCTCTTGGTCCTCCTTGCAACACTTGACCTCTCGGTCGATTCCTTGGTGACTCATTCCATGGTGTTTCTTCACCTTCACCTTCATAACCTCCTTGATATTCATCATTCCTTACCTCATTCACGGGATTTGGTTGTGGTTGTGGTCTTTGGTAGGGAATATTTTGGTTAAATGGTGTTTGGTAAGAATGGCTTTGATCTGGTAGAGCTTCTTCACTAAGCGGAAAATGGAACGGTCAATTGGAACTTTGGCTATTTGAACCCAATTGATTGGAGATTGGGTGCAAAGCTTGGTGGAGGTGTGTCTTCTCATGGCCCATTTAGGAATATGTTTTAGTCCAATAAGATTCATTGTGGCATATAAATTGCTAAGTATTATTACATTGATGTTACATTTGTTTCTTATGTCATTACTGCTGCCTCAAGATTTTTTATTCACTTGTTTACATCACTGGTCTATTGTCCCAAAACTCAAAAGAATTATGAGCAATCTCAACGATTAAAGAAAAGACGCAAAGCAAATATGTATTATTCGGGTGGCAGCTCAGGGGATAAAATACCTAGCATGGGCCGATCCCAATTGATATATATACGGGTGGCAGCTCAGGGGTTATAATACCTAGCATGGGCCGATCCTAATTTGTATATGTATGAGGACATCATCCCAGGGGTTAAAATGCCTAGCATGGGTCATCCTCTTCTACCAGTGATTAGCTGGTCATCGTATCAAATTCTACAAAGTTTATAAAGAAAAGAAGAGTAAAGTAAAACAAAGAATGTAAGGTACTCAATACTCCCAAAAAGAGTAAGCAAAGGTGGTATTTCATCTTTATTTATGAATTTATAAATTGATACATAATTTTACATTTTATCTATGGATACTTTTTGCTTTACATATCCAGTGCATTTTTTTGTATTGACATCCCTTGTGGGGAAGCTGTGTTGCATGCCGCAGGTACATGTCCTCAAGATAATATAATATGTCTAAGATGCCACAAGATACTCAGCAGCCTTTGGTGAGCTCCATGTTGATTCAGGGCTCGTCGAGTGTCTAACCTATATTTGATATATTATTACATTTAAGGGTACGACGGTGTCCTATCCCTACCTTATCTAAGTGTCTATCTTTTAGAGGCTTTGTAGACCAATGTCAACGTGAAGTGTGATTATGTTTTGTTCTTTAGGGATTAAGGCCTCAACGACCAATCAAGTATATCTATTTTGGGCCTATCTATGTTGGTATTTTATCAGGGTATTTTACGTATACTCATCAAAGATTTATAGCTTCATTTGTTGCATGTATGATAAGCAAGAGTTATATGTTGGTTCTTTCGGGCCTTTACGGCATCGGGTGCCTGTCTATCTCAATGGGACATGGGGCATGACATTGGGCTTATCATATAGAGTTCAAATCTCTTGGCTGAATGCTAAATTTCTTCACTTGATATGTGCTTCAATTTGAGATGTCAAAATGCTTACTGTGTCATATAAGCTCCTAAACATTACGTTGGTGTCACATATGCTTCCCACATCATTGTCATTATCGTAAGTCCATATTCGTATGTCTTCTACTACTAGTCCATAGTTCCAAATCTCAACAATGAGTATGAACACAAAAACAACAATCTCAAAAGAGTCATGATCACCAAAAGAACAATCACAAAAGAGTTATGAACATCAAAACAACATTCTCATAGATTAAAGAATCTACGTGAAATAATCTGTATAATTATGGGTGGCAGCCTAGGGGAAAATACCTAGCATGGGTTGATCCCAATTGGTATAGAAGGGTTGCAGCTCAGGGGCGAAAGCCTAGCATGGGCCGATCCCAATTGGTATAAGAGGGTGGCAGCTCAGGGGCAAAAGCCTAGCATGGGCCGATCCCAATTTGTGGAATTATGAGGACAGCATCCCAGGGGTTAAAATGCCTAGCATGGGTCATCCTCTTCTACCACTGATCAACTAGTCATTTGTATCATATGTCTTATAAATATTATAATGCAAATAAAAGTAAAGAAAAGAATGCAACATACACTATTCCACAAGTATAAGCAAAGGTGGTCTCTAATCCTTATCTATTGGTATCTATCTAGTTTCACTTGAGCTCTCATTTTATGTATGGTTGTATTATGTCTTACATATTCAGTACATTGTTTCGTACTGACGTCCCTTATTGGGGATGCTGTATTTCATGCTACAGGTACAAGTACTCAACTAGTAGATCTCCACAATAGATGCACAAGATACTCAACGGTTGTTGGTGAGCTCCAGGTTGATTCGGGGCTTTGCCAAGTCTTTACTATGGATATCTCATTGTGGTACAACCATGGATTCAAGTAGAGGCTTTGTAGACATTGTAAAGCTATCATCTGAATTCATAGTTTCACTTGTGACATGTATCGGTTTAGCTAATCAACATATGTTGTAATATGAAGCTTCTCATTAGTAAATATATTTGCATAGTAGTAGTTTACTTTCTCATCATATGTTATTTGTAAAACATGTCTTCATATGGTACTTGTCCGCCTCACCTTGGGTTGGGGTGTGACAAAAGTTGTATTAGAGCTAGGTTCGTCCTAGGGAGTCTACAAAGCCGTGTCTAGTAGAGCCTTACTTATGAATGTGTTGCACACCACATTTATAGTTAGGGGGCTACTTGGACATTTAGCAAAACTTACCCTCCTTCGGAATCGAGATTGTGCGATAGGGTGAAGTTATGAAGTCAATTTCCACTTTCACCTGATCATGCTATTCATATTATTTATGCCTACGATGGTTAAGGTTAACAAGAATGTCAACATCTACAGAAAAGGATCTGAAGTTATCAAAATTTAGACTACATTGAGCTCATTTTATTCGACCGTCCCACTCCACAAGGTATGTAAAGGCTTTTATGTTATATGTATTTTAAGTTGCATTTTTACCATTTGTATCATGTTGGTTCAATTGAGAAAGATATAGTATAGTTATCCATATGCTTAAAAATGATGGGTTACCTAGTTACAAATATGAGCTGTAGCATTTCTAAGCACATCTTTTTAGGAAGATGTATCCAACTCTTGGGTTCTATATTTCCTCCATATTTATAGGATCTATTCCTATAGAGGACACATGTTAAGAGTCTATGATATACATAGAATGTTCAGCATTACACATGTTCTCGAAATTGATGTTGTAGAACTAGTTTTTTTTTTTTTAGAAGAAGACAATGGCACAATTTGATAGGTGGATGTATTTGTGCAATAGTGTTACTATAGATACCCCTAATTAGCTGACAAGGCCCAAATTCTCACCATATATCATCCCAAATATGTTAATATTTGGCTTCTATATGGTATGTGCCAACAACCCCGAATAAGTACAAATAACATTTGTATTCTTTTCATGGTTATAAAACTTAGGAATAAGTTAGCCAATTTCTGCAAATGATATATGTATGGTAGTTCCTATTATGATCTATGTTTTGGCTATGGAGGATTAGTATGCGACTAAAGGGTAAGGTTAACAAAAGGAAAAATATTGATTGGTTAGACCTAAGTTGTGATTAGTCAGGTTGTACATAGTGGGATTAGAGTACATGAAGCTACTAGTTTTGATTAAAAGGTACTTGTTAGATAGGAAGCATGTGAGAATGAAGCTTGAGTTACGTGGGCCTAATATGTACATAGAGCTTCTCGTTAGAAAGAGATGGGATATGTCAAATTCCCTAAACATAGGAGTAGGGGTGATATGAGGATGCTATAGAGGAGTGAGATAGGTGATTATGAAAGAGAGGTTGCTAAGTGTATGAGGCAATAAAAAGGTATCAACTCTTCAATCCTAACAAGTTATAATGGCGCACCCAGGAATAACTTTGTGAACCTTTGTTCTAACAGAAAAGTCATTTTAGTATTGATTCAAGTCTTGATATTTGGTCCTGATAACAACAAGAAAAAAAGAGGGGACTAGAAAGGTTACCTAGATAGAAGATACATAGACCTAGTTCATCTACATCAATGTACAAAAGAGAAGTAGAGCATTATTCACATGTATAGACTTCCATCAATTTGAATAGAGCTACTACAGGGTTCATTTGATATATGCCTGCAGTAATTCGTTAGTCATAGTCCAGTTAAGGGAGAGGAAAAATTGATCATATACTAATTGTTATTATTTGTTATCTTGCATGGGAAAAGAGTCAGAGCACCCTCACTTGTTTTAAAAAAAAATCTATTAGTATGGCCAGACATATCTAGTTAAGCCCAAAGGGGCAAACTCTAAGAGTTTATGAATCATGATATAACTTTATAGGTACCTGACATTTTCATGTTATTAGAGTTCATGTTTTATGGTGCGTTCAAGCTTCACTATTTATTTTCTATTTCGACTTTCAAAGGGCACCAGGGATTGAGCATGATATAACACAAGCTAGTAATGAAGGCAAAGTTGACCTCAGCTTCCTACTCTAAAAGATGAACTATTGAGGATTTTATTTTTCTATCTTGATTGTAGTATTTATATTGACCTAGATGGAAGCCAAGTCCCAATAGTAGACTACCTATAAGAGTTCTTAGGAGATTGAAAGGAGTAGATGGGGAAATCAATTGTATGTGTTTAGGTGAGTAAGGAATATGAGCAGAACCATCCTACCTGCTACTTAAAACATAAGATATTGTGTTTGCCCTTATTATGGTAGAGTGGTTCTATAGGATATCTCGTAGTTTCCAAAGATGGTTTGTTATATAATTATACATGATGCATGTTCTATAACTTATCTATTTGTATGTCATTTTCCCTTTGTGGATTACTTTCTCATAGGTTACCTAATGTCATAGAATGCTTACATGTATTGCTTCAAAGCACCCTTGTTTATTGTTATTTGTTTTCATAGGACCTTTTCTTTACATGTTATTTAATGCACTGGTTACTTCCACGTGTCACTTGTCCATATTGTGTGGGTACTGCATGCTAATTGATCATGTGCTATGAGAAAAATTAGTGCTCGTGGGTTATATGACTCGCATATCACTTGTTTACATGTCATATGCATCATAAACCATTTCTATGTATATTACATGCCTCGTAGCCCACTTGCTTAAACATTACAGGCCTTATTGCTTTTCTTGCCATGTGTCATGTGTTCCCTTGCTCATATTTCATAAGTGTATTTATTGACATGTTAGGTCACCAATCCATGCTAATGCACTTGATCAATGTGATTTGTGTTCCGTAGTTCATATTTCATATAGTCTACTTGCTTACATATTAAATATTTTGTAGCTTTAGTACTCATGCATCATGTGCTCATCTAGTCCATTTCCTACATTCTTTATAGTTCATTCACTCACATGCTACCCTATGAACCATATGCGTGCGTACACCATATATTTCTATAGCTTAATGCCCGTATATAATGCGTTCCCTTTTGTGCTAATTTGCTTATGTGTCATACCCAATGTCACTTATTTATTTGTACACTATGCCCCTCTATGATTATTGACTTGAGTTTTGAACATTTTGGGAAAACATTTCCTTGTATCATTATGTAGTGAAGATTTTGACCTAAAAAGGTTGGGAATATATTTAAATTTTATCACAACCATAGATAAATAACTTAGCATAATGCCTTATTCGATGGTGCGGCATAGAACTTTTGATTTTATATTAACAGCTATGCGTATAAGTCTCACCTCTGAAAAGCGTCATGAGATAAACAAGAAGGGAAAAGTAGAGCCCCGATAGGTTGGGCCTATGATTTTGTATTCATTCCATATAAGAAAAAATTGGGAGATTCTATAGTTATTCTTGATTGTTAAGGCCCGAAATCTAAGCTCAAAAGGTTTATTGTTAAGGGTATTATAACATACAATACTTGGGAATAGAAGATGGCAGAGATCTTAAATGCCCCTCCTCATTCTAAACATCAACATAAGGATCTGAGATCATATGGTCCCCTTATATGATCATAAATCCTACTAGTAGTTCATTTGATATGTCATTTGCATGTCTTGTGTTTAGGTAGATTAAAGTCCTTATTTGTATGAATTCTACTTGCGTATCTTCAGTGAATTACATGGTCAAGAAAGGGGTTGATTTGTCATATTATTATTTCATGAACCATATATAGTGAGACGTCATGCTCGACTTGTCTACGTGTTTTAGGTTAGTCTACGTATTTTGGATAGTCTTGTTTATAGAGAGAACTCTCACAAATCTCCAAATGAAATTCCAAGGTTAACCAAACTATCAGCCTAACGTATCATTCGAGGACGAATGATCATAAGGGGGGAGGATGTAACACCCCGTATTTTATGTGTACTAGTTCTATTTATATGACATTTATAAATTGTCGTGTGGTATAGTTATGGACTCGGTTTCCTATGTGACTAGTGAGAATAGAATAGGTTTAACACTACTGCCCATAGATTTTGATGCGACACGATAAAGTTGATGTCGATGGAAGTATTTAAACTTGAGATCATAAGGTGGTATTTGAGTATAAAGTTTAAATTGACATAGTGTATATAAGTTTTAAGTTAAATTAAAGGTATTAAGGTTTAGAAATGGTATAAGATATTGAGGTGCTTAATTGACTACACTAAGCTAGTAGGTGACAAGTAGGTGCATCACCTACTTTGACTAATTGACAAGCCCAAAGGACCAAGTAGGTGCATCACCTACTTTGACTAATTGACAAGCCCAAAGGACCAAGTAGGTGCATCACCTACTAAAACTCTTTTGACCATGTTATTGGGCCAAGTGCACTACCACCTACTTGCATCAATCTGGCCTAAGTTGATTAGAAGAATAAGGGGAAATGGACAGCCAAGGCCCAATCTTTCTCAAGCCCACAAAAATAATTTGAATGGAAAAGTAGGTGCATCACCTACTTAAATGTGTCCTAAATTAAAGACTGTTAGTTGCAAATGAAGTACAAGAAAGGTGGCAAAAGGCTCAATGTTCTTGAGTCCAAAAAGGCCCAAGTGAAAACTCCCAGTAGGTGGGTCACCTACTTGACAAATTATGGCCTAAAATGAGTGAGCAAGTTGGCCAAAGTAGGTCCTTTTAAAAGGGATTGATATCAGCTTTTTCCAACCATTTTTACTTTAACAAAAACATTTGATTTCTAGAGCTTTCGCTCTTCTCTCTCTTAGCTTCATACAGTAGCCATTAAATACCATTAGGGTTCTTGAATACTAGGGAATTCAAGCTATTGGAAGGTATAATTTAAGACAAGTGAAGGAGGGCAACCTTTACCTTGAAGAATCCAAGTCTTAGCAAGTGGTAGTTCTGTCCAGCAAGGTAAGCTACTGCAATTTTCTCCCTCTTGTACTTGAGTAAATTAGGACACTTGATATGTGTTAGTGAGTTGAAAATTGTTACTTTTACATTGTATAATATTGGGGAGGATGTTCTGGTTATTAGTGCATGTTGGGACAGCCATGGAGGGGAGTCCTCTTTTAAATTCAGTTACGAGTTGGTTTGAGCACTTTAAAAGTAATGATAGCTCTTCAAGTGTTGGTGATTAGAAACCATGATTTATATTTCCTCTGTTACATTATTATGTTTAAAGATTATTTTGTGTATGTTATGATAAGGGATGTGACTGGATATGCAGGAAAGTTATGGAGACATTAAAGGACTTAAATATTGTAAGGAGTTTTGGGGAGGACTTGATACGAAATTTGTACAATATATAGACGCGATTAAAGGGAAATGGAAGGAAAGAAAACATTGGCTAGATAAATTGCATGCTTATTGCTTGGTTATTATTTGGGAGAGATCAAGTAGCTCAAATTGATTGAGTAGCTACTAATACTAGTCTTACAACTTATTTTATTATGGATTAGTAATCTAAAAAGAAGGAGCTTAAGTCATACGTTTTGAATTGTATAGCAAGGTATGCAAGGCTATTCCATTTCCTATTTCTTTGGCATGAATCCTACACTTGCATTACAAAAAGTAAGCTTTCTAAGTGCCCTTGGTAGTAACTGATCCATAGTTACATTTCCTACTCCCTAGAGCAGTAAAGTGAGTACTCTAATATGAGTTTGTTACTAAATGTACGTGCTTACTCTACCAAATATTAGCATGCAAGGTTTAAACTTGTTTCATCATCAAAGTACCCTTGGCACGTATTTCCCTTATATAAATCAAAATGATCCTAGATTACACATGGTACATATGTTTATATGTTGGGTATACAATCTGCCCATATCATGCCAACTTGCCTCAATTATCTATATATATTTCATCTTTTCACATGTTCATATGTTTCCTTTATTGGTTAATACTCCCATTGTGTTAGACTATAATTTTACCTCACAAGATCCCTACTTGATCTATTGTACATTTTATATACTTGGAATATGTATCCATCCTAGATGTGAATCTGCCCACGTTCTCCCTTCGTTCCACGTTCATGTATACCTTGTATTTGATATTAGTTAGTAAGTATTGGGCTTATCATATAGAGTTCAAATCTCTTGGCTGAATGTTAAATGTCTTCACTTGATATATGCTTCAATTTGAGATGTCAAAATGTTGAATGTGCCATATAAGCTCCTAAGTAAGTATTACGTTGGTGTTACATTTGCTTCCCACGTCATTGTCATTATCGTAAGTCCATATTCGTATGTCTTCTACTACTAGTCCATAGTTCCATATCTCAATAATGACTATGACCACCAAAACAACAATCTCAAAAAAGTTATGATCACCAAAATAACAATCTCAAAAGAGTTATGAACATCAAAACAACAATCTCAAAGATTAAAGAATCTAAGTGAAGCAATTTGTATATGGGTGGCAGCCCAGAGGCAAATGCCTAGCATGGGTCGATTCCAATTGGTATAGAAGGGTGGCAGCTCACGGGCGAAAACCTAGCATGAGCTGATACCAATTTGTGTTATTATGAGCATAGCATCCCAGGGGTTAAAATGCCTAGCATAGGTCATCCTCTTCTACCGCTGATCAGCTGGTCATTTGTATCATATGTCTTATAAATATTATAATGCAAAGAAAAGTAAAGAAAAGAATGCAACATACACGATTCCACAAGTATAAGCAAAGGTGGTCTCTAATCCTTATCTATTGGTATTTGGTTTCACTTAAGCTCTCATTTTATATATCGTTGTATTATGCCTTACATATTCAGTACATTCTTTCGTACTGAGATCCCTTATTGGGGACGCTGCATTTCATGCTACAGGTACATGTACTCAACTAGTAGATTTCTCCAATAGAAGCACATGATACTCAGCGGTTGTTGGTGAGCTCCAGGTTTATTCAAGGCTTTACCGAGTCTTTACTATGTGCATTTCATAGGTCTATCATGGATTCTAGTAGAGGCTTTGTAGACATTGTAAAACTATCATCTGAATTCATAGTTTCACTTGTCGCATATATCGGTTCACCTAGTCAACATGTGTTGTATATGAAGCTTCTCATTAGTAAATATATCTACATAGTAGTAGTTTAGTTTCTCATCATAGGTGATTTGTAAAGCATGTGTTCATATGGTACTTGTCCGCCTCACCTAGGGTTGGGGTGTGACAGTTCATGTCTCATTAATTATCTTTATTATATAGGGAAGCTTAGCCATAACCGACATAGACCATGTGAGCTACATGGAATTCAGTGTCGTGTAACCCCACACCAAAAGAAGGTGTCCTATTGCCTAAGGTAGAACTAAATGTATGGCTATTAGGTGGATCCACTAGCTAAGGTCCTATGTTGGCACATAGTTATGGGATAGGGAGATTGCTTCTAAAAACCCGACCTCTTGTATTGGCGGAGGAACTTCCATCTCATAAGTTTGCTTAGATGACCCCATCTATTGCATTGGCGGAAGGGCCTTTACCTCATTTTCTATATCCACTCGGTGCTAAGCATTATTTCCCAAACTATACATAATTAATCTTGAATTGCATTTACATGTGTGAAGGAATGCCCTATCCTTCATTCAATACACTTCATCAAAATAGCTCATAGATTCATTAAAGGTGAGAATGTACTTTCAACCTTAGAATCCACATTAGTATGTGAGTAGAACTTTCATATTTCATTCATAGTGTTTGCATGAGAATAGACATTCAATCAACACAATAACATCATCATTATCCTAGACCATTCGTACATCATCAAGTGTAAGGGTAAGGGAAGAACAACCTTTCAACAATACCATGCTTTACACATTAGTCATCGGAGATTTACTTTCTAATTGAATCAATAGTTTATGCACAACTTTCAACAATATGTACAAACTCTTGCAATTTACCCCTTTCAAGGTCATGAACCATGTCTCACAATTACACCTAAAGATACTACAATAGGCATGAATGAAACAAGATTTCATAACTATATTAACATAGATACAATTCATAGTAATCATCTTGTATCAATACACCCATCACAATTCATGAAATTCGGGTCATGGGGGTGCTCATGGGTTCATGGGGAATTTCACGATTAAAATCACCATTAAACATCAAATCATCCATAATATAATGCAATTAACATAAAAAAATCATTTTTAGGAAGAACCCATGGTTAGAATGAAAACCCTAGTATTTGAACAAGTTACCAAATTCGAAATTACAGTTTGAAGGGCTTTATGGAGAAAAGTGCTCCATAATTCAAGGTTCCCATACCTTATTTGATGTTTTCCCACGAAATTGGAGTGAAAATCTTGGAGCTTGAACCCTAATCTTGACCTTTTTCTTTCTTCTTCAATGGAGTTTAGAGAGAGAATATTCCTAGGAGGGAAGTTGGTTGAGTTTTGAGTTAGTGAGTTATGAGAGTTAAAAGAGTTGCTTAATAGTTAAAAACATTTTATATATCTAAAATAACTAATAATGACCGTCCCTACCCTTAATTTAATTATTTAGGAATTTATGAAAACACCCTCCCTTTGATCGAACCCCAAACCAGATTTTGCAAGTTGGGATCCACAGACCTGATCCACGGATCGTAGATGGGACCACAGCCCGTCCTGCATGGGCGTGGTTTGGGTCAAAGAGGGAGATTTGGAGGAAAAGTTTGGGGAGATTATGTCTCAACCCACCACTCCAAACCACGGAGCCTGGGTCCACTCACGTGGCGTGGGTGACCAATCGTGGTTCCATGCTTTTTTTACAACTTTTGGACCTTCCCTTGGGTCCTCCTCATGGACCCTTGGGGGGTCCTAGGGGGTCGTGCCTTGAGGTTTAGGCACTAAAACCCTAGTACTATATTATGAAAGTTATTTTAGGACTCTAACCTTATGTTTTAAATTCATTAGGCTACTAGACTACATGTTAGGCTCTAGATACGTCATTAGATTTCCGGGGTGTTACATTATCTCCCCCTTGGGAACATTTGTCCCCAAATTATGACCAAAATGCCAAACTAAGTTAGAAACTCTATACTAGCAGTCCATCATGCATGAAACATCAAAAATGTCCAAAAAACTAAAAATGCACTAATCACATCATGCACAAATTCAAGGGAGGAAACTTCAAATCCCTTTCACAACATGGCCAATGCAATACAATAAAATAGGAACTCCATAATCCAATATGCATGAAACTCATCAATTTACATCAACATGGGAGGAACTACCTTCTCCAACTCATACAAGCTAAACACAAGTAGAGTCAACATTTCATCTCATCAACACATCATTAAGCATATTCATCAGTTTACCTCATGAAGTCAAAAATGCAATCGTCATACTAAAATGCAATTCAACTTGAGGAATATATAAATCATGAAAACTCAATTTATGCTTTAAGATGAATTCTCACAAGAACATGTAAAGCAGTCGACGAGTCGTCGTATGATTCCGCGATGCAGTATTCCATGACCCAATGTTACAAAACTTGAAGTTGCTGAAGGCCAATGCAGAAAGGCGATCAAAGGGCGGATTGTCGAGTGGATTGGCGATCCCGACTAACTACGCTGAGTGATCCTCGTAGCACACTTTTTGATAACTATAAATACATGTTCAAATTTTTAATTTAGTATCAAGTTTTACAATTCAAAAACCTATTTTTAGAATTACTCACTTTTAGAACTTAGTTTTTGGGAGACTTTGTTCCTTAGCTTTGAAGATTTGAAGATTTTCATTTCTAAGCAATTGGAAGTGGGTATTGAAGATTCTTCATCTTTGACGTGTGTAAAGATGATCTATCGTACCCATTTGATGGAACTTTTCGGTATTGATTTTTATCTCTTTACTATGTCTAGCTACGATCGAAATTCTTGGGGTGTTATTTTGTGAATATGAGTTGAATTTATAGTTGGGTATTGCTAATTAATTGTTTATTCACTGTTTAAAGGTGATTTCGTTCAGTAGTTGTGTTTGTATTTAATGGGGTTGTAGTTGCAATTACAATTTTATCTTCATGTATTTGACTTGCTCAAGCGAGAGGTTTTAAAATCAAAACTACTGAATCAATAGTCTGTGGTTATTGGGTTCATCTTAAGAGAGTGAAACCTAAACCCTCTCCCACACATTCAGCCTGAGAGAGTGAATGGACTAAGGTGAAGGTTGTGCTTCATTGACGCTTATCGGTGTTCGAGAGAAACCAATTTGATTTGGGGTAAATTGTTTGAGAGAAAATTTACCCCCACTAAAGTCTAGTCTACTTACCAATTTGCAGCGAGTTACTATCAATAGCATTTACCTGCTTGTGTATTTTAGCCCATATTCCTATCACATCCCAAGAATTCCGTCTCCATATTTTCATTTTTGGTTGTCTTTTTTGTTGGTAAATTGATTATAAACCCCCATTTGATAATTGACAATTGTGTCATCCTTTAATTTGATATATTTTTCTTCGTAAAAGTTTTATCTATAGTTGACTTGAATGAAGTTCTTGCTTTTCTATTGATTCTGAATCACAAACAACTCCTTTGGGACTCGACCCCAACTCATTAGTTGGGTTATATTACTATTGAACGACCGTGGACGCTTAGTATTGAATGAAATGCCCGAATACGTTAATAGAGTCCATGCTTAGTCTAAAACTCCAAATACCTAAAACTCAAGGATTTTCATTAGTTATTGAGACAAAATATGCATTTGAGGACACTAAGTCTATTGAAATAATGCCTAAAAAAGTCCAAATTGTGGACTCATCAACACCCCCAACTTAAACTTTTGCTTGTCCTCAAGTAAAACTCAAGTTCAGTAGTTCAGAAGGATGTCTCAAACAGTGCTACACAAGACTCAATCATGAATGCACACAATAAGTCTCAACTTACTCGTGCAAAGATCAATTGTACACTCAAAGATTCAAGTTGTGATCAACATTACCAAAGAATCTCAAGCTCACTATACTTGCTTCAAATGCATGTTCAAGCTCAACAAAGGTATTCAAATGCCCTCACAAAAAGAATGATTCCATATTCACTCAATGGTCAAATAAATTAAAGTTCTGGAATCAAGATCAACACTCACACTCACAAAGATAAATAGAATGCATGATTTCACCCATATGTTTGCCCTTATTTTCCAATCGACTTTTTCTTCAGCGCATTTAAGATCAAAAAGGTCTTTTCAAGGCTTGTAATGGGGCTGAGTATAATGGAATGGTCATTTAGGCTTATAGGCTAAAAATCCTCATGAAATGTGGTGTGAACAACACCTTCTTTCCTTCTCTTTATCATTTTCATTCAAGCTCAAAAGACACATTTTATTCATCTTCCATGAGTAATTGGGAACCCTTGTTTCTTTGTATTTCCACAACCTTATTTAACAACTTTTTTTTTTCAATCTTTCTTCTTTTTCTCTCTTTTTTTTAAATGGAGGGGGTTCCATTTTTATCAAAACATGGGCACATGGGACTTCTTTGCATTTACTTGATTTGCCTTCTCTTTTCACCACACCACCAACTTAGGCTTCTGGCCTAAGTTGGCTATTCCAACAAACCACACATTATGTGGATTATGGGTAATGGATAAGAAAAGGTTACAATGTTATCAAGTTTCTTCCAAGAAAAGTTCAAGGCTCAAAGGGTGCTCAAAAGAGTTCACACACTCACAAGGTAAGCCACAAAAAGGTATAATGTCAAATTGGTTCACACTCTTTAAAGTTGCCTAAGATCATCTCAAGAAGTTGCATCACTTAGTCAATCGGGCCAATGGAGAAAATTCTAGGTGTCATCACACATGGTTCACGGTAAGCTCATCATACAAGGCATTGACACCAATGTCAAACAAGACATCACACATTTGCTACTGTGCAATGCAATACAACAGACTCAATTTGATAATTGGGTAGTCACAACGAGATGTAAAGAGTTAACATATTGTCTATGCAACTTCAATTAACCTCGTTGTTGCCGCGCATTCATTTTTGTTTGATTATGAACACTATTTGAGTCATCGATATTGATCAAAACCGGTACTCAAATTTGCAAGTGAACATCCACATTCAACACATACAAGAGGTGGCAAAAAGTTTTGGAAGGGTAAAAAATCATTTACAATTAAACGCAAGGAGCCACAAGCTCAAGCATCCACAAAAAATAGTGTATAACACGAATTTAGCTCAGAGCCCAAATATAAAAACAAAATAAGAAAGAGACACACAAAAGGTGGGCCTCACCCTACCACAAATAAAAGCATTTGTCCCCAAATTCAACAAGCTAATATCCAAAAATCAAAAGAAATAATGACAGAGAGGGTGGTAAAGAGGGGATCCTGTCTATGTAGTCACTCCATCTGTCTGGACATCCGTGTCCGGTGCATCAGTCTGGACTTGGGTATCAGTGCCCAGAGTCCCTCAGAAGGAACAGTAATAGAACTAAAGCAGCCAAAGGAGTATCTGTTAAAGAAGCCTGCATAATAGCATCTACCATGGCCTCTTCAGTCTCAGTAAGGCCCTCATATGAAGCTTTCTTAGCCACCTCAAGCAACTCCTCATCCGTTGCTGCCTTAGACTCGAGATCAACTGGCTTATCGGGGATCTCCACCATCTCAAAGACCATAGACATATCGGTGGACTTTATCTAGTCCACATCTCTGCTCAGCTCAGCAATAGTGGCTTTTAAAACCATCACCTCCTTGGTGGCCCCTTGGCCATGCTCACACACCGCTATCCTTACTACAAGGGCATCAATAGAAATGCTCAATTTTGTCATAGCATCAGCCAAGGTAGTCTGAATCATGCCCGATATGGAGGCCTCGAGCCTGGCAGCTCGATAATCAGTAGAATGGGCAAGTTGCCCCATCCGAAGTAATGAAGCCTAGGTGATCGGAGTCTGGGAGACAACAACAGAGCCACGTCTAGGAGGTAGTGCAACAACAGAAGAAGTAGGAACATCAGAACAAGTGGCAGTAGAGGTATGAAGGCCCATAAGCCAGATTAGGCTAAGATGCCTCTGTAGGTAATGAGTTTGTCTCTACCACTTGGAAGAATCCACTGGGACTGCCTTCTTCTTCTTTTCAGCTTGGTCCTTTAACTATTTTGCCTCAATCATATAAATATTGGTAGATGATGAGGGAATCACTTCCACATCCTTCTTGGCATCTCTAGGTACCCGAGCCCGTCTGCACAACTCGGTGATCAATACCGGGAAGGAAAGATAGGTCTGGCGCTGCTTGGCCTTTATGACCATCTCCTGTGCTATAATCATCCCCATATTTAGTCTCATCCCATCAGTGATGCAACCTAGACAGGTTGCCTTGGCCAGGCAAATAATAGACTCGTTTTGGGAGGACATGATAATGCTGCTGATAATGCCAAACCAGTACCTCGCTGCTACATTCAAATCCTTCTTTTCTATTAGAGCCCCTGCCTTTAACCACTTCGAACTACCATCAGATATCAAAGGGGCTAGCCACTTGTTCACGTTGTCTAGCGTCTTTGTATTGATCATATGCATGCAATCATCTTCTAGTCTCGTAGTACACTCAAGGACAACATTAATGGTGGGAAAATTACATTGCACTCTCTTCCCCCTAACAACTACATAGTAATCCCATTGAAATACTGCTACTTGCTACTTTAATTGTGATATTAAGGCACTGTATGCATTGTAGAACTCCCTAACCCAACTTGGGATATATGGCCACGGGGCTTTCTGAAGATCTGAAACTTGTGAGATTTCAGGCAATCCATTATCTCAAGGTACCTGTCGATCACTCCATCCGTGGACAGACGCTTCTCCTCAAGGATCGTCCTCAGCCCCTCAGTCTTTAATCTATTTATTAACTTGGGAGAAGGACCCTGTACTGGTGGTTCAAGCACCTCTGCCTTCTCTAGAACTGGAGTAGGAGAAGTAGTGGTTGGAGGAGTCCTGATCCTAGACGGATCATGCATTCTTTTTGAACGTACCTCTACCCTTTGTGCTACTACTAGCTCATCATCATCAGAAGCTATAATCCTGATGTCATAGATGTTGTCACTATCGGAGCTTGCCTCTGGTAACGCAGGTTCTTTGCCTTTACCCTTACCTTTCCCACCAGCTGTGCAAAGTTTTGTGGCCTTGCCCTGGATGCAACTGCACCCTCATTGAGTGTAATCCTTTTTGCTTTCCCTCGGGGTGACATGTTTCTTCCTGCAACTTTAGATGTAGCAATGTCTGCAAAACATCGAGAAAAAGTTAAAAATAACTTAATCAAATTCATAGAATCATAGTTGCAGAAAGACTCTCCAAACTAGTCGGCGAGTCGCCAAATTGCTTTGGTGAGCTAGGTTGGGCTCATTGAAAGGATTGTCTCAAAACTCTGGGCATGTTGACGAAGGGAAGGTCTTTTGGTGAATCACCAATAGCTTTCAGCGAGCAAGAATTGGCTCGCTGAAAGTTACAATGCAAAAAGGGTTCACGAGTGCAGATAAAAGGCAATCAAGAAAACATTCGGCGAGGCGCCTAGTGCCCAACATCAAATAAAGCATGAAATTAAACGTGAGATGGGGACATTAAGCGAACCTCCAAGTGGTTCGACGAGCTCGACCCAGCTCGCCAAATGACCCAACATGCCTATTTTCAACTCAATATTTTGAATACAATCCCGCGACCCCAAAAAACAAAATCAAACCATACACAACTCGAATTCAAACAAGACCCATAACACCCATTGCCTTGGGATACTAAGACTTCTCCTAGTTTTGCCAAATATGGCCAATTGACGACATTTGCCCTTAAAAACGAAGTCACCTGCTCTATCATTAGGCAAATTACATCGTGTCACACAAATACGGGTTACTCAGACTTCACCCACCCAAATCCAATGACATGAAAGCACAACTTCAAAAGATTTACCCAATTTCAATGCATACGAACACGAGAAATCAACAACATAAGCATTACGGGCAAGATTAATAATTCAAATCAGTCATTTAAACCATCTAATCCTATCAGAGAGGCCCAACACACATCATCAACATAATATTTCTTTCATAAGAGTACAAAATACTAAAAATAAATGCGGAGTTCGGAAAACCAACCTTAGTTGCCGATTAATAAAGCTGAAAAGCTAGGCTGCAATGTAATCCGCTCCGAACACATCTCTGACGTCTAAATTACTATTAAGAATGCGAAAATTATACTAAGCAGGTGTGAGTTTGGAAGATGAAAAGCGAGGGAAGAATGAAAGAGTTTGATTCGCCAATAATTTCTTAGGCTCGCCGAGTTTTACAGACCCCAATGTAAAATGTTCTTGAGTCTAATGGCCGTCTAGGTCGGGGTCGCCAACCTATTTGCTGATTTGCCAACTAGACCTTTTAGCTCGCCGGCCAGAAATTTTCAAATACCTTCCACACTTTGTCCTTCAAAATCAACACACCATTATATCTAAAGCAAAACTAAAAAAATAAGTTAATGTCTTGGCATGACGCAAGTCAACCCTTAAACCTCATTATTGGGGTCGGCCATAGTATCACTAGGCAACCCCTCTTTATGCTGTAGGTAGAGACACAACATCACTTGGTTTATTTGGGCATCTTGCAGTTGAATGATCATGGATTGGGAGACTGTCATCTGATTAAGCATTAAAATATTCTCTTTTATCTCATTCAACACCCTATCTTGTTCTTCTGACTTAGAGGACCTCCTCATTTTGTCCACCCTCCTAATTCTGCACCTTTTTACGCTCTCGAGGGGGAAAGTGCTTCTCTTTTTTAGTTTACAGTGCTTCAAATTCCATGACTCTCTTGGACAAGATATCCAGCAGAGTCAACAATCCAGCCCATTCTTAATCCTTCTCTGTCTCCTTGTTTGTCTTAATCATGCTATCAAAAAGTTGGGCTACAACTTCGTAGGGTTGTTGTGTTAAAAACTTGCAAAGAGTTAATCAGTAATGCTCCTATTTTCGGGACCAAGCCCCAAATAGAAGCATTCTAACAACAATTTATTATGCATCCCATGAGTTGGGCACTTCTATAGTAATGCCTTAAACCTAGGCCACATCTCATGGATAGTCTCACCCCCCATTTGCTCACATTAGGAGGTTGTCCCTAAGATTCAATAATTTCAAAAGGGGGTGATCTGTTTGATACCCATATTTAGCGTTCACACTCATATTTCCTTTGCAATACACAAACAAGCAAAACAAAACTAACACTAAATTTAGTAAGTATCACTATAACTAACAAGAGCAAAATTTAACTTAACTAAAAATTCTCAATTAGCACCACTCCCCAGCGCCATTTTGAGTTAACGTATCCAGGTGCTTCATTCAATACTAAGCGTCCATGATCGTTCAATAGTAATATAACCCAACTAGTGAGTTGGGGCTGAGTCCCAAGGGAGCGGTTTGTGATTGATAATCGATTGAAAAGAAAGAACTTCGTTCAAGTCAATTATAGCTAAAGACTTTTATGAAAATAAGCATATCAAATTAAAGAGTGACACAAGTGTCAAGTATCAAGGTGGTTTTGTAAGCAATTATCAACTAAAACGACAACTACATCCGAAGAGACAAATATGGAGACGGGATTCTTGGGATGTGATGGAAATATAGGATAAAATACACAGCCAGAAAAATTCTATTGATAGTAACTCGCTCATATTGGTAACTAGGCTAGACTTTAGTGGGGGTAAATTTTCTCTCAAACAATTTACCCCTAATCGAATTGGTTTCTCTCGAACATAGCCATCACCTTAGTCCATTCACTCTTTCGAGTTGAATGTGTGGGAGAGGGTTTAGGATTCACTCTCTCGAGATGAACCCACGAAAACCAATAACCATAGACTATTGATTCAGTAATTTTGGTTTTAAAACCTCTCTCTCGAGCAAGTGAAAAACACGAAGATAAAATTGTATTAACAACTACAACCCCATTAAATTCAAACACAACTATTGAACAAAATCAGCTTTAAACAGTGAATAATCAATCAATTAGCAATACCCAACAGTAAATTCAACCCATATTCACAAAATCACACCCCATGAATTGAGGTTTTAGCTAGACATAGTAAAGAGATAGAAATCGATACCAAAAAGCGTTTCCATCAAATGGGTACAATAGATATTGTCTTTACACATGTCAAAGATGAAGAATCTTCAATACCTACTTCGAATTGCTTAGAAAGGGAATTCATCAAATCTTCAAAGCTAAGGAAATTTGTCTCCAACAACTAAGTTCTAAAACTGGGTAATTCTAAAAATTGGTTTCTAAATTGTAAAAATTGATACTAAACTAACAATTCAAACATGTATTTATAGTTGTCAAAAAGTGTGCTGCGAAGGATCACTCGGCGCAGTTTGTCAAGATCGCCGATCCACTCGACGATCCGCCATTTGAGCTGGTTCATTGCCTTTCTGCATTGGCCTTCAACTAAGTTCAAGTTCTGAAACATTGGGCGATGGAGTACTACATCGCGGAATCGCTCAGCGACTCGCTGAGTGCTCCTTGATCTTGCCGACTCAATTTTCTTCTTCAGAGCGTGGCACATTCGAATATTAGGCGAGACCATAGCCATTCGGCGACTCGCCTAATGGTTTAGGCAATCCTCATACCGTCTTTTCTTCGTTCTTTTAAGTTGCCTTGTTCCTTTTTGCCCAATAGTGTCCATGCTTTGTCTCCAACTCCAAATACCTGAAACTCAAGGATTTTTCATTAGTTATTGAGACAAAATATACATTAGAGGACACTAAATCTATCAAAATAAAGCCCTAAAAGAGTGTAAATTATGGACTCATCAACATTTTTGAATTGACATATCTGGGTGCCTCATCCAATACGTTACGTCCACGGCTGTTCAATAGTAATATAACCCAACTAGTAAGTTGGGGTCGAATCCCAATGAAACGGTTTGTGATTGAGAATCAATAGAAAAGCAAGAACTTTGTTCAACTTATCTATAGCTAAAGACTTTTATGAAGAAAAACATATCAAATTAAAGGATGACACCAGTGTCAATTATGAAAGAGGGTTTTATAATCAATTATCAACTAAAATGACAACTAAAAATGAAAATGCCATTATGGAGACAAGATTCATGGGATGTGATAGGAATGTGGGCAAAAATAGACAATCGGTTAAATGCTATTGATAGTAACTCGCTGCATATTGGTAACTAGGCTAGACTTTAGTTGGGGTAAATTTTCTCTTGAACAATTTATTCCAAATCAAATCGGTTTCTCTTGAACACCGATAAGCGGCAAATAAGCACAACCTTTGCCTTAGTCCATTCACTCTCTCGAGTTGAATGTGTCAGAGAGCATTAGGATTCACTCTCTTGAGCTGACCACAACAACCCAATAACCACAGACTACTGATTCAATAGTTTTGGTTTTAAAACCTCTCTCTCGAGCAAGTCAAAAACACGAAGATGAAATTGTATTTGCAGTTACAACTCCATTAAATTCAAACACAACTACTGAACGAAATCACATTTAAACAGGGAATAAACAATCAATTAGCAATACCCAGCAGTAAATTCAACCCATATTCACAAAATCACACCATAAGAATTGAGATTTTAGCTAGACATAGTAAAGAGATAGAAATATATACCGAAAAGTGTTTCCATCAAATGGGTACGATAGATATTGTCTTTACACACGTCAAAGATGAAGAATCTTCGATACCCACTTCAAATTTCTTAGAAATGGAAATCTTCAAATCTTCAAAGCTAAGGAACAAAAGTCTCCCAAAAACTAAGTTCTAAAACTCAGTAATTCTAAAAATTGGTTTCTGAATTGTAAAACTTGATACTAAACTAAAAATTCAAACAACTATTTATAGTTGTCAAAATGTGTGCTGGAAAGGATTACTCGGCACAATTAGTTGGTATCGCCAATCCACTCGATGATCTACCCTTTGGTCTGGTTCATCACCATTATGCATTGGCCTTTAGCTAATTCAAGTTCTGAAACATGGGGCGATGGAGTACTGCATCGTGGAATTGTTCGGTGACTCATCGGCTGCTCTTTTTTCTCGTCGACTCGATTTTCTCCTTCAGAGCTTGGTACACGGAACATTAGATGAGACCATAGCCATTCAGTGACTCACTTGATGGTTTAGGCTATCCTCAGGCTGTCTTTTCTTCATTTTTTTCATATGAAAAGAACAAAGAAAAGACGGCCTAAGGATCACCTAAACCATCAGGCGAGTCGCCGAATAACTATGGTCTCACCTTATGTTCCAATGTGCCAAGCTCTGAAGGAGAAAATCGAGTAGGCGATATAAAGGAGAAGTCGGTGAGTCGCCGAACGATTCCGTGATGTAGTACTCCATCGCCAAATGTTACAGAACTTGAATTACGGGCAAGATTAATAATTCAAATCAGTCATTTAAACCATCTAATCCTATCAGAGAGGCCCAACACACATCATCAACATAATATTTCTTTCATAAGAGTACAAAATACTAAAAATAAATGCGGAGTTCGGAAAACCAACCTTAGTTGCCGATTAATAAAGCTGAAAAGCTAGGCTGCAATGTAATCCGCTCCGAACACATCTCTGACGTCTAAATTACTATTAAGAATGCGAAAATTATACTAAGCAGGTGTGAGTTTGGAAGATGAAAAGCGAGGGAAGAATGAAAGAGTTTGATTCGCCAATAATTTCTTAGGCTCGCCGAGTTTTACAGACCCCAATGTAAAATGTTCTTGAGTCTAATGGCCGTCTAGGTCGGGGTCGCCAACCTATTTGCTGATTTGCCAACTAGACCTTTTAGCTCGCCGGCCAGAAATTTTCAAATACCTTCCACACTTTGTCCTTCAAAATCAACACACCATTATATCTAAAGCAAAACTAAAAAAATAAGTTAATGTCTTGGCATGACGCAAGTCAACCCTTAAACCTCATTATTGGGGTCGGCCATAGTATCACTAGGCAACCCCTCTTTATGCTGTAGGTAGAGACACAACATCACTTGGTTTATTTGGGCATCTTGCAGTTGAATGATCATGGATTGGGAGACTGTCATCTGATTAAGCATTAAAATATTCTCTTTTATCTCATTCAACACCCTATCTTGTTCTTCTGACTTAGAGGACCTCCTCATTTTGTCCACCCTCCTAATTCTGCACCTTTTTACGCTCTCGAGGGGGAAAGTGCTTCTCTTTTTTAGTTTACAGTGCTTCAAATTCCATGACTCTCTTGGACAAGATATCCAGCAGAGTCAACAATCCGGCCCATTCTTGATCCTTCTCTGTCTCCTTGTTTGTCTTAATCATGCTATCAAAAAGTTGGGCTACAACTTCGTAGGGTTGTTGTGTCAAAAACTTGCAAAGAGTTGATCAGTAATGCTCCTATTTTCGGGACCAAGCCCCAAATAGAAGCATTCTAACAACAATTTATTATGCATCCCATGAGTTGGGCACTTCTATAGTAATGCCTTAAACCTAGGCCACATCTCATGGATAGTCTCACCCCCCATTTGCTCACATTAGGAGGTTGTCCCTAAGATTCAATAATTTCAAAAGGGGGTGATCTGTTTGATACCCATATTTAGCGTTCACACTCATATTTCCTTTGCAATACACAAACAAGCAAAACAAAACTAACACTAAATTTAGTAAGTATCACTATAACTAACAAGAGCAAAATTTAACTTAACTAAAAATTCTCAATTAGCACCACTCCCCAGCGCCATTTTGAGTTAACGTATCCAGGTGCTTCATTCAATACTAAGCGTCCATGATCGTTCAATAGTAATATAACCCAACTAGTGAGTTGGGGCTGAGTCCCAAGGGAGCGGTTTGTGATTGATAATCGATTGAAAAGAAAGAACTTCGTTCAAGTCAATTATAGCTAAAGACTTTTATGAAAATAAGCATATCAAATTATAGAGTGACACAAGTGTCAAGTATCAAGGTGGTTTTGTAAGCAATTATCAACTAAAACGACAACTACATCCGAAGAGACAAATATGGAGACGGGATTCTTGGGATGTGATGGAAATATAGGATAAAATACACAGCCGGAAAAATTCTATTGATAGTAACTCGCTCATATTGGTAACTAGGCTAGACTTTAGTGGGGGTAAATTTTCTCTCAAACAATTTACCCCTAATCGAATTGGTTTCTCTCGAACATAGCCATCACCTTAGTCCATTCACTCTTTCGAGTTGAATGTGTGGGAGAGGGTTTAGGATTCACTCTCTCGAGATGAACCCACGAAAACCAATAACCATAGACTATTGATTCAGTAATTTTGGTTTTAAAACCTCTCTCTCGAGCAAGTGAAAAACACGAAGATAAAATTGTATTCACAACTACAACCCCATTAAATTCAAACACAACTATTGAACAAAATCAGCTTTAAACAGTGAATAATCAATCAATTAGCAATACCCAACAGTAAATTCAACCCATATTCACAAAATCACACCCCATGAATTGAGGTTTTAGCTAGACATAGTAAAGAGATAGAAATCGATACCAAAAAGCGTTTCCATCAAATGGGTACAATAGATATTGTCTTTACACATGTCAAAGATGAAGAATCTTCAATACCTACTTCGAATTGCTTAGAAAGGGAATTCATCAAATCTTCAAAGCTAAGGAAATTTGTCTCCAACAACTAAGTTCTAAAACTGGGTAATTCTAAAAATTGGTTTCTAAATTGTAAAAATTGATACTAAACTAACAATTCAAACATGTATTTATAGTTGTCAAAAAGTGTGCTGCGAAGGATCACTCGGCGCAGTTTGTCAAGATCGCCGATCCACTCAACGATCCGCCATTTGAGCTGGTTCATTGCCTTTCTGCATTGGCCTTCAACTAAGTTCAAGTTCTGAAACATTGGGCGATGGAGTACTACATCGCGGAATCGCTCAGCGACTCGCTGAGTGCTCCTTGATCTTGCCGACTCAATTTTTTTCTTCAGAGCGTGGCACATTCGAATATTAGGCGAGACCATAGCCATTCGGCGACTCGCCTAATGGTTTAGGCAATCCTCATACCTTCTTTTCTTCGTTCTTTTAAGTTGCCTTGTTCCTTTTTGCCCAATAGTGTCCATGCTTTGTCTCCAACTCCAAATACCTGAAACTCAAGGATTTTTCATTAGTTATTGAGACAAAATATACATTAGAGGACACTAAATCTATCAAAATAAAGCCCTAAAAGAGTGTAAATTATGGACTCATCAACATTTTTGAATTGACATATCTGGGTGCCTCATCCAATACGTTACGTCCACGGCTGTTCAATAGTAATATAACCCAACTAGTAAGTTGGGGTCGAGTCCCAATGAAACGGTTTGTGATTGAGAATCAATAGAAAAGCAAAAACTTTGTTCAACTTATCTATAGCTAAAGACTTTTATGAAGAAAAACATATCAAATTAAAGGATGACACCAGTGTCAATTATGAAAGAGGGTTTTATAATCAATTATCAACTAAAATGACAACTAAAAATGAAAATGCCATTATGGAGACAAGATTCATGGGATGTGATAGGAATGTGGGCAAAAATAGACAATCGGTTAAATGCTATTGATAGTAACTCGCTGCATATTGGTAACTAGGCTAGACTTTAGTTGGGGTAAATTTTCTCTTGAACAATTTATTCCAAATAAAATCGGTTTCTCTTGAACACCGATAAGCGGCAAATAAGCACAACCTTTGCCTTAGTCCATTCACTCTCTCGAGTTGAATGTGTCAGAGAGCATTAGGATTCACTCTCTTGAGCTGACCACAACAACCCAATAACCACAGACTGCTGATTCAATAGTTTTGGTTTTAAAACCTCTCTCTCGAGCAAGTCAAAAACACGAAGATGAAATTGTATTTGCAGTTACAACTCCATTAAATTCAAACACAACTACTGAACGAAATCACATTTAAACAGCGAATAAACAATCAATTAGCAATACCCAGCAGTAAATTCAACCCATATTCACAAAATCACACCATAAGAATTGAGATTTTAGCTAGACATAGTAAAGAGATAGAAATATATACCGAAAAGTGTTTCCATCAAATGGGTACGATAGATATTGTCTTTACACACGTCAAAGATGAAGAATCTTCGATACCCACTTCAAATTTCTTAGAAATGGAAATCTTCAAATCTTCAAAGCTAAGGAACAAAGGTCTCCCAAAAACTAAGTTCTAAAACTCAGTAATTCTAAAAATTGGTTTCTGAATTGTAAAACTTGATACTAAACTAAAAATTCAAACAACTATTTATAGTTGTCAAAATATGTGCTGGAAAGGATTACTCGGCACAATTAGTTGGTATCGCCAATCCACTCGATGATCTACCCTTTGGTCTGGTTCATCACCATTATGCATTGGCCTTCAGCTAATTCAAGTTCTGAAACATGGGGCGATGGAGTACTGCATCGTGGAATTGTTCGGTGACTCATCGGCTGCTCTTTTTTCTCGTCGACTCGATTTTCTCCTTCAGAGCTTGGTACACGGAACATTAGATGAGACCATAGCCATTCAGTGACTCACTTGATGGTTTAGGCTATCCTCAGGCTGTCTTTTCTTCATTTTTTTCATATGAAAAGAACAAAGAAAAGACGGCCTAAGGATCACCTAAACCATCAGGCGAGTCACCGAATAACTATGGTCTCACCTTATGTTCCAATGTGCCAAGCTCTGAAGGAGAAAATCGAGTAGGCGATATAAAGGAGAAGTCGGTGAGTCGCCGAACGATTCCGTGATGTAGTACTCCATCGCCAAATGTTGCAGAACTTGAACTTAGCTGAAGGCCAATGTACAAAGGCAATGAACCAGATCAAAGGGCGGACTGCCGAGTGGATCGACGATCCCGACTAACTATGTCGAGAGATCTTTTGCAACACACTTTTTGACAACTATAAATACCTATTTGAATTTTTAGTTTAGTATCAAGCTTTTCAATTCAGAAGCCAATTTTTAAAATTACTCATTTTTAGAACTTAGTTTTTGGAGATAATTTTCCTTAGCTTTGAAGATTTGAAGATTTCCATTTCTAAGCAATTAGAAGTGGGTATTCAAGATTCTTCACATTTGACATGTGTAAAGACAATATCTATCGTACTCATTTTATGGAACACTTTTTGGTATCGATTTCTATCTCTTTACTATGTCTTGCTAAAACCTCAATTCGTGGTGTGTGATTTTGTGAATATAGGTTGAATTTACTAGTGGGTATTGCTAATTGATTATTTTTTTGCTGTTTAAAGGTGATTTCATTCATTAGTTGTGTTTGAATTTAATGGGGTTATAGTTGCAAGTACAATTTTATCTTCATATTTTTTACTTGCTCGAGAGAGAGGTTTTAAAATCAAAACTACTGAACTGATAGTCCGTGGCTATTGAGTTGTCATGGGTTCAGCTCGATATAGTAAATCTTAAACCCTCTCCCACATATTCAGCTCGAGAGATTGAATGGACTAAGGCAAAGGTTGTGCTTCATTTTCGCTTATCGGTATTCGAGAGAGATCGATTTGATTCGGGGTAAAATGTTCGAGAGAAAATTTACCCCCACTAAAGTCTAGCCTAGTTACCAATTTGCAGCAAGTTACTATCAATAGCATTTACCCGTTTGTCTATTGTAGCCCATATTCCTATCACATCCCAAGAATCCCATATCCATATTTGCATTTTCGTTTTTAGTTGTTGTTTTAGTTCATAGTTGATTATAAAACTCCCTTTGATAATTGACACTTGTGTCATCCTTTAATTTGATATGTTTTTCTTCATAAAACTCTTTAGTTATAGTTAACTTGAAAAAAAAGTTCTTGCTTTTCTATTGATTCTCAATCACAAACCGCTCCCTTGGGACTCAACTCCAACTCAGTAGTTGGGTTATATTACTATTGAATGACTGTGGATGCTTAGTATTGGATGAAGCGCTCGAATGCATCAAGTCAAAAAAATGGCACCGCTACCCAGGAGTGGTGTTAATTGAGAATTTTTAGTTAAGTTGAATTTTGGTCTTGTTTAGTTATAGTGATACTTAATTTTTAGTTTTAGTTTTCTTTTGCTTGTTTGTGTATTGCAATAGGAAAGATGAGTGTGAATTGTAACTATGGGTATCAAACAGATCACCCCTTTTTGAAATTATTAAATCTTAGGGAAAGCCTCCTAACGTTCAAGAAAGTGGAGGGTGAAACTATCCATGAGATGTGGCTTAGGTTTAAGGAATTACTACAATAGTATCCAGCTCATGGGATGCTCGATAAATTGCTATTGGAATGCTTCTATCGGGGGACTTGGTCTCGAACATAGGAGCAATACTGATCAACCCTTTGTAGGTTGTTTGATACAACGTCCCTATGAAGTGGTAGCCCAAATCCTTGATGGCATGATTAAGACCAACAAGGAGATAGAGAATGATCAAGAATGGGCCGTACTGTTGACTCAGCTGGATGTCTTGTCCAAGAGAGTCATGGAATTAAAAGCACTGTCCACTAAAAAGGACAAACACTTCCCCCTCGCGAGCGTAAAAAGGTGCAAAATCAGGAGGGTAGATAAAATGAGGAGGTCCTCTCATTTATTCTACACAAGATCAAAGAACAAGATAGGGTTTTAAATGAGAAAAAAGAGAATATCTTAATGCTTAATTAGACGACAGCCTCCAATTCCATGATCATTCAGCTACAAGATGCCCAAATAAACCAAGTGTTGTCGTGTCTCTACCTATAGGATAAAGAAGGGTCGCGTAGTGATACTGTGCCCGACCCAAACAATGAGGTTTAAGGGTTAACTTGCATCGTGCCACCATATTAATTAAGGCACTACTTGTGAGGCAACCCAAGACCCTTTATTGCTTTAGTTTGGTTTTAGAAATAATGGTGTGTTGGTTTTACAAGAGAAAGTGTGGAAGGTGTTTTAAAATTTCAGGTTGGCGAGCTAAAAGGTCTAGTCGGTGAATCACCCAAGAGGTCGATGATCCAGACGTAGACTGTCATTTGGACCCCCACATTAACTAGAGGTCATGTAAAACTCGACTAGGTAAGTGAACACTCGACCTGTCGCCGAGTGGATTGGCGACCACGTCTAACGTCGCCGACTTGGTGAGAACTGAACAGTTTATTAAAGTGCCAAATGTTTAAATTTCAAACTCTTTCATTCTTTACTTGCTTTTCATCTTCCAAACTCATACTTGCATTTTTTAGAGTAATTTATAAGTAGTGTTCGGAGTGGATTACATTGCAGCCTAGCTTTTCAGTCTTTATTAATCAACAACTAAGGTTGGTTTTCCAAACTCCACCTTTATTTTAAGTATTTTGTACTCTTATGTAAGAAATATTATGTTGATGATGTGTGTTGGGCCTCTCTGATAGGATTAAATGGTTTAAATGACTACTTTGGATTATTAATCTTGCCCATAATTCTTATAGTGTCTATTTCCTGGGTTCTTATGCGTTGAAATTGGGTAAATCTTGTGGGGTTTTGCTTGCATGTCATTGGATTTTGTTGAATGAAGTTTCAGTAAATCGTATTTGTGTCAAACGATATAATTTGCCTAATGATAGAGCGGGTGAGTTCAATTTTAAGGGCAAATGTCATCAATTGGCCAAATTTAGCAAAAACTTGGAGAAGTATGAGTATCCCGGTGCAATGGGTGTTACGGTCTTGTTTGAATTCGAGTTGTGCATGGTTTGATTTTGTTTTTGGGGGTTGCATCGTTGTATTCTAGAAGTTGGGTTGATAATAAGCACGTAGGGTCATTTGGCGAGCTGGATCGAGCTTATCGAACCACTCGGCGATTCACTTAATTACCCCATCTGGCCTTTAATTTAATGCTTTATTTGATGTTGGACTTTGTACTTTTCGGCGAGAGGGCTAAGGTCGTCGAAGGAAGTGGGCGACTCGCCGAAAGATTTCTTGATTGCATTTTCTCTGCACCCCTGAACCCTTTTTGCACTGTAACTTTCACCAAGATGAGCCTTGCTCACTGAAAGGACTTTTCCATCGCCAATTTTCCATAACTTTTAAGCCAATCCTTTCAGCGAGACCGATCCAACTCGCCAAAGCGATTCGGCGAGTGTTTCTGCAACTGTGTTTCTATGAACTTGAATAATTTATTTTTAACTATTTCTTGATGTGTTGCAGGTATGATGAGGACAAACATAGACATGCCTCCTGGTAAAAGAACATGAGGTATCACAATCAACGAAGGGGGATCAAATCCTTCATAGAAAGGAAGGCAAGAACCTCCACCAGGTGTAAAAAGGGAAAGGAAAGAGACCCAGGTCTGACAGGGGTACTACCAGCTCCCAGGATGCCCTATTTGAGCCTGTGGATGACCAGCCTCTAAAATCTCAGTGGTCTGAGCTCCAGGCTAGATCTCATTCCACGTCTACCAGAGTCCCTCCTGTGTCCACACCAGCAGAATCAATGCAACCTCCGACACCTCCTGTGGCTCCTGTGCCACCAATTGTTCCTCCACCTAGACTCCTCAACAAGTTGAAAGTATATGGTTTGCGAACCATCCTTGAGGAGAATCTACTATCTACAAAGGGTATGGAAGGCAAATACTCCAATGTGCAGGAGATCTTACAGTGGCGCAGGTTTTAGATTTTCACCAAGCCCCGAGGCCCCTATGTTCCTTCATGGGTTCGGGAATTCTATGATGCCTATGCTGCCTTGGTACCAAAGAGTAAGAAAAAGGCCGACGAGTTTAGACCGGTTAAGTCGGTTATAGTTTGAGGTGTGCAAGTTAGGTGTAGCAGCGATATCATAAATATTATTCTTGAGAGGGCCACAGGATTTGAGCACTCCGAGATGGATGAATGCGGGAGTCTAGATCAGAAGAAGGATTTGAACGTAGCTGGCTGGTATTGATTCGGATTCATTTGTAGCTCCATTATTCCTTCATAAAATGAATCCATCCTCCGGCATGCAAAGGCAGCTTGTCTAGGGTCTATTTTAGGAAAGAGATGGCTAAACTTTGGAATCATCATTGAGCAGGAGATGGCCATGAGGGCCAAACAAAGACAGACCTCCTTGCCATTCCTGGTTCTGATCACAGAGTTGTACCGGCGTGGTGGATTCCCTGGAATGCTGCTAGAGATTTTGATGTTACCCCATCATTCTCCACTAACATTTGGCGCATTGAGGCCAACTATACTAGATAGGAGGCTAACAGGAGGAGAGCAGCTCCAGTGGACACTTCCCCGGAGGTGGATATAGATGCAATATCTGTAGAGGCTTTTTTGCGTACTCCGACCTCTAGGCCTTCAGGTACTTCTGCCCTTTCATCTTCTTCATAGGCTCCAAGCACCTCCTCTTCCTCCCAGCCAACCAAGATTAATTAGGCTATGATCCTAAAGATGGGCCATCTGGACCATTCAACTGACGTGACGGTGACGCCTAAATTGTTAAAAAAAAAAAGTCGCATTTAACCTCTTATATTTCTTCTCCACCCTACACCCAACACTCCTCTCCCATACACACACAAAACACGAATGTCGACTATTGCATTAACCCCCCTCAAGACTTCTATTGACACTCTCACCACGAGAGTTGAGGCTTGTAAGAGCAGGCAGAGGGAGACCTCCGATGTTACGACTTTGCAAGCCAAAGTAGCAGACTTGAGGAAGGACATAGACTATCTGAAGTCTATCGACTTCACTTCATTACTGGAGGATGATGATGATATAGATGCTCCTGAGATTCCTTCGGCTACCACCGGCGATGTACATTGCGATGAGACCACATTGAGTGAGTCAAATGCTGAGACCGACGAGGAGCAAATACAGATACAGGAGGAGAGCATATATGGAGACTTGTCAGATCTTGCGGGGACGAGTACGCAGTCGGTGATCCATACATCACTTATCAAGACTTCCTTGGTTGCTTCTAGTGCTATTACTATTCCTTCTAAAGTGACCGTAGGGACTGTTGCCCAAGTCCAAACTGATGCACCTGGCACTGATCCCCAACCAAATGGAGCGACTGCATAGACAGGATCCCCTCTTTACTTCCCTCTCTGTCTTTATTTTATTTTGAATTTTGGATATTATATTTTTTTTTGCATTTGAGGACAAATGCTTTTATTGGTGGTGGGTTGAGGCTCACCTTTTGTGTGACTTTTTTTGTGAATATTTGGCTTTGAGCTAAATTCTTGTTATGCACTACTTTTTGTGGATGCTTGAGCTTGTGGCTCCTTGCTTTTAAATGTAAATGATTTTTGAATGTGGTTGTTCTCTTGCAAATTTGAGTACCAATTTTGAACAATATTGATGACTCGAATAATGCTTGTAATTGAACAAAAATGAATGTGCAGCTACGACGAGGCCAATTGAAATTGCATAGACAATATGTGAACTCCTTGCATCTCGTTGTGACTAGTGAAGTATCGAATTGAGTCTCTTGTGATGAACATTGAACAATAGAGAAAGTGTGAAGTCTAGTTTGACATTGGTGTCAATGCCTTGTGTGATGAACTTATCGTGAACCATGTGTGATGACACCTAGAATTTGCCCCGTTGGTCTGGTTGACTAAGTGATGCAATTTCTTGAGATGATCTTAGGCAACTTTAAAGAGTGTGAACCAAGTTGACATTATACCTTTTTATGGCTTACCTTGTGAGTGTGTGAACCTCTTTTGAGCACCCTTTGAGCCTTGTTCTTTTCTTGGAAGAAACTTGGTAACATTGTAACCTTTTCTTATTCATTACCCATAATCCTTATGATTTGTGGTTTATTTGAATAGCCAACTTAGACCAAAAACCTAAGTTAAGGGTGTGGTGAAAAGAGAAGGCAAATCAAGTAAATGAAAAGAAGTCCATTGTGCCCATGTTTTAAGGAAAATGGAACTCCTCCAGATAATAAAAAAACAAAAAAGAGAAAAATAAGAGAAGATTGAAAAAAAAAGAGGAAAAAGTTATGAAATAAAGTTGTGGAAATATAAAGAAAATGGGGTTCCCAATGACTCATGGAAGATGAATAAGAGGTGACTTTTGAGCTTGAATGAAAGTGATAAAGAGAAGGAAAGAAAGTGTTGTTCACATCACATTTCATGAGGATTTTCAGCCTAAAGCTTAAATGACCATACCATTACACTCAACCACTTTACAAGCCTTGGAAAGATTTTTTTGATCTTGAATGAACTGAAGCAAAAGTCAATTGGAAAATAAGGACAAACGTATGGGTGAAATCATGCATTGTGTTTATCTTTGTGAGTGTGAGTGTTGATCTTGATTCCGGAACTATAAATTATTGAACCATTGAGTGAATATGGAATCTTTCTTTTTGTGAGGGCATTTGAATACCTTTGTTGAGCTTGAACTTGCATTTGAAGCAAGTATAGTGACCTTGAGATTCTTTGGCAATCGTGAGTCACAACTTGAATCATTGAGTGCATAATTTATCCTTGCATGAGTAAGTTGAGACTTTTTGTGTGCATCATGATTTATTCTTGTGCAGCATTATTTGAGACATCCTTTTTGAACTGCTGAACTTGAGATTTACTTGAGGAAAAGCAAAAGTTTATGTTGGGGTGTTTATGAGTGCACGATTAGGACTCTTTTAGGGATTTAGTTTGATAGATTTAATGTCCTCAATTGTATATTTTGTCTCAATAACTGATGAAAAATCATTGAGTTTCAGGTATTTGGAGTTAGAGACAAAGAATGGACACTATTGGGAAGAAAGGAACAAGGCAGCTGAAAAGAACGAAGAAAAGACGGCCTGAGGATTGTCTAAACCATTAGGTGAATCGCCGAATGGCTATGGTCTCTCCTAATGTTCTACTGTGCCAAGCTCTGAAGGATAAAATTGAGTCGGCGAGATAAATGAGCAATCGGTGAGTCCCCGAACAAATCTGTGATGCAGTACTCCATCGCCCAATGTTACAGAACTTGAAGTTGCTGAAGGCTAATGCAGTAAGGCGATGAACCATATCAAAGGGCGTATCGCCGAGTGGATCGGTGATCCCGACTAACTATGCCAAGTGATCCTTCGCAACACACTTTTTGACAACTATAAATACCTGTTTGAATTTTTAGTTTTGTACCAAGTTTTAAAATTCAGAAACCAATTGGAAGTGGGTATTGAAGATTTAAAGATTTTCCTTTCTTTGAAGATTTGAAGATTTCCTTAGCTTTGAAGATTTGAAGATTTCCCTTTCTAGCATAAACCAATACTAAGCGTCCACGGTCGTTCAATAGTAATATAATCCAATTAGTGAGTTGGGGTCGAGTCCCAAGAAAGCGGTTTGTGATTGAGAATCAATAGAAAAGAAAGAACTTCGTTCAAGTCAATTATAGTTAAAGACTTTTATGAAAATAAGCATATCTAATTAAAGAGTGACACAAGTGTCAAGTAACAAAAGGGGTTTCTTAAGCAATTATCAACTAAACGACAACTAAAAACAAAAATGCAAATATGAAGACGGGATTCTTGAGATGTGATAGGAATATGGGCTAAAATACATAATCGAGTAAATGCTATTGATAGTAACTCGCTGCAAATTGGTAACTAGGCTAGACTTTAGTGGGACTAAATTTTCTCTCAAACAATTTACCCCGAATCAAATCGATTTCTCTTGAACACCGATAAGCGCAATGAAGCACAGCCTTCCCCTTAGTGCATTCACTCTCTTGAGCTGAGTGTGTAGGAGAAGGTTTAGGATTCACTCTCTCAAGCTAAACCCACGACAACCATATAACCACATACTATTGATTCAGTAATTTTGGTTTTAAAACCTCTCTCTCAAGCAAGTCAAAAACAAGAAGATAAAATTATATTTGCAACTACAACTCCATTAAATTCAAACACAACTACTGAACGAAATTACCTTTAAACAACGAATAAAGAATCAATTAGCAATACCCAGCAATAAATTCAACCTATTTTCACAAAATCACATTTCAAGAATTGGGGTTTTAGCTAGACATTGTAAAGAGGATACCAAAAAGTGTGTCCGTCAAAAATGGGTACGATAGATATTGTCTTTATACATGTCAAAGTTGAATTTTCAATGCCCACTTCCAATTGCTTAGAAATGGAAATCTTCAAATCTTCAAAGATAAGGAACAAAGTCTACCAAAAACTATGTTCTAAAACTGTGTAATTCTAAAAATTGGTTTTACAGTTGAAAACTTGATACTAAAACAAAAATTCAAACACGTATTTATAGTAGTCAAAAAGTGTGTTGCGAAGGATCACTCGATGTAGTTAGTCGGGATTGCCGATCCAATCGGTGATCCGCCCTTTGATCTGGTTCATCGCCTGTCTGTATTGGCCTTCAGCAACATCAAGTTTTGTAACATTGGGCGATGGAGTACTGCGTCGCGGAATCATTCGGCAACTCGCCGACTGCTCCTTCATCTCGCCAACTCAATTTTCTCATTCAGAGCTTGGAACACTGGAACATTAGGTGAGACCATAGCCATTCGGTGAGTAGCCTAATGGTTTAGGCGATCCTCAAGCCGTCTTTTCTTCGTTCTTTTAAGCTGCATTGTTCCTTTATGCCCAATAGTGTTCATGCTTTGTCTCGAACTCCAAATACCTAAAACTAAAGGAATTTTTATCAGTTATTGAGAAAAAATATACATTTTAGGACACTAAATCTATAAAAATAAAGCCCTAAAAGAGTCCAAATCATAGACTCATCAACACCTCCAACTTCAATTTTTGCTTGTCCTCAAGTAAAACTCAAGTTCAGCTGTTAAAAAAGGATTTCTCAAACAGTGCTACACAAGACTCACACTTACAAAGATAAACATAATGCATGATTTCACCGATATGTTTACCCTTATTTTCAAATTGACTTTTGCTTCAGCTCATTCAAGATCCAAAAGGTCTTTTCAAGGCTTGTAAAGGGGCTGAGTGTAATGGTATGGTCTTTTCATTCAAGCTCAAAAGTCACCTCTTATTCATCTTCCATTAGTAATTGGGAACCCCATTTTCTTTGTATTTCCACAACCTTATTCACAACTTTTTTTCTTTTTTTTTTTTTTTTTTTCAATCTCTTCTCTCTTTGTTTTTATATGGAAGGGTTCCATTTTTCTCAAAACATGGGCAAAGGGGACGTCTTTTCATTTACTTTATTTGCCTTCTCTTTTCATCACACCCCCAACTTACGATTTTGGCCTAAGTTGGCTATTCAAATAAACAACAAATCATGATGATTATGGGTAATTGATAAGGAAAGGTTACAATTTTATCAAGTTTCTTCCAAGAAAAGGTCAAGGCTCAAAGGGTGCTAAAATGAGGTCCACACACTCACAAGATAAGACACAAAAAGTATAATGTCAAATTGGTTCAGACTCTTTAAAGTTGCCTAAGGTCATCTCAAAAAATTGCATGACTTTGTCAACCGGACCAACGGGAAAAATTCTAGGTGTCATCACACATATTTTCGCTATTGTGCAATGTTCATTACAAGAGACTCAATTCGATATTTGGCTAGTCACAACGACATGCAAAGAGTTCACATATTGTCTATGAAAATTCAATTAGCCTCATCGTAGCCACACATTCACTTTTGTTCGATTATGAGCAATATTCGAGTCATCGGTATTGATCAAAATCGATACTCAAATTTGCGAGAGAACAGCCATATTCAGCACATACAAGTGGTGGCGAAATTTTTTGAAAGGGTCAAAAATACTTTACAATTAAAAGCAAGGAGACACAAGCTCCAACATCCACAAAAAGCAGTGTATAATAAAAATTTAGCTTAGAGCCCAAATATATAAACAAAATAAGAAAGAGTCACATAAAAGGTGGGCCTCACCCCACCACAAATAAAAACATTTGTCCTCAAATGCAAACAAGCTAATAATATCCAAAAATCAAAAGAAATAAAGACAGAAGGGGAGGTAAAGAGCGGATCCTGTCTATGCAGTCGCTCCATCTATCTAGGCATCTGTGTGCAGTGCATCAGTGTTGACTTGGGCATCAGTGCCGGGAGTCTCCTCAAAAGGAACAGTAATAGCACTAAGAGCAGCCAAGGGAGTATCTGTTAAAGAAGCTTGCACAACAACATCTACTATGGCCTCTATAGTCTCAGTAAGGCCCTTATATGAAGCTTCTTCAGCCAGCTCAAGTAACTCCTCATCCGTTTCCGCCTCAAACTGCGGATCAATTTGCTCAACTGGCTTATCGGGGATCTCCACCATCCGGAAGACCATAGACATATCGGTGGACTTCAGTTGGTCTATATCTCTCCTCAGCTCAGCAATAGTCTTTTAAAGCCATCACCTCCTTGGTGGAGGGGCCACGCTCATACACTGCTATCCTTACTGCAAGGGCATCAATAACAGTGCTCAATGGTGTCACAACATCAGCTAGGGCAGTCTGAATCATGCATGGAATGGAGGCCTCTAGTCTGGCAGGTTGATGATCAGTAGAATGGGCAAGTTGCTCTATCCGGAATAATAAACTCTGGGTGATCAGAGTCTGGGAGACAGCAGCAACAGCAAGTCTAGGAGCCAGTGCAGCAACAAAAGAACTAGGAACATTAGAAGGAGTGGTAGTGGAGGTACCTAAGTGTACATAAGCTGGAGTAGGAAAAGATGCCTCTGCCGGTAATGAGTTTGTGTCTACAATCGGGGAAGAATCCACCAGGGCTGCCTTCTTCTTCTTTTTAGCTTGGTCCTTTAAATATTCTTCCTCAATCCTTCGAATATCGATAGAGGATGTGGAAATCACTTCCACATCCTTCTTGGCATCTCTAGGTACCCGAGTCGGTCTGCATAGCTCGGTGATCAATGCCTGGAAGAGAAGAGAGGTATGGCACTGCTTTGCCCTCATGACCATCTCTTGTGCTATAATCATCCCCAAATTTAGTCTCATTCCATTAATGATGCAGCCTAGACAGGCTGCCTTGGCCAGGCAAAGAAAAGACTCATTTTGGGAGGGCATGATAGTGCTACTAATGAAGTCAAACCAGTACCTTGCTGCTACATTGAAATCCTACTTTTCTCTTGGAGTCCTTGCCTCTAACCACTTCGGAGTGCCATCAGATATCAAAAGGGCTAGCCACTTCTTCATGTTGTCCAACGTCTTTGTCCTGATCATATGCAGGCAATCATCTCCAGTCTCGTAGTGCACTCTAAGATAAAATAAATGGCGGGAAAATCATATTGCACTCTCTTCCCCTGGACAACTGCGTAGTCAACCTATTGAAATATTGCTAGCTGCTTCTTCTTTTGTGGTATGAAGGCACTGTATGCATTGTAGAACTCCATAACCTAGCTTGGGATATATGGGCCATGGGTCTTTGTGAAGATCTGAAACTTGTGAGATTTCAGGCAATCCATTATCTCAGGGTATCTGTCGATCACTCCATGGATGGATGCTTCTCCTCAAGGATCGTCCTTAACTACTCAATCTTTAATCTGTTAATTGACTTGGGAGAAGGACCCTGCATTGGTGGTGCAAGCACAACTGCTTGGTCTGGAACTAGAGTAGGAGAAGTACTGGTTGGAGGAGTCCTGATCCTAGACGGATCATGCATTCTTTATGAACGCAACACTACCTTTTGTGCTACTACCAACTTATCATCATCAGATGCTATAGTCTGAGGTTCCTGATGCTCACCCTCACTCTCAGATATGGTGAGGTAAGTTTCATAGATGATGTCACCGTCACAGCTTGCCTCTAGTGATGCAGCTGCAAGGCCTTTACCCTTGCCTTTCCTACAAGTTGTGGAAAGTGTTGTGGCCTTGCCCCTGGATGCAGCTACACCCTCACTGAGTGTAATCACTTTTGCTTTCCCTCGAGGTGGATGTTTCTACCTGCAAATTTATATCTAGCCATGTTTGCAAAACATCTGTAAAAAGTTAAAAATAACTTAATCAAATTCATAGAAACATAGTTGCAGAAAGACTCGCCAAACCAGTTGGCTAGTCGCTGAATCTCTTTGTCGAGCTAGGTCAGGCTCGCTGAAAGGATTGGCTAAAAACTTTAGGCAAGTTGGCGAAGGGAAGGTCTTTCAGTTAATTCCAATAGATTTCGGCGAGCAAGAATTGGCTCGCCGAAAGTTACAGTGCAAAACGGGTTCAGGGGTGCACACAAAAGGCGATCAAGAGATTTTTCGGCGAGTTGCCATGTGCCTTCGGCGACCTCAGGCCTCTCACTGAAAGTTACAGAGACCAACATCAAATAATGTATGAAATTAAAGGCGAGATGCAGACATTAAGCGAACCACCGAGTGGTTCGGGGAACTCGACCCAACTCGCCAAATAACCCAACGTGTCTATTTTCAGCCCAACTTCTCGAATACAACCCTGCAACCCCCGAAAACAAAATCAAACTATGCAAAATTCAAATTCAAACAAGACCCATAACACCTATTACCCTGGGATACTCAGACTTCTCCCAATTTTGCCAAATTTGGCCAATTGACGACATTTGCCCTTAAAAGCGAAGTCACCCGCTCTATCATTTGGCAAATTACATCGTTTGACACAAATACGGGTTACTCAGACTTCACCCAACCAAATACAACGACATGCAATCACAACCCCATAAGATTTACCTAATTTCAATGTATAAGAACATGGGAAATTGACACTATAAGCATTACGAGTAAGATTAATAATTCAAATCAGTCATTTAAACAATCTAATCCTATTAGAGAGGCCCAACACACATCATCAACATAATATTGCCTGAAGAAGAGTACAAAATACTAAATAATGTGGAGTTTGGAAAACCAACTTTAGTTGCCGATTAATAAAGACTGAAAAGCTAGGTTGTAATGTAATCCAAATCCAAGCACCAATCGATCAACTAAAATACTTATAGAGTGTTGAAATATCAAAAATACTAGATAGGTGTGAGTTTAGGAAGATGAAAAATGAGGGAAAATAAAGAATTTGAAATTTAAACCTTTGGCCATCTAATAAACCGTCCAATTCTCGCCCATTCAGCGATGTTAGTCTTGATCGCTGACCCACTCGGTGACACGCCAAGTGGTCACTTACCTCACCAAGTTTTATAGGACCCTCAGTTGATATGGGGGTCCAAATAGCGGACAAGATCGAGATTGCTGACTTGATTGGCAAATCGCAAATAATTTCTTGGGCTCGCGGGTCTTACAGACTCTACCTTAAAGTTGTCTTGAGTCTAACAGCAGTCTAGGTCATGGTCACCGACCTCTTCGACGATCCATCGAATGGACTTTAACTCACCAATCTGCACTTTTCAAATATTTTCCACACTTTTGCCTGCACAATCAACATACCGTTATTCTAAAATAACAAAAAGCAATGAAACCTTGGGTTGCCTCTCAAGAAGCGTCTTAGTTAAAGTCGTGGCACGACATAAGTCCTTACTCAAGCTCCATTTTGGGGTTGGCCCTAGTGCTTCTAAGTAACCCCAATAATTCATTTAGGTGGAATTGAGGCAATACATGACCCATTAGAGTTTCAATTAGTTGGATAGATCTAGAGTGAGAATCGATCATCTGATTTACCACTTCAATATTCTCCTTCATCTCTTCAAGCACTTTATCTTGCTCACTAATATTTTGGAGAATGATTAACAGCGTATCCTCGACACGTTTACTCTCACTGTTCTCAGATTTTCTCCTCTCATGAGGGGGTATGTATCTTTCTTTTCCTTTGCACTGGATTTCAATCTCTGATATTTTGTTTGCCAAATTGTCCAACTGAGTTACCAGTGCAGTTAACATAAAGTCCCTCTTGACTTCTTGGATTGTCTCAGCGATGTGATCAAGCAGTTGGGCTGCTATCGCATAGGGTTGTTGTGCAATACCACTCGGGATGAGTTGATCAGCTAACACCTTATTCCCAGGACTAAGACTCGTGTAAAAACATTCCAGAACGACTACATTGGGTATTTTATGAATTGGGCCTTGAACCAGCAGTGCTTTAAACCTTAGCCATGCTCATGAATCCCTTCACTTCCAATTGTTTAAAGGTTAAAATGCGATTCCTTAACATCATCACTTCTGACGGAGGGAAATCCATTGGTTTGCATGTATTGCTTGACATGCTCACCTCTTCGATTTCAAAGCATAAGCACACAAAACAAAGCTAAAAATTAAGTAAGCATCATTATAACTAACAAGACCAAAATTTAACTTAACTAAAAATTCTCAATTAACACCACTCCCCGGCAGCAGCGCAATTTTGACTTGACATATTCGGGCGCTTCATCCAATATTAAGCGTCCACGGTCGTTCAATAGAAATATAATCCAACTAATGAGTTGGAGTCGAGTCCCAAGGGCGCGATTTGTGATTGAGAATCAATAGAAAAGTAATAACTTCATTCAAGTCAATTACAGCTAAAGACTTTTACAAAAATAAGCATATCAAATTAAAGAGTGACACACGTGTCAAGTATCAAAGGGGGGTTTTGTAAGTAATTATCAACTAAAACGACAACTACAACCAAAGATACAAATATGGAGATAGGATTCTTAGGATGTGACATGCTTAGTCTCTAACTCCAAATACCTTAAACTCAAGGATTTTCATCAGTTATTAAGACAAAATATGCATTTGAGGACACTAAATCTATTAAAATAAAGCTCTAAATCAGTCCAAATTGTGGACTCATCATTTTGATTTACGTATCAAGGCATTTCATCCAATACTAAATGCCAACAAATGTGAGTTGGGGTCGATCCCACAGGGAGTAGTACTTTCTTCAAATGCAATTATCAATGTACAATGACAACCTCTTCGATCAAACAATTCATGGACACTTAATGTTGAACACTCAAATTTCAAGTTTTACCTATCAATCCCAAATTTACACTTGAACACAAACAATCAAATAGTAGAATAAAGCTTGGGGAATTGATCAACCAATTATTGAATCTTAATGAAGTAGATAAATGTTACTGCTCATAATGGAATAATTTGTTGTGGGTAGGACGAACTATATATAGAGTAACATTCTCTCGAACAATTACCTTTTCTATGTTGAATTCTCTCGAACTTCAATGCTAATCAAAAGAAGCCCAACTCTTTACCCCCATCAAATTCACTCTTTCAAGATGAATACATTAATGGATCACTTGTTTCACTCTCTCAAGCTGAAACCAAGGAAACCCACTACTTAATTCAACCTTGAAACACAACAACAACTTAGACCCACTTAAAATTAACACCATTCTTTGCAAATAACAAACACCCACTAAGTAAATTCAACAATTGGCTTCATGATCAAAACCCCAAAATAAAGGGTTTTAGCCACTCATCTCAAAAATGAAAGAATCAAAATCAATTATCACTTCCATAGTTGGGTACAAAATGAGAATTAAAGATGAAAATCAATTGATAATCTCCTCTCTTACAAAATCTCACTCAAAATCTTGCTAAGAATCACTCACTAAACCCTTTGGTTGTGCTGTCTCTCTAAGTAATTCCTTCCTCCTTTTATGAATGAATTTCTCTCTCTAGTCAAAACTAATTTAAACAAGGCTGAAGTGTATTGGCTTATGACTATTCGGCGAATTAAGTCGGGTGTCGCTGACAAATCGGTGACTCGCCGATTGTTCTTCATCTTGCCTTCATTTGTTTCTTTTTCTTGATCTGGCTACTATAACTTTAGGCGATCCAGGTCAGGATTGCCGAATGACTCCACGATTCGCCCTTTATCCTTCCATCTCGCCCATCAGCATTTGCTTGAATCTTCTTTAGTACTTTTGGTGACCTGGTTGTCCTTCGCCGACTAGATCGGCGATATGCCGAATATAGTTGCTACTCACCGAATTTGCCCAAATTTTAGCTCCAAAATTCTGTAACTTTAGGCGGTATCTTGGCGATTTAGCGATTCACCGATTGACATTGGTGATTTGGCGATTCGCTGATTGACATCATCGATCATAAGGTCTTCATTTGTTTTGCTTGCATTGCTCATTTCTTCCCAATGGTGTCCATGCTTTGTCTATAACTCTAAATACCTAAAACTCAAGGGTTTTCATCAATTATTGACACAAAATATGCATTTGAGGGCACTAAATCTATTAAAATAAAGCCCTAAAAGATTCCAAATCGTGGACTCATCAACACCTCCAACTTAAACTTTTGCTTGTCCTCAAGTAAAATTCAAGTTCAGCAGTTGAACAAGGATGTCTCAAATAGTCTTACACAAGGCTCAATCATGAATGCACACAAAATGGCTCAACTTACTCGTAAAATGATCAATTGTGCACTCAAAGATTAGAGTTGTGACTCACCATTACCAAAGAATCTCAAGCGCACAATACTTGTTTCAAATGCAAGTTCATGATCAACAAAGGAAATCAAATGCCCTTACACAAAGAATGATTCCATATTCATACACAATGGTTCAAAAATTTAAAGTTCCAGAATCAAGATCAACACTCACACTCAAAAAGAAAAACACAATGCATGATTTCACCCATAAGTTTGTCCTTATTTTCCAATCGACTTTTGTTTCAGCTTATTCAAGATCAAAAAGGTCGTTTCAAGGCTTATACTGGGGCTAAGTTAAAGGTATGGTCATTTAGGCTTATAGACTGAAATCCTCAAAAGTCACCTCTTATTCATCCTCCATGGACCGTTGGAAACCCCATTTTTATTTGTATGTTCATAACTTTACTCCACAACTTTATCTTTCTTTTTCTTTTCCAATCTTTTCTTTTTTTTCTTACTTTTTTTTATATGGGGGAGGGGGGGGGGGGATTGTTCCAGTTTTCTCAAAACATGGGCAAAAGGAACTTCTTTACATTTTCTAGATACACCCTTTTCTTTTCACTGCACCCCCAACTTAGGCTTTTGGCCTAAGTAGGCTATTCAAACAAACCACAAATCAGGAGAATTATGGGAAATGGATCAATAAAAAGCCACAATGTTATCAAGTTTCTTCCAACAAAATGGTAAGGCTCAAAGGGTGCTCAAAAGAGGTTCACACACTCACAACGTAAGCCACAAAAGAGGTATAATTCAAATTGTTCACTCTTTTAAAGTTGCCTAAGATCACCTCAAGAATTTGCATCACTCAATCAACCGGGCCAACGGGGCAAATTCTAGGTGTCATCACACATGGTTCATGGTAAGCTCATCACATAAGGCATTGACACTAATGTCAAACAAGACTCCACACTTTAGCTAGTGTGCAATGTTCATTATAAGAGACTCCATTCTATACTTGGCTAGTCACAAAAAGATGCAAAGAGTTCATATATTGTCTATGCAACTTCAATTGGCCTCGTCGTAGCCACACATTCATTTTTGTTCGATTATGAGCACTATTCAAGTCATCAGTATTGATCAAATCGATACTCAAATTCGTATAAGAACAGCCACATTCCACACAAACAAGGGGTGTCAACGAGGAATGGGATTACTTAGGACAATAAGTAATCTCAACACCCCCACAAAAAGCAGTCAGCATTGTCCCCAATATAGGTAGGCATTTACCGCAAACAAAATAAAATAGGAACAATAAATAAAAACTGACAAGAAATGAAAACAATCTATTATGTAAACAAGTAGAGCAGGGTAACGAGGAATCTTCACTAAATGCCCAGTTGGCGATGGAGTGAAACGGTCACCGAATGTTCGGCGATGGGTCTAATGGTCCGCAAATTATCCTTACTTCTAGAAGACTGCACTCCCAGAGAAGGCAGATCAGCAAAAATTTAGGGGATCGCCGAACAAATTGGTGATCCGCATAATAAACTTTAAGAATCGCTAGTCGATCCTTGAAGAACGTCGTTCGCGTTGATTAGAAAGGGTGAGGAAAATTGGGTTGCCTAAACACATTGGCAATATGCCAATTGGTGAAGGTGTCCCACCGAATGTTCCAAAGTCTTAGTCTCATTTTTGGGAGGCAACTCAAGTATTAGTGCTTTCAATGCCCACATTACTTTTTGTTCTAACTCGAATGGTAGATGGCAAGACTTCCCAAAAACTATCCGATACGGAGACATACCGATTGGAGTTTTGTAAGTGGTACGATATGCCCATAGTGCATCATCAAGCTTTCGAGACCAATCAATCCTATTAGCATTCACTGTCTTCACTACGATGCTTTTGATTTCTCGGTTTGATACTTCAACTTGACCGCTTGTTTGAGGATGATATGGAGTTTCTACTTTATGTTTCACCCCATACTTACTCAATGCAGCTAAGAACCACTTATTGCAAAAATGGGAACCACCATCACTGATAATAGCTCGAGGAGTACCGAATCGTTCCCGAATTGAGAGTAGGAGAATTAGTGTGATCATGCCCACTTGTAGAAGCACGAAAAGGAGCTTGTGGTGTGGAGTCATTGGAGTTGACTCTACCTTCCACAGTAGCAGGCCTTCCGTCCATCCTTGCTATATCACCTCTCACGTTGTTCAACACTTCCAACAAAGTTGCCAAAGTAATTTCTCCAGTTGGTGCTTGAGTTTCTCCTCCTGCCTCCATTGTAACTGCAATAAGACAACTCACAAGCAGTTAAGTTAGTACAGAACTCACAAACACTCTTGTTTACGCACATTTAATTGCCTCTCAATTGGCGCGGCAAATGCTAACAATTTGTTTGTACTCTGTTGGTCACTAGGTACCAATTTCTGCTCTTGGTTAGAATAGATTCTTGTTTTTAAGAATAACAGATGACTCAATTGAAACAAACGGACTTGAATCAAGAATTAACTATGAAATAAAAATGAGAAAAGCACGAAAAAGAAAAGGCACAAACAAAGAAGTGAATTCAAGAACCAATTGCCAACAAGTAGAGTAATTACAAGTTGAAAATCGGTTTAGGATTCTTAAGAATGTTTGAGAATCAAAAGAACAAAACTATGAAGTTAGAACCTGATATTAAGAGTAACTTGAGTTTTTGATCGTCGAATGACCTATTTTCTTTGCCTAAGTTGAAATTCAGCTAGCCAACTTGAAGATGGACTCGCCACACTCTGCAAACGGACAAGGCAACTCGGCAATAGGGGTAGTAGTTCAGTGAGGCATCGAATGGACTCGGCGACCAAAGCTTGATCTTGCCGAAAATTCCAGTAGCTCCCTCAAATTGGCAGCCAATTTGGCGACCAACCTGCCCAAAGGGCGAGACGCCGAATCGATAGGCGAGCTAAGTCGTGGCTTGCCCAATGATCTAAGAGCTGCACCAGCATAATTCGAAAATGGAACTCCTGTGGTCCCCCCCCCCCCCCCCCCTCCCCGCACTTGTCCTTTAGTTTTTACCCTTTTAGGTAAATTCCCTCTTTAATAAACACTTTTACTCTTTCTCCTTCTTCCCTTTTTGAATCAAACACTTTCTTTTCAAAGAATCCCTTCCTTAAAGGTTTGAATGTTCTTCAAGAACGTTAATAATAAGATAACACCCAAAATAAAACCCTTATAATTTTTTTCTTGAAATTTCATGAAAATTTAGGTGAAGGCTCTCCTTGATATGGGGATCAACACCCAATACTTTTTAACCTTCAATTCCAAACCAAAACCTTCAAATTTCAAAACCCACTTTGTCTTCTTCAAGCTTCTTCATGTCTTCACCAGTGGATTCTTCAACAAGGCACCAAACTCCTTCCAATCTCAGCCTACGACTCGATTATAGTTGGAGAACACTATTCCAACCTTGGAAACTCAAACAAGACTCAGATCTAAGAAACCCATTTCAACAAATTCTCAAAAACAAAATTGACAGATTTTTTTGTAACAAAACCCCAAGACAAGAAGAATTGTAGGAACAAATCTTGACTCGTCTTTGATACCAAATGATTTAATTCCTATAAGGGAATCACATTAAATGCGGAAATCAAAGACGGAAAGTAAAGAGAGATAGCTAGACACAAAAGGAGAAAACAAAAAGCAATCAAAGGGTATATTAAACCCAATGACCTCTATCCGTTAATCCTACAATAAGCACCTAATTCTTATGATGAACTCAAGGGAATCGATATCCCAAGCAACCAATGTTTCTAACAAAAGGCAACAAAAGCTTAACCAAGCTCTCAACACTCAATACTTGAGTTTCAGTTTTCAACATTCAAAATAATCTCTCTAAAATGAACCTTAAAGGCCTATTTATAGTTTTAGGCATTATTACATAGATGGGCCCAAAAGTGACCTGAAATGGACCAATGGGCGAGGTAAGTCGGGCTCGCCCAATCCTCTTGGCGAGTCACCGACTGGTCGGCGATGTGCTTGGTTCCTTGGCTTCTCCTATCTTGGGGTCCATTGGGTGATGTGTCAAATGCTCTCTATGCTCGCCGGATGAGCAGTCTCTCTTGGTAGCTCCTTAGGACCTTAGGCGATCTTGGAACCCTCGCAAAAGGGTTTTTGGTGAGTCGCCGAAGTGGTATTCAGCTCGCCGAATGGAGAAGTCCTTCACTTGTTCCTCCTCACTTCGTTAGGCCTCCCACACTCCAAGCTATCATCCAAGCATGGTGTTTCCCAATTGGGAGCTCCTTCAAGGTGCATATGTTACCATGCAAGGCATGGAGCCCCCTCCTCGTCATCCATATATGCCCAAGAGCCTCCATCCTTGTGAACACTCCACCAAAGCATTGAAGTTCGTGAATGGATGGCCTTGAGGCAATCTGGATTGCATCATTCTCCCCTTCTTGAAAAGGATTCGTCCTCGAATCCTTGCCTTGCAAAACCATAGGGGAAGCAAACAGTACAAAGATCCTCATGGGATGAGGGTTAGCGTTAGCAATAATAATTTCATCACCATGCCAAGGATGCACAAATTTAACATATAACCAAGTATCACATATATCAACAAAGAAGTAATAGATACTTGGCTACTTAAGAAACTTAGACAAAGGGGTAGAGCGTAGGAACCAATACACCTAAACAACCTAATATGTAAGCCCTCATCGGTTCCACATCCAAATAATCACAAGGCCTCCCATATGCCAAGTAGCTCATGAACACTCTTACATAAGTGCGAAGGCACAAGTAGTGTTGACCCAAATTAAAACCCCATTCAATGCACTAGATAACTTCAAGAGAGTAATTATCCCCATTTCATGAGCAGGTTCAAGTACATAAGCATTCCCCACCCAAATTGGTAAACATACCTCATTCAAGCACATTGGATCAAGTAATAACACCCATGAATAATTATGCAAATGACAGATGGTGTTACTACTACACTCAGCACACTTAAAATTGACACCGGGACAAATGGAAAAGGATTGCAAAGCATCAAGTCAAGGAGACTCTCATTTAATCTATTTATACCACTACTAACATAAAATATGCAACTCACACTAGCATGAGTATGCAAGTAGATAAAGTTGAGTCCTTGAATCCAAACGTTGTAAAACCATATAAATCACAAGCAAAGAGCTTATCCTTTTAGCATGATGGATAGTACAAAGTAAGCACTCAAAATAGTTAATCGAGGAGTCTCAAACTCAAGGAACAACCACACATCCTCTATTGTCATGGCTATTAAGCCCACAAATGGAGAACAAGGACAATGGTTATTATTCTCATCAACATGGTAATATCACCCAAAAGATGATATTCCCACCAGTTCAAATACCTTCAAGCATTCACCGGGATCAAAATGATAGAAAGCCCATAGAACAGGGTCATACCAATCGGTGTAGACCTCAATGACACCCGGATCCACATATACTGCACTTCTAATCCAACTGGGATCTCATCATATGCAAAGAGATAGTAAAGGAAAGTACAAACTTCACCTTTTCTGTGCAAGTATCTCCTACCCCCATAAGATGCACAGTCAGCATAATCATGCTCAGAGTAAGAAATAGAAAAGGGGTCTGGGAAGCTATCCTTCCCAACACACAATGTAGGCCTTCAGGCGGATGGTAAAACCTTAAGAGAGCTTTCCTGCATAGGGAAAGAAATCAACAATGTCACACACCATATTCCTTTCATTTCGACCAATCATTCCCACACAAATTCCACAATTTAGCTCACTACCGAGGTCAAATGGAAAGGGCATCCATAAACTTGGATCAAGTGCACCTCCATTTATCAGGTGGGCACTCTTTCCTTCCAACAACATACTCCACTCAACAACATGAGCATCATCATATGTAATCAAGTAATAGAGAAAGGTGTCTCTTATGCCAACTTCCGTAGGGTGTTTTCATAGATATGACTACGAATAGGTTCAAACTCATGGGTCATACCATTGACAATTGGAACATACCAAGAAGAAGAGTTAAGGGAGAAACAGACAGCACCTTCCTCATCATCACAATCCTTCCCTACAAGAATACTCTCATCATCCAAGAAGAGATTTCAATCTTTGGGAGGAAAAGATTCATACCATAGTGGGTCGCTATAGAAAGTATAGTTATCAAGAACAACACTACTCTCAAGATTCACACCACTAAGGACATCAGTAGGAGTGATTTCATTATCTTCAAACAAGATATTGTACTTAAAGAGGGAATGATCAACCACTAGGGGAGAATTAGGGCATGAAAGTTCACCCTCAAAAGGACACATCATTTTTTGAAGCATTTTCAAGCACATGATCTCTATGAGCAAAGCAAGCAATCGGACCTTCCACAGAAGATATGCTCAAAGAGTCACTCCTAATCAAATGATCAACATCATCATTAGTACCACTGAATTGAGGTTTCTTAATCACATTACAAGAACCCTGAACTACACTCACAAGCAGGTTGATCAACACAACTATCACAAGATAATGAACTATCTTTCAAAGCATAGGTGTTGACACATTAGGTGGACACAAATCGATTTTACTAGAAGAATTTATTCAGTCATCAATAGGATCAACTAGTGTATCCACACTCTCAATAAGTACACTATCAACACATGGTAAAGAAGCATATAGGCTTACATAAAGACAAGCTATCATTTACACTTTGTTCATTTGCATTGGTAGAAGTGTTAAATTTCGCTATTGTACCTTGAAGCCCAGTAGAAAGATCTTCTTTACCTTGGATGTTGGGACATCCCATAAGTGCATCCATCACACCTTCGATTGTAGGCTCTTTGTTGGGAACTTGTGTTCCTCCATTCATCATGCTTGTACCTACATAAGAATCCTTACCAAGTGAAGGATGAATAGAAATGTTAGATGATTGTGGCAACCCTCTCACTTCACTCCTCTCAACCTCTCCTTTTTTCACTCTAAGGTTGCCACCTTGCTTTCCCTTACTCCTCTCAATCTTTTGTCTCTCATTTTTCACCTTAGGAAGAGGAAATAGAGGTGTTCCTCAATGGTCCATAATACACCTGTACCCGTTCTGCCCGTTTGGGACCCTATGTTCATTAAACAAGTTGGCCTACAAAATTAAGTGAAAAGAGGCCATGGGCATTATATCACACCAGACCTCCTCATAGTACTTACCACGTGTGAAGGAGACCTTTACCCCTTCGATAACCTTACATCCCTCTATGGTGTATGGATAAGTCCGGGATAGTCGAGGTAGTCTCAAGTAGACTACCACATCTGGAGTAATGTAGTTCATATTGTACCCATCATCGATGACAAGGTCAAGCCCCAAAGCCCTACAAATACCAACCTTTGTCCTAAGAACTAGACTTCTTGAATTGACATTTAAAAGCTTTGTGTACCCCTTCGGCACATACCTAAACCTCATCAGCCCCTTCAATTCTTCCCACGTCAATAGGTGGGCAAATCCTTGGAGTGTTCAGAGCTTTCCCTCTTGATTGCACCAACCCAATGCAAGACCTTTCAAATGAAAAAGGGCATACAGGGGTCGATCTTGACCTCTCAAATCATGGTTTTGTAAAGCCTGCTAACATTTCCACATCTTCCTTCAAAAGATAGGAAAATCAATCCTTTTGGTACCGAGACCCTTTACACATCTCATATCATAGTCACATGGGTCTGAGGTTATTGAGGACATGCTGCCTTATAACTCCTTGTACCTACAAAATGCCAACTCACAAAAACAACAAACAACGTTAGCATTTAGTAAACTTAACTCACAATCGCTCATGTTTACACACCTTTCATTGCATCTCAAATTAGTGCGGCTAATGTTGAAGATTTTTTATACTCAGTTGATCACAAGATCTCAATTTCTACTCTAGGCCGGAATGGATTTTTGTTTCAAGAAGGACGGATGACTCGATTAAAGCAACGAACTTGAATCAAGAAGTTAACGACGAAGTAAAACAAATAAAGCATACAAAGAATAGGCACTAACAAAGAAGTGAATTCAAGAACCAATAGTCAACAAGTAGAGTAATTACGAGTTGAAAATCGGTTTAGGATTCTTGAGAACGTTTGAGAATCTGAGAAAAGGGGTGTAACTTGAGTTTTTGATTGCTGAATGACCTATTTTCCTTGCCAAAAGTGAAGTTCAGCTTGCCAACTTGAAGATGGACTCACGAAACTCAACAATATGTCAAGGCAACTCGGCGATATGAGGGGAAGTTCGATGATGCATCAATTGGACTCAACAACTAGGCTTGATCTCACTGAAATTTCTAGTAGCTCCCTCAAATTGGCAACCCTTTAGGCGACCAACCTGTCCAAAGGGCAAGGCGCTGAGTGGGTTAGGGAAGCTGAGTAGGTGCTCGCTAATGGACCACTGCTGAAGCTGCAAACTTCCAAAATTTTAATTCTGGTGGTCCCCCCCTGCCTTTGTCCTTTTTAGTAAACCCTTTTTGGTAAATTTCCTTTTGTACAAACACTTTTACACTTTATCTTTCTTCCTTTTTAGAATCAAACACCTTTTTTTGGAAGATTCCTCCTTCTTGAAGATTTGAATTTTCTTCAAGAACACTATGAACAAGATGAAAACCCAAAATAAAATCCTTTAGGATTTTAACTCGGAATTTGATGAAATTTGAGATACAAGCTCTACTAGATATAGAGAACAAATCCCAAGACTTTTTAGCCTTCAATTACTTATCAAAACCCACTTTGTCTTCTTCAAAGCTTCTTCAACCAACAATGGTGGATTCTTCAATAGTGAACCAAACCCCTTCAAATCTCAGCCCTAAACTTGAAATATGTTAGGGAACACTAATCTAACCTTGGAAACTCCAAAGAAGACTCAAATCAATAAGGCCCATTTTAGAAATTTCACAAAAACGAAAATGAACAGATTTTTTGTAACAATCCCAAGACTAGAATAGTAGGAACGAATCTAGACTTAGCTCTAATACCAAATGATGTAATTCCTATAAGGGAATCATACTAAAATGCGAAAATCAAAGACAGAAAGTAAAGATAGATAGATAGACACAAAAACCCAATGACCTCTACCTGTTAATCCTACAATAAAACCTAACTCTTACGATGACCTCAAGGAAATCGATATCCCAAGCAACCAATATTTCAAACAAAAGGCAACAAAAGCTTAACCAAGCTCTAACACTCAATACTTGAATTTCAGTTTTCAAAATTCAAAATAATCTCTCTAAAATGAACCCCTAAAAGCTTATTTATAGTTGTTAGGATCGAGAACTCGGGTTGTGCGGAATTTAGACAAACAATGTTATTATCAAAATAAAAAAGACAATAGTAAGTTGATAATAACAAAAGTAAAGCAATTAAAGAAGACACAAATTTAACGTGGTTTGGTCGGTGTGACCTAATCCACAAGCGGAGAGGAGCAATTTCACTATATCAACAAGAGTACAAAAGAGAGTCTAAAATTAGAGTAAATACTCTAATTAAATCCCAAATACCCAAAGAGAATAACCTCACAAGATCACTCCAAAGAAAGGGTTCACAAAAGTGCTTCCCAACACACACTCTCTTACAAAATTACTCTTAATGGAAAGGCAAAGAAAGAAAACAATGAAATATTATCATATGCTTCAAGGCGTATTTCAACTAATGTCTAAGCTCCCTATTTATAGAAAAAAATAGGCTTGTTGATGTCATGGATGATGTCTTTGGAAGAGGCAAAATTTTCAACATCTCAATGTGAATATATCAAATATGGTGGCTTCCAAAGCTTTGACAAATATAGTTGTCAATATGGCCACCAAATTTCCATATTTGTGGCTTCCAAATCTTTTACAAACAAAAGATAAAATAACTTTCTTCCATCAAACAAAAGGCCACATTACAAATCTCCAACTTGGCCTGAGTTTGGTGAAAATAGTAAATTTGCCCCCATTCTCTCTGCAAAAGCCCATATGGGCTAAATTATTCCAGTCAAGTTCAAACAAAGCTCGAACTTGATGACTGGAAGAGACTTCATGAACATGTCGGCAGGGTTGTCTCTTGTGTTAATCTCCTTAACACAGACCTTTCCTTCGGCAATGGTTTCCCGAATGAAGTGATACTTGATATCAATATGCTTCGTCCTCTCATGATACATCTGATCTTTAGTCAAGTGAATGGCACTTTGACTATCACAGAAAATGATAATACCACCTTGGTGTAAGCTGAGTTTAGCAAATACACCCTTCAACAATAAGACCTCTTTGATCGCCTCAGTCACTGCCATATATTCTGCTTCGGTTATCTACATCGGTAGTAGATAAAGCTACTACATGTTGTAATGTAGCTTTCTAGGTAATAGCACAACCACCAACGCAAAAACATAGCCTGTTAGTGATCTTCTTTTGTCAAGTTCACCTGCATAATTAGATCTACAAAACCAACTAAATTGTTAGGATTTCTCCCAAACTCTAAACATGTGTTTGAAGTACCTCGCAAGTATTTGAGAATCCATTTCACAGCCTGCCAATGTGCTTTACTAGGGCAAGCCGTATACCGACTGACCACACTTACTGCTTGTGAAATGTCTGGACGTGTACACACCATTGCATACATAATACTGCCAACAACACTGGAATATGGTACCTGTGCCATATACCTCTCTTCTTCCTCTGTCTGCGGTGAATGAGCAGCTGATCACTTAAAATGAGCAGCGAGAGGAGTACTCACTGGTGCTATCTTTCATGCCAGACCTTTCCAAGACGAATAGTTCTTCTGGTCAGGAATAACCTTTTGGTTCCCTGATCTCTTTTGATCTCCATGCCAAGGATTTTCTTAGCTGCTCCTAAATCTTTCATTTCAAATTCATTTTTCAGCTGACTTTTCAAAATGTGAATTTCGGTCAAATCCTCAATGAGCATGTCATCAACATATAACAATAAGTAAACAAATGAACCATCATTTAACTTTATGGAGTAAACACATCTATCATACATGCTCTTCGAATAACCATGACCCAACATAAAGGAATCAAACCTCTTGTATCATTGTCTTGGTGTAACAGCCTGTATTCTACGTGTACTAGTTCTATTTATATGACGCTTATAAATTGCCTTGTGGTATAGTTATGGACTTGATTTCCTATGCGATGAGTGACAATAGAATAAGTTTAAAGTGAACTGTCCTAGATATTAATGTGACCCGATTAAGTTGAAATCGATGGAAGTATTTAAACATCAGATCATAAGGTGGTATTTGAGTCTAAAGTTTAAATTGATATAGTGTATATAAGTTTTAAGTTAAGGTAAAAGTATTAAGGTCTAGAAATGGAAGACTTAACTAAGCTAGTAGGTGACAAGTAGATGCATCACCTACTTTGACTTATTGTCCAGCCCAAAGGGCCAAGTAGGCGCATCACCTACTTTGACTTATTGACCAGCTCAAAGGACCAAGTAGGTGCATCACCTACTTTGACTTATTGACCAACCCAAAGGACCAAGTTGGTGCATCACCTACTAAGACTCTTTTGACCATGCTATTGGGCCAAGTACACTACGACCTACTTGAATTAATCTGGCCCAAGTTGATTAGATAAGGGGAAATAAACAGCCAAGGCTGATATTCTTAAGTCCAAAAAGGCCCAAGTGAAAAGTCTAAGTAGGTGGATCACCTACTGATGTAATTCCTATAAGGGAATCATACTAAAATGCAGAAATCAAAGACGGAAAGTAAAGATAAATAGATAGACACAAAAAGAGGAAACAAAAAGCAACCAAAAGGTATATTAAACCCAATGACCTCAATCTGTTAATCCTACAATAAGAACATAACTCGTATGATAACCTCAAGGGAATCGATATCCCAAGCAACCAACATTTCTAACAAAAGGCAACACAAGCTTTACCAAGCTCTCAACACTCAAACAAGAGTTTTCAGTTTTTAACATTCAAAATAATATAAGTCTAAAATGAATCAAAGCTAGCTATTTATAGGTCTAAGATAAAAGGGCCCAAAAGTTACCAGAAATGCCAAAGGGCGAGCTGGGTCGGGTCGCCTAGTGGACTGGGCGATGCGCCGACTTGGTTGGCGAGCATGGTCTTCAGCCTTGGCTACGCTCTGGAACATTAGGCGAGCTGGAACCATCCCCTAAGCCTTTGGGAGATGCGCCAAGTTGGCCCTGCTCTCTAAAAGTGCCTTCTTCAACAATCTTCAAGGCATGAAAGTCCTTGTTTGCCATCAACACCATCTTGAGCACCTCCATTTTCATGAATAATAACCCTTGCATCCTTTGAAGGTCTTAAGCTTGGCTACTAGTAAATGGCCTTGATGTAATCCGTTTTACATCATTCTCTCCTTCTTGAAATGGTCCATCTCCCCTCGGCGTCAGTTTGTCTAGCGATGGGTGGTAAATCGCTCCTTGAGAAAGTATACCCACACCAAGTCTCATCTGGTTCGAACACGATCCTTTTACGGCCCTTGAACCTTTTTGGCTACATCTTGGTTCTTCTTCTCTAAGTGCAGTAGCACCTTTTCATGAAGCTTCTTGATGGCTTCAACTCACTTTCTCCCATTTAGGCTTAACACAACATCTTGAGAAAGAGGAGTCAGATATAAAGGGGTGAGGGGGTTAAAACCATAAACCACTTTAAATGGAGTCATGCCAATAGTTCTATGAATAACTCGATTATATGCAAATTCAACTAAAGGCAAATGTTCCTCCCACGAGGAAAACTTTCCAAGCACTATGGCACGAAGCATAGAACCCAAGGTCCTATTTACAACTTCCGTTTGGCCATCAGTTTGTGGGTGACAAGCAGTTGAGAACAACTATTTAGTACCAAGTCTACCCCACAATTCCTTTCAAAAGTGTCTAAGGAATTTTGGATCCTATCACTTACAATTGTTTGAGGAATTCCATGCAATTTAACAACATGCTCAACAATCAAAGATGCTACATTGGAAGCATCATCACATTTATGATATGGAATGAAATGAACCATCTTTGAAAATCGATCAACAACAACAAAGATGCTATCTCTATCTTTTTTGGTACTTGGCAAACCTAAAACGAAGCCCATTGAATTGTCAAGCCAAGGTCTTTGAGGAGTGGGGAGTGGGGTATATAACCCATGGGGAAGGAGGCGCGACTTAGCACGTCGACATTCAATACATTGACCCAAAATTCAAAGAATATCTTTATGCATTTTAGGCCAATAGAATCTCAGGAATTCCCATAGTTTTGTTAATACCAAAATGACCCATTAAACCCCCATCACATGCCTCCCTCACAAATAATTCTCTCCAAGACTCATGGGCACACAAAGTCTCTTGCCTTTGAACAAGAAACCATCAAACTTGGAATAGGGAGTAGAAGATCTATCCCTCATCCACCTTTCCCTCTCCCATTCCTCACAATCTTTGAAGATTTGAGCGAACACGGGATCCTTGGGATACAATGTCTTCAAACATTCAAACACAATCAATTTAGAAGACAAAGTATTTATCAACACATGTTTTCTAGACAAGGCATCTACCACCAGATTTTCCTTTCCCTTTTTGTATTGGATTACAAAGGGAAAGTTTCAAGGAATTCAATCTATTTGGCGTGCCTTTTGTTCAACTTTCCTTGTGCCCGAATATGCTTTAGGGACTCATGGGTCTGCCTAATGACAAATTCTTTGGGCCACAAGTAGTGTTGCCAATTACCCAAAGCCCTAATCAAGATATACAATTCAAGATCATAAGTGGAATAATTCAAAGTAATACCTTTTAGATTTTCACTAAAATAAGCAATGGGTTTTTGGTCCTACATCAAGACGGCTCCAATGCCTACTTCACTATCATCACATTCCACTTCAAACATTTTATCAAAATAAGGTAATTGCAACAAAGAAGTGGAACTAAGCATGGATTTTAAAGCCTCGAAAGCTTTGGCTTGTTCCTCTCCCCACTTAAAATGTTTATCCTTTCGGATTACCTCTGTCAAGGGGGCTGCAATGGTACTAAAACCTTTGACAAATTGCCTATAGAAACTAAGCCAACCCATGAAAGCTTCGAATATCACTTATGGATTTCGGAATATGCCAATTCTCAATAGCATCAATTTTAGACTCGTCAACTTCAACCCCTCTTAAACTCACAACAAAACCCAAGAAGGCAACTTTATCAACATAAAATCAACACTTATCAAGATTAGCATAAAGTTGTTCCCTCCTAAGCATATCAAACACACATCTTAAATGCTCAACATGATCATGCATGGTCTTGCTATAAATCAAGATATTATCAAAATAGACAACCACAAATTTCCCAATGAAGGGTTTCATCACATGATTCATGAGACACATAAAAGTAATAGGAGATTAGTGAGACCAAATGGCATCACTAACCATTCATATAGACCAAACTTGGTCTTGAATGTGGTTTTCCATTCATCACCAGGGTTCATCCAGATTTGGTGATAACCACTCCAAAGATCAATTTTCAAAAACACACAAGAAACATTCAACTCATCAAGCATATCACCTAACCTAGGGATAGGATGACGATACTTTATTGTTATCATATTGATGGCTTGAAAATCAACACATATGTGCCATGTTCCATATTTCTTTGGAACCAATAGAACCAGCACGACACATGGACTCATGCTTTCTCTAACATAACCTTGTTGAGGAGTTCCTCAACTTGCCTTTGTAGCTCCTTGGTGTCCTCCAGATTTCTTTGATAAGCCTTCTTGTTTGGTAGTTGTGATCCCAGCACGAAATCAATTTGGTGCTCAATTCCTCGAAGTGGGGGCAATCCTCTTGAAAGCTCCTTAGGGAAGACATCCTCATAGTCCTGCAAAAGAAAGGAAATAGAATCAGGAAAAGGAGAGTGAGATTGGTTAGTTTGTAGCACATGATCCCAATGTGTGGTAAGGATCAAAGAACTTTCGGACTCAATTTCCTCCTTTTTCTCTTTGTAAATAGCCAACAACACTTGGGCCTTTCCTTTCAACTTCCTCCTCTCCTCCTCTTCTTGGCTCTCGGCCTCCACATGTTCCTCTTCACCCTTTTTCTTTTCCCTTGACTCACTCATCCTTTGATATATATCATTGACTTGAGAGGGGGGACATATAGAGGAGTGACACTCTCTTCTTCTTTGACACAAAGGTCTGGTTCCTCATCTTCCCCATCTTCAAACTCACCCTCTTCTTGAGGATCTTCATCACAACCTTCTTCTTGCTCCCTTTCTTCACTAAGATATATTTCCCCTCCTTGAAGTAGAAATCAATTGAATGGGACACTCACGCATTATATGACCTGATATGATTCTCACAAGAGAAATGACGATAAATAGCGGAAATCAAAGACGAAAAGTAAAGATAAATAGAAAGACACAAAAAGAGGAAAGAAAAAGCAACCAAAGGGTATATTAAACCAAATGACCTCGATTCGTTAATCCTAAAATAAGCACCTAACTCTTACGATGACCTCAAGGGAATCGATATCCTAAGAAACCAATGTTTCTAACAAAAGTCAACACAAGCTTTACCAAGCTCTCAACACTCAAACTTGAGTTTTCAGTTTTTAACATTCAAAATAGTCTACCCTAAAATGAACCCTAAGACACCTATTTATAGTATTTGGCATTATTACATAGTTGGGCCCAAAATAGGCCAGAGCTAAGTTAAGCTCGGTGACGCACCCAATGGGTTCGATGAGAACCCTGTTCCTTGGCTTCTCCTTTGAAGGCTTGCTGTAACTTTCAGCGGTCTTGGAGTCCATTAGGTGATGCGTGCCGATGGACCTCCTGTCCACTTGGTGATGGACCCTGCTCATGACGCCTGTTTGGACATTAGGAGCCGATTGGTTAAGCGATGCCCATTTCTAATCGAGCAGTAGACCTCTGTAGCTCCTTCAATATTCTGAAATTTGAACTCTGGTGGTCCCCAAACATTTGTCCTTTTAGTTACCCTTTTTAGGTAAATTCCTCTTTAATGAACACCTTTACACTTTCTCTTTCTTCCTTTTTGGATCAAACTCTTTCTCTTTTGAAATATCCCCTTTCTTGAAGATATAATGTTCTTCAAGAACTTCAAGAACAAGATGAACCCAAAATTAAACCCTTAAAATTTTTGTGTCGAAATTTTACGAAAATTCAGGTGAAGGCGAGATGATATGGGGAACTGTCACGCCTAAAATCCCATTAAGACGGACGGGCACCTAATGCCCTAAAGGCCCAAGAGAACCAACATGTAACCTGTGCTTACTATGCATATAACTATGAAAATTTTGTGACAAGTTCACATAGGATGCAGCAATACGAACCAACATAAGCAGACCCAACACTTTTATACAAGACTTGGTCGTTAAGGACAAAACTTTTTAAGACGCAACTGAATTATATACATAAGTTTACAAAGCCTCTAAAGATAGAAAACCTTAGAGTAGGTCGGGACAGATCCCGCCTTACCCTTAACTATGGCACAATACCAAAATGAATCTACCAAGGACTCAGTAAAACTCTGAATCAACCCGGAGCTCACCTAAAGTAGCTGAGTGTCGTGTGCTCCTATTGAGGAGGTCTACTAGTTGGAGTACCTGTGCCTGCAGTATGAAATGTAGTTTCCCCCTCAAGGAACGTCAGTACGAAAAAATGTACTTAATATGTAAGGCAATAACATATATAAAACAAGAGTTCAAATTAAACCAAGTATCAATATATGTGTGCAAAAATTAGAACAGAAGACCACCTTTGTTAACTTTTGTGGGATTATGTATATTACATTCTTGTCTTTACCTTTCTGTATGTTAAGATCTTCATAAGGCATGTGATACGAATGACCAGATGATCAATGATAGAAGAGGATGACCCATGCTAGACTTTTTAACCCCTGGGATGTGGTCTTCATAATTAAACAAACTGGGATCGGCCCATGCTAGGCTTTTGCCTCTGAGCTGCCACCCTTCTATACCAATTAGGATTGGCCCATGCTAGGCTTTCGTCCCTGAGCTGCCACCTTCACTTAGATTCTTTAATCTTTGAGATTATTGTTTTGGTGGTCATAATTATTTTTGAGATTTGGAACTACAGACCAATAATAGAAGACATGAAAATAATACTTCAAGGCAGTAACAATGACATAAGGACCTATGTAACATCAATGCATTACTTGTAAGCTTAAATGACACAATTGTCTTCAACTGACTAAGAGGAGGATTCACCAAACTTGCTTTTGCAAATTCTATATCAGCACATAGGAGGATAATTACACAAGTATCGAGTACTGAACATATAATGAAGTAATTCTATACACTAAGGAGAAGGGAAAATATTGTTAGCTATTTGGAGATCGTACGCTGCCACTATGTCTCCATTACTAGGAATAGAACTTAGGAACTTCACTTACTGATATTATTCCGCAAGTATCAGATTTCATGCCGAAGAATATTGAATCAAATAGCCTTACATACCTTATCCTCTGACCAATAGAACTATCACGATTCAGCCTCCCCTTTTAGGTTTTAATCTACAATATAAGTCATGATAAACTAAAATTAACAGTCATCACATCGTGAGCCCGTAAAACAATAGCTAACATTGATGGATATTGAGCCCATACAACCCTTAAAGTGATATGTATCACGACACCCTCCTTCTCTACCCAATACATACATTATATATCCTTTTCCAAGATTACCCAATAAGCACCAACAACAATACACATAAAACAACCTCAAATATTCTTTATCATACAACCAATTATTGAACTCACCACCCCCTTGAGTTATTTATGACAACACATCCATAATTCCTCACTGAAACTCATACATAAAGAGGAGGAAAATGGAGTAGTCACCTTACCTCAATTTCTACAAGTTCTCCTTATAACTTGAATTTCTCTAGAACTTTAACTTCCCTTCACAGTTAAACCAAAGAAGAAGAGAAAAGTATCTTAATATGTAAGTAAAGTGAGTAATAGCTTGTGGGAACTTCTGCCTTCTACTATAATTGAGCATGAATAACATGTTTTCTAGTCTTCCATTGGAGAATTAAGCTAAATACACAAGTGTTTCTCTTACCTTGGTTTGCAAGATATGAGGGTTTCTTCAAGAACCCTAGAAGGAACTTTAAGGCAGCCTGTTTTAATCCTCAAGAGAAAAGAGAGAGAGAGAGAGCTGAAGTTAATTCTCAATATTATGTGTTAAAAATGAGCTGAAGTTAATTCTCAATAGGGTGAAAGGCTGTACTTAAATTCTTTTGTGTTCCTAAACTCTTCTGAAATGACCTCCAAAAATTTGCAGTGAATTGAGCTCCCCTATCTGATATAATAGAGATTGCCATACCATGTAGCCGAACTATCTCTTTAATATACAACCTTGCATACTCTTTAACTGTATAAGTAGTTTTCACTGGCAAGAAGTGTGCTGATTTGATGAGTCTGTCAACTATTACCCATATGGAGTCAAACTTTCGAAATGAGTGAGGCAAACCACTAACAAAACCCATGTTGATCATGTCCCACTTCCAAATTGGAAGTTCTATACACTGTATATAACCTTTGGGCTTTTGGTGTTCTACTTTTACTTGTTGACAATTTGGACATTGAGCCACGAATTCCACAATGTTCTTCTTCATGTCCCCCCACCAATACATTTCTTTCAAGTCATGATACATTTTAGTTGACCCCAGATGGACAAAATATCTTGAATGATGTGCTTCCACCATAATCCTTTTTCTTAATTCATCTACGTTAGGTACACACAATCTGTTTTGACACCGAAGTACTCCCACTTGCGTAAGCTCAAATGCCTTTGTCATTCCCTACTGTACGTTATCCTTAAGCTGTAATAGAATAGGATCAGTGTATAGTTTCTGTTTCACTTCCACTACTAATGAGGATTCTGCCGCATTTTGCACAATAACCCCTTCGTCTTGAGATTTAAGAAGGCAAACTCCCAAGCTAGCTAGTTGGCATAAATCCTTAGTTATTCCTTGTCTTTCCATAGACTGCCCATAAGTGCTTGCCATTATTTTACGATTAAAACATCATCTAGTATATTGGCTTTATCGAGATGATACAAGATATCAATGTCATAATCTTTTAATAGCTGCAGCCATCTTCATTGCCTCAGATTTAGGTCCTTTTGCTTAAAGATATATTGCAAACTTTTGTGATTAGTGTATTTGTCAACATGAACTCCATACAAGTAGTGGTGCCATATCTTCAAAGCACACACAACTGCTGCTAACTCTAGATCATGGGTTGGATAATTTTTCTCATATGGCCGCAGTTGCCTTGAGTCACAAGCTATTACTTACTATGCTGCATCAATACACAACCTAAGCCCACTCCCGAAGCATCGCAATACACTGCATAGCCTTCTGTGCCTTTTGGAAGTACCAATATAGGTGTAGAAGTTAATTTATTCTTCAGCTGTTGGAAGCTTCTTTCACATTTATCATTCCACTGAAACTTGGTTTCTTTGTGTGTTAGCTTTGTTAAAGGTGCAGCAATGGAAGAGAATCCTTCAATGAACCTTCTGTAATAACCCGCCAATCCAAGAAAACTATGGATCTCCATAGGCGTTGTAGGTCTTGGCAAGTTTTTTCACGTCTTCTATCTTCTGGTTATCAACCCTTATTCCTTCATCGGATACAATATGACCTAAGAATGCCACAGATTTAACCAAAACTCATATATAGAGAACTTTGCATACAACTTACGATCACGAAGAATTTGTAAAACCTGCCGCAGGTGATTAGCATGGGCCTCTTTCGATCTTGAATACACCAAAACGTCATCTATGAATACTATCATGAAACACATCTAAAAATGGCTTAAACACTCTATTCATCAAATTCATAAAAGCTGCTGGTGTATTTGTTAGCCAGAATGACATGACTAAAAAGTAAAAATGACCATACCGTGTTCGAAAAGCTGTCTTGGGTATATCTTTGTCTTTGACCCTCACTTAGTGATAACCCGATCTCAGGTCAGTATTTGAAAAAACCTAGCAACTTGTAACTGATCAAACAAATCATCAATTCTAGGGAGGGGATATTTTTTCTTAATTGTTACCTTATTTAACTGTCGGTAGTCGATACGCATTCTTAACGAGCCATCTTTCTTGTGTACAAATAAAACTGGTGCTCCCTATGGGGACCTACCTTATGAATCCTTTTTCTAATAAGTCTTTTAATTGCTCCTTCAACTCGTGTAATTCTATCGGGGCCATTCTATACAGGGGAATGGAGATAAGTTGAGTATCTGAAATCACATTAATACCAAACTTTACTTCTCGTTCTAGAGGCAAACCTGGAAGATCTTTAGGAAATACATCAGGAAACTCATTCACTACCAGAATGGATTAAAGAGTTGGTGGCTCCACATCTATATTTTTCACTCTCACTAGATGACATATGTATCCTTTGGACATGTCTTCTTTGCCTTAAGATAAGAAATAAATTTACCTCTTGGTGCCCCAATATTACCTTTCCATTCAAGGACTGCTTCTTTTGGAAAATGGAAATGCACCATCTTAGTTCGGCAATCTTCCATAGCATAACAAGAAGCTAACCAATTCATACCCATTATAACATCAAAATCTGCCATTTCTAGCTCAACAAGGTCAGCCAATGTATCACGATCACAAACAGTTACAATGTAATTACGATAAACCCTTCTAGCTATAATAGACTCACCAATCGGTGTAGACACTTCAAATGGCTTCATTATTAATTCTAGTGTTCTTTTGAACTTTTCAGCAATCAATGGAGTAACATATGATAGTGTAGACCTCGAATCAATTAATGCATATACAATATGTGAAAAGATGGACAATGTACCTGTAACCACATCCGGCGAGGCTTCTAAATTTTGTCGATCCCCTAGAGCATATGTGTGATTTTGAACTCCACTAGAACTAGTTGCTCCTCTACCACGACCAGTAGGCATCTGTCCCTTACCCAAAGAAGGTGTTGATGATGATAATGCAGCAACTGATCTAGTAGGTTGTGCCACACCACCCACACCCCTATTAGGGCAATTTCTCATCATATAACCCGGTGTACCACACCAAAAACAAACATCTATCCCAAACCTACATGTATCTAGATGATTCCTTCCACATTGTTTACAAGGCTGTCGAGGGCCTTGATTGGCTTGTACTTCCCTACTTTTGATGACTCGCTATTTGTGAACCTTGACTTTCACTTTGCCCAAACTGATTGCCCCTAAACCCTTGAAACTGCCCTGGGCACTAGCTGTAGAGTAGGAAGATGATGGCTTAGGTGGTCTGCAAAAGAACCAAGGCCTAAACTCACCTTGGGATGGTGTAAACTACCCCATGGATCTGGCCATCTTAGAATGCCCTATTTCTGACTCTTGTGTCCTTCTCCTTTGCCTTTGATCCTCCAACTTATGTGCAAAAGCTTGCATCCTTGCTATATCCATATCTTTATTCAATGAATTAATGGTACAATCTCTAACCAGTTATGAATCTAATTTATCCACATATCGATGAACTCTATCCTCCATAGTAGCTACTACATTAGGAGCATACCTGGTCAAGGAATTAAATTTGAGACTGTACTCTCTCACACTCATACTTCCTTGATGGAGATTTTAAAAGTGATCTGCATAGGCCTCTCGGATCTCCAATGGTAGATAATGGTCAAGGAATGCCTTTTTGAACTCTTTCCACGTAGCTGAAGGTGCATCTATTCCCCTAGATTGCTTCCAAGCTATGTTAGCACAATATAGCCACACCCTTAAATCCATATGTTGCTAGCTCAAGTGCTTCTTTACCACATACATGCAATGTGCATTGGATTTGATCTATATAGTCCAGTGGATCTTCATTAGGATCTGACTCGATGAATGATGGAGGGTCCAAATTAAGGAAGTGATGTATCCGCGTGCTAGCTACTCTATCTACACCACTTGTACCTGCAATTGGACCTTCTTGCCTCTGGTCGTGCCCAACAACTATACGAGTCAATAAATAGACTGGATTCCTCAAATCTTACTCGATAGCATTAATAAGGGGTTTTTGTGGTGTAGCTTCCCTCCTTAGATCTTCAAGAGATGGAGGTGTCGGGGAAGTCTGTGATAGAAACTCATCTTCAGCCTCACCTTGAACAACTTAACTAGGTGGTGGTTGGCTGATCCCTTCTTAGGCACCCACATCTACTCGCTTACCAGTACTTTTACACCTTCTCGTAACCGGAATCTTTGCTATAAAAAACAATTTAGAAATTAGATATGATTCGTCTACAATAATGGTTCTATTACACGATCTAAGAAATGAAAGAAAGGAGACAACCCCTACATGTCCCATAGCCTCATGTTTATAAATATGGTGCACAACACATCCATAAATAAGACTCTACACACACACGGCTTTGTAGACTCCCTAGGATGACCGGCTCTGATACCACTTTTGTCACACCTCAAATCCTATTAAGACGGACAGGAACCCGAGGCCCTAAAGGCCCAAGAGAACCAACATGTAACCTGTGCTTACTATGCATCTAACTATGACAATTTTGTGACAAGTTCACATAGGATGCAACAATACGAACCAACATAAGTAGACCCAACACTTTTATACAAAACTTGGTTGTTTAGGCCACAACTTTTTAAGATACAACTGAATCATATACATAAGTCTACAAAGCCTCTAAAGATAGAAAACCTTAGAATAGGTCGGGACAGACCCCGCCTTACCCTTAACTATGACACAATACCAAAATGAATCTACCAAGGACTCAGTAAAACTTTGAATCAACCTGAAGCTTACCAAAAGTAGTTGAGTGTCGTGTGCTCCTATTGAGGAGGTCTACTAGCTGGAGTACCTGTGCCTACAACATGAAATGCAGCGTCCCTCGCGAGGAACGTCAGTACGAAAAAATGTACTGAATATGTAAGGCAATAACATATATAAAATAAGAGTTCGAATTAAACCAAGTATCAATATATGTGTTTATAAATTAGAACAGAAGATCACCTTTGTTAACTCTTGTAGGATCATGTATGTTACATTCTTGTCTTTACCTTTTTGTGTTTTAAGTTCTATGTAGGCATGTGATACGAATGACCAGCTAATCAGTGGTAGAAGAGGATGACCCATTCTAGGCTTTTAAACCCCTTGGATGCGGTCGTCATAATTACACAAATTGGGATCGGCCCATGCTAGGGCTTCGCCCTTGAACTGTCACCCTTCTATACCAATTGGGATCAGCCCATACTAGGCTTTCGCCTTTGAGCTGACACTCTTAATTATATAGATTAGTTCACTTAGATTCTTTAATCTTTGAGATTGCTGTTTTGGTGGTTATAATTATTTTTGAGATTTGGAACTACGGACCAGTAGTAGAAGACATGAAAATAATACTTTAAGCAGTAACAATGACATAAGGAGTTATGTAACATCAATGCATTACTTGTGAGCTTAAATGACACAATTGTCTTCAACTGACTAAGAGGAGGATTCACCAAACTTGCTTTTGCAAATACCATTTCTATATCAGCATATAGGAGGATAATTACACAAGTATATAGTACTGAACATATAATGAAGTAATTCTATACACTAAAGAGAGGGGAAAATATTGTTAGCTATACACCAAACTGCCACTATGTCTCCTTTAGCCTAGAACTGAGGAAATTCACTTATTGATATTAATCGCAAGTATCATATTTCATGCCGAAGAATATTGAATCAAATAGCCTTACATACCTTATCCTCTGACCAATAGAACTATCACAATTCAGCCTCCCGTTTTAGGTTTTAATCTACAATATAAGTCATGATAAACTAAAATTAGCAGTTATCATATCGTGAGCCCTATAAAACAATAGCTAACATTGATGGATAATGAGCCCATATAGCCCTTAAAATAATTTGTATCACCACACCTTCATTCTCTATCCAATACATACATTATATATCCTTTTCCAAGATTACCCAATCTGTACCAACAACAATACACATAAAATAGCCTCAAATATTCTTTATCATACAACCAATTATTGAACTCACCACCCCTTTGAGTTCTTTATGACAGCACACCCATAATTCCTCACTGAAACTCATACATAAGGTGGAAGAAAATGGAGCAGTCACCTTACCTCAATTTATGCAACTTCCCTTCACACTTAAACCTAAGAAGAAGAGAAAAGTATCTTAATAATTAAGGAAAGTGCGCAGTAGCTTGTGGGAACTTCTACCTTCTACTATAATTGAGCATGAATAACATATTTTCTAGTCTTCCATGGGAGAATTAAGCTAAATCCACAAGTGTTTCTCTTACCTTGATTTGCAGATATGAGGGTTTCTTTAAGAACCCTAGAAGGAACTTTAAGGCAGCTTGTTTTAATCTTTAAGAGAAAAGAGAGAGAGAGCTAGAGTTAATTCTCAATATTGTATATTAAAAATGAGTGAGAATAGCAGCCAGTATATCTTATATTGAACATTCTTCACCTTTAAGAATACCCTATAGAACCTCCCATTTTTGGTCCATTTTCAGCCACTAATTGGTCAAGTAGGTGATGCACCTGCTTATGTACATCAAGCAGCTCAAAAGGTCAAACTAGGTGATGCACCTACTTAAAAACTTGGGCTTATATTTATTTGTCCGTGGCAGATTTGGCTGCTGGGCTTTAATTTCATTTTCCCTTTTATTTAACTTAGTTTAGGCCTCAAGTGAGTCCAAATGCATAGGCCCAAATCTGATCCATAAACCTTGGCCTTATTAACTAGGTCCATATAGCTCAAGTAGGTGATGCACCTACTTGTCACTTACTAGATTAGTTAAGTTAAGTCAAGCAAGCAGCTCACTTATTTTATTCCATTCTCTAAATATTAATCCCTTTTGCTTTAACTTAGCATTTAACTTTCAACTTTAATGTCAATTTCCACCTTACTATCTCAAGTTTAAATACTCCCCTTGGAGTTAACTTGCAGTACACATGCTGAAACGTGAAAAGCATCACATCATTTTCCGAGCTAGTTTAAACCAACGCTAATTATATAAGAAATATGGTCCCTCGCCAATACTATAAGGCTATGTCAACTATCACAGGAATAGAACAAGCATATGCATAATACGGGCAGTTACAAGAACAATACCCAATACTTTTTAAATTTCAATTCCACACCAAAATCTTGATATTTCAAAACCCACTTTCTCTTCTTCAAGCTTCTTCAAGTCTTCAATGGTGGATTCTTCAATAAGACTCCAAACTCCTTCCAATCTCAGCCTAAGACTCAAATATAGTTGGATAAGACTATTCCAACCATAGAAACTCAAACAAGACTCAGATCTAAGAAACCCATTTCAGCAAAAATCTCAAAAATGAAAAATGAACAAACTTTTCTTTTGTAACAAAACCCCAAGATTAAATTCATAGGAACAAAGCTAGGCTTGGCTCTGATACCAAATGATACGATTCTCACAAGAAAAACGATGATAGTATGCGGAAATCAAAGATGAAAAGTAAAGATAAATAGATAGACACAAAAAGAGGAAACAAAAAGCAACCAAAGGGTATATTAAACCCAATGACCTCAATCCGTTAATCCTAGAATAAGCACCTAACTCTTACGATGACCTCAAGGGAATCGATATCCCAAGCAACCAATGTTTCTAACAAAAGGCAACACAAGCTTTACCAACCCTAGAGGCCTATTTATAGGTTTAGGCTATTACATCATAAAAGAGCCCAAAAGTGACCCAGAAGTGACAAAGGGCGAGCCAAGTCGGGTGAGCCAAGTCGGGCGAGCCTAGTAGACTCTACGGTGTGCTGACCTGGTCGGCGAGTCTCTCTACGTTGGCCTCAACTCTAGCCATATTCTGGAACTTTAGACAAGCTGGGACCATCACCTAGTTCCTTGGGTGATGCGTCAAGTGGGTCCTGCTCGCCAAAATGACCCCATGCTATCTTCAAGGTCTAAAATCCCTTGTTTGCCATCAATACCATCTCAAGCACTTCCATCTTCATGAATAACCCTTACATCCTTTGAAGGTCTTGATCTTGGCTTCTAGTAAATAGCTTTCATGAGATCCGTATCGCATCAGTAGTTCCATTTACATTAATTTACTTGAGAAGGCCAGCAACATTAGGCCTTCCAACCCAAAGTAGTTTTACAAGGAAGGGCCACCACCAATAGGCCTACCGTTTCAAGGTACATTAAGGATAGCTCATTGATTTTCCTAGAGAGAGTCACCACCATTAGGTCTACCATCTCTAGGTTCATCATTTCACACAAGAAGGAGGCCACCACTATTAGGTCTACCGCTTTAAGGTTTTACATTCACATTGGGTTCTAGACTCACCATGAAGGGCCACCAAGCTTAGGTCTACAGGTTCAAGACATTGTCTAAAATACCTCATTAGTCATTTATAGAAAGGCTACCAACATTAGGTCTACCAATTCTAAACATTACATTATATTATAGAAACTCTTCACATTCTATCATCATCATTCATGAGTGTTAAGTGAGAAAATGCTTTCAATAACAACACATCCACATTCACATGTACAATATCATGGCAATACCTCAATTCATCAAACTATGCCTTCAAGGCCATGACCACAATATACAAAGTTGTGAAACACCTCCACCTTTCAAGTGGATCAACAATTCAAGCACAATTCTACTTTAACATGAAATTAGGTCAAACTTGCCCTTTCAGGGCTATGATCACAAATCCTTAATTCACCAACAATTCACCATAATTAGGCATAGATGATGATACAATTCAATAATCAAAATCAATATAAGCATAAATCCTTCAACATTCATTCATAATCAACAAACACACTTCATAAGTCACAATTTAGGAATTGAGAGAAATCATGGGTTCATAGAGTATTTTCATCTTAAATCACCAATTAAACATCAACATAATCGTAATTCATCATTTGAAAACGTTTGATGCAAGAACCCGTGAGATTGAGTAAAACTTAGGGTTTTTGTGAAACTTGAAAACCTTGATAATTCCTTTAAAATTCACTCTAGGGTGAAAACTAACCCTAGATGAAGGATCACCATACCTTAATCTTGCAGAATCCCACGAAAATCTACCCAATAGCCTTCCTCTTCAAGCCCTAGGCCTTCTTCTCTTGGTCTTCAATGGAGTTCTAGAGAGAGTATATTTGGAGAGGGAGGGATTTGATTTGGGGAAACTGAAGAATGAATCTAAAAATAGTATTTTATTGTTTTAATACTCTTAAAATATGTTAAAACACTTAAAATAACCGTCCAAACATTTAACTAGCCAAGGGAGTAATTTACCAAACCACCCTTGGTTTGGCCAAGCATTTGACAGCAACATAGAATTGGTTCACGCCCTGGACCCATGGACCGTGAGTCCATTCACAAACCGTCCTGTGGGTCTGTGGTCTGGGGCTGTGGCTTGGTTTGGAAGGGCTTGACTACGGAGCCATCCACTGGGCGTGGATGGACCTACGGGGGTGGACCCCTTCCGTAGGTCACCAAACTTTTAGCAACTCTCCTCATTTGGGGCAGCTGTGGGGGTTAATGTAACACCCCGTACATTTCAACATGTATACGATTAAGTTAATAATGATGAAAGTATTTAAACTCGAGAAGTAAGGTGGTTATTAAGCTTTAATTTTAGAGTTGAGTGTTAACTTTAAATTAAAAGACTAGAATTTGGAAAATGAGATAAAATAATTGAGGTGCTTGCTTGACTAAATTAAGCTAGTAGGTGAAATGTAGGTGCATCACCTACTTAGACTTTTTGACCAACTCAGTAAAAGTAAGTAGTTGCATCACCTACCATAGCTAAATAGATTTAATAATAAGAAGTAGCTGCATCACCTAGTTTGACATTTGAGCAGCTTAAAAATGGCCAAGTAGGTGAATCACCTACTTGGCAATTTCTGGACAAAAATGAAGAAGATAGAGGCGGTGGAGTGCCTACAATTATAGGGTCATATTTGGCTCATTTATATCTTACTTCTTGCATAGAAAAAAAAAAAGGAATCTATCTCCAGCACTCTCTCTTTCCCTCAATGATTATCATAGCCACCTCAAAAATATTCCATGGGTTCTTGAAGAAACCCTCCTAATTTCCAGCCAAGATAAGTAGAAACCATATGGTTTAGCTTGATTGTTCCATGAACTTATTATTTTCTTAAGGATTTTTTAGGTTTAGGGTTTTAAATGATTTTTAGGGGTTTTAAGGGTTTTTTTAGGGTTTCTTTATGTTTAGGGTTAAGGCAAAAGATTTAGGGTTTAGGGTTTAGGCCCTAAGGTATAGGGTTTAAGGAATAGGGTTTTGGGTTTTAGGGTAAGAATTTTTTAGGGCTTATGGTTTTTTAGTATTATCATTTTTATGATTAGGGTCTTAAAATATTTTTAGGATTTCTTAGGTTTTTTAAAGATTTTGGATTTCTTAAGGTTTAGGGTTACTTAGGATTTAGGGCATAGGTTTTAAGTTTAGGATTTTAAAGGGATTTATTGTGTTTTATAGGGTATTATAGTTTTAGGGATTTTAAAGGGGTTATATTTTCTTAGATTTTAGGGTTTCTTAGTGTTTCATAAGGTTTGGGATTTAGGGTTCAGCCCTATGGTTTAGAGTTAAGGATTTAGAGTTTCATAGGGTATAGGATTTAGCATTTAGGATTTCTTAGGGTTTGGTTTTTTAAGGGTTTTTAGGGTTTAGGGTTTTAGGCTTAAGATTTTCTAGGTTTTTCTTTTATGTTTAGAGGAATTTTTAGGTTTAGGATTTTAAAGGGGTTTTAGGACTTTTATGGTTTTTTTACGATTTAGGGGTTCTTAGGACTTAGGGTTTTTATAAGGTTTTTAGGTTTTAGTTTATAGGGGTTGTAGGGTTTAGGTTTTTAAAATGCTTTTAGGGTTTTTTTTATTTCTTAAGGTTTAGGGTGAAGGGTTTAGGGTTTCTTTGGGTATAGAGTATAGCATTTAGGTTTTTTTAGGATTTAGGATTTTAGGTCTAGGTTTTTTATTTAAGGGTTTTTAAGGTTTAAGGTTTAGGGCTTAAGTATTTGTAGAATATTTTAGGTTTAGAGTTTTTTTGCGTTTAGGGTTTTAAAATGTTTTTTCAAGATTTTTATGTTTTTTTATGGTTTAGGGGTTCTTAGGGCTTAGTGTTTCTTTGTGTTTAGGGCTTAGGATTTTAGATTTAAGTTTTTTAGGGGTTAGGGGTTTAAAGGTTTTTTTAGGTTTAGTGTTTATAAAGGTGTTTTTAGGGTTTAGGATTTCTTAGGGTTTAGGGATTTTCGGTGTTTCATAAGGCTTGGGGTTTAGGGTTTTTTCCCTAAGGTTTAATGCTTAGTGTTTTTTAGGATTTAGGATTTATGATTTAGGGTTTCTTAGGGTTTAAGATTTCTTAGGTTTAGGCTTTTAAAGGTTTTCTAAGGTGTTGATCTAATACGCTTATGATATGCCAACTCAAGGTTAGTTTGGGGGTTACTCGTGATCCTAAGTCCCCGTGTCACATCAAGGGGGTAATCTCGGAGCGTGACAAAACTATGTCTACATAAAAGCCTATAACTGACTAGAGATTCTAAGACATGCCCCCAGATAACTCTAGCAAAACTGAAACTAAAATGGAAGACTGAATATAAAACATGTGAATCGTCCTCGAAGAATGAGGACTCACCACTGATATTGCTGAATACGAATTAGAAATCGATCTCCACGTGATCTGAATGCTGAGAACATGAACCTACATCACGAGAAGATGTTACATAGAGTATGTGTCAGTACTTGAAAGGTACTAAGCATGCATGATAGGATAAAGTTGAACAAATATATAAAACTGAACAAAGCATATTGAACAATGATATAATCTGAACATGATGAATATGGGTTTAGGTATTTAGATTAGGGCTTTTAGGTTAAGGTTTAGAGCTTAAGTTTTTCTAGGATTTTTTTAGGTTAAGAGCTTTTTTTATTTAGGATTTTTAAAGATTTTTCAGGATCATTATTGTTTTTATGATTTAGGGATTCTTAGGACTTGGGGATTAGGGTTTTAGATTAAGGAATTTTTTTTTGGGTTTTTAAGGTTTGTTTTAGGGATTTTTAGTTTTAGGATTTTTAAAGGTTTAGGGTTTTTTAATGTTTAGGTTTTTCTTAGGAATTTAGGGTTTCTTAGGGTTTAGGGCTTCTTAGAGTTTCATAAGGCTTAGGGTTGGGGGTTTCTTAAGGTTTAGGGTTTAGGTTTCTTAGGATTCGAGTTTAGCATTTAAGGTTTCTTAGGTGTATTTTGGGTCTTGTATTGTGTAGGGTTTTGGTTTTAGGGTTTAGTGTTTTAGGTTTAGGGTTTTTCCAGGGTTTAGGGTTTAGCTTTGTTAGGTTGAGCATCTTTTAAGGGTTTTTTAGGTTTAGAGCTTTTAAAGTGTTTTTTGTTGTTTTTTAGGGTTTAGTGTTTCTTAGTGTTTTTTTGGAGTTTAGGGTTTGGGGGTTTTTTTTGGGTTTGGGCTTATGGTTTTTTAAGGTTTTATGATTTAGGGTTTCTTAGGGTTAGGGGTTATAAAGGTTTTTTTTTTTTTTTTTTTTTTATGTTTTTTAGGGTTTAGGTATTCTTAATGATTTTTAGGGTTTAGGATTTCATAGGGTTTTGGGATTTTTAAAAATGATTTTTAGGGTAAGTAGGGCTTAAGCCTTTTTTAGTATTTTTTTATGTTTAAGGTTTTTAGGGGTTCTAAAAGGGGTTTTTTTTAAAGAGGTTTTAGGTTCAGAGTTTTAAAGGGTTTTAAGGTTTAGGGTTTAGCATATTAGGGTTTCTTAGGTATAAGGTTTCTTTGGGTTTAGGGTTTAGGATCTTAGGTTTTAGGGTATTAGGCTATTAGCATTTCTTAGAGATTAGGGTTTATAAGGGTTTTAAGGTTTAGAGTTTCTTAGGGTTTACGGTTTATTGTTTCTTCGAGTTTCTTAGAGTATGTTAGGGTTTCTAGGTTTATGGTTTAGAGCTTAGGGTTTTAGGTTTAAAGATTTTTTTTTTTTCGAGTTTTTAGAGTTTTTTAAGTTTATGATTTCTGTGATTAGGGTTTTTAAATGTTTTTAGGGTTTCTTAGGATTTTTTAAGATTTTGGATTTCTTAAGATTTAGGGTGACGTAGGAATTAGGGCATAGGATTTTTGATTTATGGTTTTTTTAGGGCTTAGGAATTTAAAGGGATTTATTGTGTTTTTTGTCGTATTATAGTTTTACGGGTTTTAAAGGGTTTTGGGGTTTAGGTTTTCTTATGATTTAGGGTTTAGCCTTATAGTTTATAGTTAAGAATTTAGAGTTTCTTGGGGTATAGAATTTATCGTTTAGGATTTCTTAGGGTTTGGTTTTATTAAGGGTTTTTAGGGTTTAGGGTTTTGGGCTTAAGATTTTCTAGGTTTTTTTTATGTTTAGAGGAATTTTTAGGTTTAGGGTTTTAAAGGGTTTTTAGGATTGTTATTGTTTTTTACGATTAAGGGGTTGTTAGAGCTTAGGGTTTTATAGGGTTTTAATGGTTTAAATGTTTAGGGATTAGGGTTTTAAAATGTATTTTAGGTTTTTTTTTTTTTTAATTTATGAAGGTTTAGGGTTTCTTAGGGTTTATCCCTAAGGTAAAAGGCTGAAGGGTTTAGGGTTTCTTTGGGTATATAGTTTAGCATTTAGGGTTTTAGGTCTAGGTTTTTTATTTAAGGGTTTTTAAGGTTTAAGGTTTAGGGCTTAAGTTTTTTTAGAATATTTTAGATGTAGAGTTTTTTTAGGTTTAGGGTTTTAAAAGGGTTTTTCAAGATCTTTATGATTTTTTATAGTTTAGGGGTTCTTAGGGCTTAGGGTTTAGGGCATAAGATTTTAAATTTAGGGTTTTTTAGGGGTTAGGGGTTTTAAGGTTTTTTTTTTTTTTTTTTAGGTTTAGTGTTTTTAAAGGTGTTTTTAGGGAAGATTTCTTAGGGTTTCGTAAGGCTTGGGGTTTAGGTTTTTCCTTAATGTTTAGGGTTTAGTGTTTCTTGGGGTTTATGATTTATTATTTAGGGTTTCTTAGGGGATTCAGATTTCTTAGGCTTAGGCCTTTAAAGGTTATTTAAGGTGTTGACCTAATATATGCTTATGATATGCCAACTCAAGGTTAGCTTGGGGTCACTCGTGATCCTAGATCCCGTGTTACGTCGAGGGGTTAATGATGTAATTCCTATAAGGGAATCACACTAAAATGCCGAAATCAAAGACGAAAATGAAAAGATAAATAGATAGACACAATGAGAGGAAATAAAAGGCAACCAAAGGGATTAAACCCAATGACCTCGATTCGCTAATCCTACAATGAGCACCTAACTGTTATGATGACTTCAAGGGAATTGATATCTCAAGCAACCAACGCATCTAACATAAAAAGGCAACAAAAGCTTACCAAGCTCTCAACACTCAAATTTGAGTTTTCAGTTTTCAACATTCAAAATAATCTAAGTCAAATGAACCCAAACAAGCTATTTATAGTTCTAGGATAAAAGGGGCCAAAAGTGACCCATAATGACAAAAGGGCAAGCCAATTCAGGCTTGCCAAGTGGGTTGGGCAATGCGCCAACCTGGTCGGCAAGTTTCTGTGCATGGGCTTTATCTCAGCCACATTCTGGAACATTAGGCGAGCTGGGGCCATCGCCAAGCCCTTAGGCGATGCGCCAAGTGGGCACTACTCGCCGAAAGTGACTTCTTCCGCAATCTTCAAGGCATGAAAGTCCTTGCTTGTCACCAACACCATCTCGAGCATCTCCATCTTCATGAATAACCCTTGCATTCTTTGAAGGTCTTGAGCTTGGCTTCTAGTAAATGGCCTTGATGTAATCCGTATTACATCATTCTCTCCTTCTTGAAAAGAATTTGTCCTCAAATTCGATGGATTATCATCAACAACAGTTGGGAAGGGTGACAGGTCGCACACATTGAAAGTGTTGTGCAATTGGTATTTCAGAGGAAGGGAAACCTTGTAAGCATTGTCGTTGAAATGCTCCAGTACTGGAAATGGTCCATCACCCCTTGGCTTTAGCTTTGTCTTGCGGTGGGTGGTAAATCGCTCCTTGTGAAATGTAACCACACCAAATCACTCGGTTCAAACACGATCCTCTTACGACCTTTGTTAGCCTTTTTGGCTACATCTTGGTTCTTCTTATCTAAATGTAGCCGAACCTTTTCATAAAGCTTTGATAGCATCCATGTCAGCCTACTTGTACTAAAGGTGATTGTCATGACCCGATTTCTCGAGCCATGATGGCACCTACTATAATCCACCAGTAGATAAACCGACCCGTAACCCAGAACAACAAGAAATGAGTTTGAGGGTAGAAGCTAAAGAAGAGTAGACAAAATTTAAAATAAAAAAACAAGCGGACGCAAACCAAAACATATATACAATTAAGGATCCCTCCCAAAACCTGGAAGTCACCAGCACAAAGCTACTAACAAAAGAGTACAAGTCCCAAAAGTGGACTACAGAGACTCGATTGTCTCGAAAGGCAAAAGACAAGTCTATATATACAGATGGAGACTGAAATAGTACAGAACGTCGTGTGCTCACCCCCGTCTCCGAATCAGACTACTCCAAGCTGGATCAACGCTGGCCACTGGTGCTCAGACCTGCATCACGAAACAGATGCAGAGCGTAGCATGAGTACCAAAACAAAAGGTACCCAGTAGGCATCATAGGCAAACTAAGCTTGAAAAGCAAAAGCAATATGAAAAGAAGGAATAACACAAATAGAGGTCAAGAACAGAAAACTAAGTAACAATGGAATGCACACAAATGTAGAAAGAACTAACTAAAGTAATCTATAAGCTAACTACACCTAACTGGACCCCCATAAGCCCAGAAGCTACACTCGTGCGCAAGTTAAATTAAAAACCCGAACGGACCCCCATAAGCCCGACGAGTACATAGAAAAACTATAACTAAAGAGAATTACATAAGAGAACCCAAGAACACCGAACATCGAACCAAAATCTCAACCCCAAATAATAGAATCTGACAATATGGAGGCTGGAACTCGAATCGGATGCTCACTAGAAGTACCCAAGTAACCAATCACAAGTATCAAGTAACTGAGGCCGGACCTCTAACCGGATGCTTTATATAAGTAACTAAGCGATAGAGGCCGGACCTTGAACCGGATGCTCTATATAAGTATATAAGCGATAGAGGCTGGACCTCGAACCGGATGCTCTATATAAGTACCATGAGGTCTAAACTGGAGTTCGAATCCGAAAATCCGACAAAGGTGTCAATGTAGTTGTTGAAAGAGTTCCAAATTTCCATGTGGAAAAATGTCCGTGGAACACCGTCCACACTTAGCCAATCAATGTAAGTCCTTGAAATTGAATTGAAACCAACTTTGAAATCGCGAAGCAAAACTAGTGTCGTCGATGTAATTCGCGAAGCCGCAATATCAGGAAAGAAAAAAAATATAAAGACAACTATCATCGAAGTAAGCGTATTGCCTAACTAAAGTCCAAACTATCAGACTCTAGTCTGCTACACCAGTCTACAGAGATCTAAGCCGGCCGAGCGATGTCGGGGCAAAACTAAGGCCCATCGATTCCGAATCATGAATTTCTAAGCCAAGCCCTAGTCAAAACTAAACTAAGGTCCAACATGCTTCAAATAAATAGTAATTAAGCATACAAATACTCTCCATAGTAAGGAGGGTCAATTTGTAACACCAAGCATGCTCATTGTTAACCGATAAATTTCGAAAGAGACCGAAGCATGATTTATAAACACATACACACTATTCAATAATTACCAACCCAAATCCCAACTAATCAACATGCATTCACACTCTCAAGCTCAATCTAAGAGAGGAAAACCGTAGCCTACCTATAGGCCGACCACACGCGCTCTAAAAGTCACTTCTTCGGAGCTTTCCCCTTTCGAAACAGCCTCAAAACACGGACACACTATCAAAAATAGAGTCACAATATTATTGCGGTTGTTTAGACACTAAAATCACAAGAAATGGAGACAGACCAATTTCGGGTCAAAACGGAGAAAGTGGGGCCTGCACTGGAAATCACGAAATTAACCCCAAAAATAGGTTCTTAAACACCTCCCTGAACTTTTGTTTCAAAATGAAACACAATTCGAGGCTCGGAACAGCCAACACAACATACAACGAAAAATCCAAAACACACTAAAAGGAACAACAATAGCAGCAGCTATTTACGAGAAAATACCAAAAACGAGGGTCCAGATGCTAAAACCAATCAGACCACGATGATCCTCAAAAAAAACTGCACAATCTAGGCTCTTGAATCACCAAATTTGGACCTAAAACGACCAAGAACTCATCTTCCAAAATTTTCCAAAAATATAACTCGAAAATGAGCTTGACAGCAACTAAAACACGACTTTTTACCCACAGCAAAGCTTTAAATATGAAATCTAACCACGCCAACACGTTCTCCTCAAAAAATCACTCAATTTAGCCTTAAGAATTACTGAAATCGGACCTAAAACGACTGAGAAATCAGTTTCTAAAATTCCAAACTCGAGCTCACAAAACAAGTCGCAGCAGCAGGTGTTTTATGAGATTTACCTCAAATGGGGACCCCAAATCAGTTTCCGAGCTCACCAAAGCATTCCTTGCGAAAAACCACACAAGATAAACCTTTGGATCACTAAATTTGGACTAGAAATGAGAGAGTTATGCCCTTTAAAAGATTAGAAAAGTTGCTGAAATTTGCTGCACCAGATTCAGCTGCCATATATTAAGTCTCCTACGGGTGCTTGGAATTCGATCGGGACCCGATAAAAATAAAGATATGCTATCCCACCAAATTCAATATTCCAGACTCAACGGCGCAGTCGAAATTTCCATCAAAGGTCATCTCGATAAAAAGTGGGTCCCACTTTCATTTTAACCAAAATCCACCGAAGGGCTCGAAATGAGTCGAACAAAAGGTTGTTCTAGACCAAACTCGACATTACAGAGCTAACCGCGCTGACGGAATTTTCATCCGAGCACGTTTTCCAAGAATGTTGACCAAAGTTAACCTTAGGCTAAATTTCGAAAGCTAAAATGCCTAATCGCATCGACTCACACTGAAAACCTCGAGAGTCATACCGACCATGATACTAGCCTAAAATGACCCTTTCGGAGTTGATGGAACTGTCAAAATTAGATTTCGATGTCATCTTCTTAAACCTTTGATCAAAAATGATCGTTCAAGGTTCATAAGCTCCAAAACACTAAAACTCACACCAAAACCAAATGAACGACCAGGTGACCGAACTGTTAGTCCCAGCAAGTCATAATTGACTTGGGGTCACTACAGGAATGCTCTAAATGACACACAAAAGGTAAGAAACAAAAATGACTAGGAGGGTCATTACAGTGATGGGCTTAAATACAAAATCAAAAGTATGTTCATCATGAAAGAGGTGTCCAAATTCAAGCCCAAAAGAAAGAAGATTGGGGTCACACGAATCCCAATAAAAGAGTCCAAAAAGCTGAGCGCTTAAAGTCAAAAGTTTCCATTTTAAAAATTCCCTACTTTAAAGTTTTTCGTAGTTTAAAGTTTTCCTGTTTTCCTAGTTTAAAGTTTCCTAGTTTAAAAGTTACCTAGTTTAAAGTTTTCCTAGTTTAAAGTTTCCATAAAAGTAGGATTTAAATCATATTCTATTTAGTATAGGTTTTCCCTATATATAGGGGTTGATTTTATTATTTTGAAAAGACATGATTAATATTATTTGAGATATTTCTCTTCTTTACACATTTGTGTGTGGTAACTATGGATTTATCTTACAACCTTATAAAAATGATTCTTTAAGAGGTAAGATTAATTCTTAATTTGATATCTTTGGTTTCTATTCATAAATTAAAGAAGGTAATTATTCTCATACTAATTGTTCTCTCTAATTTCTTCATAATAGGGGTCTAGATCACTTTTGATCTACGTTCTTGAATTGACTCTCTTAGTATCATAATTAGTCTTAATTCGCTAATTTTGAATGCTAAGATTAATTAGGGTTCTTAGCACTTTATTTTTAAATTGAGGATTTTATTCTTGAAATTCACATATGTTTCAATTTATGTCTTTAATCTTTATCATGTCGCTTCCGCATTATTTTCTTGTTTAGTCTGGTAACCCGATTCTTATCATTCTTCATGGCTTCAGCTCGCTTACTTCCATCTAGGCTTAACACAACATCTTGTGAAAGAGGAGTGAGATCTAAAGGGGTGAGGAGGTTAAAATCATAAACCACTTCAGACGAAGTCATGCCAATAGTTCTATGAATAACTCGATTATATGCAAATTCAACTAAAGGAAAATGTTCCTCTCACTAGGCCAACTTTCCATGCACTATGGCACGAAGCAAGAACCAAGGTCCTATTCACAACTTCAGTTTAGCCATCAGTTTGTGGGTGACAAGAAGTTGAGAATAACAACTTAGTACCAAGTCTACCCCATAATTCCTTCCAAAGTGAGTAAGGTATTTTGGATCCCTATCACTTACAATGGTTTGAGGAATTCCATGCAATTTAACAACATGCTCAACAAACAAAGATGCTACATTGGGAGCATCATCACATTTATGACATGGAATGAAATGAGCCATCTTTGAAAATCGATCAACAACAACAAAGATGCTATCTCTACCTTTTTTGGTCCTTGGCAAACCCAAAACGAAGTCCATTGAAATATCAAGCCAAGGTCTTTGAGGGGTGGGGAGTGGAGTGTATAAACCACAGGGGAGGAGGCGCAACTTCGCACGTCGACATTCAACACATTGACCATAAATTTGAACAATATCTTTATGCATTTTAGCCTAATAGAATTGTTCCTGAAGAATTCCCATAGTTTTGTTAATACCAAAATGACTCATTAAACCTCCATCATGTGCCTCCCTCACAAATAGTTCTCTCCAAAAGCTCATGGGCACACAAAGTCTCTTGCCTTTGAACAAGAAACCATCAAACTTAGAATAGGGAGTAGAAGATCTATCCCTCATCCACCTTTCCCTCTCCCATTCCTCACAATCTTTGAAGATTTGAGAAAACACGGGATCCTTGGGATACAATATCTTCAAACATTCAAATCCAATCAATTTAGACGACAAAATATTTATCAACACATGTTTTCTAGACAAGGCATAGACCACCACATTTTCCTTTCCCTTGTTGTATTGGATTATGTCACACCTGTTATCGTGCGGTTTTTGGGAACTTAAAACCCGATTTCCTCCATAAATTCTCCGATCCAAATGGCAAAGAAGTTTCCATATTTATACCTTTTATTGTTGGAGGGGCGATCGTACTTTAAACTATCAAAGAAACTAGGGTAAACCAATGTGATCATGACATTGTGGGTGCTTGCGATAGGACGAATGCGACTTCCCTCAGTTGGTTTTGGGTGCATAGCCCATTCAATAAGTCCCCCCCCCCCCCCCCCCGCCCCTTTTCTATCCATTTCTTTAGTCTTTAGGGATCCAAAGCTTGACTTTACTAAACTAATAAATAAGGCTCGCGCTAGGCGCTTACCTTTTCTGGCTATAGGGTTGGGGTGGCTTGCTGGGTGAGACTGATAAAAAGGAAGGACGGGGGGCAACCATGCGTGGTACTTCTCGACCTGTCTCCGAGGGATAGTTGAACTAGCAACTCATGAATGTTGCCAGGTTGGATGAGCCAATAACTCGAAGGCGTTCAATCTATTTTTTAAGAAAGAATCACAACCTTGGGTGAGGCGAACAAGTACCATATGAACACATACTTTACAAGTAACCTATGATGAGAAAGTAAACTGCTAGTATGCATATATAACTAATGAGAAGATTCATATATATTTACTAGCTAAATTGATACATGTGACAAGTGAAACTATGAATTCAGATAATAGTTTTACAATCTATAAAGCTTGTACTGGAATCCATGACTGTACCACCATGAAATACGCCTAGTAAAGACTCGGCAAAGCCCCGAATCAACCTAGAGCTCACCAACAACCGATGAGTATCATATGCTTCTATTGAGGAGATCTACTAGTTGAGTACTTGTAGCTGTATCATGAAATGCAGCGTCCTTAATAAGGGATGTCAGTACGAAAGAATGTATTAAATATGGAAGGCATAATGCAACCATATGTAAAATGAGAGCTCAAGTGAAACCAAATATCAATACATAAGGATTAGAGACCACATTTGGTTATACTTATGGAATCGTGTATGTTACATTCTTTTCTTACTTTTCTTTGCAATATAATATTTTAAAAACATATGATACAAATGACCAGATGATTAGCGGTAAAGGAGGATGACCCACACTAGGCATTTTAACCGCTGGGATGCTGTCCTCATAATTTCATAAATTGGGATCGGCCCATGCTAGGCTTTCGCCCCTGAGCTACCATCTTCTTATACCAATTGGGATTGGTCCATGCTAAGCTTTTGTCCCTGAGCTGCTACCCTTCTATACCAATTGGGATTGACCTATGCTAGGCATTTGCCCCTGGGTTGCCACCCATAATTATATAGATTGCTTCACTTAGATTTTTTAATCTTTGAGATTGCTGTTTCGATGTTCATAACTCTTTTGAGATTGTTCTTTTGATGGTCATAACTCTTTTTAGATTGTTGTTTTGGTGGTTATAATCATTATTGAGATTTTGAACTATGAACCAGTAGTAGAAGACATATGGATATGGACTTACGATAATAACAATGACCTGGGAAGCAAATGTTACATGAACGTGTAAAATTTAGGAGCCTGTATGACTGAGTAAGCATTTTGACATCTCAAATTGAAGCACATATCAAGTGAAGACATAAAATATGCCAAGAGATTTGAACTCTATATGACAGCGGTATACATGAACATGGAACCAAGGGAGAACATGGGCAGATTCAACTTTAGGATGGATACATATTCCAAGTAAGTATATAAAATGTACAATAGAGCAAGTAAGGATCTTGTGAGGTAACATTATAGTCTAACACAATAGGAGTAATAACCAATAAAGGGAATATATGAACCTGTGAAAAGATGACATATATATATATATATATATATATATATATATATATATATATATATATATATATATATATATATAGATAATTGAAGCAAGTTAGCATGATATGGGCAGATTACAATATCCAACATATGTTATATGTATCGTGTGTAATCTAAGATCATTTTGATTTATATAAGGGAAATATGTTCCAAGGGTACTTTGATGATGAAACAAGTTTAAACCTTGCATGCTAATACTTGGTAGAGTAAGCACGTACATTTAGTAACAAACTCATATTAGAGTACTCACTTTACTGCTCTAGGGAGTAGGAACTACAACTATGGATCACTCACTACCAAGGGCACTTAGAAAGCTTACTTTTTACAATGCAAGTGTTGGATTCATGCCAAAGAAATAAGATCGAATAGCCTTACATACCTTGCTATACAATTCAAAATGTATGACTTAAGCTCCTTCTATTTAGATTACTAATCTACAATAAAATAATTTGTAAGACTAGTATTAGTAGCTAATCAATCAATTTGAGATACTTGATCTCACCCAAATAGTAACCAAGTAGTAAGTATACAATTTATCTAGCCAGTGTTTTGTTTCCTTCCCTTTCCCTTTAATCGCGTCTATATACTGTACAACCTTCGTATCATGGTGTTTATCTAGCAATAAGCAGTAAGACTTGTTTTTTAGGGTTTAGGGTTTCTTGGTGTTTTTTTGGGTTTAGGGTTTGGGGTTTTTTTGAGGAAGGGTTTATGAATTAGGGTTTCTTAGTGTTCAGGGTTTAGAGTTTACTATTTATGGTTTTTTAGGCTTAGGGGATTAAAGGTTTTTTTTTAGGTTTTTAGGTTTTCTTAGTGATTTCTAGGGTTAAGGTTTTCTTAGAGTTTAGGATTTCATAGAGTTCAGGGTTTTCTTAAAATGGTTTTTAGGGTAAATTATGGTATAGGGCTTACTGTTTTTTAGATTTCTTTAGGTTTAAGGTTTTTAGGGGTTCTAAAAGGTTTTTTTTTCCTTAGAGTTTTTATGTTTATAGTTTTTAAAGGTTTCATAGGGTTTAGGGTATTAGGGTTTCTTAGGTATAAGGTTTCTTAGGATTTATGGTTTAGGATCTTAGGTTTTAGGGTGTTAGGGTTTCTTAGAGCTTAGGGTTTATAGTTTAGAGTTTCTTAGGGTCTACGGTTTAGTGTTTCTTCGAGTTTCTTAGCGTATGCTAGGGTTTCTTGGTTTAGGGCTTATTATATAAGTTTTTTTTGAGTTTTTTTAGGGCTTAGGCTTATGATTTTCTTAAGGGTTTTAAAAGATTTTTAGGGGTTTTAAGGGTTTATTTTAGGGTTTCTTTATGTTTAGGGTTAATGCCAAAGGTTTAGGGTTTAGGGTTTAGGCCCTAAGGTATAGGGTTTAAGGTTTAGGTTTCAAGTTTTAGGTTAAGTGTGTTTTAGGGTTTATGGTTTTTTTTAGGTTTATGATTTTTATGATTAGGGTTTTTAAATATTTTAAGGGTTTCTTAGTGTTTTTTATACGATTTCTTATGATTTAGGGTTAATTAGGATTTAGGGCATAGGGTTTTAATGGGATTTATTGTGTTTTTTGTGGTAATATAGTTTTACGGGTTTTAGGGTTTAGGTTTTCTTAGGGTTTCATAATGTTTGGGGTTTAGGGTTTAGCCCTGTTGTTTAGAGTAAAGGATTTAGAGTTTCTTAGGATATAGGATTTAGCTTTTAGGATTAATTAGGGTTTGATTTTTTTTATGGGTTTTTAGGGTTTAGGGTTTTGGGCTTAACATTTTCTAGGGTTTTTTTAGGTTTAGAGGAATTTTTAGTTTTGCGGTTTTAAATGGTTTTTAGGATATTTATGGGTTTTTACGATTTAGGGGTTCTTAGGGCTTAGGGTTTTTATAGGGTTTTTAGGGTTTAGGGATTTTTTTTAATTTCTTAAGGTTTCTTAGGGTTTAGCCCTTAGGTTTAAAGTGATGGGTTTAGGGTTTCTTTGGGTATAGAGTTTAGCATTTAAGGTTTCTAAGGATTAAGCGTTTTAGGTCTAGGTTTTTTATTTAAAGGTTTTTTAATGTTTAAGGTTTAGGGCTTATGCTTTTGTAGAATTTTTTTTAGGTTTAGAAATTTAAAAGTTTTTTTCAAGATTTTTACGAGTTTTTACAGTTTAGGGGTACTTAGGACTTAGAGTTTCTTTTGGCTTAGGGCTTAGGATTTTATATTCCAAGTTTTTTAGGGGTTAGGGATTTTAAGGGGTTTTTTTAGGTTTAGTGTTTTTAAATGTGTTTTTAGGGTTTAGTATTTCTTAGGATTTAGGGTTTCTTGGTGTTTCATAAGGCCTGGGATTTAATGTTTTTTCCCTAAGGTTTAAGGTTTAGTGGTTCTTAGGAATTAGGTTTTATGATTTAGGGTTTCTTACGAGTTTCAAATTTCTTAGGTTTAGGCTTTTCAAGGGGTTTTAAGGTGTTGTATGCTTATGATATGCCAACTCACGATTAGCTTGGGGCACTCCTGATCTTAGGTCCCCGTGTTATGTCAAGGGAGTAACCTCGGAGAGTGACAAAAACTTTGTCTGAATAAAAGCCTCTAACTGACTAGAGGTGCTGGGACATACCCCCAGCTAACTCTAGCAAAACTAAAACTAAAATGGAAGACTAAATATAAAATATGTTAATCGTCCTCAAAGAACGAGGACTCAGCACTGATATTGCTGAATACGAATCTGGATCGATCTCCACGTGATCTGAATATTGAGGACCTGAACCTGCATCACGAGAAGTTGTAGCGTAGAGTATGTTTCAGTACTTGAAAGGTACTGAGTTCTTTTCGATTTAGGATTATTCAAGATTTTTTCGGATCATTATTGTTTTTAAGGTTTAGGGGTTCTTAGGGCTTAGAGAATGGGTTTTAGATTAAGGAATTTTTTTAGGATTTTTCAGGTTTGTTTTAGGGATTTTTAGTTTTAGGGTTTTTTAGTTTTTAGGTTTTCTTAGGATTTAGTGATGTAATATAGATTACCTCAAGGCTATCCATTCATGAACTTCAATGTATTGATCGATCATTCACAAGGATGGAGGCTGTTGAGCATGTATGGATGACGAGGAGGGAGTTCCATGCCTTGCATGGGAACATATGCACCTTGAAGGAGCTCCCAGTTGGGCAACACCATGCTTGGCTGATAGGTTGGAGCGTGGGAGGCCTAACAAAGAGAGGAGGAGCAAATGAAGAATGAATCGGCGAGTTGAAGGACACTTTGAAGACTTGCCAAAGCCCTTTGGCGAGGGTTCCTAGATCGCTAATTGATCCAATGAGTTGCAAGAGAAGGCTATCCATTCGGCGAGCATGGAGAGCACTTGGTGCATCGCCCATTGACCCCCAGACCACCGAAAGTTACAGCAAGCCATCCAAGGAAAAGCCTAGGAGCAGGGTTCTCGCCAAACCCATTGGCTGCATCACCGATCCATTAGGCGAGCCCAACTTGGCTCACCCCTAGGGCCATTTCGGGTCACTTTTGGCCATCTATGTAATAATGCTTATAACTATAAATAGGCAGTTTAGGGTTCATTTTTAGTCAGACTATTTTGAATATTGATGAATGATGAATTGGATCTCCTTTGAGAGACTTGAGAGCTTGGTAAAGCTTTTGTTGAACTTTGTTTAGAAACGGGGGTTTCTTGGAGATTCAATTTCCTTGAGGTCTTCGTAAGAGATTCGACACTTGATTGTGGATTAATCGATTGAGGTATTTAGGTTTAATATACCTTTAGGTTGCTTTTGATTCCCTTTTCTTATGTCAATCTATTTAACCTGATTAGGTGCTTGTTTAGGATTGAAATTGTGGAGGTTATAGGATTTAATACATCCATTAGTTGCCAATTGTTTCTTATCTTGTATCTCTTCTTCTATCCTTCTTTTTTTATCCACATTTTAGATGTGATTCCTTTTAAGAATTACATCATTTGGTATCAGAGAAAGACATAGAATCGTTCCTACGAATTCTAGTCTTGGGTTGTTACAAAAAAAAGGGTAAAAAATGTTTTCTAGGAAAACCCCAAAAATATTTGTTGATTTGAGTCTTGTTTGAAGTTTCTAAGGTTAGATTAGTGTTCCTTAATATTATTTGAGTTTGGATCTGAGACTTGGTGAAGTTTGGAGCTCTATTGAAGAATCCACCAATGTTGGGTGAAGAAGCTTGAAGAACTTCAAATGGGTTTTCAAATTTAGGTCAAATTGGAGACTCTTGGCTATTGGAGTTTGTTCTCTATATTCTTAGGAGATCATAGATAAAATTTGGGTGAAAACGGATTAGAAATCCATTGGGTTTGAAAATTGGGTGTTCTTCATGACTTGAAGAAAGAAGGAAATGGGTTTTGCATATGAAGATTTTGGCAAGGAATTGGAAGATAAAAAGTATTGGGGGTTTCCGAGCTAAGATCGTTGAGGGTTTTTTTTTTGGGTTTTCATCTTGTTCATAGTAAATCTTCAAGAAGAAGGAACCTTCCAAAAAGGTGTTTGATTCAAAAAGGGAAGAAAGAGAAAGTGTAAAAGTATTTGTACAAAAGGAATTTACCTAAAAGGGTAAAGACTAAAGGACAAAGGAGGTGGGGGGGGGGGGGGGGGGAGGGGGATCACAGCAAGTCAATTTTCAAAATGGGCAAGTGCAGCTAGAAGAATTTGGGTGAATCTCGACTTGGATCACCCATTCCACTCGGCGCCTCGCCCTTTGGGAAGCTAGGTCACCGAGTTGGACCTCATTTTGGTGAAGACACTGGAAATTTCGGCGAGCTTAAGCCTTGGTCGCCAAATCCATTCAGCGCATCGTCGAACTTCCACCCAGATCACCAAGTTACCTTTGCAGATTGTCAAGTTTGGTGAGTCAATATTCAAGTTGGTGAGCTGAACTTCGCGTTAGACGAAGAAAATAGTGCATTTGGCGATCTGAAGCTCATCTTATGACCCTTTCTTCTCAGGTCCTAATTCTAGTTTCTTATCTTTTGTTTCTAGTTCGTTGTTAAGAATCCTAAACTGATTTTCAACTCATAACTACTCTACTTGTTGACTATTGGTTATTGAATTCACTTCTTTGTTACTACCTTTTCTTTGTGTGCTTTCATTCGTTTTTACTTCGTAGTTAACTTCTTGATTCAAGTTTTGTTTCCTTAAATCAAGTCGTCCATTCTTTTTGAAATAAAAATTTATTCTAACCAGGAGTAGAAATCGAGACCTTGTGATCAACCAAGTATAAGCAATCTTCAACATTAGCCGCGCCAATTTGAGAGGCAATCAAATGTGTGTAAACACGAGCGATTGTGAGTTCATTTTACTAATGCTAACGTTGTTTGTTGTCTTTGTGAGTTGTCATTTTATAGGTACAAAGGAGTTATAAGGAATCATGTCCTCCATAGCTTCAGACCCATGTGACTGATATAAGATTGTAGTGATGGGGACTATGGATGTGAATATGATGGTGGTTATGGGGGCTATGATGATAGCCATGATCAAGAGCTATATGGGAATGAGAGCTACTATTCTAGAGGAGAATATGAGAGAAATGTTGAACATAGCTCAAACACGGACAAGAAGGCTCTTGTGGTGGCCCCTATGATGATGAAGGAGCATGTGAAAGGTCTTACTCTCACTCCGAGAGTGAAGATGGTTCCTATGATGAAGCTGGAACATATTACACTTCCCACTCCCAGGATGAAGGTAAGGTGAGGTATAATACTCTATTATATACGAAGTATGAGGAGCATACCCCTAAGGCTTGGAAGATTCGTATTCTCACTCTTGTGCTAATCCTTACCCTAGTCGAAGTAGTGTGTGTGGCAACACTAGCTCCAGTCAAAGTCATCCGAGGGCAAGGAGAGAGTGTGCAACTTTTAGTCTAAGGATACTTTATCTTATACTTCTCATGGGAATACATACTATTCAGAATTCGAGAACCAAGGCAGGTATGTAGGATCTGTCAAGGGTCTTCGATACCAAAAGGATTGATTTTCCTATCTTTAAGGGATGGTGTGATCCCGAGGCATATCTTGAATGGGAGTGGAAATGTGAGCAGATTTTCCAACGCCATGATTTGAGAGATCCAGAGTGACCCTTGTATGCCCTTAGTCATTTGAAAGGTCTTGCATTGGGTTAGTGGACTCAAGAGGGAAGGCTCCGAACACTCCAAGGAAATACCCACCCATTGACATGGAAAGAATTGAAGAGTCTGTTGAGGTTCAGGTATGTGCCAAAGGGGTACACAAAGCTTTTCAATGTCGATTCGAGAAGAGGTTGAGAGGAGTGATGAGAGGGTTGCTACAATCTCAATCTAACATTGTTGTTCATCCTTCACTTGGTAAGGATTCTTATGTAGGTACAAGCATAATGAATGGAGGAACGCAAGTTCCAAACAAAGAGCCTACAGTCGAAGGTGTGATGGATGCACTAATGGGATGTTCCAACATCCAAGGTAAAGAAGATCTTTCTTGAGAGCGTCAATGTACAATAGCTAATCTTAACACTTTTACCATTGCAAATGAACAAAGTGTGAATGTTAGTTTGTCGTTATGTAAGCCTATTGATTCTTTACCATGTATTGATAATGTGCTTGTTGAGAATGTGGATACACTAGTTGATCCTATTGATGACCGAATTGATTTTTCTAGTAAGATCGATTTGTGTCCACCTAGTGTTGACACCTATGCTTTGAATGCTAGCTCATTATTTTGTAATGGTAGTGTTGATCTACCTGTTTGTGAGTGTAGTTCACTAGTTGAGGGCTCTTGTAATGTGATTAAGAAACCTCAATTTGGTGGTACTAATGATAATATTGATCAGTTGAATAGGAGTGACTCTTTGAGCATATCTTCTGTGGAAGGTCCGATTGCTTGCTTTGCTCATAGAGACCCTATGCTTGAAAATGCTTTGAACAATGATATGTGTCTTCTTGAGGTGAACTTCTATGTTTAAATTCTTCCTTAGTGGTTGATCATTCCCTCACCAAGTGCCATATCTCATTTGAAGATGATGAAATCACTCCTAGTGATGTACCTAGTGGTGTGAATCATGAAAACAGTATAGCTCTTGGTAGCTATACTTGTTATAGTATCCCACTATGCTGTGAAGCTTTTCCTCCCGAAGATGGAAATCTCTTCTTAGAAGATGAGAGTACTCTTGTTGGGAAGGAAGGTGATGAGGAGGAAGGTGGTGTTTGTTTTCCCATTACTTGTACTTCTTGGTATGTTTCACTTCTTAATGGTATGACCAATGCTTTTGAACCTATTGGTAGCCATACCCATGACCGTAGAGGAAGTTGAATTGCGAGACACCTTTCTCTATTACTTGTTTACGTATGATGATGCTCATGCTGTTGAGTAGAGTATGATGTTGGAAAATGAGAGTGCTAATCGGGCAAAAGGAGAAGTACTTCATCAAAGTACATGGCTTTCCTTTCCATTTGACCCCAGTAGTGAGCTGAATTGTTGCATTTGTGTGGGAATGCTTGGTCGAAATGGTAAGCATATGGTCGTTGACATTCTTAATTCCTTTCCCTATGCAGGAAAGCTCTTCTTGAAGTCTTACGATCACTTGAAGAGCCTACATTGTGTGTGGGGAAGGATAACCTGAGGTTGATCTGGTTGAATGTGCATCTCATGCGGGTAGGAGATATTTGCCAAGAGAAGGTGAAGTTTGTACCTTCATTTACTATCTCTTTGCATATGATGAGTTCCCTAGTTTGATTAGAAGTACATTGCATGTGGATCAGGGTATCCTTGAGGTCTACACTTGTTGGTATGACCCTGTTTTGTGGATCCTCTATCCTTTTGATCTCGGTGAATACATGAAGGTATTTGAACTGGTGGGAGTATCATCTTTTGGGTGGTACAACCTTGTTGTTGAGAAGAATGGCCATTGTCCTTGTTCTCCATTAGTAAGCTTAATAGCCATGACAATAGAGGATGTTTGGTTGTTCGTTGAGTTTGAGTCTCCTCGGTTAAATGATTTTAGTGCTAACCTCTATACTACCCATCATGCTAAGAGGATAAGCTTCTTTCTCATGTTTTATAACGTTTGAATTCGAGGACTCACTTTTATCTACTTGCATCTGTTGATACTCATACTTTTGTGGGTTGCATATCTTATGTTAGTAGTGGTATAAATTGGGCAAATGAGAATCTGCATGACTCGATGCTATGCAATCCTTTTCTATTTGACCCCGGTGTCGTGTTTAAGTGTGTTGAGCGTGGTAGTAGCACCATATGTCCTTTGCATGATTTTTCCATCGTGTTATTACCTGATCCAATGTGCTTGAATGAGGTATGTTTACCAATTTGGGTGGGGGATACTTTTATACTTGAACCTGTTCATGAATTGGGAATAATTACTCTCTTGAAGTTATCTAGTGCATTGCATGGGGACTTAACTTGGGTCAACACTACTTGTGCCTTCGCACTTAGGTATGAGAGTGTTCATGTGCCACTTGACATAAGGGTGGTCTTATGCTTGTTTGAATGTGGAACCAATGAGGTCTTACATATGAGATTGTTTATGTGTATTGGTTCCTTTTTTCAACCCCTTTGTCAATATGTCTTGCTTACCCAAGTATCTCTTTCTTTGATGGATTATAGACCCTTTTTGTGATGCTTGGTTATATGTTAAATTTGTGCATCCTTGGCATGGTGAAGAAATTGTTAATGCCGCTAAACCTCATGCCATGAGGATCTTTGTACTGTTTGCTTCCCCTATGATTTTGCAAGGTATGGATTCGAGGACAAATCCTTTTCAAGAAGGGGAGATTATGTAATACAAATTACCTCAAAGCTATCCATTCATGAACTTCAACGTATTGATGGATTGTTCACAAGGATGGAGGATGTTGAGCATGTATGGATGATGAGGAGGGAGTTCCACGCCTTGCATGGAAACATATGCACATTGAAGGAGCTCCCAGTTGGGCAACACCATGCTTGGCTAATATCTTGGAGCGTGGGAGGCCTAACAAAGTGAGGAGCAAGTGAAGAATGTGCCCCATTCGGTGAGCTGAAGGACACTTCGGCAACTCGCTAAAGCCCTTTGGCGAGGGTTCCTGGATCGCCAACTGATCCAATGAGCTGCAAGAGAAGGCTGCCCATTCGGCGAGCATGGAGGGCACTTGAAACATCACCCATTGACCCCCAGACCACCGAAAGTTACAACAAGCCATCCAAGGAAAAAGCCTAGGAGCAGGGTTCTCGCCGAACCTATTGGGCACATCGCTGATCCATTAGGCAAGCCACGACTTGGATCGCCCATTGGGCTATTTCAAGTCACTTTTGGGCCTATCTATGTAATAATGCCTAAAACTATAAATAGGCAGTTTAGGAATTTTTAGTCAGACTATTTTGAATATTGATGAATGATGAATTGGATCTTCTTAGAGAGACTTGAGAGCTTGGTAAAGCTTTTGTTGAACTTTGTTTAGAAACAGGGATTTGCTTGGAGATTCAGGTCTTCATAAGAGATTCGGTGCTTGATTGTGGATTAATTGATTGATGTCTTTAGGTTTAATATACCTTGAGGTTGCTTTTGATTTTCTTTTCTTGTGTCAATCTATTTAACCATATTAGATGCTTGTATGGGATTGAAATTGGAGGTTATAGGATTTAATACATCCTTTAGTTGCCAATTGTTTCTTATCTTGTATCTCTTCTTCTATCTTTCTTTTTGTTTCTGCATTTTAGTTGTGATTCCATTTGGGAATTACATCATTTAGGGTTTCTTAGAGTTTAGGGCTTCTTAGAGTTTCATAAGGCTTAGGGTTGGGGATTTATCCATAAGGTTTAGGGTTTAGGTTTCTTAGGGTTTGAGTTTAGCATTTAAGGTTTCTTAGGTTTATTTTGGGTCTTTTAGGGTTTAGGGTTTAGTGTTTTAGGTTTAGGGGTTTTCTAGGGTTTAGGGTTTAGGTTTGTATGGTTTAGAATTTTTTAAGGGTTTTTTAGGTTTAGAGTTTATAAAGTTGATTTTGTTGTTTTTTAGGGTTTAGGGTTTCTTATTTTCTTTTTGGGTTTAGGGATGGGGTTTTCTTGGGGTTTGGGTTTTGGGCTTGTGGTTTTTTAAGGGTTTATGATTTAGGGTTTCGTAGGGTTTAGGGTTCAGGGTTTATAGTTTGGAATTTAGGGTTTCTTAGGTGGATTTTAAAGTTTTTTTTAGGTTTTTTAGGGTTTAAGTTTTCTTAGTGATTTTTTGGGTTTAGGGTTTCATAAGGTTTAGGATTTTTTAAAAATGATTTTTAGGGTAAATTATGGTGTAGGCCTTAGTGTTTTTTTAGGTTTAAGGTTTGTAGGGGCTTCTTAAAGGATATAATTTAGAGTTTTTAAAGGTTTTTAAGCTTTCATAGGGTTTAGGGTATTAGGGTTTCTTAGGTATAAGGTTTCTTGGGTTTAGGGTTTAGGATCTTAGTTTTTAGGATTAATGGAGTTAGAGTTTCTCAGAGCTAAGGGTTTGAGGTTTACAGTATCTTAGGGTTTACGTTTAGTATTTCTTTGAGTTTCTTAGCATATGTTAGGGTTTCTTGGTTTAGGCCTAGGGTTTTAGGTTAGAGATTTTTTTTTGAGTTTTCATAGGGTTTATAAGGGCTTATGATTTTCTTAAGGGTTTTAAAAGTTTTTTAGGGGTTTTAAGTTTTTTTGTTAGGGTTTCTTTATGTTTAGGGTTAAGGACAAAGGTTTAGGGTTTAGGGTTTAGGCCTTAAGGTATAGGGTTTAAGGTTTAGGGTTTCAGGTTTTAGGTTAAGAGTTTTTTAGGGTATATGATTCTTTTAGGTTTATGATTTTTATGATTAGGGTTTTAAATGTTTTTAGGGTTTCTTAGGTTTTCTTTTAAGATTTTGGATTTCTTAAGATGTAGGGTTACTTAGGATTTAGGGCTTAGGATCTTAAGTTTGGGTAATTTTTTAGGTTTAGTGTTTTTAAATGTCTTTTAAGGGTTTAGGATTTCTTAGGATTTAGGGTTTCTTAGTTTTACATAAGGTTTGTGGTTTAGGGTTTATCCCTATGGTTTAGAGTTTCTTAGGGTATAGTAATTAGCGTTTAGGATTTCTTGGTGTTTGGTTTTTTAAGGGTTTTTTGGGTTTAGGGTTTTGGGCTTAAGATTTTCTAGGGGTTTTTTTAGGTTTAGGGTTTCAAAGGGTTTTTAAGATTTTTATGGTTTTTTACGATTAAGGGGTTCTTATGGTTTAGGGATTTTAAACATTTTGGGTTTAGGGGTTTTTTTTTGTTTCTTAAGATTTAGGGTTTCTTAGGGTTTAGCCCTAAGGTTTAGGGTGAAGGATTTAGGCTTTCTTTGGGTATAGATTTTAACATTTAGGGTTTCTTAAGATTTAGTGTTTTAGGTCTAGGTTTTTATTTAAGGGTTTTTAAGGTTTAAGGTTTAGAGCTTAAGTTTTTGTAGAATTTTTTAGGTTTAGAGTTTTTCTAGTATTAGGGTTTTAAAAGGTTTTTTCAAAATTTTTATGATTTTTTACGTTTTAGGGGATCTTAGGGTTTAGGGGTTAGGATTTTAGATTTATGGTTTTTTAGAGGCTTGGGGTTTTAAGGGCTTTTTTAGGTTTAGTATTTAGGATTCTTAGGGTTTAGGGTTTCTTGGTGTTTCATAAGGTTTGGGGTTTGGGGGTTTTATATAAGGTTTAGTGTTTCTTAGGGTTTAGGGTTTATGATTTAGGGTTTCTTAAGGGTTTCAGATTTCTTAGGTTTAGGTTTTTTTTAAGGGTTTTAAGGTGTTGAACTATTATGCCTATGATATGACAACTCTCAAGGTTAGCTTTGGGGTCACACGTGATCCTAGGTCCCATGTTATGCCTAAGGGGTAACCTCGGGGTGTGACAAAAACTATGTTTGAACAAAAGCCTCTAACTGACTAGAGATGCTGGGCGTGCCCCAACCAACTCTAGCAAAATTGAAACTAAAATGGAAGAATGAATATAAAACATGTCTGTCACACCTCACCCTAGGTTAGGTGGACAAGTACCATACGAACACATGTTTCAGAAGTGACCTATGAAGAGAAAGTGAACTACTATGCATATAGATTTGCTACTGAGAAACTAAAAATACAACACATGTCGACTAGCTGGACCAGTACATGTGACACGTAAACCTAAGATTACAGATGATAGTTTTAAAATGTCTACAAAGCCTCTACTAGAATCCAAGATTGTACAACTATCAAAAATACGCATAGTAAGACTCAGCAACGCCCCGAATCAACCTGGAGCTCACCAACAACCGCTGAGTATCATGTTCTTCTATGGGGGAGATCTACTAGTTGAGTACTTGTACCTGCAGCATGGAATGCAGCGTCCCCAATGAGGGACGTCAGTACGAAAGAATGTACTGAATATGTAAGGCATAATGCAACCATACGTAAAATGAGAGCTCAAGTGAAACCAAATAAAAATAGGTAAGGATTAGAAACCACCTTTGCTTATTTTGGAAATTGTGTATGTTACATTCTTTTCTTTACTTTTCTGTGCATTCAAATCTTTATAAGGCATATGATACAAATGACCAGCTGATCAGTGGTAGAAGAGGATAACCCATGCTAGGCATTTAACCCCTGGGATGCTGTCCTCATAAATCAACCAATTAGGATCAGCCCATGCTAGGCTTTCACCCCTGTGCTGCCACCCTTCCATACCAATTGGGATCAACCGCATTTGCCCTTGGGCTGCCACCCATCATTATACAAATTGCATCACTTGGATTCTTCAATCTTTGAGATTATTGTTTTATGTTAAACTTTTTTGAGATTATTCTTCTGATGATCATAACTCTTTTGAGATTGTTGTTTTGGTGGTCATAATCATTGTTGAGGCTTGGAACTATGAACTACTTGTAGAAAACATGTGAGTATGGACTTACGATAATAACAATAACATGGGAAGCAAATGTGACACCAACGTAATATTTAGGAGCTTATCTAACTCAGTAAGCATTTTGACATCTCAAATTGAAGCACATATCTAGTGAAGACATTTAACATTTAGCCAAGAGATTTGAACTCTATATGGTAGCCAAAAACTCACTAACTAATATAAAATACAAGGTACACATGAAAGTGGAACCAAGGGAGAACGTGGGACCATTCAACTTAAGGACGGATACATATTCCAAGTAAGTACATATATTTTGTACAATAGAGCAAGTAGGGATCTTGTGATGTAACATAATAGTCTAACATAATGGAGTAATAACAAATAAAGGGAACATATGAGCATGTGACAAGATGACATATATGATGGAATAGACAATTGAAGAAAGTAGGCTTGATATGGGCAGATTGTATATCCAATATATAAACATATGTACCATGTGTAATCTACGATCACTTTGATTTATATAAGCGGAATATGTGCCAAGGGTACTTTGATGATGAAACACATTTAAACCTTGCTTACTAATACATGGTAGAGTAAGCACACACATTTAGTAATAACCTCATATTAGAGTACTCACTTTAATGCTCTAGGGAGTAGGAACTGCAACCGTATCAGTCACTACAAAGGGCACTTAAAAAGCTTACAAGTGTTGGATTCATGCCAAAGAAATAGAAAATCGAATAGCCTTACATACCTTGCTGCACAACTTTGGATATTACAATGAGTTAATCGTCTTCCTTTCACATTACTTATCTACAATGGAGTAAATAATAATACTAGCATTAGTAGCTGATAAACAAGTTTGGGCTACTTGATCAGATCAAAACAGTAATTGGTAGTAAATCTATAATTAATGCCATCAAGGGTGTTCTTCCCACCCATTCTCCTCTAATTTTTTTTGATATACTATACAACCTTCTTATATGGTCCTCCGAAAGTCCTCAGGCTTCATAACATTTGGAATTCAATATAAAAAGGGAGGGCAGGAAGTAAGCTCATGCAACACTCAATTAAGTGGTGTATCACTACACATTCAATGTTCTATCCTATACTCAGTTCCCATGACTTCTCTGTACATATCCAGCCACACCCCCTTATTTTACGATACACAAAACAGTCCCTAAGAATCACAATTTGGAAATAGCAATATGAACATACGGCTTCCGATCAACATCCCGTGAGTTCCAACTAACATTACATTTAAGATGCTCAAAACGAGCTCACAATCAAAATTTAAGGGGACTCCACTCCACTACTTTCCTAACTAGCACCTCCTTCCTGAATATTTACCAAGCTCACACATATAGAGACAACACTCCTTAGTTCATTAACACATAAAAACTTTCACAAACATGCAAGAACAAGAGAGGGATGAAATTTTCCATAGCTTACCTTGCTGGACAGAATCCTCATTTGCTAAGACTTGGATTCTTCAAGGCTTAGGTTGTCCTCTCCCCCTTAACTTGATGTTAAATCAGATTATTCACTTGAATTCTAACTTAAGATGGGATATGTTCTACCAACTTGTACTTTAAAAACAAAGGGTTTGCTTCAAATTTTAATGGAGAAGCTATAGACCAGAACTCTTGGAGCTTCTATGGCTTTCCTTCGGAGCAATTTTCCGGAGAATAAGTGATGAAGGAGATGTGATAAGCTTGAGGCTTTTGAGGTCCTTTTTGGACGTTTTCACTAAATAAATTGGAGAAATAATATTGTCCTTTACTTTTAAGCAAGTAGGTGCATCACCTCCTTAATTTCTGCCACAAGTTTTTAAGTGGGTGCATCAAATACTTGCTCTTTTCACTTAAATGCAGTCTACATATTCTAAGTAGGCGCATCAACTACTTTCCCTTTTCACTTAAAATGCAGTCCACTAATTCTAAATAGGTGAATCACCTCCTTGCCCTTTTCACTTAAAATGCAATCCACTAATTCTAAGTAGGTGCATCACCTACTTGTCACCTTCTAGCTTATTTTAGTCAAGCAAACACCTCACTTACTTTACACCATTTTCCCAATCTTAGTTTATTTACAAGATTGTAGCACTAATACGCACTTGACCACTTTGACTTTTACATCGAATACCACCTCTTACTATCCCGAGTTCGAATTATTTTTGAGTTCACTTAGTCGTATATGTGTTGGAAGGCACGGGGTATTGCAACTTTAAACCTATTCTATTGTCATTAGTCGCATAGGAAATCGAGTCCATAACTATACCACAAGGCAATTTATAAGCATCATATAAATAGAACAAGTACACGTAGAATATGGGATTTTTACAATGTCAATCATCCTGGAAGAATGAGGACTCACCACTGATATTGTTGAATACGGATCGGGAACCGATCTCTACAAGATATGAATGTTGAGGACCTGAACCTATATCACGAGAAGATGTAGCGTAGAGTATGTATGAGTATTTGAAAGGTACTAAGCATGCATGATAGGATGAAGCTGAACAAATATATATAACTAAACAAAGAATATTGAACAATGATATAATCTGAACATGATGAATAAGGGTTTAGGTATTTGCTTAAAGGTTTTTAGGTTAGGCTTTAGAGTTTATGTTTTTCTAGAATTTTTTTAGGTTAAGAGTTTGTTTCAATGTAGGATTTTTAAAGAGTTTTTAGGATCATTATTGTTTTTACAGTTTAGGGGTCCCTAGGTTTTTTATTTAAGGGTATTTAAGATTTAAGATTTACTGCTTAAGTTTTTGTAGAATTTTTTAGGCTTAGAGTTTTTTTAGGATTAAGATTTTAAAATGTTTTTTCAAGATGTTTAGGATTTTTTACGGTTTAGGGGTTCTTAGAGCTTAGGGTTTAGGGTGTAGGATTTAGATTTAGGGTTTGTTTAGGGGCTAGGAATTTTTAAGAGCTTTTTTAGGTTTAGTGTTTTTAAAGGTGTTTTTAGGGTTTAGGGTTTCTTGGTGTTTTTATAAGGCTTGGGGTTTAAGGTTTTTCCCTAAGGTTTAGGGTTTAGGGTTTATAATTTAGGGTTTCTTAGGGGTTTCAAATTTCTTAGGTTTAGGCTTTTAAAGGTTTTTTAAGGACAGATCTAATATGGTTATGATATGCCAACTCAAGGTTAGCTTGGGGTCACTCATGATCCTAGGTCCCGAGGTACTTCAAGTGGGTAACCTAGGGGCATGACAAAAACTATGTCTGAATAAAAGCCTCTAACAGACTAGAGATGTTGGGACATGCCCTATGCTAACTCTAGCAAAACTAAAACTAAAATGGAAGACTGAATATAAAACATGTCAATCTCCTCGAAGAACGAGAACTCACCACTAATATTGTTGAATACGGATCAAGAACCGATCTCCATGTGATTTGAATGCTGAGGACCTGAACCTAAATCACATGAAGATGTAGTTTAGAATATGTCAGTACTTGAAAGGTACTAAGTATGCATGATAGGATAAAACTGAACAAATATATAACTAAAATCAACACCAATTCAATCAATAATTAGCCTATTAATCAACTCGAGTGCCATAAAATCATAAGAAAAGAGCCTCAAATGAGTGGAAATTCACCACTCATTATTAAGCGATCACGATGCACAATTCTTGCTAGTTCCAAATTTATAGTTTTAGTCCTTCTTTTTTTCTCAAATTCACTTGATTTCTTCATTTATCATGTCTATAACTCTATTTTGTATTTTTCTGCAAAACAGGAAGAAAACCACATTAAATGCACCTATTATCACATAAACAATGAAATAAAGTAAGCTTAAAGATAAGATAAGTTGGTACAAAAGACCACCTACTAGATACCAACTTTGTCACAACCCAAAAATTTGAGTCATAGTGGCACCTACCAAAACCCACCAGTAGGCAAGCCAACCCATGTTCAGGAACCACAAGTAACATGCATATCATGAAAAATCAACAACCAACAAGAGGATAGAAACAAGTAAAAGAAAAACACAACGATAAGAGGTAAATGACAAAAATATGAACAAACATTTAAAATCCAATCCCACCACCAGAGGGATGGTGCTAAAAAATTACTAGACGGAGTACAAGGTACATCATCACAAAAATAAGTACGGACTTGTCGCAAATACAGAATACTAGCAGAAATAATATACATATAAAGATGAGTCAAACTAGGTCGTCATCAACTCCCTCAGTCTCTAGATGTCCCCGCAAAAGCTCGAATCAATTGTCTGTTGGCACTAGGATCTACCTCAAGAAAACATACGCAAAGTGTAGCATGAGTACCAAAAAATGTACCCAATAGGCATCATAGGACGTTTGCCCTCGAAAAGCAAAAACATAACGAAATATGAGGAAATAAACGATGAGTAGAGATCATACAAATGAAGCAATAGTAGAATGTATTATTATATAGCTCACGAATCTAGAAGTAGTGAAAGAATATAGTAAAGCAACAATCTATAACCTAACTAGATCCCCAGAAGTTTTCAAGGTACACCACTATTCAGTTGAAATGAAAACAAAATAAATGGATCCCTAGCTATGACTAAGATTATATATACTCTTGACCTGAAAAGGGTGAGCTTAGATTCAGACACGACGAACCCCTAAAAACCTAAGAAAACCACAATGTCAAGACTCAAACCGTAATAGGACTATACCCGGACTCAAATAGTGGCTAATAAAGGTATGTCCTGGACTTAAATGTGGCTAGAAAAAATTCTCCTGGACCTCAAATTGTGGCTAATACAAGTATGCGCAACCTCAAACAGTGGCTAATACACCATGAATGTCTCCAAAATCATAAGTTCATCTTCATGTGTGAACGAATCATAGAGTGAAACCACATTTAGAGTCACCAAAGACCCACTCAATCTAGAAATGTAACACCTATCCAATATAACCAACGAGGCCTTAAATCACTACTGAAACACATCAGGGCCAAATGAAAGGGAATGTTATGGATGAAAGGCTATTTCAATTGAGTTTTCTTAAAGATAAGGCTTCATATTGTCATACTCACATTTGTTGCATCAATTTACAGTGAGTTAGGACCGTCTGATTTGACGTCAAAGGATTTTTATGGCATATTAGGTCCGAAATAGAAATTCTAAAGGCACTCACTAGCCTACTGTTAGGACCCACCACTTTGCCCTTCAAATTTAGCATAAAATTAAGAGTAAGAATCTAGAGTTGTGGAGAGGTTAGTGAAAGACTCTAGAATTCTCTAGATCTTTCCTTAGAAGACTCTAAAATGAATTATAAAATATCTTAGAAAGCTTGAGAAATTACTAGACTAGTAGATAATTCTATATGAGGGACTAGATATTTTCACAAAGGCTTTGGAATTCTCTAGAATCGGAGAGAATTCTAGAATAAGACTAAAGTGTAAATATTGTAAGGACTTGCAAAGTAATGAAGCAGTATAAATAGAGAGCCTCTCATTTGTAGATCATCCAACGAAATGCAAGGCATTCTACAATGCAATACAAAGTCTTCTTTCAAAGCTCACTTGTCTTTCTTATTCATTCTCTTAGCGATCTTAGTTTCAAAGGGCTTACTTGAGCATACAAGATCTTGAAAAATTAGTGAGTTGGTTGTCATGTGCCGTACGGGGCTTTAGTGAGACTCTTAGTCTGTGACAATGTGGTATCAAAGCAATGTTTTGTACTAAGGGAATGGCCAATGAAAGAGTCGTAAACACTTCTAGCACCACTAAGATCAGGCTAGATGGTAGAAGGAGGAACCGCAATGGAAAGAAGTACTACAAGAGTAGTTAGGAAATGCTGCTTGACTCTACACCAAGAGAGGCGCTAACATCTCACCCACCTTCGACCACCGTAGCAAGTAACGATAAACATAGTGAGGAGGCCATTGACATCACCATTGAAGATGAATGGATCGCAAGGGTTGAAATGGTGAGGTTAGGCCATGAAGATATTAGGTCGGCACTTGAACATGGTAGATTGCAAGTTCAAGAGTCTAGATGACTTCACCCTTGAAAAGAATGACCATATCCGCAAGGAGTTGGAAGGCCGCCAGCATAATAAGTTTGAGATGAAGGAGGCCATCACCTCCTTGGAGTATCAGCTCATAGAGGCGGTAAGAATGATTAAAACGATGAGGTCAGAGATGAAACCACTCAGGGAGGGCGTGGAAGTTAGAGGCTCATCGTCATTCGACCGAGATAGGGAGGCCAAGGTCGAGGCTCCAAAGATTCCTATGTTCAAAGGCGTCTGTGACGTGCAAAAGATGGAGAATTTCGTATGGCACTTGTAGAATTACTTCAACTGTAACCGAGTGAAGAGCGACAAAGATTTGCATGCTATGATGGAGGCGTAAAAAGTCAAAAATAGGGAAGGGACTTTGCACAATCAACACTTAGGAGTGATTACAAATGGAGTTCAAGAAGGCTTTCTTCCCTAACAAAGTCATCTATGAGGAGAAGTGCAGGTTCAGGGAATTGAAGCAAACAGGCAACATTCATATGTGAAGGATTTCACCACTCTCACGCTTCAGATTCCAAACCTCATGGATAAAAATATGTTGTTCCACTTCATGGATGGCTACAAAACTAGGCCTGGATGGGGTTGGAACGCCAATAGGTTAGTACTATCGATGATTCCATCATGTAGGACAAAGCTTTGACACACTTCAGCCATAAAAAACCCAATAGAGCCAGAAGACAGGAAGTGAGAGGTAGGTATTCATGACCATGGTGGGGATAATCGTGGCAAAATCGAAGAGTAGAAGCCACATCCCAAGAATCATGATACCTATAGGTCCGATGGCAAAAAGTTTGAACGTCATGGCGATACGCAAAGGAAGGAAGAAACATAAAAAAGAAACAGTTGCTACATATGCAGTGAGATGTATTGTCATGCAAGGTTCCCTAAACTAAAGAGCCTTGGTGCCATCGTGGGAGAGCGGAAGGAGAAGGATGCAAAGGAGAAAAGACAAGGCACAGAGACGACACCATTGGGCTTGATAGGAATATGCGGAGTTATTATGAAGCAGCTAGGGAAGTCAAGAATAAAGCACATAGTATGTTGACATCACGATTAATGGAAGACCTACTCATGATATGGTTGACATGGGTACAAAGGCCAATATCATGACCAGGACGGTAAGGCTGAGTAGTCCAAGTACGCCCAACTCAGGATGGTCAATACACCACTGAGTCTCGTGTGTGGAGTCGCGCATGGAGTAAGCATCATGATAGGTTAGTGGCACGGTAAAACCAACTTCACTGACACTCCTTTAGACCTTTGACATAATTCTTGGGCAAGAGTTCTTCCAGCAGTGTCACGTGGTGATCGATCCTTACCTCTAACGACTTATGGTCATGGAGCAAGAAAGATCATGTATGGTTCCTCTGGTTAAGGTACCAAAGACGGAAGAAAAAGTCCAACTAACAACCATGCTTCTCGTGAGAGGCCTAAATAAGAAGGAGTCTACATTCGTAGCCACCATTGCAAGTTTAGAATAAAACAATTGTGCTAAAGGGTCCTTGCCACCATGCATGGAGAAAGTTCTATAAGTGAACGAGGCCTTGTTGCTAGATGAGCCGCCAAGGTGTGTGCCTCCTAGGAAGAAAGTAGATCATAAAGACCAAGATGGAAGAGATAAGGAAGAAACTGAGGGAGTTGCACAAAGGCATTGATCGAGTCAATGGACTACTGGTCACACATACGAAAAGACAAGACTCAGTTGTCCATGGAGCAACTATGCGACACTGTCATCGCATCAATAGGTGGGGGAGAGTGTCATGTCCCGCCAATTTGCCCTTCAAATTTTGCATAAAATAAAGAGAAAGAATCTAAATTTATGGAGAGGTTAGTGGAAAACTCTAGAATTCCCTAGAACTTTCTTTAGAAGATTCTAGAATAACTTAGATAATATCATAGAAAACCTTAGAATTTTCTAGACTAGTAGAGAATTCTAGATGAAGGACTAGATATTTTCAACAAAAGCATTGGAATTCTCTAGAATTGGAGAGAATTCTAGAATAGGACTGCAGTGTAAATATTGTATGGACTTGCAAAGTAAGTATTATTTACACTTAGGCCCCTAATAAGTAGTATAAATATAGGGCCTCTCATTTGTAAATAATCCAATTTAAAGCATTCGATAAAGCAATACAAAGCTTACTTTCAAAGCTCTCTTGTCTTTCTTATCTATTCTCTTACTGATCTTTGTTTCAAAGGGCTTACTTGAGCTTACAAGATCTTGAGAGATTAGTGAGTAAGTTGTCAAGTGCCACACGGAGCTTTAGTGAGACTCTAAATACGTGACTGATGTAAAATGGATTACGTTAAGGCTATCCATTCACGAATTTCAACGCTTTGATGGAGTGTTCACAAGGATGGAGGCTGTTTGGCATGTATGGATGCCAAAGAGGGAGTTCAATGCCTTGAAGGAGCTCCCAGTTGGGCAACACCATACTTGGATAATAGCTTGGAGTGTGGGAGGCCTAACGAAGAAATGAGGACCAAGTAAAGAATGTGCTCCATTTGGCGAGCTGGAGAACACTTCGGCAACTCACCAAAACCTTTTGGCGAGGGTTCCCAAGATCGCCAACTGCCTAAGGAGTTACCAAGGGGAAAACTGCTCACTAGGCAATCTGAAGACCATTGGCACACCTCCAAGTGGATTGGGCGATGGTCCCTAGACCGCCCAAAGTTCCAGTAGCTTCCCAGCCAAGGCAAGGAGCAGAGTTCCTCGCCAAACCTATTGGGTGCATTGCTGAGCAATTAGGCGAGCCCGACTTGGCTCACCCATTGACTCATTTTGGGTCACTTTTGGGCTCATCTATGTAATAATGCCTAAAATTATAAATAGGCCTTTAGGGGTTTATTTTAGGGAAGACTATTTTTGAATATTAATGAATGATGAATTGAACTCGTTATGTGAGTGTTTTAAAGCTTGGTAAGCTTTTGTTGAACCTTGTTTAGAAACGTCGGTTGCTTTGGATATTGATTCCTTTGAGTTTGTCGTAAGAGTTAGGTTCTTCTTGTTGGATTAATGAATTGAGGTCTTTGGGTTTAATATACCCTTAGGTTGCTCTTTGTTTCCTCTTTTTGTGTCTATCTAATATCTTTACTTTCCATCTTTGATTTCCGCATTTTAGTGTGATTCCCTTATAGGAATTACATCATTTGGTATCAGAGCAAGGCTTAGATTCATTGCTACAAATTTTTGTCTTGGGTTGTTATAAAAAAAAAAGGTCAAAAACGTTTTCTAGAAAACCCCAAAAATATTTTGTTGATTTAAGTCTTGTTTGATGTTTATAAGGTTAGATTAGAGTTCCCTAACCTTATTTGAGCTTGGATTTGAGATTTGGTGAAGTTTGGAGCTTTATTGAAGAATCCACCATTGTTGGGTGAAGAGGCCTGAAGAACTTCAAATGGGTTTTTAGATTTAGGCTAAATTTGATACCCTTGGATATTGGGGTTTGATCTCTGTATCCTTAAGAGTTCATATCTGATATTTAGGTGAAAACAGATTAGAAATCCATTGGGTTTGAAAATTGGGTGTTCTTCATGTTCATGGTGTTCTTCATGAATTGAAGAAAGAAGGAAATGGGTTTTGAAATTTGAAGTTTTTGGTTTGGAATTGAAGGTCAAAAAGTATTGGGTGTTGTTTCCCATATCAAGGAAAGCTTTTTCCAAGAATTTTTTTTAAGGGTTTTATTTTGGGTGTTCATCTTGTTCTTGAAGTTCTTGAAGAACATTCAAAACTTCAAGGAAGGGAATCTTCAAAAGACAAAGAGTTTGATCCAAAAAGGAAGAAAGATAAAGTGTAAAAGTGTTAGTAAAAAAAGGAATTTACCTAAAAGGGTAAAGACTTAAAGGACAAAGGAAGGGGGGACCACAGCGAGTCAAATTTTGGAGCATTGCAAGTGCAGACGCTGGACATTGGGCGTGCCCCAACTTAGCTCGCCTACTCCACACAGCACCTCACCCTTTGGACAGCTAGGTCACCAAGTTGGCCCTCGTTTTGGTGGTGCTACTGGAAATTTTGGTGAGCTCAGCCTTGGTCGCCGAATCCATTCGGCGCATTGCCGAGCTTCCACACAAATCGCTGAGTTACCTTGGCGGATTGTCAAGTTTGATGAGTCAATCTTCACGTTGGAAAGCTGAACTTCACGTTTGGCGAAGAAAACAGGCCATTTGGCGATGGGAAACACATGTTATGACTTTTTCTAATCCAAGGTTCTAATTCCTAGTTTTCTTTTCTATTGATTCTAGTTCGTTGTCACGAATCCTAAACTGATTTTCAACTTGTAACTAATCTACTTGTTGACTATTGGTTCTTGAATTCACTTCTTTGTTAGTGCTTTTTCTTTTTGTGCTTTTTTCATTTTACTTCGTACTTAACTTCTTGACTCAAGTCCGTTTGCTTTAATCAAGTCGTCCGTTCTTCTTGAAATAAAAATCTATTCTGACCTAGAGTAGAAGTCGAGACCTTGTGATCAACTGAGTATGAGAAATCTTCAACATTAGCCGTGCCAATTTGAGAGGCACTCAAAGGTGTGTAAACACGAGTGATTGTGAGTTCGTTTTATTAACTCTAATATTGTGTGCTGTTTTATTTTGAGTCTTCATAGTGTTCTTGAAGTTCTTGAAGAAAATTTAAATTTTCAATAAGGAAATATTTGGAAGAGAAAGAGTTCGATTACAAAAGGGAAGAAAGAGAAAGTGTAAAAGTGTTTGTAAAAGTGGACTTTACCAAAAGAGGGTAAAGAAAATGGGACAAAGTGCAGGGGGGACCACCAATGTTCAATTTTCGAAGTCTTGCAAGTGCAGCTTGAGGAATTTGGGCAAATCCCGACTTGGATCGCCCATTCCACTTGGCGCCTCACCCTTTGGGCAGCTAGGTCACCAAGTTGGACCTCATTTTGGTGAAGACACTGGAAAATTCGGCGAGCTCAGCCTTGGTCGCCGAATCCATTCAGCGCATCACCGAACTTCCACCCAGATAGCCAAGTTTCCTTGACGGATTTTCAAGTTTGGCGAGTCAATCTTCAAGTTGGCGAGACGAACTTCACGTTTGGTGAAGAACACAGACCGTTTGGCAATTGGAAAGTCATGTTATGACCTTTTCTAATCTGAGGTTCTAATTTCTTAGTTTCCTTTCTTTTGATTCTAGTTCATAATCATGAATCCCAAACTAATTTTCAACTTGTAGTTACCTACTTGTTGACTATTGGTTCTTGAATTCCCTTCTTTGTTAGTGCCTTTTTTTTGTGCACTTTTCTTCATTTTACTTTGTAGTTAACTTCTTGATTCAAGTCCGTTTGCTTAAATCGAGTCGTCCATTTTTCTTTAAACAAAAATCCACTCCGGCCAAGAGTAGAAATTGAGTATAAGCAATCTTCAACATTAGCCACGCCAATTTGAGAGGCAATCAAATGTGTGTAAACACGAGTGATTGTGAGTTCGTTTTACTAACGCTAATGTTTTGTGCTGTTTTTGTTGAATTGTCTTAATTGTTAGGTACCGTGGCAACCGAAAGTGAAACCCACCCGCCTAAGGGGAAGGTAACTTTGGGAACTATCATGGAAGCAACCATGGATGTAAGTCGGACGATTGGGTGCATGCATGAGCGTTTAACTACCATAGAGGATGGGCTATCACGAATGGATGAGACTTGGCCCAAAGAGAGAGAGTTCACACTACCATCGTATGTGGTAAGGCGGACTATACCTAGGAACGCCATGATCAATCACGAGCAAAGAGAGAATATTTTCTACTTCAAGTGCCTTATCCAGAACCAAGTATGTGTCTTGATGATTGATAGTGGAAGTTGTGCCAACATTGCTAGCACTACTGTGGTGGACTACTTGAAGCTTCCTACCACTAAGCTTGCTAAATCATACACACTTCAATGGTTGAATGATGTGGAATTAAGGGTACATGAACATGTGTTGATTAAGTTCCAAATTGGGAAATATCAAGATGCTGTCCTTTGTGATGTGATTCCCATGCAAGCTAGTCATGTACTAATTGGGAGACCCTGGCAACACAGCCATGCGTCCACACATAATGGAAAGCACTACACATACACCGTCATGTCAATGGGTCATAAGTATGTCCATAAGCCAATTTCACCATCCCAAGTCATAGAGATGTATCGAAAGATGGATGAGTTGAGGATAAAAGGAGGAAGGAGGAAGGACATGTGGAGGCTGAGGCCCAAGGAGAAGGAGAAAGGAGGGAGTTGAAAGAAAAGACCAAGTTGTTGTTGGCTGAGCATAAAGAAATGAGGGAGGAAGTGGGAGTCGAAAGTGAATTGATCCTTAAGGATCATGAATTGCAAGCCAACCCATCTCACTCTTCCCCTCCCCATTCTATTTGTTTCCTTTTGCAGGATCCTCGTGAAGCCCTTTCAATGGATACACTTGTGGGGCTGTCCAAACATTCCTAAGGGAGTATTAGTTGGGGGTAAGGAAGATCTTTCTTGTGGGCATCAAGGTACAATAACTAAACTTAACACTTTTGCCATTACAAATGAACAAAGTCTGAATGTTAGGTTGTCTTTAAGTGAGCCTATTGATTCTTTACCTAGTATTGATAATGTGCTCGTTGAGAATGTGGATACACTAGTAGATCATATTGATGACCAAATTGATTCTTCTAGTAACACTACAAGAAAAAAAATCTCTAAGGAAGGGAAATATGGTCCCTGAAAGTTGAAATTTGGTGCCAAATGAGCATTTGAGACCTGAAAAATCTGATCGCCGGCTGTCCTAAATGCTTCCTTTACGACGGGACAAAGAAACTAGTCATTAAATGCATTTTGGGACAGGGATCCAATCTAGTTGTGACAATATCTTTAGGGACGTCATTTCTGGTCTCAAATAGATCAAATATATTTGGGAAATATGTTTTCAGGTAGGTAAAACCCTATAGGGACCACCAAAAAATAGTCGTAATAATCTTTAGAGACAATATAGATCTGGTCCTAGTATTCTCTAGCGACCATTAAAGACCTTGCCGTAGAATTGCTTCAAAGACGAGAATTATCTCGTCCTGGAATAGCTTTGGCGACTATCAACAACCCCATCCTAGAATAGCATTAGAGATGAGAAACAATCCTGGTCATAATTGGACTTTAGAGACCAGTGTAATTTTTGTCCTAGATGGAGCACTAATATATTTCAATAAATATCGAATTTCTACTAAAAATTTCACTATGAAAAGATGATATATATAGAGAAGAGACAGAAACAATAAGATATGTAAAGAAAACTATTAATTACGATAATCTAGTTGCTTAACAAAAAAACATAGCTAACTGTAACACCCCATATTCTACGTGTACTAGTTCTATTTATATGATGCTTATATATTGCCTTGTGGTATAGTTATGGACTCGGTTTCCTATACAACTAGTGACAATAGAATAGGTTAAAAGTTGAAGTACCCCGTGCCTTCAAACACATATATGACTAAGTGAACTAAAAAACAATTAGAACCCGGGATAGTAAAAGTGTCATGCCTCAAATCCCATTAAGACGGACAGACACCCGATGCCCTAAAGGCCCGAGAGAACCAACATGTAACATGTGCTTACTATGCATATAACCAGTAGTGGAAGACATGAAAATAATACTTCGAAGCAATAACAATGACATAAGGAGCTATGTAACATCAATGCATTACTTGTGAGCTTAAATGACACAGTTAACTTCAACTAACTAGGAGGAGGATTCACCAAACTTGCTTTTGCAAATACCATCTCTATACCAGCACATAGGAGGATACTTACACAAGTATAGAGTAGTAGTAATCCTAAAATGAAATAGTTCTATACACTAAGGAGAGGGGGAAATATTGTTAGCTATTTGGAGATCGTACGCTGCCACTATGTTTCCTTTATTAGGAACAGAACTTAGGAAATTCATTCATTGTTATTCATCATAAATATCAGATTTCATGCCGAAGAATATTGAATCAAATAGCCTTACATACCTTATCCTCTGACCAATACAACTACACGATTTAGCCTCCCCTTTCAAGTTTTAATATACAATATAAGTCCTGATAAACTTAAATTAGCAACTATCACACTGTGAGCCTCGTAAAACAGTAGCTAACTTAGACGGATAATGAGCCCATACAGCCCTTAAAACAATGTGTATCACCACACCTTCCCTCTCTGCTCAATACATACATTATATATCCTTTTCCAAGATTACCCAAACTGCACCAATAACAATACACATAAAACAGCCTCAAATATTATTTATCATACAACCAATTATTGAACTCACCACCCTCTTGAATTCTTTATGACAACACGCCCATAATTCCTCACTCAAACTCATACACAAGGAGGAAGAAAATGAAGCAGTCACCTTACCTCAATTTCTGCAACTTTTCCTTATAACTTGAATCCTTCTAGAGCTTCAAACTTCCCTTCACACTTAAACCAAAAAAGAAGAGAAAAATATATTAATAATTAGGAAAAGTGAGCAGTAGCTTGTGGGAACTTCTGCCTTGTACATATAATTAATCATGAATAACATGTTTTCTAGTCTTCCATCGGAGAATTAGGCTAAAACCATAAGTGTTTCTCTTACCTTGGTTTGCAGATATAAGGGTTTCTTTAAGAACCTTAGAAGGAACTTTAAGGCTGTTGGTTTAAGCCTTGAGAAAAAAAGGGAGAGAGAGCTGAAGTTAAATATGATTTTCCTTAATTGTTAAAATGAGTGAAAAGATCAGCTCATCTTGGATTTATATGGAGCCTTCATGACCATTAAAAAAAAATCCTCTAGAACCTCCCTTTTTTTTTCTCCATTTCAGCCATTAATTGGTCAAGTAGGTGATGCACCTGCTTATGTACATCAAGCTGCTCAAAAGGTCAAACTAGATGATGCACATACTTGCCTATTTTTGGGATTAACTAGATTGGGCATTGCCAAATTTGGCTGTTAGGCTATATTTCCATTTTCATTTTCTTTTATTTAATTTGGGCATCAAGTGATTCCATTAGCATATGCCCAAATCTGATCCATAAAACTTGGCCTTTTTAACTAGATCCATATAGCTCAAGTAGGTGATGCACATACTTGGTCCTTTGGACTGGTCAATAAGTCAAAGTAGGTGATGCACCGACTTGTCACCTACTAGCTTAGTTAAGTCAAGCAAACAGCTCACTTATTTAATTCCATTTTATAAATATTAAACCCAAGCTTAACTTAGCACTTAACTTTCAACTTTAAGCTCAATGACCACCTTACTGTTTCGAGTTTAAATACTCCCGTTAGAGTTAACTTGCAGTACACATGCTGAAACGTGCAAGGCATCACATCACCTTCCGATCTAGTTTAAACAAATGCTAATCATATAAAAACATGGTCCCTATACTATAATGCTATGTCAAGTATCACAAGAATAGAACAAGCATATGCATAATACAGGCTGTTACATCCTTCCCCCCTTAAAACATTCGTCCTCGAATGTTAGCATGGTTATCTAGCCCAAACAAGTTCAAGCCTAAGTTAGTACTAATATTAATCATACTGAACATATAGACTTCTACTTACTTGTTAACGCCTCAACTCCATAATACTTTTTACAAAAGCTACTTCTTTATTTCTTAACTTCCTAGCTTGTCGATCCAGAACAACAATGGGTACTTCCTCATAAGTGAGATCTCTTGTAACCTATACATCTTCAATAGGAGTAATACGAGATGGGTCACCTATGCATTTTCGAAGCATTGAGACATGAAACACCGGATGAACAGTTGAAAGCTCTTGATGTAGCTCTAACTCATACACAACTTGGCCAAATTTTCGGATAATCTTATATGGCCCTATATAGCGTGGACTCAACTTTCCCTTTTCACCAAACCTCGTTACCCATTTCATTGGTGACACCTTCAAGAACACCCAATCCCCTATAGAAAATTCTAGTCCTCTCCTTCTAACATCCGCATATGATTTATGTTGATTTTGAGCTGTTTCTAGCCGCTGCTGTATCACTTTGACTTTTTCCATAGCTTGATGAACAAGGTCTGGCCCAAATAAGGCAGTTTCACCTGTTTCGAACCAGCCAATTGGGGATCTACATTTTCTACCATATAAAGCTTTATAAGGTGTCATTTTAATGCTTGAATGGTAGCTATTGTTGTATGCAAACTAGATTTAATGGAAAATGATCATCCCAACAACCTTCGAAGTCTAATATACAAGCTCGCAACATATCCTCAAGTGTTTGAATTGTACGCTCTGCCTGACCGTTTGTTTGAGGGTGAAAGGTTGTAAACTCTTCTGAAATGACTTCCAAAAATTTGCAGTGAATTGAGCTCCCCTATCCGATATAATAGAGATTGGCCCTCCATATAACTGAACTATCTCTTTAATATACAACCTTGCATACTCTTCAACTATATAAGTAGTCTTCACATGCAAGAAGTGTGTTGATTTAGTGAGTCTGTCAACTATTACCCATATGGAGTCAAACTTCCAAAATGAGCGAGGCAAACCACTGACAAAATCCATGTTAATCATGTCCCACTTCCAAATTGGAAGTTCTATACACTGCATATAACCTTCGGGTTTTTTGGTGCTCTACTTTTACTTGTTGACAATTTGGACATTGAGCTATGAATTCTGCAATGTTCTTCTTCATGTCCCCCTACCAATACATCTCTTTCAAGTCATGATACATTTTAGTTGACCACGGATGGACAGAATATCTCAAATGATGTGCTTCCATCATAATCCTCTTTCTTAATTCATCTACGTTAGGTACACATAATCTATTTTGACACCGATGTACTCCCTCTTGTGTAAGCTCAAATGTCTGTCATACCCTGCTGTACATTCTCCTTAAGCTATAATAGAATAGGATCAGTGTACTATTTCTCTTTCACTTCCACTACTAATGAGGATTCTGCCGCATTTTTCACAATAACCCTTTCGTCTGGAGATTCAAGGTGGTGACCCCCCAAGCTAGCTAGTTGGCATAGATCCTTAGTTATTCCTTGTCTTTCCATACACTGCCCATAAGTGCTTGCCATTATTTTATGGCTTAAAGCATCAGCTACTATATTGGCTTTATGGGGATGATACAAGATATCAATGTCATAATCTTTTAATAGCTCAAACCATCTTCGCTGCCTCAGATTTAGGTCCTTTTGCTTAAAGATATATTGCAAACTCTTGTGATCAGTGTATATGTATACATGAACTTCATACAAGTAGTGGCGCCATATCTTCAAAGCAAACACAATTGCTGCTTAGAGCATGGGTTGGATAAATTTTTCTCATGTAGTCGCAACTACCTTGAGCCATAAGCTATTACTTTACCATGCTGCATTAATACACAACCAAAGCCCACTCCTGAAGCATCGCAATACACTGCATAGCCTTCTGTGCCTTCTGGAAGTACCAATACAGATGTGGAAGTTAATTTATTCTTGAGCTCTTGGAAGCTTCTTTCACATTCATCATTCCACTGAAACTTGGTTTCTTTGTGTGTTAGCTTTGTTAAGGGTGCAGTAATGGAAGAGAATCCTTCAACGAACCTTCTGTAATAGCCTGCCAATTCAAGAAAATTACGGATCTTCGTAGGCGTTGTAGGTCTCGGCCAATTTTTCACGGCTTCTATCTTCTGGTTATCAACCCTTATTCCTTCATCGGATACAATATGACCTAAAAATGCCACAGATTTTAACCAGAACTCACATTTAACGAACTTTGCATACAACTTATGATCATGAAGAATTTGTAACACCTGCCTCAGGTGATTAGCATGGTCCTCTTCCGATCTTGAATACACCAAAATGTCATCTATGAATACTATCGCGAACACATCTAAAAATGGCTTGAACACCCTATTCATCAAATCCATAAAAGTTGCTGGTGCATTCGTTAGCCCAAATGACATGACTAAAAACTCAAAATAACAATACCGTGTTCGAAAAGTTATCTTGGATATATCTTTGTCTTTGACCCTCACTTGGTGATAACCTGATCTCAGGTCGATTTTTGAAAAACACCTAGCACCTTGTAACTGATCAAACATTCACCAATTCTAGGGAGGGGATATTTGTTCTTAATCGTTACCTTATTCAATTGTCGGTAGTCGATACACATTCTTAACGAGTCATCTTTCTTGCGTACAAATAAAAGTGGTGCTCCCCATGGGGACATACTAGGCCTTATGAATCCTTTTTCTAATAAGTCTTTTAATTGCTCCTTCAACACCAGTAATTCTGTCGGGGCCATTCTATATGGAGGAATGGAGATAGGGTGAGTATCTGGAATCACATCAATACCAAACTCTACTTCTCGTTCTAGAGGCAAACCTGGAAGATCTTCAAGAAAAACATCAGGAAACTCATTCACTACTGGAATGGATTGAAAAGTTGATGGCTCCACATCTATATTTTTCACTCTCACTAGATGACATATATATCCTTTGGACATCATCTTCTTTTTCTTAAGATAAGAAATAACTTTACCTCTTGGTGCCCAAATAATACCTTTCCATTCAAGGACTGCCTCTTTTGGAAATTGGAAATACACCATCTTAGTTCGGCAATCTACCGTAGCATAACAAGAAGCTAACCAATCCATACCCATTATAACATCAAAATATACCATTTCTACCTCAACAAGGTCAGCCAATGTATCACGATCACAAACAATTACAATGCAATTACAATAACCCTTCTATCTATAATAGATTCATCAGTCGGTGTTCTTTTGAACTTTTCAGCAATCAATGGAGTAACATATGATAGTGTAGACCCCGGATCAATTAATGCATATACAATATGTGAAAAGATGGACAATGTACCTGTAACCACATCCGGCGAGGCTTCTAAATTTTGTTGATCCCCTAGAGCATATGTGCGATTCTGAACAACACTAGAACTAGATGCTCCCATAGCTCCTCTACCACGACTAGTAGGCATCTGTCCCCTCCCAAAGAAGGTGCTAATGATGATGATGCAACAACTGATTACGGTTGTGCCACACCATCCACAACCCCTATGAGGGCAAAATCTCATCATATAACCCGGTGTACCATACTAAAAACAAACATCAGTCCTAAACCTACATGCACCTAGATGATTCCTTCCACATTGTTTACAAGGCTGTCGAGGAAGCCTTGATTGGCTCATACTTCCTAGCTCTTGATGACCAGCTATTTGTGAACCTTGGCTTTCACTTCTTTGCCCAAACTGATTTCCCCTAAACCCTTGAAACCGAGGGGGGACACTAACTGTAGAGTAGGAAAATGATGGCCTAGGCGGTCTGTTAAAGAACCAAGGTCTAAACTCACCTTGGGATGGTGTAAACTTCCCCATGGACAGCCCTCTTAGAATGCCCTATTTTCGAATCTTGTGTCCTTTTTTGCCTTTGATCCTCCAACTTTTGTGCAAAAGCTTGCATCCTCGCTATATCCATATCTTTATTCAACGAAGCAATGGTAAAGTCTCTAACCAGATATGAATCTAATCTATCCACATATCGATGAACTCTATCCCTTATAGTAGCTACTACATTAGGAGCATACCTGGCCAAGGAATTAAATTTGAGACTGTACTTTCTCACACTCATACTTCCTTGGTGGAGATTTAAGAACTGATCTGCGTGGGCCTCTCGGATCTCCAATGGCAGATAATGGTCAAGGAATGCCTTTTTGAACTATTTCCTGAAGGTGCATCTAATCCCTTAGATTGCTTCCAAGCTTCATACCACAACATAGCCACACCCTTTAATCTATATGCTACTAGCTCAAGTGCTTTTTTTACCACTTACATGCATAACATCCAATGTGCGTTGGATTTGATCTATAAAGTCCTATGGATCTTCATTAGGATCTGACCCGATGAATGATGGAGTGTCCAAATTAAGGAAATCACGTATCCGCGTGCCAGCTGCTCTATCTACACCACTAGTACCTGGAATTGGACCTTCTTGCCTTTGGCCGTGGCCAGCAACTATACGAGTCAATAATTGGACTGCATTCCTCAAATCTTGCTTGGTAGCATTAATAGGGGGTTCTAAGGGTGCAGTTTCCCTCCTTAGATCTTCTGGAGATGGAGGGGTCAGGGAAGTCTGTGATAGAGACTCATCATGAGCCTCACCTTGAACAGCTTGACTAGGTGGTGGTTGGTCGGTTCCTTCTTGGGCAGCCACATCTAATTGCTTACAGTACTTTTACTCCTTCTCGTAACCGGCATCCTTGCTATAATAAAATAATTTACAAATTAGATATGATTCACCTACAACACTGGTTTATCACACGATCTAAGAAATGAAAGAAAGGAGACAACTCCTACATATCTCATTGCCTTCTGTTTATAAATGTAGTGCACAACACATCCATAAGTAAGACTCTACACAGACACGGCTTTGTAGACTCCCTATGATGACCTGCTTTGATCCACTTTTGTCACACCTCAAATCCCATTAAGATGAACAGGCATCCGATGCCCTAAAGGCCCGAGAGAACCAACATGTAACTTGTGCTTACTATGCATATAACTATGACAATTTTGTGACAAGTTCACATAGGATGCAGCGATATGAACCAACATAAGTAGACCTAAAACTTATATACAAGACTTGGATGTTGAGGCCACAACTTGTTAAGATGCAATTGAACTATATACATAAGTCTGCAAAGCCTCTAAAGATAGAAATCCTTAGAGTAGGTCAGGATAGACCTCGCCTTACCCTTAACTATGACACAATACCCAAATGAATCTACCAAGGACTCCGTAAAGCTCTGAATCAACCTAGAGCTCACCAAAAGTTGTTGAGTGTGATGGGCTCCTATTGAGAAGGTCTACTAGCTGGAGTACCTATGCCTGCAGCATGAAATTCAGCATCCCCCACAAGGAATGTCAGTACTAAAAAAATGTACTGAATATGTAAGTCAATAACATATATAAAATAAGAGTTCGAATGAAACCAAGTATCAATATATGTGTGCATAAATTAGAACAGAAGACAACCTTTGTTAACTCTTGTAGGATCGTGTATGTTACATTCTTGTCTCTATCTTTCTGTGTGCTATGAACTTTATAAGGCATGTGATACAAATGACCAACTGATCAATGGTAGAAAAGGATGACCCATGCTACGCATTTTAACCCCCTGGGAAACGGTACTCATAATTACATAATTTGGGATCGACCCATGCAAGGTTTTCGCCCCTGAGTTGCCACCCTTAATTATACAAATTGCATCACTTATATTCTTTAATCTTTGAGGTTCTTGTTTTGGTGGTCAAAATCATTTTTGATATTTGGAACTACGGACCAGTAGTAGAAGACATGAAAATAATTCTTCAAAGCAGTAACAATGATATAAGGAGCTATGTAACATCAATGCATTACTTGTGAGCCTAAATGACACAGTTGACTTCAACTGACTAGGTGGAGGGTTCACTAAACTTGATTTTGCAAATACCATCTCTATACCAGCACATAGGAGGATACTTAAACAAGTATAGAGTAGTAATAAACATAAAATGAAATAGTTCTATACACTAAGGAGAGAGGGAAATATTATTAGCTATTTGGAGATCGTACGCTACCACTATGTTTCCTTTACTAGGAACAGAACTTAGAAAATTCATTCATTGTTATTCATTGTAAATATCAGATTTCATGCCGAAGAGTATAGAATCAAATAGCTGTAAATACCTTATCCTCTGACCAATACAACTACAAGATTCAACCTCTCCTTTCAGGTTTTAATCTATAATATAAGTCATGATAAACTTCAATTAGCAACTATCACACCATGAGCCTCATAAAATAGTAGCTAACTTTGACGGATAATGAGCCCATACAGTCCTTAAAATAATGTGTATCACCACACCTTCCCTCTCTGCTGAATACATACATTATATATCCTTTTCCAAGATTACCCAAACTACACCAACAACAATACACAAAAAGCAGCCTCAAATATTCTTGATCATACAACCAATTATTGAACTCACCACCCCCTTGAGTTCTTTATGACAGCACACCCATAATTCCTCACTCAAACTCATACATAAGGAGGAAGAAAATGAAGCAATAACCTTACCTCAATTTCTGCAACTTTTCCTTATAACATGAATCCCTCTAGAACTTCAACTTCCCTTCATACTTAAACCAAAGAAGAAGAGAAAAGTATCTTAATAATTAGGAAAAGTGAGCAGTAGCTTGCGGAAACTTCTGCCTTGTAATTATAATTAATCATGAATAATATGTTTTCTAGTCTTCCATGGGAGAATTAGGCTGAAACCATAAGTGTTTCTCTTACCTTGGTCTGCAGATTCAGGGTTTCTTCAAGTGGTTTAAACCTTGAGAAAAAAAGGGAGGAGAGCTGAAGTTAAATATGATTTTCCTTAATTGTTAAAATAAGTGAAAAGATTGGCTCATCTTGGATTCATATGGAGCCTTCATGACCATTAAAAAAAATCCTCTAGAACCTCCTTTTTTTTTCTCCATTTCAGCCACTAATTGGTCAAGTAGGTGATGCACGTGCTTATGCACATCAAGCTGCTCAAAAGGTCAAACTAGGTGATGCACCTACTTGCCTACTTTTGGGCTTAACTAGATTGGGCCTTGGCAGATTTGGCTGCTGGGCTATATTTTCATTTTCATTTTCTTTTATTTAATTTGGGCCTCAAGTGATTCCATTAGCATACACCCAAATCTGATCCATTAACCTTGCCCTTTTTAACTAGATCCATATAGCTCAAGTAGGTGATGCACCTTCCTATCTAGTTTAAACAAATGCTAATCATATAAAAACATGGTCCCTCACCTATACTGTAAGGCTATGTCAAGTATCACAAGAATAGAACAAGCATATGCATAATACGGGTTGTTACAGAAAGGTGATATTTGATGTAAAAGTGAAAGTGGTCAAATGCGTATTAGTGCTACAGTCTTGTAAAGAAACTAAGATTGGAAAATGGTGTAAAATAAGTGAGGTGCTTGCTTGACGAAACTAAGCTAGTAGGTGACAAGTAGGTGATGCACCTACTTAGAATTAGTGGGCTGCATTTTAAGTGAAAAGGGCAAGTAGGTGGTGCACCTACTTAGAATTAGTGGACTGAATTTTAAGTTAAAAGGAGCAAGTAGGTGATGCACCTACTTAGTATAAGTGGACTGTATTTAAGTGAAAAGAGCAAGTAGTTGATGCACCTACTTAAAAACTTGTGGTAGAAATTAAGGAGGTGATGCACCTGCTTGCTTAAAAGTAAAGGAAAATATTATTTCTCCAATTTAGTAAGCGAAAACGTCCAAAAGGGACCTCTAAAGCACTCAAGCTTATCACATCTCCTTCTTCACTTATTCTCTAGAAAATTGCTCCCAAGGAAACCCATAGAAGCTCCAAGAGTTCTAGTCTATAAGCTTCACCACAAAAATTTGAAGCAAACCTTTTGTTTTTAAAGTACAAGTTAGTAGAACATATCCCATCTTAAGTTAGAATTCAAGTGAATAATATGACTTAACATCAAGTTAAGGGGGAGAGGACAACCTAAACCTTGAAGAATCCGAGTCTTAGCAAGTGAGGTTTCTGTCCAGCAAGGTACGCTATGGAAATTTTCATCCCTCTCTTGTTCTTGCATTGTTTGTGAAAGTTTTTATGTGTTAATGAACTAAGGAGTGTTGTCTCTATATGGTGTGAGCTTGGTAAATGTTCAGGAAGGAGGTGCTGGTTGGGACAACCATGGAGTGGAGTCCCCTTAAATGTTGATTGTGAGCTCATTTTGAGCATCTTAAATGTAATGTTAGTTGGAACTCACGTATGTCGATCGGAAGCCATAAATAATATGAAAGGAAGACGGTTAACTCATTGAAATATCCAAAGTTGTGCAGCAAGGCATGTAAGGCTACTCGATTTCCTATTTCTTTGTGCATCAAGGGAGTAGGAACTTTAAGGCTACTGTTTTAATCCTTAATAGGAAAGAGAGAGAGAGCTAGAGTTAATTCTCAATGTTGTGTGTTAAAAATGAGTGAGAATAGCAGCCAATATATCTTATATTGAGCCTTCTTCACCTTTAAGAATATCCTCTAGAACCTCCCATTTTTGGTCCATTTTTAGCCACTAATTGGTCAAGTAGGTGATGCACCTGCTTATGTACATGAAGCAGCTTAAAAGGTCAAACTAGGTGATGTACCTACTTGCTTTCACTTGCGCTTAAATATATTGGGCCTTGGCAGATTTGGCTGTTGGGCTTTAATTTCATTTTCCTTTTATTTAACTTAGTTTGGGCCTCAAGTGAGTACATTGGCATAGGCCCAAATCTGATCCATAAACCTTGGCATTTTGAACTAGATCCATATAGCTTAAGTAGGTGATGCACCTACTTGTCACCTACTAGATTAGTTAAGTCAAGCAAGCTGCTCACTTATTTTACTCCATTTTATAAATATTAATCCCTTTTGCTTTAACTTAGCACTTAACTTTCAACTTTAAACTCAATTTTCACCTTACTGTCTTGATTTTAAATACTCCCATTGGAGTTAACTTGCAGTATACATGTTGAAACGTGCAAGGCATCACATCACCTTCCGAGCTAGTTTAAACAAACGCTAATCAAATAAGAAACATGATCCCTCGCCTACACTGTAAGGATATGTCAAGTATCACAATAATAGAACAAGCATATGCACAATATGGGCTGTTACAACTGCTCTCCTCCAATCTGCCTCCTCATGAGTATACTCTGCCTCAATACGCCGTATGTCAGTGTAAGAAGACGAGGTAACCTCAATATCTCTCATATCGTCTCGGGGGACTCCAGCACGCCGACATAATTCAGTGATCAGGACTAGGAATGGCAAGGAGGTTTGCCTCTGATTTTGTCTCTCATAGCCATCTCCAGCTCAATAAGGAGTCCAATGTCGATGGTCCTTCGAGATATGATAGACCCAAGGCAAGCCGACTTAGGATGGCGAAGGACATACTCGTTCTGGGATGGCATAATGGTGTTGCTGATAAAGCTAAACCAAAACTGGGCAGCAACACTCAAGCCCATCTTCTCAATAGGGGCTCTCACCTCGAACCACCTTGGGGTGGTATTGAAAATCAAAGGTGCCAACCAGCCCTTCAAATCGTCTAAGGATTGAGCAACAGGAAATCCATCATAAGGTTGCGTAGAGTGTTGAGATCTACCTAGTACAGTGTTTATGTACTCATTATTGCACCTAACTTCCTTTCCCCATACCATGACAGACTTTACTGGTGTGAAATCGCTCGCCTTTTTTTTTCTTTTCAGGACCAAGTCACCGTAGGCTGTATAGAACTCCCGGACCTATGAAGGAATGTAAAGGCCTCGAGGCATGGTAAAATGATCAAACCTATGGTAGTGGAGGGTGTCCCTCACATTTGAGTACTTGCCTTCCAGTCCTTCTATCGAGAGCAACTTCTCCTCTAAGATGGTTTGCAAACTATAACCTTTTGATCAGTTTAGAAGTCTGGGAGGAGGAATGAAATGAGCCGTGGGAGGTGCCAGAGTTGGTACTGAGTCTGCTGATGTGGGAACTAGAGGAACTCTAGTTGAGTCAGGGCGAGATCTAGCTCAGAGCTCTGTCCACCGAAACTGTAGAGGCTGGTCATCCTGAGGCTCAGATGAAGCAGCGTGGGAATGAGTAGTCACCCTATCGGATATGGGCCTCTTGCCCTTGCCTTTGTCACCTGGAGGAGGCTCTTGTCTACCCTTCATAGGAGGATTTGATCCCTCTTCATTTATAGTGATACCCCATACTCTTTTCTGGGGTGGCATGTCTATGTTTGTTCGTACCATATCTGCAAAACATTAGAAAATAAAATAGATACATTCCAATTAAATTCACAGAAAATAGTTGTAGACAGACTCGTAAAACAAGTCGGCGAGTCGTCAAATCTCTTTGGCGAGCTAGATCTGGCTGCCCGAAAGGATAGGATCTAAAATTTTTGAAAAATTTGACAAGTCAGCAATGGGGACGGCCTTTCGGCGAATCACCGACAGCATTTAGCGAGTGAGGCAAATTCAGCCGAAAGTTACAGTACAAAAAGGGTTCAGCGGTGCATACAAAGGGCGATCAAGAAGACTTTTAGCGAGTCGCCGAGTGCCTTCAGTGATCTCAGGGTTCTCGCTTAAAGTTACAGAACCCAACAACACATTAAGCATGAAATAAAGGCGAGATGGAGACCTTCGGCGAACCACCGAGTGGTTCGGCGAGATCGACCCAACTTGCCAAACAACCCAACGTGCCTACTTTCAACCCAACTTCTCGAATTCAACCCCGCAACCCGCGAAACAAAATCAAAGCATGCACTAGTCAAAGTAAGATCCATAACATCCATTACCTCCGAATACTCAAACTTCTCCCGATTTTGCAAAATTTGGCCAATTGAGGACTTCTGCCCTTAAGAATGATGTCATTCGTTCTATCATTGGCTAAATTACTTCGTTTGGCACAAATACGGGCTACTCAAACTTCAGCCAACTAAACCCAACGACATGCAAGCACAACCCCACGAAATTTAATTCATTTTAACACATAAAATTACGTGATTTCAACATTCAAAACATTACGAGCAAGATTATCAAATTAAAATAGACATTTAAACATTCTAATCCTATCAAAGAGGCCCAGAACACGACAATCAAGATAATAATGTTGCAAATGAGTATGAAATAGATAAAAATAGACTCGGGTTGTGAAAACCAACCTTTTATATCGAATAAATAAAATTGAAATGATAGGCGGCAAAGAAATCCCACTCCGAGCATCAATCAATGTCTAAACCACTCTAGAAATGCAAGAAATATAGAAACTAATGTGTGGGTGTGAGTTTGGGAAGATTAAAAGTTAGGGAAAGTGAAGAGGCAGAAAGTTTAAACCTTTGGCCTTTAAAAACCGTCCAGTTCTCGACCATTCGGTCACATAAGTCTTGATCGCTGATCCATTTGGCATGCGCCGAGTGAGCACTTACCTCGTCGAGTTTTACAGAACCTCCAGTTAATGTGAGGGTTCAAACGGCGGACTAACTCATGATCGCCGACATGGTCGGCAAATCTTTAATAAGCTCTTGGGCTAGCCGAGTTTTACAAACTCCAATTTAAAAATGTCTTGAGTCCAACGACGATCCAAATCAGGCACGCTAACCTCTTCAGCGAGTCGCCGACTGGACTTTTAGCTAGCTAACTTGCACTTTTCAAACACCTTCCACACTTTTACCTGCATAATCAACACACCATTATTTCAACTTAAAAGAAAAGGAAATAAGAACTTGGGTTACCTCTCAAGCAGTGCCTTAGTTAACGTCGCAGCACGATGTAAGTGCACGCTCAACCCACGATCCTCATATGCTCATGGGGATCCTCATAATCCAAACCACTGCAAATCCCCGTTAGTTGCAAAAGTTGCAACATAGTACTCGTGATGTGAAACACCACATTCCCTTCGGCTGGATGCAAGCGAATGACAACAATACCACCCAAGAGATAGGGGTCATTAGCATGAGGCTCATTGACATCGTTAAGGTTTTCGATGTCATCTTGATGGCCTACTTGGTTGCCGTTCCGCTGGTACTTTTTGTTTTAACACACAAACACACAAATCAAAACTAAAAATTAAGTAAGTTTCTCTATGACTAACAAGAACAAAAATTCAACTTAACTAAAAATTCTCAAGTAACACGCACCATTTTGATAAGGGAATGCTATCACAGATGTTTCATCCAATACTAAGCATCAATGATCATTCAATAGTAATATAACCCAACTAGTGAGTTGGGGTTGAGTCCCAAGGGAGTGGTTTGTAATCGAGAATCAATAGAAAAACATAATTATGTTCAAGTCAATCATAGCTAAAAACATTTACGAGGAATAACATGGTTTAAATTATAGGCGACACAAGGGTCAAATATTTAAGGAAGGTTTTGTATTCGATTAATAACTAAAACAGTAAATAACAAGACGATACGGATATAGAGACGGAATTCTTGGGATGTGATTGGATTATGGGCAAAGGTAAACTATCGGATAATTACAATTAATAGTAAACAATTGCAAATCAGTGAATAAGCTAGACTTTAGTGGGGGTAAATTTTATTTCGAACAATTTACCCTGAATCAAACTGGTTTCTCGCGAACACTAAGAAGCAGAAATGAAGCACAATATTCTCTTTAGTCCATTCACTCTCTCAAGCTGAATGTGTGGAAAAGTGTTTAGGGTTCTATCTGTCGAGCTGAACCCATGACAACCCAATACCCATAGACCATCGATTCAGTAATTTCGGTTTCAAAACCTCTCTCTTGAGCTAGCCAATATAAAAACAAAGTTAAAATTGTATTTGCAACTACAACCCATTAAATTCAACCACAATTACTGAACGAAATCACTTTTAAAAAACAAATAAACTATTAATTAACAATCCCTAGCAGTAAAATCAACCCATAATCACACCCCAAGAATTGGGGTTTTAGCTAGACATAGTAAAAGGGTAAAACTAGTTACCAAAATGTGTTTACATTAACTAGGTACGATTTATATTGTCTTTACAAATGTCTAAGATGAAGAATCTTCAGCACCCACTTCCAAATTCTCATAAATGGAAATCTTCGAATCTTCAAAGCAAAGGAAAATATTGTCTCTCTATTTAGTTCTAAACTCTAAACTTCAAAAACTGAACAATACTATGATATGAGATATAAAATCTATATTAAGCTAAATATTTAAACAAGTATTTATAATTATCAAAAAGTGTGCTATGAAGGACTATTGGCGCAATAAGTCGGGATCGCCGAGTGGCCGCCACTTGGTCATTTGTATCACCTTTTTGCTTTTGCCTTCAGCATCTTGAGGTCCTGTAATTTTGGGTGATATGATACTGCATCGCGGAATCATTCGGTGAGTCACCGACTACTTCTTTCTATTACCGACTTGATTTTCTCCTTCAGGGCTTGGCACACCTGAACATAAGGTGAGACCAAGGCCGTTCACTTACTCACCCAATGGGTTAGGTGATCCTACAACATTCTTTTCTTCGTTCTTTAAGCTGCCTTGTTTCTTTTTGCTTACTAGTGTCCATGCTTTTGTTCCTCGATCCAAATACCTGAAATTCAAGGATTTACATATGTTATTGGCACAAAATATGCATTTTTGGACACTAAATCTATTAAAATAAAGCCCTAAATAAGTCCAAATCATGGACTCATCAAAACCCCCAACATAAACTTTTTCTTGTCCTCAAGTAAAACTAATGTTCAACAGTTCAAAAAGGATGTCTCAAACAGTACTACACAAGATTCAATCATGAATGCACACAAAAAGACTCAACTTACTCATGCAAGGATCAATTGTGTACTCAAAGAGTCAAGTTGTGACTCACCAATATCGAATAATCTCAAGCTCACAATACTTGCTTCAAATGCAAGTTGAAGCTCAACAAAGGTACTCAAATGCCCTCACACAAAGAATGATTCCATATTCACACACAATGGTTCAACAATTTAAAGTTTCGAAATCAAATACAACGCTCACACTCACAAAAGATAAACACAATGTATGATGTCTCCCACAAATTTGCTCGTATTTTCCAACCAACTTGTTTCAACTTACTCAAGATCATAAATGTCTTTTCAAGGCTTGTAACGAGGCTGAGTACAAAGGTATGGTCATTTAGGCTCAATGGCTATAGTGAATTGTGGTGTGAACAACACTTCCTTTTCTTTTGTTCATCATTTTTCATTCATGCTTACAAGTCATCCCATTATTCACTTTCCATGGACTGTTGGAAACCCCATTTCTTTTTGTATTTTTACAACTTTATACCTCAAATTTTTCATTCTTTTTCTTCTTTTTCTCTCTTTTTTTTGTATGGAGGGTTTCTATTTTTCTCAAAACATGGGTAAAAGGGGACTTTCTAACACATCTTGATTTACCTTCTCTTTTCACCACACCCCCAACTTAGGCTTTTGGCCTAAGTTGGCTACTCAAACAAACTACAAATCATGAAGATTATGGGTAACGGATCAATAAAAGGTTACAATGTTATCAAGTTTTTCCCATGAAAAGGTTAAGGCTCAAAGGGTGCTCAAAAGGGTTCGCACACTCACAAGGTAAGCCACAAAAGAGGTATAATGTCAATTTGGTTCACACTCTTCAAAGTTGCCTGATCATATCAAGAGATTGAATCACTTAGTCAGCCGTACCAACGGGGCAAATTCTAGGTGTCATCACACATTGTTCATGGTAAGCTTATCACTCAAGGCATTGATACCAAAGACAAGCAAGACTCCACACTTTCGCTAGTGTGCAATGTTCACAAGAGACTTAATTCGCTACTTGGCTAGTCACAACGAGATACAAAGAGTTCACATATTGGCTATGCAACTTCATTTGGCCTCATCATAGCCGCACATTCATTTACGTTTGATTGAGATCACTATTCAAGTCATCTGTATTGATCAAAATCAATACTCGAATTTGCAAAATAACAGCCACATTCAACACAAACAAGAGGTGGCAAAATTTTGGAAGGGTCAAAAATCATTTACAATTAAGAACAATGAACCACAAGCTCAAACATCCACAAAAGCAATGTAAAAACACAATTTCAGCTAAAAAACCCAAGTATATAAACAAAACATCAATATTCACAAAAGGTCACACAAAAGGTGGGCCTCACCCCACCATAAATAAAGTCATTTGTCCTCAAATACAAACAAAATAAATTATTCACAAGTCAAAATAAAGAAAGTAAGAGAGGGAGGTAAAGAGGGGTCCTGTCTAATCAGTCGCTCCATCTGTTTGGGCATCAGTGCCCGATACATCAATTTGAACTTATGCATCAATGCCCGGAGTAACCTCAGAAGGACTAGTAATACCAGACCCACTAGGATCTGCCATAGAAGTCTCGTTCAGTGATATCTGGATCACCTACTCTATGGTCGTCTCCTAAAGATCCAACAAGTCTGCATATATGCTCTCCTCTCATGTTCCTCGTCGGTCTCAGTATTCGACTCATCAAGTGCTGCCTCATCCCTGTGTACATCGCTGGTGGTAGCGAGAGGAAATTTTGAATTCTCAAGAGCTTCCAAATCATTTGCTGCCTTCGGTAATGAAGTGAAGCCGGTAGACTTTAGATAGTCTATGTCCTTCCTTAAGTCTGCTACCTTAGATTTCAAAGTCGTAACCTCGAAGGTGTACTGCTTGCTATCTTAAGCCTTGACTCTTATTGTGAGAGTGTCAATGGAGGTCTGAAGGGGGGGGGGGGGTCAATGCAACTAAAATGGTAGCCTCAATCATAAGAGGGATGTCTCTCTCAAGTCTGGTAGCCCACACTTCAGCTGAATGGGCTAGATGCCCCATCTTCAGCATCATCGCCTGAGTAATCTTAGTCTGCTGGGAGGAAGTAGATGTGCTTGGAGCATGTGAAGAAGAGGTAGGGGCAGAAATACCTGAAGGCCTAGAGGCCAGAGTAGGCAAAGACGCCTCTGCAGGTATAGAATCAACATCAACCTCCGGAGAACTATATGCCTGAGTTGCTCTCCTCCTATTAGCCTCCTCGGGAGTATACTCGACCTTAAAATGCCGAATGTCAGTGAAAGAAGACGGGATAACCTCAGTATCTCTCGTATCGTCCCGGGGGACTCCAGCATGCTTACATAATTTGGTGATTAGGACTTGGAATGGCAAGGAGGTCTGCCTCTGCTTGGCTCTCATGGCCATCTCCTACTCAATAAAGAGTCCCATGTCGATGCTCCTCCGGGATATGATAGACCTAAGGCATGCCGCCTTAAGATGGCAGAGGACAGACTCGTTCTGGGATGGCATAATGGTTCTGCTGATAAAGCTAAACCAGAACCAGGCAGCAACATTTATGTCACTCTTCTCAATAGGGACTCTCACCTCGATCCACCTCGGGGTGGTATCGAAAATCAAAGGTGCCAACCAGCCCTTCAAATCAATTAAGGACTGAGCAACAGGCAATCCATCATAAGGTTGCGTAGAGTGTTGAGATCTACCCAGTGTAGTGTTTATGTACTCATTATTGCACCCAACTTCCTTTTCCCGTACCATGACAGACTTCACTGGTGTGAAATCGCTTGCCTTTTTCTTGCTTTTCGGGACTAAGTCATCGTAGGTGTATAGAACTCCCGAACCTATGAAGGAATGTAAGGGCCTGGTAAAATGATCAAACCTATGGTAGTAGAGGGTGTCCCTCACATCTGAGTACTTTCCTTCCAGCCCTTATATCGAGAGCAACTTCTCCTCTAAGATAGTTCACAAACCATCACTTTTTGATCGGTTCAAAAGTCTGGGAGGAGGAATGACAGAAGCCACGGGAGGTACCAGAGTTGGTATTGAGTCTACTGATGTGGGAACTGGAGGGACACTAGTTGAGTCAGGGTAAGATCTGGCTCGGAGCTTAGTCCACAGGGACTGTAGAGGTTGGTCATCCTGAGGCTCAAATAAAGAAGCCTGGGAACCAGTAGTCACCCTATCGGATATGGGCCTTTTGCCCTTGCCTTTGTCATGTGGAGGAGGCTCTTGTCTGCCCCTATTGGGAGGATTTTATCTCTATTCATTTATAGTGATACTCCGTACTCTTTTTCAGGGTGGCATCACTACTAAAAACTGATGGAAGTAAAAGCGACGGAGGGCGTCCCTCCCAAAAGAGACGGACGGCGTCGCTCCCAAAAGTGACAGACTAAGCGGTGCCGTCCATCGGTTTTTAATTAAAATATATATATATTTTTTAAAAGCGACGGACTGTATCGCCAAGTCCGTCGCTTTTTAATTAAATTTTTTTATTTTTTTCTAAAACGACGGACTGCATCGCCGAGTTCGTCGCTTTCAATTAAATTTTTTTTAATTATTATTTTTGTAAAAGAGACGGACCGCATCGCCTAATCCGTTGCTTTTTTTCATGGAATTTTGCACCAATAATATATATAATAAATAATTAATTATTTTATATCGATAGAGACGCAGTCCGTTGCTTTTTATTAAAAATAATTATTTAATAATTTAAAAAAAGTCACTCTGTCCGTCGCTTTTTATTAATTTTAATTATTTAATTATTTTTTAAATTAGCAAAGGATAGCATCTTTATGTCTGTCGCTTCTTGGTCAAAATATCTGGTCAAATATTTTAAAAGAACGACAGACAATGTCTCTTTGTCCTTCGCTTTTTGGTCAAAAGGCAGGTCAAACTTTTTTTTAAAAAAAGCGACAAACATAGACTCTGTCTATCGCTTTGAGAAATATTTTGATTTAATTTTATTTAAATCATCATCCTGAGGACGATTTTTTGTAAAATAAAAAACAAAAAAATTATAATACCGACTTTTGGATGTCGGTCAAATTAAATAGTATGTAATAAATTAATATTTTCAATTAACTTTAAATAAATCGTCCTCCGAATGACGATTTTATATAAGTTAAAAAATAATTTAATATAAAATACCAACCTCCCGATGTCAATATTATTTAATTAACATGATTGCTTTTTATTTATCTTAAAATTTAATGTGATACCGACCTCATGAGGTCGGTATTTTTTATTAAATCTATTTACTTTTACTAAAAGTGACATTTGGAGGTCGGTTTGTTTAAAATATTCCTATTAATCATAATTTTGATATTGTGCATAATACAAAAATTTCATTTACACCTACAATTAATTGTTCAAAAAGTGTAACAATTTTGAATACTTTTATAAAATAAAAAGTTAGAATTCATGGAACAAATAAACAAATATCTATAATCCATATTTAGAGTATGAAACTACATTGATATGAATTAGGAGAAAATTATATATACTTATATTTCTAGAGTAATGTATAAATTTTATCAGACGACTATTAGTCCGCCGCCTAATCATGAACTTAATATCTCATATCATGATGTAGAGGTGAAGAGCTAACATATAATTCATTCAAGTATGAAATGCGAGATTGTATTATTATATATGTTCGATCTTGAATGGATGTCAAGTGTAGTGATCACTTCCTAATTATGATGATATGTAAAAGATACTTCATCGGAGTATGAAATACGTTGATTAATTATATACTCCTCGAATAGTTTAACAAATCAAGTCTTATAAACTAGTGGTTCAGATATGAAATACATTATCAATTAAAGAAATATGTATGATCAATTCAAGGAGATTTATATACTAAATTTGATATTGAAAAATTTTTGCTAATCAATAAAATTAAATTTATATAATTAGAAGGTATATAATTTAAATTTATAAAATTAACTTGATCGATAAATTAAATTTATTAAATTAAACTTCTGTTGCTGTGTAGTTAAATTATATATATATATATATATATATATATATATATATATATATATATATATATATATATATATATATATATATATATATATATATATATATATATATATATATATATATATATATATATATATATATATATGTGTGTTATTTTAATTTATAAAATTAAATTGATGGATAAATTAATTAAATTGATTAAATTAAACTTCTGTTGATGTGTAGTTAAATTATATATATATATATATATATATCTCTCTCTGTGTGTGTGTGTGTGTGTGTAATTTTAATTATTTAAATCAACCTTAATAAATTAAATTTATTAAATTAACTTTATTAAAATTAAAACTCTAGGCCAATTAAGGACAAGTCTCACTCTTCTCTCACAACTCCTCTCATCGGTGCCCCTCCACCCCCGACGACTGGCGCCACGCCACCATCCCTGACGACCGGATCCATGCCACCATCGCAGCAGCAGCGGCAGGTCGCGCACAGTAGCAGGAGTTTCCGCCGCGTCCATCTAGACTGGCACTGCCTCCATCCTGACCCACTGCCCTTCTCCTTTAATTCAACGTTAGGGTTTCATAATATTATTTTTAATTTCTTTCAATTTGAGTGTTGAATTTGTTAATTATTGTATTGAATTAGTTTTTAATTGATTGTTAGTTAATTAGTAAGTGAATGATTTAGGGTTTTTGATTGTTAGTTTGAATTAGGGATTATTTGATTGTTAGTTTGTGTTTGTTGATTGTGAATTGAAAATTTTAATGTTAGGGTTAGTTTGAATTAGGGTATCGTAGGATTTGTTTGAAATTTGGTATTTCTTGAGTTAATTAGTTTGATTTTGGAATTGTAAAATTAGATTGAATTAGGGTATTTAAGGAGTTGTTTGAATTTGGGTATTATTTGAGTTTGTTTGAATAATTGAGATTTTAGGACTAATAGTTTGAATTTGGGATTAGAAATAGCTAGCTAGTTTGAATTTAGGATTTTAGCACTAGTTAGATTTTGGGATTTTAAGACTAGTTTGAATTTTAAATTTAGGACTAGTTTAAATTATTATTGAGATTCTAGGACTACTAATAGTTTTAATTTGGGATCTTAGCACTATAGTTTGGTTTTTGATTTCTAGGAGTACTTCCAATTTGTGATTTTAAGATTAGTTTGAATTAGGAATTTAGGACTAATAGTTTGAATTATATTTGGGGAGTTGTTTGAATTTGGGTATTATTTGAGTTAGTTTGAATTATTATTGAGATTTTAGGACTAATAGTTTGAATTTGAGATTAGGAATAGCTAGTTTGAATTTAGGATTTTAACACTAGTTAGATTTTGGGATTTTAGGACTAGTTTGAATTTGTGATTTTAAGACTAGTTTGAATTTTGAATTTAGGACTAGTTTGAATTATTATTGAGATTTTAGGACTACTAATAGTTTGAATTTGGGATTTTAGCACTATAGTTTGGTTTTTGATTTCTAGGAGTACTTCCAATTTGTGATTTTCAGACTAGTTTGAATTTGGAATTTATGACTAATAGTTTGAATTATATTTGATATTTTAGGCTAATTAATAGTTTGAATTTGGGACACTAGCTAGATAGTTTAAATTTGAAATTTTAGGGATTTGAATTACAACTTAATTAGAACTCATAATTAATTATAACTTGAATTTACTATAAATTGAACTTAATTAGGAATATGAACTTGAAATTAGAACTTGAAGTTGGAACTAATTAGCTTGAATATATAACTAGTTTAGTTTAGAAATTAGATATGTATATATATATTTAACTAATTTAAGAACTTTTCGTGCTAGGCAACTGAGGAAGCTCAACATCTAAATAAGTTGATATAAGATTATATTGCTTCTTTCATCAAAGTTGGAGATAAGGTTAGTGCTTCTAAATTTCTTAAGTTTAAGTACAAGTGTTTTCAATAATGTATTTGTGTCCATCTAGTATTAATACTTAACTTTAATTTTACGAATTATATATTTGTTAAGCATAAGTACCAACATTAGTTGATCCTATTGATGACAAAATTGACTTTCTTGCAAGATTGATTTGTGTCCATCTAGTGTTGACACTTAGTTATAATTTAGGAATAATGTGTTTGTTAAGCATAAGTACCAATATTAGTTGATCCTATTGATCACAAAATTTATTTTCTTGCAAGATCGATTTGTGTCCATTTACTGTTGACACTTAACTTTAAATTTAGGAATAATATATTTGTTAAGCATAAGTACCAACACTAGTTGATCCTATTGATGACAAAATTGATTTTCTTGCCAGATCGATTTGTGTCCATCTAGTGGTGACACTTAGCTTTAATTTAGGAATAATGTGTTTGTTAAGCATAAGTACCAACACTAGTTGATCCTATTGATGAAAAAATTGATTTTCTTGCAAGATTGATTTATGTTCATCTAGTGGTGACACTTAGCTTTAAATTTAGAAATAATGTGTTTGTTAAGCATAAGTACCAATACTAGTTGATCCTATTGATGACAAAATTGATTTTCTTGCAAGATCGATTTGTGTCCATCTAGTGCTGACACTTAGCTTTAAATTTAGGAATAATGTGTTTGTTAAGCATAAGTACCAACACTAGTTGATCCTATTGATGACTAAATTGATTTTCTTGCAAGATCGATTTACGTTCATCTAGTGTTAACATTTAGCTTTAAATTTAGGAATAATGTGTTTGTTAAGCATAAGTAGCAACACTAGTTGATCCTATTGATGACAAAATTGATTTTCTTGTAAGATCGATTTGTGTCCATCTAGTGCTGACACTTAGCTTTAAATTTAGGAATAATATATTTGTTAAGCATAAGTACCAACACTAGTTGATCCTATTGATGACAAAATTGATTTTCTTGCAAGATCGATTTGTGTCCATCTAGTGTTGACACTTAGCTTTAAATTTAGGAATAATGTGTTTGTTAAGCATAAGTACCAACACTAGTTGATCCTATTGATGACAAAATTGATTTTCTTGCAAGATCAATTTACGTTCATCTAGTGTTAACACTTAGCTTTAAATTTAGGAATAATGTGTTTGTTAAGCATAAGTACCAACACTAGTTGATCCTATTGATGGCAAAATTAATTTTCTTGTAAGATCGATTTTGTCCATCTAGTGCTGACACTTAGCTTTAAATTTAGGAATAATATATTTGTTAAGCATAAGTACCAACACTAGTTGATCCTATTGATGACAAAATGGATTTTCTTTCCAGATCGATTTGTGTCCATCTTGTGTTGGCAATTACTTTAATTTAGGGATAATGTGTTTGTTAAGCATAAGTACCAACACTAGTTGATCCTATTGATGACTAAATTGATTTAAGATCGATTTTTGTCCATCTAGTGTTGACACATAGATTTAAATTTAGGAATAATGTGTTTGTTAAGCATAAGTACCAACACTAGTTGATCCTATTGATGACAAACTTGATTTTCTTGCAAGATCGATTTGTGTCCATCTAATGTTGACACTTAGCTTTAAATTTAGGAATAATGTGTTTGTTAATCATAAGTAGCAACACTAGTTGATCCTATTGATGACAAAATTGATTTTCTTGTAAGATCGATTTGTGTCCATCTAGTGCTGACACTTAGTTTTAAATTTAGGAATAATATTTTTGTTAAGCATAAGTACCAACACTAGTTGATCCTATTGATGACAAAATTGATTTTCTTTCCAGATCGATTTGTGTTCATCTAGAGTTGACACTTAGCTTTATATTTAGGAATAATATGTTTGTTAAGCATAATTAACAACACTAGTTGATCCTATTGATCACAAAATTGATTTTCTTGCAAGATCAATTTTTGTCCATCTAGTGTTGACACTTAGCTTTAAATTTAGGAATAATGTGTTTGTTAAGCATAAGTACCAACAGTAGTTGATCCTATTTATGACAAAATTGATTTTCTTGCAAGATTGATTTGTGTCCATCTAGTTTTGACACTTAGCTTTAAATTTATGAATACTATATTTGTTAAGCATAAGAGTCAAAACTAAAGTAGTTCAAGTTAAAAGTTAAAATAAATTATGTGGATTAGTTGGTGGATTTAGTTGTTGTATTAAGTCAAAACTAAGCTAGTTCAAGTTGTTAAGTTGTTTAAATAAGTTAAAATAAATAATGTGGTTTTGTTGATGGATTTAGTTGTTGTATTAAGTCAAAACTAAACTAGTTCAAGTTGTCATATTGTTTAAATAAATTAAAATAAATAATTATTTATAATATAATTGAATATCTATATTTTTGTAGATGGATCATCATTTGTGGATGTATAATATGCATTATGAAACTGGTGTTGGTTTGAAACCTGAGTTTATTGACGGTGTTAGAAATTTTATTGAACATACAATGACACTTGACATTTTCAAGAATAATGGTTTGGTTAGGTGTCCTTGTAATGCATGTAAGTGCTTAAAATTTTTTAAACCGGATAGAGTTATGGTTCATTTGTACCATAATGGATTTAAACCTAGATATTTTGTATGGTATGATCATGGAAAAAGTGATGGATTGGATGGTATGTTTTATAATTCGATGCCTGTGGATGTATATAATATGGTTGCACCACATGGCCAAATTAGGGTTGAACAAGTTAGGGTTGAACATGATAGGGTTCATGAAATGATCAATGATGCTTTCGGGGTTCAAGGTAAGATGAAACTGGAACAATATTTTGATGAAGCTCCTAATGAAGAAGCAAGACACTTTTATGATCAATTAGAAGAGTCTAGTCGTCCACTATGCGAAGGGAGTCCGCATTTTGCCTTGTCAGTTGCGGTTAGATTAATGAATATTAAATCATATTGGAATGTTCCTAATGCTGCTATGGACTCAATGGTTGATCTTTTGGGTGAACTAGTTAATCCGGAGTTTAACATACCAAAGAACCTATCAAGCAAAGCGTTTGGTGTCCAAGTAAGGATTGATGTATGATAGAATTCATTGTTGTGTTAATGGCTGCATGTTGTTTTACAAGACTGATAATGAATTAGAAAATTGTAAGTTTTGTGGACATACTCGTTATAAGAGGACTCCAGCTGGAAAGATGGTCCCACTTCAGGCTATACATTATCTACCTCTCATTCCTAGGTTAAAGAGGTTGTATGCATCGATGAGGTCTGCCCCACATATGAGATGGCATCGTGAATATAGAAGGCCGCCGAGTGTCTTGTCTTATCCATCCGATGGTGAAGCATGGAAACATTTTGATAATGTATATCCTGATTTTGCTAGTGAACCAAGAAATGTTAGATTGGGGTTGTGTTCAGATGGCTTCACACCATTCTCTAATGATGCTTCACCTTATTCATGCTGGCCGGTATTTCTTACTCCATATAATCTTCCTCCTGAAATGTGCATGACCAGTCCCTACATCTTTCTAAGTTGTGTTATTCTAGGTCCCCGTAATCCAAAAGGTTTGATTGATGTCTATCTACAACCATTGATAGATGAGCTCAAACAATTGTGGTTTGAAGGCGTTTTGACTTATGATATATCAACTAAGCAGAATTTCGTTATGCGTGCTTCTTTAATGTGGACTATTAATGTTTTCCTGCATACGGGATGTTGTATGGTTGGATGAAAGCTGGAAAACTAGCATGTACGTATTGCATGGAAAAATAGTAAGGCATTTACTTTAAAGCATGGCAGAAAAAATACATGATTTGATTGTCATCACCAGTTCTTGCCAATGGACCATGAGTTTAGAAAGATGAAAAATGCATTTAGAAAAAATAAGGTTGAAAGTGACCCCCCAACTCCATTACTCACAGGGCATCAAATTTGGGAGAGAGTTTCTCAATTACCTAAAGTTACATAAGCTTCACCTTCTAGACTTCCTGGATATGGTGTTGAACATAATTGGACCAAACAAAACATATTTTGGGAGTTTCCGTATTGAAAGGACAATCTACTACGACATAATCTAGATGTGATGCACATTAAAAAAAATTACTTTGACAATTTGTTGAACACGGTGCTAGAAATAAAGGAATATTGTAGGAGAAAAGAGTTATGGCTGCAGGAATTACAGAATGGTAAAATAGTTAAACCCAAAGCCAGCTTTTCATTCACATTGGATGAGAAATGTGAAATTATTGAGTGTTGAGGATGCCGGAGGGCTATGCTTCGAATTTAGGAAAGTGGACAGATATGAATGAAGGAAAATTGATAGGTATGAAAAGTCATGATTGTCATGTGTTCATGAAAACTTTAATTCTTATTACTTTTATTCATCTACCCGAAAGGATAAGGAAATCAATCACAGAGATAAGTCTATTTTTTAAAGATTTGTGTTCTTTAAAGTTGTTGGAGAGTAGTTTAGACAGGATGGAGGAAAATATTCTTGTTTCTCCTACTAAGTTGGAGAAAATATTTTTCCATGTGGTTTCTTTGATGTGACGAAGCATCTTCCAATTCACCTTGTAGAAGAGGCTCGCCACGGAGGTCTGGTTCAAATAAGATGGATGTATTCATTTGAGAGGTATCCATTTGAAATATTCACAAAGTTATATATATTCGCCAAGTCTTTTATATATTAACATATATATATATATATATATATATATATATATATATATATATATATATATATATATATATATATATATATATATATATATATATATATATATATATATATATATATACATATATACATATATATAAATGCAAAAAAATTGGTAGTTCGAAGCAAACGATTAAGCAAAGGGGAAGGATCAAAGGATCATTTGTTCAAAGTCATATTGGGAGAGAAACTGGTGATTTTTATTCTTATTACTTTGGTCATGATGTGTTATGTAGGAGAAATAGGCTCAATCACAATGATGAAGGCGATAGTGATCCTTTATTTCCACCGATATCAATTTTTAATCAAAATGGTCAAGGATCTAAAAAGCGTGGAAAGTGAGGCTTCACTGATATGGAAATGCAATCAGCTGTGACCATGTTTTGCTTAATTGTCCAGAGATTCAATCATATGTCGAGTAAGTGTTAAAAATATGTTATTAAATTACATACTAATAAGTGATCATTAACTAACGAAATACTTGAAGGTAAAATGATCATCTTGTTCGTAAACACATGGGGTAATGAAGCCATCTATACAGAATTTTTCAAATGGTTGAGGAACTATGTAAGTGTGCAATCACTAAGTATTTAATAATATATTCATGTTATACTAAATTATACTACTTGAAATAACAATCACGTAGGTTTACGATGAATACTCAAGTGTCCAACATTTGCAATTAATGAAAGAAGTAGCACTTGGACCTGAATCTCAAGTACTGACAATTAATAAGTATTGTGTCAATGGTTTTAAGTTTCAAACTGAAAAAGTTTCTAGGAACAAGACAACAAATAATAGTGGTGTCTACATACAGGGTGATGTTGATGGTATTGGTCAAACTATTGAATACTATGGTGTCATTCAAGAGATTATTGAAGTGAGGTATTCAGGTTGGCCTAAGAAGAAGATTGTATTGTTTCTGTGTGAGTGGTTTGACCCATCATATAGAGGCACAAAGATGGACCATCAACATAATATAATTGAAGTTAAGCACACTAGGAAATACAAAAGTTATGATCCTTTTATTATTGTACAAAATGCTAAACAAGTGTATTACGCTTCATATCCATTGCATAGAGACAAAGCTGATTGGTGGGTTGTTATAAAAGTAAGCATGTGAGAAGAATTGAAATTGACAATGTCTTAGATGTGGCGTATCAAAATGATGTTGCAATTGTTCAACAAGAAGTTGATGTTAAATTGGAAACCACACTACAATATCTTAAACACATATTAGAAAAAGTATATGATGTTAACATACTGAATGTTGAGGAAGAAATATCCGAGAATGAGGAAAATGAATCATTTGATGATGAAGAATGGGACGATAATGAAAATGAAACAACTGAGGAGGAAGAATGGGAGAATGATGAAATTGAAACAAGCGAGGAGGAATAGTGTAGAATGAAAGCTAGCTATTATATATATAAGTGTATTTTGCTAATTTTATTTAATTTATGATTTTTATATATATTATACATGTAAATTTGCATACAGATGTCATCAGGCGGTGATGGTGATAGACATTGCGAGAATCTTGGAGTTAGCCAGACTAAACAGGCTAAGAAGAAGAAATCTAAGAGATCGATAGATCCTGAGGATATTGCAGGATCTATTTCTTTTGCGCCAGAGCGCATCAGTCATGATACATATTTATTTGTTGTTCCGTTTGGTATGGCAGATCCTCTGCAATATTATCCTAATTACCGTCGACCACTCGGTACTTCATATACTTCACAACCATTGCCTTCACGACGCTACGAGGACCTACCTTTACAGGCTATTCGTCGAGCATGACCCTTATCGGCGGGTACTCCATCTCCCACAGGTACATCTCTTCAGTTATCTACCATGAGGCTTGGAGATTCTAGTAGCAAGCAGTCAGATGCTATGGCCGGTACCCTTTCATTGACTCAGCGTTTTGTACAACAGGATGTATCACCCTCGTCTACAACTACACCTAGTGCTACACCTTATGATATGATGTCTGCTCTAGCTCCTTGCTAGAAGGACAGACTTGGTAGAGTCATGATTGAGTCGGATGGATCATCATAAGTTTGTTTTGTTATCTATTTGTTAGTTTATTTTATTTATTTCTTATAGTTTAATATATTATTCATGAACTAACATGTTTATTATGTGCTTTGCAGGTGGTATCCTGCAAAGGATGCTGCCCGAGCTTTGAAAGACTGTGTTAGAAGACTCTGAAATAAAGGCCTGATGATCGCTAAGTCCCTTTGGCGAGTCGCCAAATGGCCATTACCTCACCTAAAGTTCCAGTGTGGCAATCCATGAAGAAGAAAATCAACTCGGTGAGAGAAAGGAGCAGTCGACGTGTCGTTGAGTGATTCCCCGATGCAGTGTTTGATCGCCTAAAGTTACAGAACATGAGGATGTTGAAGGTAAAGGTAAGAAGGCGATGAAACTGACCAAAGGCTGGATCAGAGAGTCCGAATTACTGTGCCGAATGGCCCTTTGCAACATATTTTTGGCGACTATAAATACATTTTCAAACATTAGTCTTAAAACCTTTTATCATAATCATAAAATCAATTTTTAGAATTTGAGTTTTGAACTCTAAGAATTGAGACTAAGTTTTCCTTAACTTTGAAGAATTGAAGTTTTCTATTTTTAAGAAATTGGAAATGGGTCTTTGAGATTCTTCAATTTGGACATTTGTAAAGACGAAATCAATCTTACCTAGTTGATGGAAATGTAATTTGGTAACGATTTCTCTCTTTTTATGATGTCTAACTAAACCCCATTTCTTAGAGTGTGATTATGTGATTATGGGTTGTTTTAGGTTGTGAGTATTGTTAATTGTCAGTTTAAATGCTGTTTAGAAGTGATTTCAATTAGTAACTGTAATTAAAATTAAAGGACTGTAGTTGCAAATGGAGTTCTACCTTCGTGTTTTTGGCTTTCTCAGGAGAGAGGTTTTAAAACCAAGATTACTGAATTAATGGTCTGTGTGTATTGAGTTGTTGTGGGCTCATCTTGAGAGAGTGAATCCTAAATCCTTTTCCACACATTCAGCTCGAGATAGTGAATGGACTAAAGTGTAGGCTATTCTTATTTGCTTGCTTGTTGGTGTTAGAGAGAAACTAACTTGATTCGGGGTAAATTGTTCGGAGAATGTTTATCCCCGCTAAAGTCTAACTTAGTCACTGATTTACAACTATTTACTAACAGTTGCAATTCATTTGTCTATATTAGCCTATAATCGACTCACATCCCAAGAGCCCGTCTCATCAGTGTTAATTTCGTGTCATTTACTGTTGTTATAACTGATAGTTAAGAATCAAATACCCATGTTATTTGACACTCGTGTCAACCCCTTCATTTGAATTATGTTTTTATTCATAAATGTCTATTCCTTTGATTGACTTGAACATATTCGTACTTTACTATTGAATCTTAAACACGTACCACTCTCTGTGGGATTTGACCCTAACTCATTTAGTTGGGTTATTACAATGACTAGCGATCATTGACACTTATAATTGGATTAAGTATCTTTGAAATGTTAATCAAAATGATGCCACTGTTGGGGAGTGGTGTTGGTTAAGATTCTTTGGTTAAGTCAAATTTTGTTCTTGTTAGTCATAGTTGAACTTACTTTTAGTTTTTGTTTACTTGTTTGTGTTTTGAAACAGAGAGTATGAGTGTAAATGGAAGCAATGGGGGCCAAGTGGGCCACCAAGATGACATCGAAAACCTCAACGATGTCAACAAGCCTAATACTAATGACCCCCATCTTATAGGTGGAATTGGTGCCATTCGCTTGCCTCTGGCTGAAGGGAATGGTGTGTTCTGCATTACTAGCACTATGCTACAGCTCTTGCAATTGAAGGGGGGTGTAACTGTCTTGCTCATGAGGATCCCCATGAGCAGATTAGAAACTTTGTTGATGTTTGTGGGCCGTTCTCCTTCAAGAATATATCCCAAGAGTGGGTCCAATTGAGGTTTTTCCCGTTTTCTCTAATGGGGGAAGCGTGTAAGTGACTGGCTGAATTGCCACGAGACTCAATCACTTCGTGGGACAAGCTTGTCATCACATTTCAAGTGTGATTTTTCCCTTCTTCGAAGATGATGACTCTACGGGACAACATCTAGAGCTTTAAGCATTTGGAGGGTGAGCCAATTCATGAGACTTGGCTGTAATTCAAGAAGTTGGTGTTGTAATGCCCAACTCATGGTTTGCCCGACAATGTTTTGCTCAAATATTTTTACCAAAATTTTGATTCGGTGAACACGGGTGTAGCTGACCAACTTACTCCAGGAGGTTTGATGCAACAACCTTATGTTATAGCAGCACAACTTTGGAAGGAATGACCATAATTAATCGAGCTTGGTACACCCACGATGATCAGGTCTCCCCTCTCACATTTAAACTGACCAAGGAGAAGCTTGAGAAAGACCAAGAGAGGGACCAAAACATGGCCAAGATTATGACACAACTTGACATTTTGTCCAAAAATATGATGTGAACTGGTGCTCGAAGTGTCAATGTTGTGGGTGTCGGGTGTGTTAATCTTGATGAGGACAAGTTTGAGGCTTTGTACAATGAAGAGGTGAATTTCCTAGCCAACCAAAGTGGTGGTTATTGTTCAAACTACCCAAGGTAGGGTGGTAACCAAAGTTGTAATAGGGATGAAGGTTGAAGGATTGTGATAGAGAGTGGAGGGACCATAACCCCACCTAGAAAGAGAGAGACGGGGAGAAGGATAGATATGTTCCTCTCCATGAGGGCCAAAAGCCAAAGGATTATGAGGATGGTCGGTCTGAGCATATAATGTCTCGTATTCTCAACAAGGTTGAGGGGTTGGACAAGATTTTGAAAGAGATGAAGAAAGATGTGTCGACTCGTAGCCAGACGGTTACCTCTCATTCTGTCTCAATCAAATAGTTGGAGACCCAAATGGATCATATCTCTTCTCATTTAAACCCGAGACAACAAGGGGGGTTTCCTAGTGACACTATGGCCAACCCCAAGAATGAAGATTGAATGAGAACTTGCGTCGTGCCACGACGTTAATTAAAGCGCTGCTTGGGAGGCAACCCAAGTCTTATTTTCTTTCTTTTTGTTATTAAAATAATGTTGTGTTGATTATGCAGGTCAAAGTGTGGAATGTGTTTGAAAAGTGCAGATTGGTGAGTAAAAAGTCCAGTCGGCAACTCACTGAAAAGGTCTACGAGCCTGACTTGGACCGCCATTGGACTCATGACATTTTGAAATTAAAGTCTCTAAAACTTGGCGATCTTAGGAGCAGATTGGCGAATCACTAACTAGGTCGGCGATAACGAATTAGTCCACCGTTTGGACCCCCACATTAACTGGAGGTCATGTAAAAATCGGCGAGGTAAGTGCCCACTCGGTGTGTCGCCGAGTGGGTCGGCGACCAAATCTTATATTGCTGAATAGGTGAGAAATGGATGATTTTTAAAGGCCAAATGCTTAAACTTTCAAACTCTTTCACTTTACCTCACTTTTTAAAATTCCCAAACTCACACCCGTACAATATTTTCCTTATTCATGCATTTTTATCTCGTATTAGTTGTCATTTGTATGTTTGAAGTTGGATTTCTTTGCCGCCTAGCTTTTTAACTTGATTATTTGGCTTCTATGGTTGGTTTTCTTATATTTAGCGATTTTTACTCATTTGCAATGATACTACTTATCTTAGTGCTATGTGTTGGGCTTCTCTGATTCGTAATTGTGTATGTGTGTGCCTGTTTTAATTCGAATATCATTCCTAAAATGCCATATCGTTGATTTCCCAAATATTTTGTGCCTTAAATTTGATCAAAATTGTGGGGTGTTGCTTAAATGTTGTTGGGTCTAGTTGGGTGAAGTCTAAGCAACCCACATTTGTGCAAAATGATGTAATTTGCCCAATGATAGAGCGGTTGACATCATTCTTAAGGGCAAAAATAGTCAAATGGCCAAATTTGGCTAAATTCGGAGAAGTCTGAGTATCCTGGGGGCATGGGTGTAATGGGTCTAGGTCTAATTGATTGGGTACATGTTTTGATTTTGTTTTAGGGGGCTGCAAGGTTGAATTTGTAAGTTAGGGTTGACAATAGACACGTTGGGTCATTTGGCGAGCTAGGTCGAGCTCGCGAACCCCCTATATCGACCTTAATTTCATGCTAAATTTGGAGTTTAGGTTCTGTAACTTTTAGCGAGAAGCCTAAGTTCGCCATGTGCACTCGGTAACTCACCAAAAGTCATTCTTGATTGCCTTTTTTGCACCCTTAACCCCTAAAATGCACTGTAACTTTTGGCGGGCTATTCCTTGCTCACCGAATGTGGTCAGCGATTCACCAAAAGGTCCATCCCATCGCCGACGTGCCAAATTTTCTAGAAAATTTTAAGCATATTCTTTTGGCGAGTCTGTATGCAACTATTTTTTTGCAAATTTTGCTTGAATTATTCCTAACTCTATTTGATGTTTTACAAACATGGCTTGACCAAAAGGTACCGATAGAGACATGGCCTCCATAATAGGGAGAGGGCTAAGGGAATAATAATCGACGAGGATGCAGATGCATCCAAGGCTAAGGCTACCAAGCTTCCCACAACAGGTGGGAAGGTAAAGGGCAAAGCACCTGCACCTGCTTCACCAGAGGCCAGCTCCGACAGTGATGGCATTTACGCAACTCACCTCACCACTTATGAGAGTGACGGAGAGCACTAGGAACCTCAGGCTACCAACTCTGAGCCTGAAGATGATGAGTTACTAGCAGTTGAGAGAGGAGCTGCGTTCCAAGAGGCTGAATAATCCATCTAGGATCAGGACCCCTTAGGCCACCACCCCTACTCCTACCTCAGTACATGTTATGGTCCTAGCACCACCAGTATAGGGTCCTTCCCCACGTTCTATGAACAAACTAAAGACTGAGGGGCTGAGGACAATCATAGAAGAGAAGCAGGTGTCGACTGATGGTGTCATTGATAGGTATCCAGAGATCATGAGTTGTCTCCCACAAATTTGAGCACTTCACCAAGCTCAGTGGCCCGTAGATTCTGAGATGGGTCAGAGAATTCTACGGTGCTTACAATGCCTTGACACCACAAAGGAAGAAGACATCAACCAAATTCAAGTCTGTTGACTATGTGGTCATTAGAGAGAGAAAGGTGAAATGTGATAGTGATGCTATCAATGCCATCTTGGGTGTTTCAACACGAATTGATAATGACTTACAACATCTGATCAGGACAAAGACACTAGAAAACATGAAGAAGTGATTGGCTCCGCTAATATCAGAGGGTAGTCCCAAATAGCTTGTGATTGGAGCACCTATTGAGAAGAAGGATCTAAACATAGCTGCAAGGTTCTGGTTTGGATTCATCAGTAGTACCATTATGTCATTGCAGAATGAGTCAATTGTCCGTCACGCTAAGGCAGCCTATCTGGTTGCATCATTAATAAGACGAGCATAAATTTGGGGATAATTATGGCATAGGAGATGGTCATGCGGGGGCCAAAAAATGCCATACTTTACTCCCTTTTCAAGTATTGCATCACCGAGTTGTGCAAAAATGCTTGGGTTCCTAGGGATGAGAAGAAGGATGTGAAGGTGATTCCCACATCTTCCACTAATATTCGGAGAATCGAAGATAAGTACTTGAAGGATGAAGTAGAGAAGAAGAAGGCAGCTCCGATGGGCTCTTCCCCGGTTGTGGATACAGACAGACGCATTACCTACAGAGTCACCTTTGCCTACTCCGATCCTTGGGCCTTTAGGTACTTCTAGTCTTGTCCCTTCTGATACTCCCAGTTCCTCTGGTGCTCCATTGCTTCCTTGATCTGGTACTGGTAATGTTGCTGCCTCCCGACCCCTGCTCACTTAGGCTGCATTACTATGGATGGGGCATCTTTCCCATTTTATTGATCGATGTGCCATGGACTTGAGGCCTTTATTCCGGGCATGATTCAGACTATCCTCGCTGATGTTGTGACACCCTTGAGTGCTACCATTGAGTCCCTTGTGTCTATGATAGCGGTGTGCAAGCGTAGCTTAGGGGCCACTGAGGAGGTGACAACTCTAAGGGCCACTATTGATGTGCTGAGGAGAGATATGGACCAGCTGAGGTCCACTGACATGTTTATGATTTTCAGGATAGTGGAGATCCCAGATGTGCCAGTTAAGCCTCATATGCCTCGGGCTATCACCAGAGATGATGTTCGAGATGAAGAGGTAGCTAACCCTGAGTTTGACATTGAGACGGATGAGGAGATTCTTGAGGTTGTTGTGGAGGCTTCTTATGAGGGCCTTATAGAAACTGAGGAGGCAATGGTAGATGCAGCTGTGCAGACATATTTGGCAGACACACCTTTGGCAGACCGTAGTGGACCTTCTACTTCTGAGGTGACTCCGGTCTGGGCACTGATGCCCCGACAAATGGAGGACTTTTTAGACAAGATTTCTCGTTACCTCCCTCTCTGTCGTATTTATTGATTTTTGGATATTTTAATGCATTTGAGGGAAAATTGTTTTTTTTTTTGTGGTGGGCTGTGGTATTTCCATACCTACATCTTGTTTTGATGATTTTCTCTATATATATTAGGTTTTATGCTATATATTGTGTTTTAACACTGTTTTTTTGTGGATGTTTCGGCTTATGGCTCCTTATTTTGAATGCAAATGATTTTTGGACCTTCCAAAAAAAATTTTGCCACCTCTTGATTGTGTTTGAATGTGGCTTTTCTCTGTCAAATTTGAGTATCGGTCTTGATCAATACATATGCCTTGAGTAGTGCTCATAATCAAACAAAAGTGAGTGTGCGGCTATGTAAACTTTTTTCATCTTATTGTGACTAGCCAATTATCAAATTGACTCTCTTGTGATGAACATTGCACACTAGCGAAAGTGTGGAGTCTTGTTTGACATTGATGTCAATGCCTTGTGTGATAAACTTATCGTTAAACTTGTGTGATGACATCTAGAATTTACCCCATTGGTCCGGTTGACCAAGTGATGTGAGTTCTTGAAATGATCTTAGATAACAATATTAAAGAGTGAAACAATTTGACAATATATCTCTTTTGTGGCCTACCTTATGAGTGTGTGAACTTCACTTGAGCACCTTTTGAGCCTTAGCCTTTCCTTGGATGAAACTTGATGAAATTGTGACTTTTCTTTATCCCTTCACCCTTAATTCTCATGGAATGTGGTTTGTTTGAATAGCCAACTTAGGCCAAAAGCCTATGTTGGGGTAGTGGTTAAAAGAGAAGACAAATCAAGAAGGGCAAAGAAGTCCCCACTGACCCATGATTTTGAGAAAGATGGAACCCCTCCATACAAAAAAAAGAGAGAGAAAAAGAAAAGAAAAAAAAGAAAAAGAATGAAAAGGTTTGAAATAAAGTTGCAAAAGAAAATGGGGTGTCCGGATTCCATGGAAAGTGATAATGGGGTGACTTTTGAGCATGAATGAGAATAATGAAGAAAAGGAAAGAAAGTGTTGTTCATACCACATTGCATGATGATAGAATCCACTAAGCCTAAATGACCATACATTTACATCAACCCCGTTATAAGCCTTGAAAAGACTTTTTTGATCTTAAGTAAGCTGAAACAAGTGTTGGTTGGAAAATAAGGGCAAACCTATAGGTGGAGTCATGCATATATTCATTTTTGTGAGTGTGAGTGTTGATGGTGATTTCGGAGCTATAAATTATTGAACCATCGTGTGTGAATATGGAATCATTCTTTGTGTGAGGGCATTTGAGTACCTTTGTTGAGCTTGAACTTGCATTTGAAGCAAGTATGATGAACTTGAGAATCTTTGATAATGGTGAGTCATAACTTGAATCTTTGAGTGCAAAATTGATCATTGCATGAGTAAGTCGAGTTTTGTTGTGTGCATTCATGATTGAGTCTTGTGTAGCACTATTTGAGGCATCCATTTTGAACTACTGAACTTGAGTTTTACTTGAGGACAAGCAAAAGTTTAAGTTGAGGGTGTTAATGAGTCTACGATTTGGACTCATTTAGAGCTTTATTTGGATAGATTTTGTTTGCTCAAATGCTTGTTTTGTGCCAATAATTGATGTAAAACCCTTGATTTCCAAGTATTTAGATTGAGGAACAAAGCATGGACACTAATTTGCAAAAAGGAACGAAACGATCTGAAAGAGAGAAGAAATGAAGGCGTGGTGATCGCCAAGTTCCTTTGGAGAGTCGCCAAATGGCCATTACCTTGCCTAAAGTTCCATTGTGCCAAGCCCTAAAGGAGAAAATCAATTTGGTGAGAGAAAGGAGCAACTGATGTCGCTGAGTAGTTCCGCAATGCAGTGTTGGATCTCCCAAAGTTACAGAACTTAAGGATGCTGAAGGCAAAGGCAAGAAGGCAATGGAACTGACCAAAGGGCGAATCGCTGAGCTGATCGGCGAGCCCAACTCACTCCGCTGATGGCCCTTCGCAGCATATTTTTGGCGACTATAAATATATTTTCAAACATTAATCTTAAAACCTTTTATCATAATCTTAGAATCAATTTTTAGAATTTGAGTTTTGAACTCTGAGTATTGAGACTAAGTTTTCTTTAACTTTGAAGAATTAAAGTTTTCCATTTTTGAGAAATTAGAAGTGGGTCTTTGAGATTCTTCAATTTGGACCTTTGTAAAGACGAAATTAATCTTACCCAATTGATGGAAACACAGTTTGGTAATGATTTCTATCTTTCTATGATGTCTAGCTAAAATCCCTATTCTTGGGGTGTGATTATGCGATTATGGGCTGATTTAGAGCTTGTGGGTATTGCTAATTGTTACTTTAAATGCTATTTAGAAGTGATTTCAATAAGTAATTGTGGTTAAAATTAAAGGATTTTAGTTGCAAATGCAGTTCTACCTACATGTTTTTTGCTTGCTTGAGAGAGAGGTTTTAAAACAAACATTATTGAATTGATGGTATGTGGGTATTGGGTTGTCATGAGTTTTGCTCGAGAGAGTGAATCCTAAATCCTTGTCCACACATTTTGCTTGAGAGAGTGAATGGACTAAAGTGTAGGCTATTCTTATTTATTTGCTTATTGGTGTTCAAGAGAAACTAAGTTAATTCGGGCAAATTGTTTGAGAGAAAGTTTATCCCCACTAATAGTTGCAATTATCCATTTGTCTATATTAGCCTATAATCGAATCACATCCCAAGAACCCGTCTCATTATCATTAACTTCACATCATTTGCTAATGTTGTTGTAGTTGATAGTTAAAATTAAAAACCCTATGTTATTTAAAACTCGTGTCAACCCCTTAATTTGAATTATGTTTTTATTCGTAAATGTCTATTCGTATGATTGACTTGAACATATTCATATTTTACTATTGAATCTTAAGCACGTACCAATCCCTGTGGGATTCGACCCCAACTCATTTAGTTGGGTTATTATACTGACTAGCGGATCGTTGACACTTAGAATTGGATCAAGTGCCTTTAAAACATTAATCAGTTTTCTGCCGAATTGATATGAGAGTTAGAAAGAAATTTTATTTACAATACAAATATTAGGCTTATATAGAGAATTAGTTGGAACAGAATACTTCCGAGAAGGTGGCAGCTTACATTAGTTACTCCTCTAATATTGTAAATCTTAAGTTGTTAGTTGTAAGTTTCATTTTAAAGGCTTTATTCAAGTCTTTACAACTTTTGTATTACATTTAATACAAGAATTATTGCTAACGTCCAGGGGCATTTTTGAAGCTTAATTATACCATACATTAATGGTGGAGTAGGAACTGCTCATCAAATCATAGACCTCTCTTCAAGGTTGTCCCATCATTTATCACTTGGCTAATCTTGAAAAGGAGAAAATAAATTTCTCATGGAGGCAATATGTCATTTTATGGTATGGTTATGGAGGTCAATAGAAATTTATATCATCTAGCTATTGTTAGCTATTCTTGGTTACAAAACATTTCTAATACTTGACATCTGATGGTTCATTTTTTTACTTAATAAACGATGTTTGCGTAATGAAGGACACAACTTCAGATGCAAGTGTCTATGATCGTGCAATAGTATAATAACCCAACCAAGGGTTGGGATCGAGCCCCAATGGAATGGGCATGGAAATTAGTGGTTAAGTGCAAACGTGCTAAAGCTAATCGTAGATAAAAACTTTAGCAAACAAAATCATAACAAGTTAAATAGGGTGACGTGCGTCAATTATCAAATGGGGTTTGTAAGCAAGAAACAACTAAAATAGTGGAAATAAGGAAAAATACAAGTATGAAGACGAGATTCTTGGGATGTGATAGGAATACGGGATAGAACAAATCATTGGGTACATGCTTTTAATAGTAAACCCATTGAGTATTTGTGACTAGGCTAGACTTTAAAGGGGATAAGCTCTTTGTCGAGCAACTTACCCCGTTTCAAGCGGGTTCCTCTGGGCCACCCACTTTCCGCATGAAGAACAACCTCCGCGTTAACCTACTCACACTCTCGAGCTGAGTGTCTGGATAAGGGACGAGGGTTCACTCTCTCGAGCTGAACCTCATGTCGACCCACTTGCACTGGCCATCAATCTAGTGGTCTTAGTTTTAGGACCTCTCTCTTGAGCAAGAATAAATCACATATATGAGATTATATTTGCAACTACAACCTTATTAAAAAAAATTCATTCTCAACCACTAAACGAAATCATATTTAATCTAAGAATAAACTATCAACAAGAAAGACCCAACAACTAATCTAACCCATATTCACAAAATCACACACAAGAATTGTGTTTTAGCCACGCATGTAATTTGATAAAAGAAGTATTCCAATCTCAGTTTCCATCAATGAGTATGCAAGATTAAGTCTTAAAAAGGCAAAAAGTGAAGAATCCAAGAGAATTGCCAATGCATTTCGTGATTGCCCTTTGGTCAACCTCGTCGCCTTTCATCAGTTGCCTTCAGCATCTCTGTGTGTCCTGGATAATTGGGTGATGTAGTACTACTTTGTGGAGTCGTTTGGCAATACGCCAACTGCTGTTTTTCACCACCGATTTTCTCCTTTCCTTTAGGGCTCAACACACTAGAACAAAAGGTGAATATACGATATATTGGTGATTCGCTAAATGGGTTCGGTGTGTTGCAGATCTTCGTTTCTTCTTTCTTTCGACTTCTTTTTGCTCCTTTTTGCTAAGTAGTGTTCATGTTTTGCGTCAAACTTCAAATACCTGAAAATAAAGGTTTTCATTAGTTATCGGGATAAAATATGCATTTGAGGACATAATTTCTATTAAAATATAGCCCTAAATGAGTCTAATGTGTGGACTCATCAACACCCCCAACTTAAACTTTTACTTGTTCTCAAGCAAACTCAAGTTCAATCGTTCAAAAAGGGTGTCTTGAACAGTGCCACACAAGATTCGATATTGAATGCACACAACAAGACTCAATTTACTTATGCACAGATGAATTGTGCACTCAAAGATTCAAGTAGTGACTCACCAATATCCAAGAATCTCATGCTCACAATACTTGCCTCCAATGCAAGTTCAAGCTCAACTAGAGTGTTTGAATGTCCTCACAGAAAGAATGATTCCATAGTTGCACATAATGATTTAATCATTTAAAGTTCATGAATCATATGCAATGGTCACATTCACAAAGATGAACACAATGCATACTTTCACCCATAGGTTTGCTCGTATTTTCCAATCGACATTTGTTTCAGCTTTCTCAAGATCAAAAATGTCTTTCCAAGGCTTTTAATGGGGCTAAGTGTCAAGGTATGGTCATTTAGGCTCAGTGAATTTTATCCTCATGGCATACGGTATTCAAAACACTTCTTATCTTTTCCTTCATTATTTTCTTTAGTGCTCATAAGTCATCCTATTATTAACTTTCCCATAGTGTGTTGGAAACCCCCTTTCTTTTACACTTTATTCTGCAACTTTCTTTTTCATTTTTTTTCTCTTTATCTTTGTTTTTTATATGAAGGGGTTCCATTTTTCTCAACACCATGGGTTAACAGAGACTTCCCTTGCACTTCTTAACTTTCCCTTTTCTTCTCACCACACCCCTAACTTAGGATTTTGGCCTGAGTTGGCTATTTATTAAACCACAAATCAAGAGGATTAATGGTAATGGATTAAGAAAGGTCTAATTTTCATCAAGTTTCTTCCAAAGAAGGTTAAGGTTCAAGGGGTGTTAAAGCTGTTCACACACTCACAAGGTGGGCCACAAAGAGGTATATGCAAAATTAGTTCACACTCTTTAAATCGCCTAAGATCACATTAAGAGCTAGCGTTACTTAGTCGATCGGACCAACGGTGCAAATTCTAGGATCTATCATGCATGTTTCAAAATAAGCTCATAACACTAGGCATCGACACTATAGTCAAATAAGACTCCACACTTTCACTAGTGTGCAACGGTCATTACAAGAGATTCAATTTGATACTAGGCTAGTCAAAATGAGATGCAAAAATTTCACATATTTTCTATGCAACTTCATTTGGCCTCATTGTAGCCGCACATTCAAGTTCATTCGATTGAGAGCACTATTCAAGTCATCGGTATTGATTAAAATCGAGACTCAAATTTTGCACAAGAACAACCACATTCACACACAAGAGGTGGCAAAAATTTTTAGATGGGTGAAAATCATTTTGCAATAAAGTAAATAAAATATGCCATAAGCTCAATCATCCACAAAAACAGATAAAACACAATTTTAAAGCAGAACAACCCAAATATATACACAAAACACAACTATCAACACAAAGGTGTGGGCCTCACCCCACCATAAATAAAAAGTATTTGTCCTCAAATGTAGTTAGAAGTATCCAAAAGTGAAATTATAATAAGACAGAGAGGGAGGTAAAGAAAGGTCCTGTCTACGCATTCTATCTCTCTGTCGGGGTCTTCGTGGCTGGTGTAGCAGTTTGTACTTGGGCATCAGTGCCCAGAGTAGCCTCAGACAGAATAGCAATGCCAGATCCACCAGGAGCTTTTGTGGATGTCTCAGTCGGCAATAACTGGATCACAGGCTGCATAACTCTCTTTATAAGATGTTGCAAGTCTCTGAATATACTCTCATCTCTGCTCTCCTGTGTCTCCTCAGCATGCACCGATATCAACTCTTCATCGGTATCTGCATCCGACTCTGCATATGCTGTGCCATCCCCCTATACATCTCCGGTGGTAGGCAAAGGAGTCCTCGAGGTCTCAGGAGCATCCCTTTCCTCAATAGTCTCTAGTAGTGAAGTGAAGTCAGTAGACTTAAGATAGTCTACGTCCTTCCTGAAACTCGCGATCTCAGCTTTTAAAGTCGTCATCTTAGAGGTCTCCCGCTGTCTGCTCTCACAAGCAATCACTCTCATTGTCAAGGCATCAACGGAAATCTGAAGGGGGGTAAGTGCTGCTAGAATGGCCGTGTCTATCATCTCTGGAATAGACCTCTCCAATAGGGTAGCTCTTACATTAGCTGAATAGGCCAACTGCCCCATCTTCTGGATCATGGCCTGAGTGATCCTAGAAGGCTGGGAGGATGAGGAAACACCTGGAGCTTGTAAGGAAGAGGAAGAGGTAGCGGGTATACATGAGGGCTCAGAGGCTGGAGTAGGCGAAGGTGCCTCTATTGGTAATTAGTCAACATAGATCTCTCAAGAAATGTCTTCTAGAGCAGCTTTCCTCCTGTCAACCTCCTCTCGGTGGAGGAAGATAGGATGACCTCAACATCCCTCGTACTGTCACGAGGTACTCCAGCTCGCCGGCACAGCTCAGTGACCAGAACTGGAAATGAAAGAGACGTCAGCTTCTGTTTAACTCTCATGGCCATCTCCTATGACATCAGCAGTCCCAGATCGATCCGCTTTCTGGCAATGATAGAACCAAGGCATGCTGCCTTAGGATGACAAAGAATAGACTCGTTCTGGTATGGCATTATGGTGCTACTGATGAAGCCAAACCAGAACCTGGAGGCGCTGTTCATGTCCCTCTTCTCAATAGGAGCCCCAACATCCATCCACCTCGGGGTAGTGTCAGAAATCATTGGACCAACCAACCCTTCAAATCATCTAGGGACTTAACAATTGGCAAGCCCTCGTAAGGGAGTGCAAAGTGCACGGTCTACCTAATAAAACATTATTATGCTCGCTGTGACACTCACCTCCTTGCTTCTGACCATTACTGACTTTACCAATCGAAACTCACATGCCTTCTTCTTGTTCTTAGGCACCAACTCCCCTTAAATAGTGTAAAACTCTCTTACCCAAGAAGGAATGTACGGACCTGAGGGCCGTGTGAACTGCTCGAATCTATGGTATCAGAGAGTTTCAAGCACATCAGGATGTTTTCCTTCCAGACCCTCCATGGATAGTAACTTCTCCTCTATGATAGTCCATAAACCATCACCTTCCAATATGTTTAACATCCTCAGTGGAGGAACTATAGGAAGTGTAGGGGTTATTGAGTGTGCCTGGGCTAGCGTCTGTAGTCGGAGGAGTGACAGCTGAGGGAGTACTAGTGGCAGTGGGTTGAGAGCTGGCCTAGAGCACATCCCTTCAGTTAATCAGAGGCGATTCATCCTCTAGTTCAGAGAAATCTGGCTTAATAGTTGTTCCTTTTCTAGCTATATGTTTCTTCCTTTCGCCTTTGTCTCCCTGTTGGAGGTCATCCCCTCTTCTCTTTGGAGGGTTTGATCCTCCTTAATTTATTGTAATGCCCTTTGCCTTTTTCTAGGGTGGTTCGATTAGATTGGTGCATACCATATTTGCAAAATATCGAGATAAATTAAGAAAAAAAAAATCAAACCCTAGCACAACAAATCTTGTTGCAGATAAACTCGTCGATCCAGTAGATGAGTCGCCGAACCACTTTGGTGAGCTAAGTATGGTTCGCCGATGAGATTGGCTAAACAATTAAGGCATAAGGGTTTGTCTGCCTTTCGGTGAATCGCCCACTAATTTCGACAAGCAAGGGTTTGTCTGCCGAAAGCTACAGTGCATAAGGGTCTCAAGGGAGCAAATAAAGAGCAAAAAAGGGTACTTTCGGTGAGTCGCCGAGTGCCTTTGGCAAACTCAAGCATCTCACCAAAAGTTACTGACTCAAATGATAAACTTGACATGAAATTAAAAGTGAGATGAAGAAAATAGGCGAACCGCCGATTAATTCGGCGAGCTTGACTTAGCTCGCCGAATGACCCTACATGCCCATTTTCAAGCCACCTTCTCAAGTTCAACTCTACAACCCCCAAAATTGAAAATAAAGCACGTACTTATGAAATTCAAACAAAACCAATACTACCCATTACCCCGGGATACTCAGATTTCTCTCGAACTTGCCACATTTTCCCATTTGATGATATTGGGTCTTAAGAGTGGTGCTACCCGCTCTATCATTGAGCAAAATTTTGACATTTAGCACAAACGTGGGCTACTCAGACTTCACCCAATCAATCTAACAATATTCACTCACAACCCAATTCATTAAAAAGCACAAATATTATGGGCATTTGATAGTCAAACCATACAGGCATGATTTTTTCACATGAAAAATAGGAAATTTAGGATTCTAAACCTACCAAAGAGGCCCAACATACATCAATATGATACGATCATTGCAAAAGAGTACAAAATTTTCAACAATAAACTCGGGGTTTTAGGACAAACCTTTAATGCCGATTAAATTGCGATTGAAAATCTAAGTGGAAAAGTATTCCAATTTCGAGCACAAATCAACAAACTAAGATGCTAGAAAAACGCTAAAATAAAGAAAATACTACCTTAGTGTGAGTTTAGGAGATTCAAGAGCAAGGGAAAGTGAAGAATTTCAAATTTTGAGTCTCTTGGCCATTATAAACTGTCCAGTTTGCGCCCATTCGACGACATTAGCCGCACTCACCGATCCACTCGGTGACTTACCAAGTGGTCACTTATCTATTGATTGTTAAAATTCTTCAATTTCTTGGGGGTCAAGATGGAAGTCAACATCGAGGTCGCCGGACTGGTTGGCGATGCGCCATCATAAGTTCGTTGAGTTTTATAGGCTCTGGCTTGAACTTTAATTGAGCCAAATGTCAAGTCAAGTCGGGCTCACCGACTGACCATTTTCTCACCAAATTGTATTTTTCACGACTTTCCTTATTCAAACCTGACCACTAACACACCATTATTTATAAAAGCAAATTAAAGCATTTAAAACCTTGGGTTGCCTCCCAAAAAGTGCCTTATTTAACGTCGTGGCATGATGCGACTCACTACCTATTAGTTGGGTTGGCCCTAGTTTTACTAGGTAACCCCAATAGTTCGTTTGAGTGAAAAGGAGGCACCACATAGTTCAGGAGTGTCCTGATTAGTTGGATCGATCTAGAGTGAGAGCCAACCATTTGATTCAACACTTCCAACATTTGTTCTTGTTCGGTGATCTTTTGGGGAAGGGTTTGGAGTGTTTCCTACACTTGATTGCTCTCCTGTCTCTAGAAATCTTCCTCTCATGAGGAGGTACGTACCTCCCTTGACCCTTGAACTGGTTTTCCACTTCTGTTATTTTGGTGGTCAACTCGCTCAGCTGAGTTACCAGTGCGGGTAATGTGAAGTCCCTCTCGACTTCTTGCTTCATCTCAGCCGATTTTCCACCATTTCTCTCAACTATGGTCAGGGAACCTACCAACATCAACAAATTCAAAGAAAAACAAAACTAAAAGTAAGATTAGTAAACTATGATTACTAAAAATAAGATTAGTAAACCAAAAACTTTCATGTAACACCACTCCCAAGCAACTGTGCCATTTTGATGTTTGTGTAGTTCGGGACACAACATTCGATGCAAGTGTATATGATTATGCAATTGTATAATAACCCAACCAAGGGTTGGGGCCGAGTCTCAAAGGAGTGGGTGTGAAAATTAGTGGTTCAACACAAACGTGCTAATGCTAATCTTAGCTAAAATCTTTAGCAAATAAAATCATAAAAACTTAAATAGGGTGACGCAACCATCAATTGTCAAATGTTGGTTTGTAAGCAAGAAACAACTAAAATAGTGAAAATAAGGAAAAATACAAGTATGGAGATGGGATTCTTGGGATGTGATAGGAATACGGGATAGACCAAATCATTGTGTACATGCTTTTGATAGTAAATCCATTGAGTATTTATGATTAGGCTAGACTTTAAAGGGGATAAATTCTCTCTCGAGCAACTTACCCCATTTCAAGTGGGTTCCTCTTGGACACCCATTTGCCGCATGAAGAACAACCTCTGCCTTAAACCACTCACTCTCTTGAGCTGAGTGTGTGGACATGGGACTAGGGTTCACTCTCTCGAGCTAAACCTTATGTCGATCCACTCCAATGGCCACCAACCTAGTGGTCTTAGTTTTACAACCTCTCTCTCGAGCAAGCCGAAAACACATATATGAGATTATATTTACAACTACAACCTCATTAAATTCATCTACAACCAATTAACGAAATCATAATTAAACTATGAATAGACTATCGGCAAGCAAGACCCAACAACTAATCTAACCCATATTCATAAAATCACACCCCAAGAATTGGGGTTTTTGCTGCGCATGTAAAAGATATAAAGAAGTATACAATCTCAGTTTCCATCAATGGATATGCAAGATTATGTCTTAAAACAGGCAAAAAGTGAAGAATCCAAGAGACCCAAGTCCAATTTCTTGAAGATGAAATCCTTGAAAGCTCCAAGTTCAAAACCCTCTCTAATACATAGAGAGAATATCTCTAAAATTCTGTCTGAAACTTAATAATATAAAAACTAGGTAAAACAAGGTAAAAATTGCTCCTATGAATAAAAGCTGAACTAGTATTTATAGTTTTCAGAAAATGTGTTCCGAAGGATCTTTCGGTGACATTAGTGAGAATCGCCAATGCATTCCCGCCCTTTGGTCTACTTCATCGCCTTTCACCTGTTGCCTTCAATATCTTTGTGTCCTGGTTAATTGGGCGATGTAGCACTTCCTCGTGTAGTCATTCGGTGATACGCAGACTACTTCTTTTCACCACCAATTTTCTCCTTTCCTTCAGGGTGCAACACACTAGAAGAAAAGGCGAATATACGATCTGTTAGTGATTCGCCGAATGGGTTCGGAGTGTTGCGGATATTCGTTTCTTCGTTCTTTCAGCTTCTTTTTGCTCCATTTTGCTAAGTTGTGTCCATGCTTTGCCTCAAACTTCAAATACCAGAAACTTAAAGGTTTTCATCATATATTGAGAAAAAACATGCATTTGAGGACACAAAATATAGCCCTAAATGAGTCCAATTTATGGACTCACCAATATACACCACTTATTGATTATTCGATGGTGTACTAGAGATTTTCAATATTATAAGGGTCCTACAAGTGTAGCTTAAATGGTGCAATGAAACCAGTTGGTGGCCCTAGTGTTGGAGCTTCTTGTATTAGAAATAATGAAGAAAATTAGATACATGTTGAGTCTTTCGGTTTGGGAGTAACTTCAGTTCTAGTGGGAGTTAGTGTATAGTGCATTAGTACTTACCAGTAATAGTGGAGACTTAATCATTAATGCTTCAAAAGATTTTGAATGGAATTAATGGTCTAAAAATTATTGTTTATGCAATAGTCCAGCACATCCTTAGGGAAAGCAACACTCTTGCAGATTGTTGTTTGGGCTCTTTCAAAGTGGGATCTAATGTTCTCAATGGATTAATCTACCATCCAAAAGAACAAGCCCATCTTGCAACGCGATTGTACTTAAAAACCCACCACCTCACCACTATTCATGACGGAGGAGGTGGAAGGAGAGAGAGACCTTAATCACCCAAAACCAAGATGGAGTGACTACAACTTCTTCTATGCTAAAAAAAAGTCATCCTCAGTCTCTTTATCTAAGGAAACCTTGGGAATTTACTAAGATGATTGCAAAATCTTGGAATGATCGTCCACATGAAGAAAATATGGCAAACACACTAAAATTCTATTATAGTTGAGTGACTACTTGAGATTTTATCTCTAGTATCATATAACTGAGCCTTTGTTTTTGTGTTAGTCGTTACCAATATATGACCATTATGTAGTCATCATACTACAATATATTGTCATTATCTTCCTCTTGATTGTATTCAGCAAATGTAAAGAGTGTTTTTGCCATCCCATTTGATGAATTCTCTCGTCTATAAATCAACACAAGTTCTTCTCTTTGGTAGAGATCAAGATAAAATATTCCTACCATATCATAGTGTGTTGGGTTTTCTTTCTTAATGGATCTTTATTAGTTTCTGTGCTCCGAGTCTTATATTAGAAGAGCTTATTAAATTCTAGACATACGTTGATATCAAATGAAATATCCTTAATGATAGTGTCGGTAAGACGCCTCAATCTATGAATTTTTTTTACAATTTTTGTTACCAAATACTTATCATAAGATTTCCGACATGAGAAGAAGAAAAGACTTTGTTTAAGATACCCAAGAAGGAAGCATCAAGGAGAGTGACAATGTATATATATTTAACCAGTCTTGCCTCTAGTTCTCACTGTAAAGAATTATTAACTAGTTGTGATTAAAGGACTTACTCAAAAGGTGACGAGGGGATGAAGTGATCTCAACAGACTCATGTTGAGGATCCTAAGAACATGCATCTATATTATTAAAAGATGTAAGTTGAATGACATCAGTACATTGAGTGTACGAGTATATAACATAGCTTAATAACAAATAACTAAACTGATATGACTGCAATAGATAAAACATAAAATCAAATGAATGTAAGGGATTAAAGGAATGAAATCATTTAAAATTTACAAAAGCACTTACTCATCTTCGAAGCTCTTCATTCCTTTAAAACTTTACAGAAACACTTACTCATCTCCAAACCTCAACATAATAAGTGATACAATAAAAGGTCACTTTTAACACTATTTGGGAGATTCTCTAACTAACAACTGTCGCTATGAGCTACGTGATGATTAACTGTCTTGCCCATGTTGCCAGAACTGTACTATACCTTGTCGGGATATACAACACCTCAACTATGTGGATTCACTAAGCTCTACACGAAAGCACTTAGGATTCATCTAAAAAGTTTGATCTTGTACCCATATTGCCATACATGGTTTATGAGGAATGTCAGTTGTCTGAACTCATCCCCATATCGGTGCTCAATACTACTCCAATAATATATACTCATGTTAACTAATTAAAAACATTCTCTTCCTCTGGTTTGAGATAATTTATCAAACTATCCTCTTAAAAGAGGTAACTTCTCTTGAAATATCTTTAAACTCATAACTTATTTAGAAATCAAAGTTTCTATTTTATCAATGTATAAGTTGATACATTTGGGAATACTTTGTTTCCTTATACTCTTACTCAATTCATACTTGAAAACTCTTTCTCAAAAATATATCAAAATCATATTGTGATATGATCATTGATGACTTAGGAATTCATACTGCATAAATATTGATGGGATAACTAGATACCATATTGCTTAAACATTGATGAAATACTTGATTGTTATAGTAATCATGTTTTCGAAACTCTCTCTCAAAACTCATTTTTACTTCTTTAAAAACTCAGTTTAAAACATAAGTGGTGCCTTTAAAAAACTTCTTAAGATATATAACTCAATTCATAAGGTTGATGCGGAATCATGGACTTACAACTCAACTCAGTGATCTTAATAGAAATATGGAAACTTAGTACTCAGAATTCAAGAACACAAAACTCAACTATACTACTCATCTAAAAAAAAACTTACTTCATAGGGTTCATGCTGAAATATAGACATGAACAAATCAACTCAACAATCTTAATGCAAAACATATAGTAATTCAATAATTGGGAATAGAATTTCAAAAAGAATCTGGAACTCAAGAACACCAAAACAGCTCATCTCAAGAATACTCAAATTTAGGGATAGAATCCTAGATTACTCTTCTACTCATTTGAAAGTAGGTGTAGGGCGTGTGGACAATCTAGTCCAACACTATGATAGCCTTACATACCTGGAAGAACAAGATTCTTGAAGAATCTTGATTAAGAATTTGATTAAAAACCTTGAAACCCTACCTTGAAGGTAAGCCCTAGATTTTTGAATTAGTTTCTTGAAATCTCTATGGCAATGAATTATGATTGTCATTAATGATTTATAATTGTATGAATGAATTTGAATTGGATAGAATGGAATTCTTTGAGAAGAACTTACCTTGAAGAAAAATCTTGAAAAAGATAGAAAGAATCTTGAATGAAATCTTCTACTTTGATTTTCCTTAGGGTTTGAGAAAGAATAGTATGATGTATTAAAAGATGAAAATCTGATTGTTTTGGGTTTAATTAGTCAAGAAATTCTTTTAGGGGTTTCTTATAGGTAAAAAGATAAAAACAACCCTTTTTGATGTTTTCCACCAGGCTAATTCGTCACTGTAGTGTATCAGGTTGCTAAAAATGGTCATAACTAATTACTCAAATCTTGGATTGTTGCAAAATTTGTGGCGTTGGAAAGTAGATTAAAATACCTTTAATTTGATAGGTGATGGGCCATGCAACTCTTTATATTATAAGAGATATGGTAATTTAAATTTGTCTCAAAGAGAAGCTTACATCAAAACTGAATCGGTAAGGAAACTTTCAACTCTACTTTGTACTAGGATATCCAAAATCATTCCCACACAAATAAATTTACCTTTACACATATGGGAAATTTAAAAATCACCCTAAATGACCCTACAAGTAAATAAAGAATAGTTCGGGTTTTAAGATAAAAACGTTTAGGGTGTTACACATCTAGTTTATCAACAATGTAGAAGAAAAAAATAGACTGTAGCCCGGACCTAAATAAACGGGATGCCCCAGTATGGTACATTGAGCTCATATGAGTAAAAGCTGTCATAAGATGTGATAAATCAAGTAGAAGTGTATGTCAAAGCAGGTCTCCAGGACTTCCAATTCATTAAGGTCAATTTCTTTTCCCCAAAACCAAGTCATTTCCATCAAAAATCATCCAAGTATAACCCCTCCAAATATTATCACAAACAAATTAGATGTACACATAGGACTAGGAGGAATACTCGTCACACCACGAGAATATTTATCTAGAAATCCTACCAATCCAAGCTTATGGCCTCAGGACCAACAATTTAATAAACAACAAAATCACGACTCAAGGACCCTTACGATCAATGAAACCAACCAAAACAATCAAACGCAATACAGTCCTAAGTTTGACACGACCTACAAGAAAATTATTTGGATACTCACAAAAGAATCACCTAAACTAAGGCTCCTCGGACTAAAGTTAAGCTAAACAACCAAACCTATGGCTATAACTATCCTAAAATCAATGAAACTCAACAAAACCTAAGGGCTCAACCTAAATCATGCAATGCTACCCAAATATAATTAATCTGACCAAGGCAAATCTAAGAAAAGGGAGGCATAACCTACCTCGAGGTGGAAAACCACACACGAACAATAACTCGAGGACTTTTCCCATCTAAAGAACCTCCGAGCGATGCCAAGCTACAAAAAACACCAAGGGAACACCAAAAGAAGCACAACAATACAAATATAATCAAAGAACTAAAAAGAGACAAGAAACCCAAAAATGCAAAAAGTGGGACCCGTGCAGAGAGTCACTAAGTTGTTTCCATCAAGATGTCCCACCCTACACAAGGGAGTTGTGCCCCAATAATGGAAACAATCTAAGCCTTGATTAAACTAAACCAGCACCTCCATATTTTTAGCTTAGTTAGAGTCAAACAAAGAATAAAATAGGAAATTAGTGGGATTAACCAAGAGAAATAGGGTAATTATCAAACCGGGAACGTGCCCACAAACTTTACAAATGTGCTCCAAGAAAGAATCACTCAAAATAGTCTAGAAATGATCTCCAAATTGCAAGAACACCAAGTAGGAAACGGGTTGAAATACATGCTATGTTTGTCTTTTAGGAGACTGAACGACTAGCAAATTTTGCCTTCGCTAATGTGGATACGTTGCATGCAAATGCGGAGCAAGGTTTGGAAACGTGGTAGTCTGGGTAGTCACCTATTCACGAATATGTCATCATGCCTAAGAATGCGAAGGGAAGAGGATCAACCTATCGTGAACTCGTTGAGGCTCAAGCCAACATAGAGGTTCGAGATTATAAGCTCAAGCCACGAAGAAGGAACTAGTGGATCACTAGCAATAACTCAAGGAAAGGAATTGCTCCTTTAGGAGTCCAAAACTCATTTGAATCCCCGTTAACGCAAACCAAATATGCTTCTCAGATGGAAACGACATTCATGACATAACAAAATCGAAAAAACCACCAGTCGAGGTCATCTTGTAAAATTGTTGAGCAAAGTCGATACTTACAAAAAATTCACAAATAAAATGACACCACAAAATCCTCTCGGCGCCTCGTTTCCCAAACCAAAGGTTGTGCTAGACCAAACTAGCATTTCAGAGCTATCATGTTGACAAAATTTGATTCTGAGTATGTTTACCAAGAAAGTTGAACCCAGTCAGAATTAATGAAAAACATAAAAGCTAAAATGCCTAATCTCACCAACTCCGAACGGAAGCCTCAAAACCCAAAATGATCATCACCCTAGACCAAAACGACCCTTTCAAAGATGATGGAACTGATGCAATTCTGATCCGACTCCAAGAATATATCCAAAACATAAAAAACCACAAATATTTACCCTAGACTATACGAATTCAGATAGAGATAAGGTTTTATGGAATAAAAGACTAAATATAGAAAAATGGAGTCCTAAACAAATAAATGAACACCCTGAATATTTAAATTTAGACTGTGTAGTAGATATAAATCAAACTATACAATTATGGATAGGTCATATAGCAAAACAAATAATAGACAATAAAATTAATATAACAGAAGTACCAGGATACATAGAAAGAACTTTAATAGGAGAAGTAAAATTATGGTTCTTAAATCTAGAAGAAGAAAGTAAGAAGATATTACGATCAAATAAAGATACACAAGCTAAAGAAACAACATCAGCAATGGACATACTTTATAAATATGAAACAGCTATAAGAAATGAATTTAGCAGCATGACAACAGAAGAGGAAGAACGCCAAAAAGATAAAATTATAAATAGAAATTTAATGAACAAATTAGGAATATGTAATATGTGTTATTTAGAAGAATATACTTGTGCATACAAAGAATATTATTATAAAGGAGTTTATAATAAACAAGAAAGTCCAAGAATAAGACACTTATATTTTACAAAATTATCAGAACCATTTAGTTCAAAAATAATAAAAGCATGGGAAGAAGCAAAATTACAAGATACATTAGGAGCTAGAATAAAATTTGTTAAACAATGGTATGCAAATATGTGTGAAAAATATAGAGAAGAAATAAAAATGGAAAAAACAATAAGAAAAAATTTAGCATGTTGTAAAGACAAGATAGCACCACAGTTTGGTTGTAATGACCAATATTATAAAAAATATAAAAAGAAAAGATTTAAAAAATATAAAAAGCTAAAACATAAATATAAGAATCCAAGAAAAAGATACTATACAAAAACTAAACGACCATATAGAAAAAAGAAAAGTATAAGTGAATGTAAATGTTATAATTGTGGAAAATTAGGTCATTTAGCAAAAGATTGTAAAATACCAAAAAACCCGAATAAAAAACAAATATCAGAAATAATTATAGAAGAAGAAGTTTGTTTACAATTAGAATACATAGATTATGAATTAGAAAGTAATGATAGTATTTATGAAATATCTGATAATGAGGAAGAATATCAAACAGATAATGAAATAGAACAATTCGATGACTGAAGAAAATATACAAATTATACAAGAAGAATATACAACAGATGATTATTCAGAACAAAAAATAATATTTGATAATAATATATTTGAAAAAGTAAAAGGAAAAGAAATTGATTTAAGTGTAGAAAAAATATTTAATATGCCATTAATAAAAAATCCTTTTAAAAGAAATAAAGACGAATTTTATATAATTAGTCAAAAAGAACATATTATAGATTGTAAATATGCCCAAGGAAAAGCTGAAGTACCAATTATAAATAAAAGAGAATTAAATAAGGAAGTACAAAAAATAAACAGTAAAGATCAAATTAAATATGTACATTTAGGAGGAATAGAAATACTTATAAAAGCCTGTTTTAATGAAGGAATAGATACTACAATAGAAATATATTTAGCAGATGATAGAATATTAGAACCTATAGAAAAAAGCGTAATAACAGCAGTAAGAGGAAATTTAATTTACCAAAAGTTTAAATTTACAGTAAATACTAATTATTCGGTAGTATTAACAGATCAAAATATAGATAAAACTTTAGTATTATATTGGAAAATTAATGGAATAACCTTAACCCCAGGAAGTAAAATATGCACGGCTAGATGTAAAAATTTATACATATTAACTACTGAACACAAAATAAGTGCAAAAAGTAAAATAAAAGGCATAGAGATAGAAACCCCATTTGAACAATTTGTAAAAATAATAGATAATAATAATTATTCATATAAAGAAATAGACACTACTGAAAATTTAGACATTATAGAAGAAAGAATAGGAAGAGCTAGAAAAATTAAAAATAATTTGCAAAGAGAGTACACAAAGAAGATAGCATATGATAAATACTACATAGTGGGAACAATAGAAGAAAAAGAATATTTAATATTGATAGATACTAAACAAGAAGACAATTACATAATAGATAAACTATTAAATAAAGAGGAAATGGAAATAAACAAAGTTACAAAACAAAAATGTTCAAATTTACCAACACTAATAGTAGCCCAATTAGAAATAGAAAAAGAAATAATAATAGCAGATATACCTATGAAAATAAAATTAGAAATTAGCGAAACCTTACAAGCAGATATTATATTTGGATTAAAATGGTTAGAAGAATTAAAACCTTATAGAATAGAATTTAATCACATAACTATTACTTATAACAATAAAACAATATTAATAAAAAGAATAATATTATGAAAATATACGTACTTATAAAAATAATAATAGAAGGATATTATAATAGATATTATACACCAATGATAGATACAGGAGCAGAAGTTAAAGATACAGGAGCAGAAGTTAACATATATAAATATAACTGTTTACCAAAAGATAAATGGATAAAATTAAAAACTCCTATAATAGTGCTGGATTTAATAATGAAGGAAGCCTAATACATTATAAAGCAAAAGATATAAAAATACAAATATGTGATAAAATACTTAAGATAGATGAAATATATAATTACGATTTACCTACAAAAAATATAATTTTAGGAATACCGTTTTTAGAAAAATATTATCCACATGTAATAACTAAAACACACTGGTGGTTAACAACACCATGTAATCATAAAATAGGAGCGAAAAGAGTAGCAAATAAAATACGAAAAGATACAGAATAGATTAAAGGAAGTGAAAAAATTACACAAAAATTAGAAAATATGCCAAATAGTACCAATAATATAGAATATATAGTATTCACAATAGATAAATTAAGTCCAATAAAAAATAAAATAGAACAACTATATAGTGAAGACCCATTAAAAGGATGGAATAAGCATAAAACAATAGTAAAGATAGAATTAATAGATGAAAATAGTATAATAACTCAGAAACCTTTAAAATATAATTTTGATGACTTAAAGGAATTTAAGATGCATATAACAGGATTACTAGAAAAAGAATATATACAAGAAAGTAATAGTAAACATACTAGCCCAACATTTATTGTTAATAAACATAGTGAACAAAAAAGAGAAAAAAGTAGAATGGTTATAGATTATAGAAACTCAAATGCAAAAATTAAAACTTATAATTACCCAATTCCAAATAAAATATTAAAAATTAGATAAATACAAGGATATAATTATTTTATTAAATTTGACTGTAAATCAGGATTTTACCATTTAAAATTAGACGAAGAATCTAAAAAATTAACAGCATTTACAGTACCACAAGGATTTTATGAATGGAATGTATTACCATTTGGATATAAAAATGCACCAGGTAGATTTCAACACTTTATGGATACATATTTCACAAAATTACATAACTGCATAGTATACATAGATGACATATTATTGTACTCAAGAACTTATAATGAACATATAGAATTATTAATACAATTTATAAACATAGTAGAAGAATCAGGAATAAGTCTGAGCAAAAATAAAGCAGAAATTATGAAGAATCAAATGGAATTCCTAGGAATACAAATAGATAAAAATGGAATTAAAATGCAACAGCACATAGTACAAAAAATTATAAATTCAGAAGAACTGTTAGATACAAAAAAGAAATTACAATCGTTTTTAGGATTGGTAAACCAAGTAAGAGAATATGTACCTAGATTAGCAGAATATTTAAAACCATTACAAAGAAAATTGAAAAAAGATATAGAATATAATTTTAATGAAGAAGATAAAAAACAAATTAAAAAGATAAAAGAACAATGTCAACAATTACCAAAATTATGTTTTTCAGATGAAAATAAAAAATTTAATTACATAGTAGAATCAGATGCAAGTGAAAATAATTACGGTGGAGTATTAAAATATAAATATGAAAATGATAAATTAGAACATCACTGTAGATATTACTAAGGAACATTTACAGAAACAGAAGTAAAATGAGAAATTAATAGAAAAGAATTATTTGCCTTATATAAATGTTTATTAGCATTTGAACCATATATTGTATAGAATAAATTTATTGTTAGAACGGATAATATACAAGTTAAATGGTGGCTAACGAAAAAGGTACAAGACTCAGTTGCTACAAAAGAAATTAGAAGACTAGTATTAAATATCTTAAATTTTACTTTTACTATTGAAGTAATTAAGACTGGCAAGAATGTTATTGCAGACTACCTATCAAGACAAGGCAGTACAAACAGACTTTGAAGAAACACTTACAAATACAATACTTATGAAAAAGTTATTGGAACAAATTACGATGCTTAATAATAGAGTATCCCTCATGGAGGAAAGATGTGTGGAAAAGGACCATGGTAAAAAACCAGAGCTAGCAGTGCAGTCGGAGCACTCTAAAAAACCAGATCTAGAAGGTGATGATGGGAAACACCTAAAAACCCAACTTACTAACAAATTACCTATTGATGCAGGTACAGAAGATACGAAAGAATCATTTACAACTGTCATTAAAAGAAAAAATTATAACTTGAATAAGGTATTTGATAAGCCTTATGCCCCACCTCACATACCAAAAACGAATTATTTATACCACCTCAAATACATACCTATGCAACTTCAATAAGCCAAACAAAGAAAGCATACAACCACATAACCCGAACATACATTGAAAATCTTGACAAAATCCAAACTTTCTTAAACACCCAACCTATCGAAAGCCCAGAAAAATTAAAAAATCACCAAGGATATATTACCAATAAGTTACAAAATTATAATAAATTAATTGCTTTACCAGGTACAAAACCCAATTTAATAGTAACATGTTACTCTTTTGGACTTATTTCAACAGCTTATACAACTATAGGAGATGAACTTATACATATATCGGAGTTACATCAAACGATTATGAATTATAAACGAGTTACAAAAGGACAGTTATTCTATGTCAGATTTTATTCAGCACCAGCGGAGATATTATTTGACGAAATTAAACCAGTCGTTACAGTTATAAAGATAGGGATGACAAAAGATTACATTATTCCAGAAGAAATTACAACACAACCAATTATACAGAAAAATGAGATACCAGATTTCTATGCGAACAAACGAATTATCGGACTTAGTACAATATTAGCGGAATTATCTAATGCCTATGATGAAACAAACTACATATGGAAGTATTATTCAAGAAACCACTTATTGATTTATTCAACAGCGAAAGAATTACGGCCAATGGACAAATTAGAAGTAAAACATTGGGCCTTATCACTACTTAAGCCGGAGCATGAGTCAATTATAAAAGCTATCAGAAAAGGATTTATTTCGGAAGATAGTCTAGAGCAATATTGTAAAATTATTGGAATGAAATACACAGAACACGTATGCAGCAAATGCAGTGGAGTAAGTAATTACATAGCAACAGTCAACATAGATTGAAGAAGACAAAAACACGTGGACGGACAACAATTAAAGAAGACACACTTATTAAAGAAGAATCTACTTTTGCAAAAAGAAGAAAAAGACAAATACAGATGGATGACTACAAATAAAAGGAGAAACAAAGACATGTGATAAAAGCGACATAAGACGAAAGAGATAAAGAAGAAAACGACTTAAAGAAGAAAAGATGTAAAGATGTAAAGATTGTCGGGGACTGCAATGTAAATAATTAGGGACTTACCTTGTAAATTAGTTTTCTTATTTTGCAACTTTAGTCCTTAGGATATTTGTATAAATAGGTTAGTCATTTGGAAGAGAAGGATCATCGGGAATTCGACAAATCCTCTCTAAAAATCTCTCTAGTATTTCCAAGTTTGTAAAAAATTACATTATCAATAAAATTTAACTTTTAATCCCCAAAAAACTATGGAGCAAAACTTAGCAGATAATACAAACCTACAACAGGTATGATTCAGAAACTTATAAATGTTATAACGTTTTACATATAATATTTATTCATATTTATGATTATGATATTTATGATATTGATGAATATGCTTAGCTAAATTAATTAATTCCTGTCAACCATATTATATTATGTGATATGCTTATGCTTGTTATTATGATTTAAAATTACTCAATGCTTTATTATCTAGTTTGCTAGCATAGAGAAAAGTAGGAGAAAACTTCCAGAACTATGCCATCCAAAAATGGGAAACCGGTGAAGGCAAGAAGGCCATGTTAGGGGAGTACCTAAATGTTGAGGCAATGTTTAGGAAGATAATATCTGAAAAAGGTATCATGCTAGTAGTGACAAGATAATAAAAGATGAATACTTTAGGTCATAATAAGCTATCATAAGAGTACCATATGGTAGACATAGAAGGCAGGAATGATAAATAATTTGATAAAAGCACAGATAAAAATAGTATGAACATAATAAACCCGCTAAACATAGTAATTGACAATAGTTATTTTGATGATAATCATAAGATACTTATTTTTAAAATATTAGAAAAAATAACAGAACCTAATCTAAGAAGATTAATATGGGAAAAAATATTAAAATACGAAGAAGAAGAGATAAATAACTTATTAAAACAAGAATGGTTTGATGATATAAGACATATAATACAAAGTACAGACTATTTAGACTTTATATACTCATCAGATTACAATAGTGATTAACATACAATGATAAATGAAGAATATTTTCAACTATGGAAAGAAATATCAACGAAAATAGATTCATGGGAACAAATTATAAAAACATATTTAGAAATGTATTTTAAAACACAGGACCTACAATACTTAAAAATGCTAATAGAGGGAGCCCAAATTATTCTACATAAAAAGGAAAAAGAAGATGAATATTATAAAAAAAACATTCATTTAATAAAAAGTCTATGACAAAAATAAAACATAGCCCAAATTCCGACCTACCCCACCCCCCCCCCCCCAATTGTTGAAATGGAAATAAGCAAAGTTACAAAACAAAAATGTTCAGATTTACCAACACTAATAGTAGCCCAACTAGAAATAGAAAAAGAAATAATAATAGCAGATATACCTATGAAAATAAAATTAGAAATTAGCGAAACCTTACAAGCAAATATTATATTTGGATTAAAATGGTTAGAAGAATTAAAACCTTATAGAATAGAATCTAATCACATAATTATCACTTATAATAATAAAACAATGATAATAAAAAGAATAATATTATGAAAATACACGTACTTATGAAAATAATAATAGAAGGATATTATAATAGATATTATACACCAATGATAGATACAGGAGCAGAAGTTAACATATGTAAATATAATTGTTTACCAAAAGATAAATGGATAAAATTAAAAACCCCTATAATAGTGAAAGGATTTAATAATGAAGAAAGCCTAATACATTATAAAGCAAAAGACATAAAAATACAAATATGGGATAAGATACTTAAGATAGATGAAATATATAATTATGATTTACCTACAAAAGCTATAAGGAACACCTTAGGAATAATGCCACCAAACTCAGCACCACTCAAAAGCTATAAGGAATCTACATAGAGGTGAAAAATAGGAAAAATATGCATAAAAATAGAAATGACCCCGAGGGTCATTATAACAAATACCACTGAAAGGAATTTTTCTCTGCAAAAGTTAAATAAAGGCAGTAAATTAATGCTAAAAACTATGAGGATATCAGGTCCATATTTCAAGATAGTCTCCCAAGTAGACTCCTTGATGGGTCGATACCTCTACTGGACGTTCATGGATGGGATCTTCTTAGACGACCACAACCACCTAACCTGTTTGTCTAGTATGACCCCTCTTCAAAATTGAAAGTCTCATCAAGTTGAACTGACACCCACTAAAGCATGTGAAACTCATTCAGAACACTCTTCCTTAACATAGAAACATGAAAAAAAGGAGGAACACTCAAAAGAGCTAGAGATAAGGCTATCTCATAAGCTACATCTCTTAAAAACCCCAGAATCTGAAAGAGACCAAAGAACCTGGGGCAAAGCTTGTGTCTCCTCACAAGCCTCATCATGCCCTTCATTGGCGACACCCGTAGGAACAAACAATCACTAACCATGAACTATAAAGGTCTTAGTCTACGATCTGCATAGTTTTATGCTTACTCTAGGTAGTATGAAGTCTTTCCTTGATCACACAGACACTATTTATGGATTCTCTCAATAAATTAGAACCACATGGCCTTACCTCTAAAACATCAAACCATCCCACTATGAACAGCATATCCTACCAGATAATGCCTCGAATGTTTCAATATGAATGCTCGAATAGTAGCTGAATTTATATGCAAACTCTGTCAAAGATAACATCTGATCCCACTGGCCACCAAAATCAATAGCACAAGCATGTAGCATATCCTCCAAAACTTGAATACTCCTCTTTGACTGACCATTGATATGAGGGTTAAAGCTTGTACTGAGCTCAACCTCGGTACCAACTCCCTCTTAATAAACCTCTTGAAATATGAAGTGAATTAAGTACCACGGTCTGAAATGATGGAATCTAACACCTCATTCAAATGGACAACTCTCTAAGGTTGAAGTGAGCTAATGTCTTCGATGTGTAAGGACTCAAAACCAACAAAAAGTGAGCTGGCTTGGTCAATCGATCAACGATGACCTAAAAAGAATCAAAACCTAGAAAGGTATGTGGTAATCCTACCAAAAATCCATAGCTATACACTCCCACTTCCACAGTACCAAGATTAATAGAATATTAGCCCAACAAATAGGACCAAGATTAATAGAATATTAGCCCAACAAACTCACAAACTCTACGAACACACATAGGACCCTCAATCCTCAAGATGCCATCCAGACCTAAGGTCACCTTCATAGTATCGTTGTTAAGAACCTTGCCTCAAATAATTCTCAAATGTCGATCCTCAAATGTGGTGCCTGAATCTACTCTATAAAGTAAAACCTAGCCTCCACACAAGCAAATACTTTGCCCTTCTCAAAAATATCAAGTTTGGTCATATGTTTGGCTAAGGACTGAATGTCCAAGGCCATAGGTTACTTCTCCACGTCTATGAATGCCAAACTCACCGTACTCATTGCCTTCTGGCTCAAGGTATCTGCTACCACATTAGCCTTCCCTGGGTGATAAAGGATAGAAATGTCATAGTCCTTCAGTAACTCAAACCACTTGTGATGTCTCAAATTAAGGTGCCTCTTGCTGAAAATATAGTGAAGGCTACGATCATTAGTGAATACCTCGTAGTGAACTTTATAAAAATAGGGCCGCCAAATCTTCAATGCAAAGACTACTGCTGCAAACTCCAATTCATGAGTGGGGTAGTTTTTTTCTCGTGAAGTTTTAGCTATCTGAAAGTATAAGCAATAACCCTACCCTATTGCATCAAGAGATAGCCTAGGCCCCCATATCAGAAGCATCATAGTATATCATTAACTCCTAGACCTCAATAGGTAGAGTCATAATCGATGCAGAAGTCAACAAGGGCTTAAGCTTCATAAAGCTCAGCTCACACTCATTTGACCACTAGAAGGGAATATCCTTTCGAGTAAATCTAGTAAAAGGTACCACAACAGAAGAAAACCCTTCTATTAATCATCAGTAATAGCTTGCTAACCCGAAGAAACTACGAACCTCAATAGGAGAAGTAGGCGTACCCCAGCTACGAACGGCCTTTATCATCATCGGATCCACCATAATTCCATTTTTGGACAGTATGTGCCCCAAGAATGCTAAAGACTTGAGCAAAAACTCACATTTAGTGAATCTGGCATACAAACACTTCTTTCTCAAGGTTTGGAGTACATTCCACATATGCTACTCATGTTGCTCTCTACTCCTAGAGTAGACAAAGATGTCATTGATGAAAACTATCACAAACAAGTCTAAGTAAGGTCTAAACACAGAGTTCATCAACTCCATAAGTTTTTTTGGGAATTAGTCAATCCAAAATACATGACTAAGAACTCGTAGTGGCCTTATTGAGTCCTAAAGAAAGTCTAAGGGATGTTCACTTTCTTAATCCTCAGCTGGTGGTAGCCCAATCTCAAGTCAATCTTAGAGAACAGTGCTGCACATTTGTGACATAGGATATTTATTCTTGATGGTCATCATTTTAAGTTGCTTGTAGTCAATGCACATATGCTAGAAACCATCTTTTCTTCATGACAAGAAAAGGAGCACCCTAAGGAGATATACTCGGCCTAATGAAACGCTTGCCCAAGAGGTCCTGGAGTTGCTCCTTAGGCTCCCTCAATTCAGCTGGGTCTATTCGATATGGGGAAACAGAAACTGGATGCATGTCTTACTTAATATTAATCCCCTAAATCAATATCACAATAAGGAGGAAGACCCGATATATAAGTAGCATACACATTAACAAACTCTTTAACCACATCGACTAACTCAAGAGGAGTGTCGGCATTTGTATCATAAACATAAGCAAGATAAGATAGACACCCCTTCTCTACCAACCATCCTGCCGTTAGAAAGGAGATCAAACCCCTTGGTATATGACTATAAGAATCATCTCATATAAGAGGACGAATATAGGCATGCACATTGTAATAGTCTTGGAGAAATAATCTAAAAGACTATATGATAAGGAGACAACTAGTCCATCTCTAGAATCACATAAAAATACACTGTATCTAGAACAATAAGGTCTAACTAAGTATCATAACCCAAGATGGTCACCACACAAGCTCTATAAACCCGGTCCACGACCAAAGAATCACCTATGTGGCTAGCTACATGCATAGGCACATACATAGGCTCAAAAGAAAAATCCCACCGTGTTGCATAATAAGAAGACATATATGAGAAGGTAGACCCTATATCAAATAAAGCATAAGCAGGCTGATACGAGATGGAGATCATAGATGTGATAACAACATCTGATGACTCGCCCTCTATTCTCCTCAGAAATACATACATATGGCCATGTCCACCTTGACCACCCAACCCACCTACTTGAGAACTACCTATAATACCCTAGGGACCACCTATAGTCAACTGGACCATAGCCCTAGGAGCCTAAACCTCCTAAGCCTTCTAACCCAACAGCCCTATTAACCTTACTTACCCTGCTAATCCGACTGACCCTACCTCCTATGATTATTGACATAGGAAACTTTTGGGAAAAGTGATACACTAAACCACACTCGTAGCAACCTCTACTATAACTTTCCCTTTGAGACAACTCGGTTCAAGGTGACTAGATACCATGGCCTAAATACCCTAAATTTTAACCTTGAGAATTATGAACCATCTGCCTACTAGCACCTGTTGTTCCACATATCTAATTTTTAGATATTCCTAAACTGACCTACTACGCTAATACTACTTTAGCTAACCTCATCCTTGGAACCCACTACCACCAGACTACCACTGAGTAAAACCACCCTGACTATAGGGCCTCTTGTTGATGCCTCCATAGGCCTCATAATGGATCACCTCGAAGGTACGTGAATGATCAACTATCTATAGAAAGGAACAACCCGACTCCCCTATCTCTATCACTAATCTAAGTGGAAATGCAAGCCCTCTAACAAACCTATAAACTCTCTCCCGCTTTGTCAAAATAAACATAGTCTCATATCTCTGAAACACATGGAATAATCTCTCATACTCTACAATTTAAAGTGATCCCTAAGTAAGATTTGATAACTCATTCCTCAACCGCTCCCTCAGGCTACAAGGTACAAACTTCTCCAAGAGAGTATTAGGGAATTGTTCTCAATTCATCAAAGGTGACCTGGCTGGTTTGCAATCTAAATAAGACCTCCACTACTGCTTTTCTGCACCCTTAAGTTCGTAAACAATGTAATAAACTCCATAGGAATCACTAACCTAAGGTTATGCAACTTCTCGTGGAAGTTGTATAGAAACTCATGGGCATTCTCGCCCGTAGCACTGGTGAACCAAGGAAGACCCTATTTGATAAATTTCCCCAACATCTTTTGCTCCTACTAACCATAGATGGAGCAACATGCAAAATCTGCTGGACCACAAAACAAGGAGCCGCAACGGCATGATGTGCTTGTAAAGCTTGATTAATATGTGTCCTTACCTGGGATGAAGTCTGAGCATCACCTTTAATTTGCAGTTCAATTGAAGTGCTAGGCATATTACATGCCTGGAACATACCCACCATTAAGCTAAGGATCCATGCCAAATTTTCCTGTAGTGCCGGTGTGGCTACAAACCTTAGTAGAGGTTGTGCTAGCCTAACACTTACCAGAAGATGCTAAACCTGCTTAACCTCTATCTCAGTCTATAATGCTAGTTCTTAGTCCTGACCTCTCGATCAACCTCTAGCTCAACCCCAAACTTGAGCTCCACTAGGAGGTGGTACACGCTCACCTGTAGTCGATATAATTCTAGCCATATGAGAAGGAGTAAAAAAAAAATGGAGTTTATACATTGTTACAACAATCAACGCATGATAGAAACAAAAAAACAAAGAAACATTTCCTAAGAATATCCTATAGCCTCTCAAAGATTAGATACGTATGTCATCGTACCATTTGGTGAGCCTCTACTAGACTCTTTGTCACAACCCAGGGATACACCCTAGATGTAGCATGGTGTATAGGACCCCGAGAGGCCCCATACAAGCCACTTAGCATTCATAACATAAGACATAGAACAAAAGAGGTAAACAAATATATTTCAAGTCTCAAAAGTTTTTATAAAAGTAAATCGGAAGTCTAACAAACTTTGTCTCAATTGCCATCTAATACAATAGAATAAAATTGGTCCTACCCCATACATCATGACCAAAACTGAAAAATAAGAAAGAAGACTGAAAATATTGAACATCTTTCCTCAAAACATGAGGACTCACCAAAGCTTGAAAATCTCTCAAGTCAACCTCTATCCACTAAATTGAGAACCCTGACTGATGGACCCTACATTTTGGGAAATGTAGGAAAAAGTATGTGTTAGTACAACACAATGTACCACGTAGAATGGCCATGCATATAAACATTTAATTCATTCTAAAAGAGGACATTTTCATGAACATGCAATGATCAAGCTAAAACATGAAACTTAAGGGTTTAAACATAAGCCATAAAACATGATCAATGCAACTGAGTATCATCTTAAAACATACTTACGATACTTCTTGAAGTAACCTTGGTTCATCATAACTTTACTTTCTTGTGAGAAGTAGCCTTAACCGACATATAAGACCATTTGAGCTAACAACAAAGAATCCAATCTCTACCCCACACCTAAAAGGGGTGTTCAACTTGCCACTGTAGGGACCATGAACTTCTAACTATTGTGGACCCACTAGCTAATGTCTATCTAGAGAATCCTAAGTTGGCACATAGTTATGGGACATGGGTAATTGCCACTTGTCCACTCGGTTCAAAGCTTAGCTTCCACAAAATAATTCTTATCCTATTCATCTTATCTCATGAAGGAACATGAGTAATCGCCTCTTGTCCTTACATCATGTCACATGGGTAAGCAGCTCTTGTCATTAAATTAGAGAGCATGGGTAATCGCCTCTTGCTTCATCATTAACATAACTTCTTAGCATTGGTTCATTTTAGGTAAGAAAGCCTTTCAACCCTAATAACCCTTATCATGTGGGAAAACCTTTCACAATTCATGCTTACATGTGTATATGAGAAATCTTTTCAATAACACAACAATAGCAACATCATTGATACTTCATTCTCAAATAATCTTTAGAGCATCTACATAGATTTCATAAGAAATGCATAATTCCATAATTCATCTTTTCTAGGTTCCAAACCCCTTTCAATCATCAACATCTAGAAGACATGGGTTAAGCATAGGTTCATAGAAATTCCTCATAGATACACGTAATCATATCACTTCATGCTTGATTTCATATAATCTTCTTTTATAATCGAAGACCCACATTATATGCTCATAATTGGAAAATATGGAAATTATATGGGTTCATGGGGGGTCACCATAAAAACATAAGATTAACTCAATTCATGCATTGTAGATCATAAATCAATCAATAAGATTAACAATTCGAAGAACCAATAACTTAGAAGAAAATCCTAACTCAACTGGGGCATTCTAGCTTTGAAAATAGGAGAATTTGGGAACTCGATGAATGAAAGGAATCCATGGATGAAAACTATCATACCTCAATGCCAATTGATTAATTTCAATGGAGGAATTGGAGACTTTACTTGCAAACCTTAGCTTTGGACCCCTTCTTCTTCAAGCATTCTAGAGAGAGAAATATGTTTGATGAAGACTTGTTCATCTTTTGTAAATTTGAGAGAATTATTTTACATAGAGAAATTAGAGTTAAAAAACATATATAGGGGTTTATGTGAAGGGTAAAGTTGCATAGTATTAGGCTAGACTAATTAGGAAAGACCCAACTGCCCCTAAAATTAATTTCCAACCCATGACCCACAGACCTTGATCGAGGACCATGGTCTGACTGACGGTCCATCTTGTTTGTCAATCGTTTAGCGCCAAAAACTCAAACTTTAGGCTCAAGACCACATAGCCTCAACCACAGACCGTGGACCCCATAACATTCTATTGGTTCGACTATGGTTCTGGGTTTTATGAGCAGTCTTGGGTGACCATCCATGGACCAGTCCTACGGTCAGTGGCTCCCTCCACGGGCCGTGGTTGGCCTCTGTCGAATGGCACCAGGAAGTTCTGAAAATTTTTGTGTTTCCCTTTCTCGAACCCCAGGTGTTACACTATCTCCCCCTTGGAATCATTCATCCTCGAATGAGATTCAAGACATCACAAAAAGAAAAAAACTCAACTAGCAACCTATAATGTATGTAACTTCATCTAAATGCACAAAACTAAGAAGGAACCTCGACTCCAAGCTAGAACATATTCATATAGCATCATGAGGAAGATAAGAACTAGACCTAGCAGCACAATATGCATGCAAACACGTATACACATATCCCAGGAGGAATAATCAGCTCCAAGCAAAAGCATATTGAAACTGATCATATCATGAAGTCTATATGAAACATATACTAAATGCACATAAACATGTTAAAATCAACTAAGTAAACTCATTTTCTCAATACTTAAGCTTTTTATGATTTACGCATAGTAAGGAAATCATGGAAACATTTATGACACATGAAACCTAAAGAATAAACCATGAGGAGCTAATTACCTCAAGTTAGAGTAGGGGTAGAAGGAAAAAGATGAAGATATTGGGACATTATATCATCCTAGGCCTCCTAAGTAGCACCCTCAATTAAGTTATTCCTCCACAACACTTTCACAGAAGCAACCTCTTTATTTCTCAACTTTTTGACTTGCCGGTCTAAAATCTTAACCGAAACTTCTTCATAAGAAAGATTTTCTTTAACCCCAAAACCTTCTTAGGGAACTATAGAGGTCGGATCACCAACACATTTCTTCAACATAGGAAAATATAATGCACCGATGCCAATTCATTAGGCAATTCTAGTTCATACGCAACCTTACTAATACGCCTCAAAATCTAATATGTGCCAACATATCAGGGACTAAGCTACCTTTTCTTATCAAACCTCATTACACCCTTCATGAGTGAAATTTTTAAGTAAACCCAATCATGACCGTCAAACTCAAGATCTTTTTTTCTTACCTTGTCATATGACTTTTGTCGACTTTGAGCCATTGTTAACTTTTCTGTAATAAGTTGAACTTTTCCCATGGCCTAATGTAAAAACTCGGGACCTATTAGGGCAACTTCACCCACCTCAAGCCAACCTATTGTAGATCTACACCTCCTACCATACAATGCCTCAAATGAAGCCATACAAAAATTCGAGTGATAACTATTGTTATAAGCAAACTCAATCAAAGGCATGTGATCATCCCAATTACCCTTGAAATCTATCACACAATCTCTCAACATATCTTCCAATGTTTTTATAATACGCTCTACTTGCCCATCAGTTTGTGGATGAAAAGTCGTGTTAAGCTTAACACGAGTACCAATGCCTTTTTGAAAAGATCTCCAAAACTGAGAAGTGAATTGGGTACCATGATCGAAGATAATGGATAAAAGCACTCCATGCAAATTTACCATTTCAATCAAGTATAATCTAGCATAGTCCTCCATCTATAAGAAACGTTGACAGGAATGAAATGATCTGATTTTTTCATTCGATCTATTATAACCCAAATCAAGTCATGTTGTCACCGAGTGTGAGGCAGACCAACAATGAAGTCCATATTTATATCTTCCCAGTTCCAAGTAGGAATTCAAATGTCTTAGGATAAACCTCCCGATTTCTGATGCATAACTTTCACTTGTTGATAATTAGGACATTTGGCGACAAACTCCGCAATATCCTTCTTTATCCCATTCAACCAGTAGATCTTTCACAAATAACGGTAAATTTTGGTGGCTCCCAGGTGAATGGAATACCAAGAACTATGGGCTTCTGACAAGATCTGTTCCCTCGAGTCATACACAATAGGAACACACAAATGACCTTGATATCTAAATACTCCATCTCCTCCTTAGGAGAAAGCCTCTATAGACTTTTTGAGCACCGCTTCTTTCAATTCAACAAAAAATAAGATCAAGGCCTTGCTTGGCTTTCACATCAACCATAAAAGACCTTTCGAAACCATTGTAGAACATAAAGACACCCTTGGTAGAGTCTACTAGAACACCAACCGGGCCATCCTATGAACATCTCGAACCAACTTATTCTTATCTTCTTCAATATGAGAAACACTACCCATAGATAATCGGCTAAGAGAATCCACCACTACATTCATTTTAGCGGGGTGATAGAGAACACTCATGTCATAATCTTTCCATAACTCAAGCCACCTTCTTTGGTGAAGATTTAAATCCTTCTGTTTAAACACATATTGTAATCTCTCATGTTCGGTAAAAACATCCACATGAACAACATACAAATAGTGTCTCCAAATCTTTAAGGCAAAAACAACCACCGCTAGTTCAAAGTCATGGGTAGGACAGTTCTTTTCATAAATTTTGAGTTGCTATGAGGCATAGTCAATAACTTTCCCATTTTGCATAAGTACACATCCTAACCCAATTCTTGAGGCATCAAAATAAACAATGAAACAATCAGTCCCTTCTGGTAAAGTCAACACCAGAGCTGAAGTCAATCTATCCTTGAATTATTGAATGCTCTTCTCACATACTTTGGACCATATAAACTTAGCCTTCTTTGGAGTCAAGGTTTTCAATGGAGAGGCAATCGAAGAAAACCCTTAGACAAACCTTCTATAGTAACCAGCCAAACCCAAGAAACTTCTAATATCTAAAGGAGATAGAGGTCTAGGCCAACTCTTGATTGCATCCGTCTTCTTAGGATCTACCTCAATACCCTTATTTGAAATAATATGGCCAAGGAGAGCTATGGACCTTAGCCAAAACTAACATTTGCTAAACTTCGCAAAGAGTCTTTGGTCCTTGAGAATTTGCAACACAATCCTCAAATGATCAATATGCTCATATCACTTCTCGAATAGATCAATATATCATTAATGAACATAATCACAAACATGTTAAGATATTCTCTAAACACCCTATTCATCAAATTCATAAATGCCTCCATAGAATTTGTTGAACCAAATGACATTACAAAAACTCATAATGACCATGCCGAGTTTGAAAGGCCTTCTTCAGAATATCATCTTCCTTCACCTTCAATTAGTGATAACCCGACCGAAGGTCAATCTTAGAGACGTAACTCACCCCTTGAAGTTGATCAAACAAATCATCTATCCTTGGAAGAGGATACTTATTCTTAATGGTCACCTTGTTCTACCGAAGATAGTCAATACACATATGAAAAGAACCATCTTTCTTTCTAACGAATAAAAACGGGAGCACTGCATGGAGATATACTTGGTCGAATGAAACCCTTATCCAATAAGTCTTTCAATTTATCCTTCAATTCTGTAAGTTCTGCTAGAGCCATTAGGTAAGGAGGAATAAGGATAGGATATGTATCTGGGAGAAGGTCAATACCGAAGTCTATTTCCCTTCCGGGAGGAATACCGGGTAGATCTTCTAGGAACACTTTCGAAAAGTCATGAACAACGGGGACTGACTCAAGAGTAAGGGCTTCTGAATCTTCATCCCTCACTCAAACTAGATCATACATGCAACTCTTAGCAATCATCTTTCTAGCGTTAAGACAAGAGACAAACTGACCCTTAGGCATTGAATTTCCCCCTTTCCATTCTAAGACAGACTCATTCGGAAATTTAAACATTACTACACGAGTTCTACAATCAATAGAGGCATAACATGAGTGCAGCCAATCTATTTCAAAGATAACATCAAAATCTAGCATATCAAGCTCTACAAAGTCCATAGGAATAACTCTATGGGACAAGGAAATGAGACACTTCTTATAGACCCTCTTAGCCACAATAGAATCACCAACCGGGATAGAGACATAAAAAGATTCTAACAACACATTAGGGAAAATATGAAACCACATAGCCACATATGGCGTTAAAAAAGTCAAGGTAGCACCAAAATCAAGTAAAGGATAAACATAAAGTTGAAAGACTTTCAACATACCGGTAACCACATCGGGAGAACCTCTTGCTCACCACGAGTCTGAAGTGCATATAATTTGTTTTTCTTGGGAGAATTTGGACCCTAACCACTTGGATCGGATGAAGGATTAGGTTGAGCCCTTCAACGATTATCTCCTTCATTGTTAGCAACTGAAGGGAAGTCTCTTATCTTATGATCCATCTTATCACAACCAAAACTAGCATCGAAACCCACTAAACATCTACCCTCACACTTTCTTCCACACATAGCACAAGTAGGAAATAAGGACCCACTACCATTCCCTTCTTGAGGCTGAGGGTTAGACACTCTCTTTGTTGAACCTAGTAGGAGCATTGGAGGAATCTTGACAAGAAAACCATTGTCAAAATCTAGGATAACCATGTTCATCAACCTTACATGAGAGAAATTACCATCATCGGTTTTAGTCCTCTGTGCCTCCCTAGACTTTTCCTTAAGTTTCTCCTCTTCCATCTGTTGAGCATTAACCATAAGATGAGAAATGTCCATGTGATTAACAAGCATTGCGGTACGCTACTCTTTAACCACCATTTCAGACACAACGAAAACAAACTTCCTCATATTTGCCATAGGATGGAACACCATTGTGGGAGCCTATTGAGACAATTGTGTGAACTTCAAAGAATATTCCTTCACACTCATACTTCCTTGACGAAGGTTGATGAACTCAAATATCTTTGCCTCCCTCATCTCTAGGGGAAAAACCTAACAAGGAAATCAACCTTGAACTTTTCCCAATCAAGAGGACCCACATCTTCTAGACTCCCTTCTTTCTATTGGTTATACCATATTTTAGCAACACCCTTAAGTTCATTAGCAGCCAATCCCACCTTTTCCACTAGCATCTCTCCAATGATCATCAACACCTTGTAAACCTCATTAATGAACTCTTGAGGATCTTCGTCTACCTTTGAAGCATGAAACTCTGGAGGATTCATTCTAGTGAAGTCCATCACTCTAGATGTCGTCGTACCCACATTTAGGTTCACGGGAACCGCAACCTCCCTATTGGATTGGGCCATCATGGCTTGAGCCAATACCTGAAAAATAGCCCTAAACTCTACATTAGTCACTTGCTCGGCCAAAGGATCGATCGAAACTTGAGGAGCTTGGAGAGGAGATTCTTGTTCCGCATTATCCCTCACATTTCTTTTAGCTCATCGAGTAGCCATCTCCTGTAGATCATCAGATAAGGATTAGGAGAGTGACCTTATAGAGTTAAACTCACACGACTTTAGAGTAATGAAAGTAGGGGAGTTTCCTAATCATCTTGTAGCCTCTCATTCATAAATGTGACGCACATCAAACTCATGAACAAGACTCTACTTTAAGTTGTTTATGAGACATCCTAGGACCATTCTAAATCTTGTACTCTGATTACCAAGTTTGTCATGACCCAGGGGTACACCCTAGATGCAACATGGTGTATAGGACCCCTAGAGGCTCCATATAAGCCACTTAGCATTCATAACATAATACGTAGAACAAAAGAGGTAAAGAAATATAATTCAAGTTTCAAAAGTTTTTATAAAAGTAAAGCGGAAGTCTAACACAATTTGTCTCAATAGCCATCTAGTACAATATAATGAAATTGGGCCTACTCCACACATCATGTCAAAAACTAAAAAAATAAGAAAGAAGACTAAAACAATGAACATCTATCCTTGAAGCATGAGGACTAACCAAAGCTTGAAAATCTCTCAAGTCAACCATTAGACACAAAACTGAGAACCTTGACTGTTGAACACTACATTTTGGAAATGTAGGCAAGAGTATGTGTTAGTACAAAACAATGTACCAAGTATGATAGCCATGTATATTAACATTTAAGTCATGTAAAATAGGAAATTTTCCTAAACGTGCAATGATCAAGCTAAAACATAAAACTTGAGAGTTTAAAAGCATAAGCCATAAAATATGATCAATGCAATTGAATATCATCTTGAAACATACTTATGATACTTTTTAAAGTAACCTTGGTTCATCATAACTTTACTTGCTTGTGGAAAGTAGCCTTAATTAGCATATAAGACCATGTCAGCTAGCAACACGAAATCCAGTCTCTACCCCACACCAAAAAAGGGTGTCCTACTTGCCACGGTAATGACCATGAACTTTCAGCTATTATGGATACACTAGCTAATGTCTATCTAGACAATCCTTTTTTGGCACATAGTTATGGGACATGGGTAATCACAACTTGTCCACTCGGCTCTAAGCTTTACTTCCACGGAATAGTTCTTAATCCTATTCAACTTAACTCATGTCATTGTGTTAGAGATCAGGGGTAATCGCCTCTTGTCCTTATATCATGTGACATGGGAAATCGCCTCTTGTCATTCAGTTAGAGAGCATGGGTAATCACCTTTTGCCTCATCATTAACATGGCTTCTTAGCATTGGTTCATTTTAGGTGAGAAAGCCTTTCAACCCTATCATGTGATAAAATCTTTCACTATTCAGGCTTACATGTGTACATGAGAATTACTTTCAATAACACTACAATAGCAACATCATTGATACTTCAATCTCAAATCATCTTTAAAACATTTACATAGATTTCATAAGACATGCATAATTCCATAATTCAACTTTCCAAGGTTCAAAACACACTTTCAATCATCAACATCTAGAAGACATGGGTTAGACATAGGTTCATAGAAATTTATCATAGATTCACGTAATCCTATCAATTCATGCTTGATTTCATATAATATTCTTTTATAATCTAAGACCCACATTATATGCTTATAATTGGAAAACATCAGAATTGCATGGTTCATTGAGGATTACCATAAAAATATGAGATTAACTCAATTCATGCATCATAAATCAATCAATTAGATCAATAATTAGGAGAACCCATAACATAGAAGAAAGCCCTAACTCAATTGGGGCATTCTTGCTTTGTAAATAGGAGAATTTGGGAACTCCATCAATGGAAGGAATCCATGGATGAAAACTATCATACCTCAATGACAATTGCTTAACTTCAATGGAGGAATTGGAGACTTGACTTGCAAACCCTAGCTTCGGACCCCTTCTTCAAGCTTTCTAGAAAGAGAAATATTTGGGAGGAAGACTTGTTCTTCTTTTGTATGTTTGAGAGACTGATTTTTAATAGGGAAATTTTAGAGTTAAAACACTTATATAGGGGTTTTGGTGAAGGGTAAAGAGACATAGTATTAGGCTAGACTAATTTGGAAAAGACCCAACTACCCCAAAAAATAATTGCTGACCCATGACCCACGAACCTTGATAGACAGACCATGGTCTGACAGATGGTCCATTGTCTTGCATCAGAAGCTAGAAATTTGGGGTCTGGACCGCAAACCCTCAACCACGGACTGTGGACCCTATGATGGTCTGTTGGTCAGGCCGTGGTTCTGGGTTTTCTGGGTTGTCTTGGATGACCATCCACAGACCAGTCCTACGGTCCGTGGCTCCCTCCACAAGCTATGGATGGCCTCTGTCACTTTGCACTAGGAACTTGTGCAAACTGCTATGTTGCCCTTTCTCAAATCTGAGGTGTTACACACTTGCTCCTGTACTGGTGAGATTGGAGAACGAAAAGCTCTGATACCACACTACCAATGGAGTTAGCAAATATTACAACGTTCAGAAGCCCTTTCAAAGGGAAAATCTCAAGTTTAGAGGTTAGGGTGTGGTTTCAGCCTTGAGATTGTGTATGGTTTCACTTCTGTTAGATTGAGCTCGGTTAGATTATGTATATGTTGAGCTTTTCGATTGATAGATAGGCTTTAGTACAAGTTTGTAGGTTTGCATGATTAGTAGACTCTTTATTACCATTTATGGTTTCGTAGGTTAGTTTTTACCCGTAAAACCACAGTCAATATTGATCCTTGATCCTAGTGTCATTTAGATACTTAGAAAATGTTCTAGGTGGCGTGAACAGAGGTTTTCAATGTGTTTCTTTGTTTTGGAGTGATTGCATGCTTGATGTTATATATTTTTAGCCTTTAAGTTCTTTAGTACGTATGTGTTTTGTCAGGTGTTACCCAAATGATTGTTTGATGCGTTGATTTTTATTGGGTGGTTGATGTTTTTTATGATATCGTTCATTTGGTTATCATATTTTTCTTGTTTATTCTTGAAGAAAAACCTCAGGAATTGTCTATTTAGGAAAGTAAAAGGTTTTCACTAAGTTTTATTCAATTGTTGTGATTTGAAGGGATATATCACTAGTTAAACTAAGGAAATGATCTTATATTAAAAATGCAACATTTTTGGAGTTATTATGGTTTAAAATGGAAAAATACTTCGTTTATGAGTTTGTATACATATTGGGACACTTTTATTCTAATAAGAATGAGGTATCATTTTGGGCTGCCCATTTATTGAGATTTCAGCTATATTCCACTGCACTGTTGTTGTTGATAAGTCCAAGTTTCATTATGGGTAGGTCCTAGAATCTTGCGGCTTCTACTTTCCTACATTTATCACTTGCATAAAATCACCATGTTTGTCCTACTTGTAGTGTGTGTTGTTACTATCTTGTACTTAAGTGTTTCCTGCTCCCTGTTTTGTATTATTGCTTCTTCTTTTCTTCGTAGTTGTTTATCGTAACATAGAGCCTTTCCATTGTATCGATAGAACTATTGTGCTTCTCTATATATATTTGATCTTTCTTAACTTGATCGACCTATGATTCCTACTGGGTACCCAATGTTTTGGTACTCATACTACATTTGTGCATCTTTTTCAGATGAAACTCCTAGCACGAGCCACCTCAGTAAGTATTGGATCTCTTGTGGCCTTCACATATTCAGACTGTGGTGAGCTTTTAGCATCTTGAGGATTTATACGCCTAAATTACACCTCCAAAAAGAAATATAAGCCTTCATTTTAAAAGAAAGAACCTAATAGGGGTTTGAGTCAATCCCACGAGGAATGAGGTCTAGACATAGCTTAATTGCTTGTCTGGTGTACTTTTAGTCGAGTTATTTCCGTAAGAGATGATTGTGAAACAAAATCTTTACTGAATGAATTAAAAAAAAAGTTACAAAGTAAACAAGATTGAATGTTTGTAAAATTAATAGAAGATGAAACTCAAGTATTTCTGTTCACCACAGGTCCTTAACGCAGTAAACCTTATAGTAGTAACTATGTCTAGTGTCTAGTATGCAATGTTGGTAAATTAGATATCACCTAAATGGATGGTAACCTAAATAAGTGAATTTCACCATAGAAGTTTTTCCATTTACGAGTGTATGCTTTACTAACCCTTACTCTCGACCCTAGATTAGCTATCCCTTGGCTCATTCAAGCTATTAGATGAGGGTTGGTAGCCTTAAATATAAATTGTATAATCTCTTTACTTATTCGTTACCCCCTTGCTCCAGTTAGTAGAAATAAGGAAAGTTCTAACATAGGCATCCGTTAAAAAGTAGTTAAAGAAAAGAGGAAAATAATACATGCATAAACACTATTCAAGCATTACTAATTATTAGGTCTACTTTGTTAATTTCTTGTGGTTGTCACAACCCTAGGTGTGGAATTAGCTATGATAACACTCAAATAACCCTCAAAACAAGGTAAAAGAGTAAGTGGACCATAACAATAAAAATATCCAACTAAGAGTTGGGGTGGAATCCCGCAAGGAACACATTCTTGGCAATTGAAAAGACAAAGTATTACAAGATACTAGTCTGAATCTAAACTTCAGAATACACAATTATTTAAAAGATGACAGTTTAATAAGAAAAATTAAGATTTTGGGAAAATAATTAATCAAGCTAAAGAAAATTTGGAATTGGGAAATTCTGAATTCAACACTCATTCAACGATCCATTGCAATCTCAACACATCTAAATTTAATCATACGTAGATCATCTTCAACAATACTAATCTCCTTTCAGTCTCAAAGTCTTATATTATGAAATCACTTTTCTGTCGTAATCATGTAATTTCAACATAATAATCTAATGCCTTAATTTAGACCTCTCTTTTGAGCAAGCGGTGCATTCAACAATAAAATCATAAATCTTTCTCTTTCGGTCTCAAACACAAGATTCAAAGAAAATATGCAGTTATTAATCTAATTCTCCACTTCATGGATTCTCTTTCGAGCAACCCACAAAGATCGGAAGATAGATCTGAGCATGCACTCTATAATGATAAATTCAAATATGAAAATTATACTAAACTCATTTCATGAATCTTAAGCATGGAATCTAATACAAAAGCAATAGAATGAAAATAAAATTGTCACACCCCACCCTGTTAGGCGGACAAGTACCATATGAACACATGCTTGGCAAGTGACCTGACGAGAAAGTGAACTACTATGCATATAGATTTGCTACTGAGAAGCTACTTATACAACACATGTCGACTAGCTGAACCAATACATGTGGCAGGTAAAATTATGAATACAGATGATAGTTTTAAAATGTCTACAAATTCTCTACTAGAATCCATGACTGTACAACTATCAAAATAGGCATAGTAAAGACTCGGCAAAGCCTTGAATCAACCTGGAGCTCACCAACAACCGTTGAGTATCATGTGCTTCTATGGGGGAGAACTACTAGTTGAGTACATGTACCTACAACATTCAACATCCCCATTAAGGACGTCAATACGAAAGAATGTACTTAATATGTAAGGCATAATACAAACATTTGTAAATTGAGAGCTTAAGTGAAACCAAATACAAATAGGTAAGGATTAGAGACCACCTTCGCTTATACTTTTGGAATCGTGTATGTTAAATTCTTTTCTTTACTTTTCTGTGTGTTCAAATCATTATAAGGAATATAATACAAATGACCAGCTGATCAGTTGTAGAAGAGGATGACCCATGCTAGGCATTTAACCCCTAGGATGCTGTCATCATAATTCAACCAATTGGGATTAGCCCATGCTGAATTTCGCCCCTAAGCTGCCACCCTTCTATACCAATTGGGATCGGCCCATGCTAGGCTTTCTCCCCTAAGCTGCCACCCTTCAATACCAATTAGGATCGACCCATGCTAGGTATTTGCCCCTAGGCTGCCACCCATCATTATACAAATTGCTTCACTTAGATTCTTTAATCTTTGAGATTGTTGTTTTGATGTTCATAACTCTTTTGAGATTATTCTTTTGATGATCATAACTCTTTTGAGATTCCTGTTGTGGTGGTCATAATCATTGTTGAGATTTTGAACTATGGATTAGTAGTAGAAGACATGAATATGGACTTACGATAATAACAATGACATGGGAAGCAAATGTTACACCAACATAATACTTAGGAGCTTATCTGACTCAGTAAGCATTTTGACATCTCAAATTGAAGCACATATCAAGTGAGGACATTTAACATTTAGCAAATAGATTTGAACTCTATATGGTAGCCAAATACTCACTAACTAATATGAAATACAAGGTACACATAAAAGTGGAACCAAGGGAGAACGTGGGCAGATTTAACTTAAGGACGGATACATATTCCAAGTAAGTACATATAAAATGTACAATAGAGCAAGTAGGGATCTTGTGAGGTAACATAATAGTCTGACACAATGGGAGTAATAACCAATAAAAGAAACATATTGACATGTGACAAGATGACATATATGATAGAATAGACAATTGAAGAAAGTTGGCTTGATATGGGCAGATTGTATATCCAACATATAAACATATGAACAATGTGTAATCTAGGATCACTTTGATTTATATAAGAAGAATACATGCTAAGGGTACTTTGATGATGAAACACGTTTGAACCTTGCATGCATTAACTTGGTAGAGTAAGCACACACATTTAGTAATAAACTCATATTAGAGTACTCACTTTAATGCTCTAGGGAGTAGGAACTGCAACAATGGATCAGTCACTTCCAAGGGCACTTAGAAAGCTTACTTTTTGTAATACAAGTGTTGGATTCATTCCAAAAAACTAGGAAATAGAATAACCTTACATACCTTGCTGCACAACTTTGGTTATTACAATGAGTTAACTGTCTTCCTTTCAGATTATTTATCTACAATGAAGTAAATAATATAACTAGTATTAGTATCTGATAAACAAGTTTGGGCTACTTGATCAGACCAAAACAGTAATTGGTAGTAAATATGCAATTGTTCCCATCAAGGGTGTTCTTCCCACCCATTCTCCTCTAATATTTTTCATATACTATACAACCTTCTTATATGGTCCTCCAAAACTCCTCGGGCTTTATAACGTTTGGAAAACAATATACAAAGGGATGGCAGGAATTAAGCTGATGCAACACTCAATTAACTGGTGTATCACTACACTTTCGATGTTCTATCCTATAACCAGTTCCCCTGACTTCTCTGCACATATCCACCCACACCCCCTTATTTTACGATACACAAAACAGTCCCTAAGCATTATAATGTGGAAATAGCAATATGAACCTAGGGCTTCCGATCAACATCCCGTGAGTTCCAACTAAAATTACATTTAAGATGCTCAAAATGAGCTCACAATCAAAATTTAAGGGGACTCCACTTCATGGCTTTCCAAACCAGTACATCCTTCCTCCAAGCTCACACCATATAGAGACAACACTCCTTATTTCATTAACACATAAAAACTTTCACAAACAATGCAAGAATAAGAGAGGGATGAAAATTCCATAGCTTACCTTGCTGGATAGAAACCTCACTTGCTAAGAGTTGGATTCTTCAAGGTTTTGGTTGTCCTCTCCCCCTTAACTTGATGTTAAATCAGATTATTCACTTGTATTCCTTAAGATGAGATATGTTCTACTAACTTGTATTTTAAAAAGAAAGGGTTTGCTTCAGATTTTAATGGTGAAGCTATAGACCAGAACTCTTGGAGCTTCTGGAGAATAAGTGATGAAGGAGATGTGATAAGCTTGAGTGCTTTGGAGGTCCCTTTTTGACGTTTTCACTTAATAAATTGGAGAAATAATATGGTCCTTTACTTTTAAGCAACCAGTTGCATCACCTCCTTAATTTCTGCGATAAGTTTTTAAGTAGGTGGATCACCTACTTGTCCGTTTCACTTAAAATGAAGTCCACTAATTCTAAGTAGGTGCATCACCTACTTTCCCTTTTCACTTAAAAAGGCAGTCCACTAATTCTAAGTAGGTGCACCTACTTGCCCTTTTCACTTAAAATGCAGTCCACTAATTCTAAGTAGGTGCACACCTACTTGTCACCTACTAGAATAGTTTTGTCAAGCAAGCACCTCACTTATTTTACACCATTTTCCCAATCTTAGTTTCTTTAACAGACCGTAACACTAATACGCACTTGACCACTTTGACTCTTACATCAAATACCACCTTTTACTATCTCACTTTAAACCTATTATATTGTCACTAGTCGCATATGAATCCGAGTCCATAACTATACCACAAGGCAACGTAGAATATGGGGTGTTACATCCTTCCCCCCTTATGATCATTCATCCTCTAATGATAGGTGTAGTTGATAGTTTGTTTAGTCTTGGAATTTCATTTGGAGATTTGTGAGAGTTCCTTTTGTAAACAGGACTATTCAAAATATATAGAACAACCTAACAAACATAGAAAAGTCTCGCATGATGTCTCACTAGATATGGTTCATGAAATATAAATATAACTAATTAAACCCCTTTATTGACCATATAATTCACTGATGATACACAAGTAGAACTCATACAAATGATGATACACAAGTAGAACTCATACAAATAAGGAATTTAATATACCTACTAAACACAAGACATGCAAATGACATATCAAATGAACAAATGCTAGTAGGACTTATGATCATATAAGGGGACCAGATGATCTCAGATCCTTATGTTGATGTTTAGAATGAGGAGGGGTATTTAGGATCTCTACCATATTTTATTCCTAAGTGTCTTACATTATATTCTAGTCCTTCCACAACATCTCAATGGAGGTTACACCTTTTGTGCTTAGCATCCAGGATTTAACAATCAAGAATAACTGTAGTATCTCCTAAAAAACCTATGTGGAACGGACACATAAAATCATAGGCCTAACCTATTCGGGCAGTACTTTCCCTTCTCTTTTATCTTATGACGCTTTTCAGAGGCGAGTCTTATAATAACGCATACCTGTTAATATAAACTCTTCATTTTTATGCACACCCTCGGATGAGGCATTATGCTAAGTAATTTATCTATAGTTATGATAAAATTTACATATATGCCTAACCTTTCCTGGTCAAAATCTTCACTAAATAATGATACAAGGAAACATTTTCCCAAAATATTCAAACTCAAGTCAATAAGCATAGAGGGGCATAGTAAATGGATAAATAAGTCACAATGGGTATGACACATAGGCAGACTAGCACAAGAGGGAGCTCATAATATACGGGCATTAAGCTATCTCAATATGTGGTGTATGTGCGCATATGAATTATAGGGTAGCGTGCGAGCCAATGTACTAAAAGGCATGTAGCAAATGGACTGGATGAGCACATGACTGGCCATAAAAACTATAAGACCTGTAATGTTCAAGAAAGTAGGCTACGAGGCATGTAATATATATAGAAATGGTTTATGATGCATATTACATGAAAACAAGTGGTATGCGATTCATATAACCCATGAGCACTGTTTTTCCCATGGCATATGATCAATTATCCTGCAATACCCACACAATATGGACAAGTGACATGTGGGAAGTAACCAGTGCAATAAATAACATGTAGGGAAAGGTCCTACTAAAACATATAGCAATAAACAAGGGTGCTCCAAAGCGGATAACACTTACATGCAAGCATTCTATGACATTAGGTAGCATGCGAGAAAGTAATCCATAAAGGGCAAATGTCATAAAAATAGATGAGTTATAGAACATGTAGCATATATAATTATATAACAAACCATCTTTGAAAACTACGAGATATCCTATAGAACCACTCTACCATATTAAAGGAAAAAAACACAGTCTTAAGAGTTAGGTCATGGGTGGGATAGTTCTGCTCATATTCCTTACTCACCTCAAAGCACATACAATTGATTTCCCCACTTACTTTCTTCAATCTCCTAAGAATTCTTATAGGTGTTCAACTATTAAAACTTTGCTTCCTTCTAGGTCAATATAAATACAACAATTAAGATAGAGAGAAAAAATCCTCAATAGATCATCTTTGGAGTAGGAGGCCGAGGTCAACTTTATCTTTTTTTACTAGTTTGTGTTACATCACACTCAATGTCTGGTGCCTTTTCAAGGTCAAAATAGAAAATGAATAGTGAAGGTTGAACGGACAATAAAGCATGAACTCTAATGTCAGGTACCTATAAAGTTATATCATGATTCATAACGTCTTAGAGTTAGTCGCTTTCGGCTTAATTAGATAGGTCTGGCCATACTAATTAGATTTCCTCATTTTTTTATAACAAGTGAGGGTGCTCCCACTCTTTTCCCATGCAAGATATTAAATAAGAACAACTAGCATATGATGAATTTTTCCTCTCCCTTAATTGGACTATGATTGATGAATTATTGCACGCATATATTAAATGAATCATGTAGTAGCTCTATTCAATTTGATGGAAGTCTATACATGTGTATAATCCTGTAATTCTCTTTTTTACTAATGATGTGGATGAACTAGGTCCATGTATCTTCTATCCAGGTAACCTTTCTATTCCCCCTTTTTACTTGTTATCAAGACCAAAAATCAAAACTTGAATCAATACTAAAATGACTTTTCTGTCTAACAAAGGTTCATAAAGTTGTGTCCCAAGTGCACCTTTATAACTTGTTAGGGTTGAAGGTTGATACCTTATTCTTGCTATCTCACTGTTCTATAGTATCTTCATATCACCCCTACTCCTATGTTTAGGGGATTTTACATTTCCAATCTCTTTCTAACTAGAAGTTGTACGTACATATTCGACATCTGTCATTCAAGCTTCATTCTCATATGCTTCCTGTCTAATAAGTACCTTTTAATCAAAACTAGTAGTTTCATGTACTTTAATCTCACTATGTACAACCTCACTAATCACAATTTAGGTCTAACCAATCAATTTTCCTTTTGTTAACCTTACCCTTTGGTCACATAGTAATCCTCTATAGCCAAAATATATATTGTAGTAGGAATTGCCATACATATATTATTTGCAATAATTAGCACACTTATCCCTAAGTTTTATAATCATGAAAAAAATGTAAATGTTATTAGTACTTATTTGGGGTAGTTGTCACATACCATATAAAACGGCAACTATTAACATATTTGGGATGATATATGGTGAGAATCTGGGCCTTGTCAGCCAGTTAGGTACCTCTTTAGTAACAGAATTGCACTGATACATGCATCTATCAGATTATGTCACTGCCTTCTTCCAACTAAAAGAAACTGGTTTCCATAACATCAATTTTGAGTGCATGTGTAACGCTGAAAATTCTATGTATACAGACTAAGAACGAGTGTCCTCTGTAGGAATAGATCTTGTAAATATGGAGGAAATATAGAACTCAAGAGTTGGTTTGAAAATGCTGCAACTCCTATATGTAGCAAGGTAACCCATCATTTTTTAAGCTTATAGATAACCATACTCTATCTTTCTCAACTGAACAAACGTGATACAAATGCTACCAATGCAACTTTAGATTCAAATAGCATAAAAACATGGGGGAACCCATTGGTGGCCCCCTAAACTTGGCACCAATTTTCATTTAGACACATCAAGTAGGCTTTGTTCATTTTAAACACCTCAAGTAGGGGTCCGTTGTATAATTTTGACACTTTTTGTATTTTCAAAATCGCATATTAAGTGCGTACATCCAGACGCAAGAAGAAGAAGAAAAGAGGTGAGGTCATGCAGTTTGGGATTTGGAATAAAGGAAAAAAGAAAGTAAAATTGAGTCTTTAAAAAATAATTAAAATTTTCACGTGTCACATATCAATTCATTTATTTTTCCACACAAGAGCGTCTGGATGTACGCACTTAATATGCGATTTTGAAAATACAAAAAGTGTCAAAATTATACACCGGACCCCTATTTGAGGTGTTTAAAATGAACAAAGCCTACTTGAGGTGTCTAAGTGAAAATTGGTGCCAAGTTTAAGGGGCCACCGATGGGTTCCCCCTAAAAACTTTACATACCTTGTGGAGTAGGACGGTAGAATAAAATAAGCTCAATAAAGTCTTGTTGACATTTTAGCTACCAATAACCTTAATCATAGTAAGCATAATATGAATAACAGATCAGGTACAAGTGGAAATTGACTTCTTAACTTTTCTCTATCGCACGATCTGGATTATGAAGAGAGGCAACATTTCCTAAATGTCCAAGCAGCCCCATATTTATAAATGTGGTGTGCATAACATTCATAAGTAAGACTCTACTAGACGCGGCTTTGTAGACTCCTAAGGACGAACGACTCTTATACCACTTTTGTTACACCCTACCCTAGTTAGGCAGACAAGTACCATATGAACACATGTTTTACAAGTGACCTATGACGAGAAAGTGCACTACTATGCATATAGATTTGCTACAGAGAAGCTACATATACAACACATATCGACTAGCAGAACCAATATATGTGACAGGTAAAGATATGAATACAGATGATAGTTTTAAAATGTCTACAAAGATTCTACTAGAATCCATGACCATACAACTATCAAATACACATAGTAAAGACTCCGCAAAGCCCTGAATCAACCTAGAGCTCACCAACAACCATTGAGTATCATGTGCTTCTATGGGGTAGATCTACTAGTTAAGAACATGTACCTGCAACATAGAATACAATGTCCCCAATAAGGGACGTTAGTACAAAAGAATGTACTGAATATGTAAGGAACAATACAACCATATGTAAAATGAGAGCTCAAGTGAAACCAAATACAAATAGGTAAGGATTAGAGACCACCTTTGCTTATACTTTTGGAATCGTGTATGTTACATTATTTTCTTTACTTTTCTGTGTGTTCTAATCTTTGTAAGGAATATAATACAAATGACCAGCTAATCAGTGGTAGAAGAGGATGACCCGTGCTAGGCATTTAACCCCTAGGATGTTGTCCTCATAATTCAACCAATTGGATCATCCCATGCTAGGCTTTCGCCTCTGAGCTGCCACCCTTCTATACAAATTGGGATCAACCCATGCTAGGCTTTCGCCTTTGAGCTGCCACCCTTCCATACCAAATGGGATCAACCCATACTACGCATTTGCCCTTGGGTTGCCACCCATCATTATACAAATTGATTCACTTAGATTATTTAATCTTTGAGATTGTTGTTTTGATGTTCATAACTCTTTTGAGATTATTCTTTGATGATCATAACTCTTTTGAGATTGTTGTTTTGGTGGTCATAATCATTGTTGGGATTTGGAACTATGAACTAGTAGTAGAAAACATGAATATGGACTTACGATAATAACAATGACATGGGAAGAAAATGTGATACCAACGTAATACTTAGGAGCTGATCTGACTGAGTAAGCATTTTGACATCTCAAATTAAAGCACATATCAAGTGAAGACATTTACCATTCAGCCAAGAGATTTGAACTCTAGATGGTAGCCAAATATTCACTGACTAATATCAAATACAAGGTACACATGAAAGTGGAACCAAGGGAGAACGTGGGCAAATTCAACTTAAGGACGGATACATATTCCAAGTAAGTACATATAAAATGTACAATTGCAAGTAGGGATCTTGTGAGGTAACATAATAGCCTAACACAATGGGAGTAATAACCAATAAAGGGAACATATGAACATGTGACAAGATGACATATACGATGGAATAGACAATTGAAGCAAGTTGGGTTGATATGGGCAGATGTATATCCAACATATAAACATATGTACCATGTGTAATCTAGGATCACTTTGAGTTATATAAGGGGAATACGTTCCAAGGGAACTTTGACGATGAAACATGTTTAAACCTTGCATGCTAATACTTGGTAGAATACGCACACACATTTAGTAATAAACTCATATTAGAGTACACGCTTTAATGCTCTGGGGAATAGGAACTGCAACTATGGATCAGTCATTACCAAGGGCACTTAGAAAGCTTACTTTTTGTAATACAAGTGTTTGATTCATGCCAAAGAAATAGGAAATCGAATATCCTTACATACCATGCGGCACAATTTTGGATATTACAATGAGTTAACCGTTTTCCTTTTATATTATTTATCTACAATGGAGTAAATAATAAAACTAACATTAGTAGTTGATAAACAAGTTTGGGCTACTTGATCAGACCAAAACAATAATTGGCAGCAAATTTGTAATTGATCCCATCAAGGGTGTTCTTCCCACCCATTCTCCTCTAATTTTTTTTCATATACTATACAGCCTTCTTATATGGTCCTCCAAAGCTCCTCAAACTTCATAATGTTTGGAAAACAACATACAAAGGGATGGAAGTAAGTAAGCTCATGCAACACTCAATTAAGTAGTGTATCACTACACTTTCAATATTCTATCCTATAACCAGTTCCCATGACTTCTCTACACATATCCAACCATACCCCCTTATTTTACGTTACACAAAAAAGTCCCTAAGCATCATAATGTGGAAATAGCACTATGAACATATGTCTTCCGATCAACATCCTGTGAGTTCCAACTAACATTACTTTTAATATGCTCAAAACGAGCTCACAATCAAAATGTAAGGGGACTCCACTCCATGGCTTTCCCAACCAGCACATCCTTCCTCCAAGCTCACATCATATAGAGACAACACTCCTTATTTCATTAAAACATAAAAACTTTCACAAACAATGCAAGAATAAGAGAGGGATGAAAATTCCATAGCTTACCTTGCTGGATAGAAACCTCACTTGCTAAGAGTTGGATTCTTCAAGGTTTTGGTTGTCCTCTCCCGCTTAACTTTATGTTACATAAGATTATTCACTTGAATTCCTTAAGATGGGATACGTTCTACTAGTTCTTTAAAAAGAAAGGGATTGCTTCAGATTTTAATGGTGAAGCTATAGATCAGAACTCTTGGAGCTTCTAAAGAATAAGTGATGAAGGAGATGTGATAAGCTTGAGTGCTTTAGAGGTCCCTTTTGGAAGTATTTACTTAATAAATTGGAGAAATAATATGGTCCTTTACTTTTAAGCAAGCAGATACATCACTTCCTTAATTTCTGCGACAAGTTTTTAAGTAGGTGGATCACCTACTTGTCCTTTTCACTTAAAATGAAGTCCACTAATTTTAAGTAGGTGCATCACCTACTTGCCCTTTTCACTTAAAAAGGTTGTTTACTAATTCTAAGTAGGTGCATCACCTACTAGCATAGTTTAGTCAAGCAAGCACTTCATTTATTTTACACCATTTTCCCAATCTTAGTTTTTTACAAGACCGTAACACTAATACACACTTGACCACTTTGATTCGTACATCAAATACCACCTTTTGCTATCTCACTTTAAACCTTTTCTATTGTCACTAGTCACATATAAATCTGAGTCCATAACTATACCACAAGGCAACATAGAATACGGGGTGTTACAAAAATACCCAAAATATTTGTCTATTGCTAGCGTAAAACTCCAATCTCAATTAGAAATTACACCCACAATACATGAACTACAAAGCAAGAGAAAGAATATAGGATAAGAAATATTACTATTAGAAACATAATCTTCAACCCAAAGGATGAATGATAAGGTAACTTGGCTTCAAAGAATCAACCCAAAAATAAACTCTACAACTTATTTCCTTAGCTAAACTCTAAGATAATCCTCAATATTTAATTGTGGTATCCTTTCTTTTGATGTCTTCTTCTCCAACCCTTTTTGTGAGAATTTGGGTCCAATATCTTAAGAAAACCCCGCCTTTTGTGGATTGTTCACAGAAGTGATTCCTACATGATCTCTAAAGTGATCTATAGACCATTTGTTTAAGCGAACTTGGCTTCACAAGTCGACATCAGGCGCCATATTTTTGCCTATTTACACTCTTTTCTCAACTCTTTTTCATCATGTTACTTCCAAGGAATGAATAACTAAAATCAACACCAATTCAATCAATAATTAGCCTATTAATATACTCGAGTGCCATAAAATCATAAAAAAAGAGCCTCAAATAAGTGCAAATTCACCACTTATTATTACGAGATAACGATGCACAATTATTGCTAGTTCCAAATTTGCAGTTTTAGTCCTCTTTTTGTTCCTTGAATTCACTTGGTTACTTCATTTATTCTGTCTATAACTCTATTTTGTATTTTTCTGCAAAATAGGAAGAAAACCACATTAAATGCACCTATTATCACATAAACAATGCAATAAAGTAAGCTTAACGATAAGATAAGTAGGTAAAAATGCCCACCTATCAAATACCAACTTTGTCACAACCCAAAAATTTGAGTCATGGTGGCACCTACCAAAACCCACCGGTAGGTAAGCTAACCCATATTCAGGAACCATAAGTAGCATGCATATCATGAAAAATCAACAACCAACAAGAGGATAAAAACAAGTAAAAGAAGAACCCAACGATAAAAGGGAAATGACATAAATATGAACAAACATAAAAATCCAATCCCACGACTGGGAGGATGGTGCTACAAAACTGCTAGAAGAAGTCAAAGGTACATCATCACAAAAATAAGTACAGACTTGTCACAAATACAAAATATAGCAGATATAATATACAGACAAAGATGAGTCAAACTAGGTCATCATCAACTCCCTCAATCTCTGAAAGTCCCCACAAAAGCTCGAATCAATTGTCTGTTGGCACTAAGATCTACCACAATAAAACATACGCTAAGTGTAGCATGAGTATCAAAACCATATGTACCCAATAGGCATCATAGGACACTTGCCCTTGGAAAGCAAAAACATAACGAAATATGAGGAAATAACAATGACTACAGTTAATACAAACGAAAGAATAATAGAAAGTATAATTATATAGCTCACGAATCTAGAAACAGTGAAACAGTATCATAAAGCAACAATCTATAACCTAACTAGACCCCCAGAAGTTCAAAAGGTACACGACTATTCAATTGAAATGTAAAAAAAACAAATGGATCCCTAGCTATGACTAAGATTATATATACTCTTGAACTAAAAAGGGAGAGCTTAGATTCAGACGTGACGAAGGCACCCCTAAGAACCTAACAAAACCATAATATCAAGACTCAAACTCGACTAATAGGAGTGTAGCCGGACTCAAATAGTGGCTAATAAAGGTATGTAATGGCCTAAAAAGGTGACTAGAACAAATTCTCCTGGACCTTAAATTGTGGTTAATACAAGTATGTCTGACCTCAAACCAAGGCTAATACACCGTGAATGTCTCCAAAATCATAAGTTCATCTTCATGTGTGAACATAGCATAGAGCGAAACCATATTTAGAGTTACCAAAGACCCACTCCATCTAGAAACCTAAAACTTGATCAGATATAACCAACAAGGCCTAAAATCACTACTGAAACACATCGGGGCTGAAACAAAGGGAAAGTTATGGATGAAAAGCTATTTAAACTAAGTTGTCTTCAAGATAAGGTTTCATATTATCATACTCGCGTTTGTTGCATCAATTTACAGTGACTTGGTACCATCTAATTTGAGGTCAAATAGCAATTCTAAGGCACTCACTGGCCTACTGTTAAGACCCGCCAGTTTGCCCTTCAAATTTGGCATAAAATAAAGAGTAAGAATCTAGAGTTATGGGCAGGTTTGTGGAAGACTCTAGAATTATCTAGATACTTCCTTAGAAGACTCTAGAATGACTTAGAAAATATCTTAGAAAGCCTTAGAATTCACTAGACTAGTAGATCATTCTAGATGAGGGACTAGATATTTTCAACAAAGGCTTTGGAATTCTCTAGAATTGGAGAGAATTCTAGAATAGGGCTAAAGTGTAACTATCGTAGGGACTTGAAAAGTAAATATTATTTATACTTAGGCCCCTAAGAAGTAATATAAATAGAGAACCTCTCATTGTAAATCATCCAACGAAGTGCAAAGCATTCCACAAAGAAATGCAAAGCCTTCTTTGAGAGCTCTCTTGTTTTTCTTATTCATTCTCTTAGCGATCTTAGTTTCAAAGGGCTTACTTGAGCATACAAGATCTTGAAAAATTAGTGAGTAAGTTGTCAAGTGTTGCACTGAGCTTCAATGAGACTCTAAGTCCATGACAATATCGTATCAGAGAAAAGGTTTGTACTAAGGGAATGGCCAATGAAAGAGACGTAAATGTTGCTAGCACCACCAACGTCAAGCTGGATGGTGGAAGGATAAACCGCAATAGAAAGAAGTACTACCAAAACAGTTAGGAAATATTGCTTGACTCTACACCCAAAGAGACGCTAACATCTTACCCACATTTGACAACCATAACAAGTAACGATGAACATGGTAAGGAGGCCATTGACATCACCGTTGAAGAGGAATGAGTCACAAGGGTTGAAATGGCAAGGTAGGTCGTGGAGATATTAGTCTGGAGTTTGAACAAGATCGATTGCAAGTTCAAAAGTCTGGAGGACTTCACCCTTGAAGAGAATGACCACATCCTCAATGAGTTGGAAGGCCGCAAGCGTGATAAGTTTGAGATGATGGAGGTCATCACTTCCTTGGAGTATCGGCTCATGGAGACGTTAAGCACAATTGAGACAATGAGGGCCGAGATGAAAGCACTTAAGGAGGGTTTGGATGTTGGAGGCTCACTGTCGTTCGACCGATATAGGGAGGCCAAGGTCAAGGCTCCCAAGCCTCCTATGTTCAAAGGCATCAGTGACGCGCAAGAGGTGGAGAATTTTATACGGCACTTGGAGAATTACTTCAAGTGTAACCGAGTGAAGAGCGACGAAGATGGCCATGGTATGGTGTAGGCGTAAAGAGTTGGAAATAGGGAAGGGTCTTTGCACTATCAACACTTGGGAGCGATTCCAAGTGGAGTTCAAGAAGGCTTTCTTCCCTAACAACATCATCTATGAGGTGAAGAGCAAGTTCAAGGAATTAGAGTAAACAAGCAACATTCAGGCGTACGTGAAGGAGTTCACCACTCTCATGCTTCAGATTCCAAACCTCATGGATAAAGATATGTTGTTCCACTTCATGGATGAGCTACAAAACTGGGCCTGGATGGAGTTGGAACGCCGATAAGATAGTACTATCAATGATGCCATCATGTTGGCCGAAGCTTTGACAAACTTCATGCATGAAAAACACTATAGAGCTAGAGGAGAGAAGGTGAGAGGTAGGTATACATGACCATGGTGGGGATGATCGTGGCAAAATTGAGAAGAAGCATCCACATCCCAAAAATCATGTTACCTATAGGTCCGATGTCAAGAAGTCCGAATGTCATGGCGATACGCAGAGAGAGGCAGAAACTTCAAAAAGAAATGGTTTCTACATATGCAGTGAGATGTATTGCCATGCAAGGTTCCCTGAACTGAAGAGCCTTGATGCTATCCTGCCAGAGCGGAAGGAGAAGGATGCATAAGAGTAAGGACAAGGCACAGAGACGACATAGTTGGGCTTGATAGAAATGTGCGGAGCTATCATGAAGCATCTAGGGAAGTCTAGATAATACAGTGCATAGTATGTTGACATCACGATTAATGGAAGACCTGCTCATGATATGGTCGAAATGGGTACAGAGGCCAATATCATGACTAGGATGGTAGCAACAAGGTTGGGGTTGAGTTACAGTCCAAGTACGCCCAACTCAGGATGGTCAATGCACCACTGACTCCCGTGTGTGGAGTCGCACATAGAGTAAGCATCACACTAGGTGAGTGGCATGGTAAAACCAACTTTATTGTCGCTCTTTTAGACATCTTTGACATAATTCTTCGGCAAAAGTTCTTCTAGCAGTGTCACGCGGTGATCGATCCTTACCTCCAATGACTTTTGGTCATGGGGCAAGAATGATCATGTATGATCCCTCTAGTTAAGGTACCAAAGATGGAAGGAAAATTCCGACTAACAACCATGCTGCTCGTGAGAGACCTTAAGAAGAAGGAGTCGACATTCGTAGCCACCATTACATGTTTAGAAGAAGACAATTGTGCTAAAGAGTCCTTGCCACCATGCATAGAGAAGGTTCTAGAAGAGAACGAGGCCTTGATGCTAGAGGAGCCATCATGGCGCGTGCCTCCTAGGAAGGAATTAGATCATAAGACCGAGATGGAAGAGTTATAGAAAGCAATTGAGGGAGTTGCACAAGCACATTAATCGAGTCAATGAACTACTGGTAACACATATGAAAGGACAAGACTAAGTTGTCCATGGAGCAGCGATGCGACACGGTCATCACATCAATAGGTGTGGGAGAGTGTCATGACCCACCATTTGCCCTTTAAATTTAGAATAAAATAAGGAGGAATAATCTAGATTTATGCAGAGGTTAGTGAAAGACTCTAGAATTCCGTAGATCTTTCCTTAGAAGACTCTAGAGTAACTTAGAAAATATCTTAGAAAGCTTTAGAATTCTCTAGACTAGTAGAGAATTCTAGATGAGGGACTAGATATTTTCAACAAAAGCATTGGAATTCTCTAGAATTGGAGAGAATTCTAGAATAGGACTACAATGTAATATTGTAGGGACTTGCAAAGTAAATATTATTTACACTTAGGCCCCTACTAAGTAGTATAAATAGAGGGCCTCTCATTTGTAAATCATCCAATGAAGTGTAAAGCATTCGACAAAGCAATACAAAGACAACTTTCAAAGCTCTCTTATCTTTCTTATTCATTCTCTTACAATCTTAGTTTCAAAGGGCTTACTTGAGCTTACAAGATCTTGAAAGATTAGTGACTAAATTGTCAAGTGTCGCATGGAGCTTTAGTGAGATTCTAATTCTGTGACACTACGCTAGGCTATGATCAAGAATAAGTTACACCTATCAGTACAAAAAAAGGAATCAAGAAACAACATGGCAAGGCAACTATGCAACTAAGGTAAACATGCTAGAGTTCCTAAAAATTACCTGAAAAAGAATGGTAAGACTGGATTTCTAACAACTAAAAAAAAAATATGCTAAGAACCCTCACAAAACTAGCTAAACATCAACTAATTACTAACACAAGATCAATCTAACAGTGGTAAGACATAGCTTACCTTAAAGTTGATCACATGAGCTCAAAAGTCAACTATACAAGAACTTTACTATTTTGTGATGCGAGCTCCCTTCCATGCTATCAAATAAAATGATCACGACGCTAATAAAAAATATTTTCACACCAAAAGTTTACAACAATAGAAGATGGGACAAAAAAATTCCAAAACAATATTGGGGCATCAGCACGAGTAGTCCCACAATCGACTCTATCAATTGGTTATTCGCAAGTTGAAGAGATTATACCTGAAGATGGGCACAATCCGGATCTTAATTCAACCCCCAAACATTTTATGCTCTTTATGAACAAGAACTCACCATTTGAAGCTAAAAATAAAGGAGAAGAAAGTAGACTTACAGGTTAACACGCGCACTAAAATAGCCTAACAACCTTTTAAAGAAATTTCTGATCAATTTCCAACAACCACCATCAATTCTCCATAGAAAAACTAGTTTGCAAAGGCAAGATTTGATTGAAAACCTAGGGGAAATATGGATGAAAACATATTTAACTACCAAGGATGGCTGCAAAATGGTCACTTGGTCACTTAAGAGGCCCCGCTAAAGCATTTCCTTAGCTGCTACAACAGCTACTCCCTTGTATGGGGCTCCGCTAAAGTAGTGCACTGACCGCTTAGGTTGCTATCACTTAAGCGATGTATGGGCCAGAAAAGGAGAAAGCCCCTTGTTGGCATGGCCCGCTAAAGCAGCATCCTGGCTGCTTGAAAATCCATGATTTAAGTGATCCAAAGTCCGCTTAGGCAGCCACATAAGCATCAAGCACCAACAAATTTAGTTGTCCCAACGGACTCTGCTCAGGTGCTCGAGAATTGTTCAAGAACCCATGCACACAAACGAAGTATGTTACCCCACTAAATTAGAAAAGCCGACCTCAATAGAGATATCAAAAATTTCAAGGGTGATCATCTCGACAAAATGTAGGTCCTACACCCAATCTCCATTTTAGCCAAAATCTATAAGGTAGCTTGAGATGAGCCCAGAAGGCTCAAGACCCACATCAAAGGTTTCTCAATACCAACCTCAACCTTTCGAATCTAATGGAACCATTAGAATTGCATTCTAAGCTCGTTTACCTGACGCTTTGACCGAAGTTCGAATGAATTACCAAGTGACCGAACTGTCAATTCCAGCAATTTATAAATGACTTGAGATTGTTATAGGAAAGCTCTAAAAGTAAAAAATGAAGTAATACAAGTAAAATGACCTAGAGGGTCATTATATGCAAACATATGTCAATTTCTTTACCCATATTGTTTTCTACTATTCTGGCTCCTCTCCATTTCAATTTTCTCCATTTTCCCCAAATTTCGGCTTTGATTGGTGACACATGATATAAGTTAAATTTAATGGCTAAATTATCGACTAAAATAAATTTCCTTATCATGTTTTAAATAATAATCATAGAATATATTATATCAATTTAGAAAGGTTCAACTGTTTCTCTCTTTTCTCCCTACTCCCACCAAGTCCGATGAATAATAAAGTAGGCATAATAAGCACTCAGATGAACTATGAGCACAAAGTAACACAGTAAGGCTTATTATATCTTGCACTTGAAGATTTATTTTACTCTATTTATAGACAAGATAATATTTTACTAAGATTGTGGGATTATAAAAAATTCTAAAAATCAAATCGATATAATATATTTATCCTATAATTGTTATCAAAATAATGGTTAGAGAATTTTCTTTAGTCAATTATATCTTAGCCATTAAACTTAAATTATTCATATGTCACTGATCAAAGCAGAAACCTGGGGAAAATGGAAAGGGAGCGAAGCCAAATGCATTTTGTACCATTTAGTAGTCCGAACAAAACTACCCAATGTTTTAAAGTAGGCAAAAAGGGAAAATATACCCCTTAACTTTGCAATTATAACATATATACTATTCGATAAAAAAATTAGTCCATATATACCCCTGCATCTATCAAATAGTGCATATGTACCCTTGTTGTTTTATAAATGATTTATATATTCATTTTTTTTTAACAAACTGAATTTACAAAAAAAAAAAAAATCTTTAAAAATAATTTTTAAATTCTAAAAATATCGTGTAACTTAAAAAAATTTCCTTATCCATTATTTTTATGCGCCCAGACCGATCCAATTAAAAACCCATTTTTTCATCTATTCAAACTTGATCCAAATCCATTTTATCACTGAGTTAAAGAGAAATTGATTTTTTTCCATTTGATTAGGATTGGGTCCGAAGGTGAAATAAGGGGGTGAGATAATTTTTGAAAGCCACGCGATATTTGTACTTGTTTTAGTTCATATACTTTTTCTTCAATGTTATGGTCTTATAGATCTGCTTGATGTGTACATTATTTGCACTAACAAGATATTCTCTAGATTAATGTTTACATTGTATAGATATCTGGAATTATCTGAAAATAGTCAACCCTACAGATCTTCATATCATTTCCAACCTCCCAACAATTGGATGAATGGTACATTCTTTAAAAAAAATTATTTTTGTGATTATATTTTTGTAATCTAATCTAACCTGTGTTTGGTATACTGGGCAATACATGACTTGGGATTCATAGAACCTAATGGTAAGTTTTCTTGTCTAATCATGACTTGGGACAAAGGAATATACCATTTATTTTACAGTACAATAATCTGGAATCCCTAAACATTAAATTATGAGTTTGTGTGACATGCGCAGGACCTATGATTTACAAGGCAATATACAATTTATTTTACCAATGGAATCCTACAAGTGTAGTTTGGGGATACATAGTTTGGGTTCATTCACCTCCAACCCTTTTACCTTCAGAGCCATATGACATCAATGGTTGTTTGTCAGATTTAGCTACAATCCTCCAAGATGGCACACCAATTATACTCTATACTCTAGCCATGCCCAAAAATCCATCAAACCATTATCTCATAGAATGGATTAAATTGCCTCACAATCCAATCATGAAACCTAACGATATGAACATCAATTCCACCTTGTTTAGGGACCCGACTACAGCTTGGTTAGGCAACGATGGGAGATTGAGAGTCATATTAGGAAACGAAAGAGAAAACAACATTGAAACCTCTCTCTTGTACACTAATACGAATTTTATACACTGGATTGGAGCAAAGCATCCCCTGCATTTGTCTAACGAAATCGGAATGTGGGAATGTCCTGATTTTCTTCCAGTATCAAATGTCTTTGGGACATTTTCCCCAAAACTATTTGTATTATTGATTTGTTTTCCCTTACATATTAAAATGGAAAAAATAATTACTAGTGTTAATTGTTTCAGGCGGATGTAGAAATCCCCTTCACAACCCCAATGTTTGATAGAGTAGAGTTTACGAATCAAATTAGAGGAATCCACAAGACATATGCAACTAAAGAGGTTCATCCGCCAAGAATTGTGTAGATCCTTTTGGTTTCCTTGTCTTGGCTTCAAGTGATTATAAATTTCAAAAAAGATGACAAGTTTGTTGTGCTAATGTGTAGTGATCTGAAAAGGTATATTCTTTCTTATTTCCTCCCTTTAAAGATACCAATAGGCTATAGGTAGGTGTTTTTATCCCGTTGTTTAACTCCATTTGTTCTTTGAAAAAATGGAGTAGGGCCAAGACTACATTTCAACTATCCATAATATATCCTTCTACTATATTTTGGCTTAAAACAACCTTTCCATCTTACTATTGGATCAATTCTACCCTTTCTTATAATGGAATAGGATGTGATATCCAATGTGTAAATTATAATTCACTATAAACGTCCACTTAATCTAACCCTACCCATTAGAAAGCCCAAGATATTGAATACCTGGATCAAAACCATTCGTTATTGTCATGACCTAGACCATCGTGATTGGCACGCACAATAACCCTCCGGTAGGAGAACCACTAATATAACCCAAACCAAGCAACTAAACCAGAAATTAAAGCATTTAAGTTACAGAAGCAAGTGAAATAGCTAAAGACTGAATTTTCCTTAAACTTCCATAGTATCTAACAACTAAACAATGCGAAAAATACATCTAGAACCTCCAAGTCAATGTACCGAAACATCTAACAAGAACAATAGTCTAAACAAGAACGGATAAAACCCAAAACTAATGAACTAATTAACTACTAGAAAAGTCTAAGTCGAAAACCTGGACATAGACAAAAGGAGAACTCATGGCAGCCTGAAAGAATTGGCTCACCCTTGAATTCAAATGATCACTGATCTTCTAAGCGAGGTCTGTCAATTGCCTCTTGAAGATGCCCTGTACTCAACAAAGAAAGATCAAGTGCAATATCAGTATACAACCACAGTGTACTGGTAGGATCACGTGACTATCCCACTAATTGTAACATATATAAGTCATTACAATAATATAATCACATGCATATATCGAACATATACAATATTATCAACATTTACAAACAAGGTGCAGTTTCACATTCCTCAAGATACACAATTATATAAAATCATTGGTCCTTTCATTGAACAAAACCCTAAAATTAGCATACCGGAACGTGGTACAAGATCAAATCTTTATGCCGGAACGTGGCAACTGATCTTATAATTATGTCAGAATGTGGGAACCAATCCCATAATTATGCAAGAACGTGGCAACTGATCCCAATTAGTTATGCCGAAACGTGACATCCGATCCATTCAACACACCACAATCACAATCACTACTATTTTCTCAAGTTCATACAAATAAGGCATGATTCTTGTCATCCATCATTTATCTATCTCATTTACAACAAATGTGATCAGTAATGCAACATTTCCATACATACATGTATCATAATGAAGCAAGAACAAACATACATCATACAATCAAAGAATCACAACCATCACCTACCTTGAAACAAACTTGAAAACCCTAAGAAACTTGATCCTTCCCTTTCAGGATTCGTTCCACTTGTTCTTGGTCTACAAACAATAAATATAACACGAAAATCAATAAACTTATCCAGATTACTAACTATTCTATCAACCCTCGATCATACTTATGATCCCAACTATCCAAATTAGGGCTTTTTCCATCATAGTTTCAAGATCAAAACCCTCCCTAGCAATAATTACCCATTAGATTATGTTCTACGGATCGAAAAACAGATTTGGGGAGTTAAAATCTTACCTTTTGCCTCAAGAATGGTGGAAAACTGTCAAGAATCTCCTGGGATTCATTCCTTAGCTCTAAAAATCGAAAGTGCAGAATAAAGACATTTTGGGGTTTATTTATGACATAAAGTCGTGTTTGGCCAGCCACAGCTGTCCTCACCCCGCTACAGCAGCATCGCCAGAGAGACCAAAACCTTGCACGAAACAGTGAGTTATTTTAAAAATTCCAAGACCCCCATTTCACAACACACCTTTAACTAACAACGCTCAGAAATACCGTTCATGCTAAGATCGATTCTAGGAGTTCTACTCACCTGAATTCAATTCTGTAAAGTCGCACGGCTTCCTTAACGACTTATCTAGCTATATGTAATAAAAATTATAATTAAATCACCCGATTGTTACCAAGTTTTTCTACACCTTAAAGACTCCGATTTCATCCAAATCTGGATTAGGTTGGGTAATTTTAAGTTACTACGAAAAAGTTTTCCAACACAAAATTTTTCCCCGTTAGCTTTTTTATAACGACGAAACCACGTCATTACAATAGATACCAATTAACCTATCACCCGTCCCCGAGTGACAAACTTAGTTAAATAGGCTAAGGAAACAATGGAGTAGTACCTGAATCGACGAACAATTAGGGATACTTGTCTCGCGTGTCCCTCATGGTCTCCCAAGTAGCTTCCTTAACTGGACAATGCTTCCATTGAACTTTCACGGACTTAATCTTCTTGGTCCTCAACTTATGCACATCAAGATATAGAATTGCAATCGGTTTCTGCTCATATTAGAGTTTTTTGTCTAACACAATTGAGTCCCATTTAATGATTTAATCCTCATCACTGTGATATCTCTTCAACATGGACACATGAAATACCCAATGAACTCCCGATAGGTTAGGAGGTAAGGCATATATATATGCTACCGGTCCTACATATTCAAGAATCTCAAAGGGAGCAATGTATCGCGGACTTAGTTTGCCCTTATTGCCAAATATCATCACCCCTTTCATGGGTGATACCTTAAGAAGAAAATTCTCATCGGTTTGAAACGTCATGTCTCTTACCTTATGATCCGTATACTTCTTCTATCTATTTTGGGTTGCTAGAAGCTTAGCTTGAATACTCCTCACCTTATCTTGAGCATCCTTCTCTAAATCAACCCCCAATGGTTTCACATCTCTAGCCTCAAACCATTCTATGGTGATCTACATCCTCTCTCATAGAGTGCCACAAATGGTGTCATATCTATGCTGAGTGATAACTATTATTATAGAAGAACTCACACAAAGGTAGGAGCTTATTCCAATGCCCTCCAAAATCAATCACACATGCCCTCAACATGTCTTCCAACACTTGGATAGTCCTCTCGGACTGTCTGTCAATCTGTGGATGGAAAGTTGTACTAAAAGTGAGTTGTGTGCCCAATTCATCATGTAATTTCCTCCAAAACTTAGAGGTGAACTGCGTACCACGATTTGAGATAATGGAAAGAGGCACCGCGTGCAACCTCACTATCTCTTTCACATAAAACTTAGCCAATTGTTCAGCATTATAATCTATTCTTACCATAATAAAATGGGCTGACTTAGTCGATTATCTACCACTACCCAAATAAAATCAAACTTCCCCAACATCTTTGGAAGACCAACCACAAAATCCATGGCTATCCTTTCCCACTTCCATTTTGGAATTGACATTCTTTGAAGCAAACCTGCGGGCCTTTGATGTTGATACTTCAGTTGTTGGCAATTTTGACACTTAGCCACAAACTCCGCTATATCCTTCTTCATGCCCTCAAACAAATAAATTTTCTTCAAATCTCGATACATCTTGGTCACGTTCGGATGAATGGAATATCCCGAACCATGAGATTCTACCAATAATTTCTGATTCAAGTCATCAACTCGAGGAACATAGATTCTTCCCTAAAAACTGAGCACACCTTCCGCATCAAGAGTGGTCTCTTGTGCCTTACCAATTGTAGTCTTTTTCTTAACTTCATTCAAATTCTCATCCTCAAATTGCTTGACCTTGATTTCATCAATGAATGTGGCCCTCACTTCAATGCTAGATAACACCCCCCCCCCACTCTTTTTGAGATGTGCAACTACATGACTATAGACTCTAAGGTCTGAATTTCCTTAGCCAAAGGTCACTTGAATACACTCAAGCAAGCTAAACTACCTATACTCACCATTTTTCGACTGAAAGCATCTGCCACCACATTAGCCTTACCCGAATAATATTGAATGGTGACATCATAATCTTTAAGTAGCTCCATCCATCTTTGTTGTCTCAAATTCAGATCCTTTTGAGTGAACACATGCTGCAAACTAGGATGATGAGTAAATACCTCACACTTAACACCATAAAGGTAGTGCCTCCAAATCTTAAGAGCAAACACTACCACTACCTACTCAAAATCATGTGTTGGATAATTCATCTCATGCACCTTCAATTGACGCGATGCATAAGCTATAATATTCTTATCCTGCATCAAAACAACACCCAAACTAGAATGTGAAGCATCACAATAAAGAATAATGTCTTTACCTTCCACCGGTAGTGCTAGGATAGGTGTTCTGGTCAAGAGAGTCTTGAGCTTTTGAAAGCTATCCTCACATTTTTCTGTTCATTCAAATGGTATCTCCTTTTTTATTAAATTAGTCAAGTGAGTGTCAATAGAAGCAAAGTTCTTCACATATCGATGATAGTAGCTAGCGAGTCCTACAAAACTCTTAACTTCCGTCACAGAGCTATGCCGAACCCAATTCTTAACCGCCTCAATCTTTTGAAGATCTACAGTTACCCCTTCTGTTGAAACTATATGCCCCAAAAATGCAACCAAAGTCAACTAAAATTCACACTTAGAGAATTTAGCATACAACCTTTATTTTCGAAGAACACCCAAAAACAATATGAAGATGGTCGGCATGCTCTTCCTCAATTTTTGAATAGACCAAAATATCATCAATAAAGACTATGATGAATGAATCAAGAAATGACTTAAACACCCCATTCATTAAAATCATAAAAGCGGCGGGAGCGTTGGTCAAACCAAAAGACGTAACTAAAAACTCATAGTGCCCATAGCGAGTTCTAAATGCCATCTTGGGCATATCCTTCGACCTAATTTTCAACTGATGGTAGCTAGACCATAGAGAAATCTTGGAGAAAATTGATGCACCTTGCAATTGGTCAAAAAGATCATCTATTCAAGGTAAGGGATACTTATTCCAAATGGTGACCGTATTCAATTGTTGGTAATCTATACACATTCTCATACTACCATGTTTCTTCCTAATAAACAAAACTGTAGTACCCCATGGGGAAGCATTAGGACGAATAAATCCCTCATCAAGAAGTTCTTGGAATTGAGCCTTAAGCTCTCTTAATTATGCTGGAGCCGTTCGATATGGATGGACAGAAAAGGGTCGGATACCAAGTTCCAAATCAATGTAGAAATCTATATCTCTATTCAGAGGCATACCGGGCAAACCAATAGGAAACACTTCTCTAAATTCTAACACCACAGGAATAGACTCAATAGATGGAGTCTCAATCTTAACATCCCTAATGTGAGCCAAATAAGTCAAATAACCCTGCCCTATAAGTTTCCTAGCCCAAATGGAGGATATGATCTTAGCTTGCTTAGGCTTGTACACCTCTTCCCACTCTAACTTTTTCCTTCCCGAAATTTCTAGAGTTACAGATTTAGTATTACAATTTAACACAACATAATAGGGGAACAACCAAATCATGCCTAAGATAATATCAAAGTCAGTCATATCCAAATCAGCCAAGCCTGAAAACCCATAAATAAAATAGGACAAGCACAATAGAAATGGACGACTATGACTAACTCTCCAACTGGGGTAGAAACATGGATAGGGCCATCAAGTATATCATAAATCACATCAAACTCTGAGGAAAATTGCACGAATAAATAAGAATAAGTAGAAGCCGAATCAAATAACATATTAGCCATCCGGTCAAAGAAAAGAATAGTACCTGTTATTCCTACGTCCGACGCCTCTGCCTTATTATTGCCCAGAAAGGCATAACACTGAGCCATATCCTCATGTCGAGCGACTTACCTGCCTAGATGCACCTTATCCCTTCTAGTGTTACCATTTTCTCTACCTCCACAGCCTCGCTGATTACCTCCTCGCCCACCTTGTGGATGCACTCAACCATTATTACCATTCCTTGTGGGTACCACTGCTCTAGTCTGCTGCTGCATGAAATCTAACACACGTAGGTGGGGAAAATATCTCCTCATATGCCCAGGTCTCCACAATTGTAGGTATGATCAAAAGATGGCCCGCTGCCCGTTGAAGGTGCGACTCCCAGACTATCCACAATTAAGTTATGAGGTGGAGTTCCTGAGTAATTACCTATAGAGGTGGGCATAGCAGAATGAATTGGTCTGGCTACAATCGTTGGCCTTCCTGAACCTCTGGAATAAGATCCCTCAAAGTTGCCTGAACATATGAACATATGAACATATAATACCTGCAACTCAGAATTTTGTCCATTAATAAATAAGCGGATCCTCTCTTCCTCAGTAGTCACCAACTGTGTAGCATATCTAGACAATGAATGAAACTTGGCCTCATAAGCAGCCACAGACATACAACCTTGATCCAAAGCCATGAACACATGCTTCTTACGATATCTCAAAGTCCTAGGCACATATTTCTCCAAAAAACAGAGCATGAAATTGGGTCCAAGTAACTGGAGGTAAAACTGAAGATCTATATTCCATATAACCTCTCCACCATTGCTTACCCTCACCTTGAAGCTGAAAAGTCACGAACTCAACCCCATGTTGATGGACAATTCCCAAATTATGAAGCCTCTCATAGCAGTTTAAGATAAACTCATAAGCATCCTCACTCTCACAACCAAGAAACATAGGAGGCTTTAGCTTCAAAAACTGTAACACTCCGTAAAATGATAGGTTAAACAAGAGCCTAAATATATATTTAAAATAATAAAAATTACTCACCAAAAGGCTAGTAAGTCTATTAGGGTTGAAATGATGTCTATTGGGTGTAAACCAATGGGCTAGTGCCAAAACAAGGGGGCCAAGCCAAGGCCAAAGGCAAAGGCAGCCCCTAGCTTAGAGCACACTACCCCATCTTCACGAGAAGGACCACGAGTATGGTCCTCACCACAGCTTGTGAAGAGGGGCGTGATCTTACCTTGGCCATGATAGTTTGGCAACCTAATTTCCTAGCTACTGCCTCAATTTCACGGTCATCACCATGGTCCGTGGTCTTGACCACGGCCAAGGGAGGCTCTCGTGAAGTTTCCTTAAGGAAAATTACCAAATGGCCCTAAGATGGCAAGCTACTGTCTCAACCTTTCGCAGGTAGGACCAAGATCCGTGGTCCACTTCACGAGCTGTGAAGGTGCCTTAGCCAATGGATTTTTGTGATCCAAAATAGGGCTCACTGCCTCAACTCCACGGGAGGGACCATGGGATGTGGTCCACACCACGGTTCATAGAGTTGGGTGTGGTCCCTGACGGGGACCATTAAAAATATGGGATTTTATGACTTTCCTATTTTAAATCTTTTAAGTGGGGGGTGTTTTAGGTATTTTAGGGGTGGTTTATGCATATTTTTAAAGACAATTTCACCTATTTTGAAGTGATAAACTCAAACACCCAAAATATTTCCCAAATTCCTCTCCTCTCAATATTTCTCTCTCTACAAGTTCCTCCATTTAAGAACACCAAGAACTTCAAGGTTAGGACTCAAGAATCAATCTTCTCAACTCCAAATTGTGGGAAAAACTTTAATCAAGGTATGAGGACCTTGATTCATGGAGCACTTTCCTCCATGAAGCCCTTCAAACTCTAATTTCAAAATTGGTATACTCTTAAAAAACTAAGGTTTCTATTCTAGCCATGGGTTCTTGTTAAAAACGATTTCATTATGTTATTTGCATTATATTATGGATGATTTGATGTTTAATGGTTATTTTTATTGTAAATTTCCGCATGGACCCATCTGTTACCCCATGACCCCAATTTCATGAGTTGTGATGGGTTTATTGATGCAAGGTGAAGACTATATGAATTGTATCTATGTTAACCTAGTTATTTAATCTTGTTTATTCATGCTTAAAGTAGTATTTTCTAAGTATGATTGTTAGACTTGGTTCATGACCCTTTAAGGGGTAATCTATGAAGGTTAGTTCATGAATGATGGGAGTTGTATGTGAACTTATAATTCACTTGAAAGGTAAAGATCTTATCACCACTGTGTAAATTGGGGTATTATGGAAAGGTCAATTCTCCCCTTACCCTACACATGTTCATGTATGACTTGTGTAGGATGTCAATATCATTGTCGTTTGATTGAAAGGTTACCTCTCATGAAAAACACTATGAATTGATTGTGAAAGTTCTACTCACATGTTAATGTTGATTCTATGGATGAGTACATTCTCACATTTATTGAATTTATGAGCTATTATGATGAATTGTATTGAATGAAGGGTAGAGCATCCCTTCACACATGTAAATGCAATTTAAGACTAATTATGTATAATTTGGGAAAAAATGGTTAGCATCGAGTGGATATGGACGATGAGGTAAAGGCCCTTCTGCCAATGCAATTGGTTGGGTTATCTAAGTGAACTCATGAGTTAGAAACTCCTCTACCAATGCAATAGGTTCGGTTTCTAGAAGTAATCTACCTATTCCGTAACTATGTGCCAACATAGGACTTTAGCTAGTAGATCCATGATGAGTCCACAAATTGGCCTCATTAATATTTTAATAGAAATTGTGTCCTTAAGTGCTTATTTTATCTCAATATCAGATGAAAACCTTTAAGTTTCAGGAATTTGACATTTGAGGCAAAGCATGGACGCTACGTCGTAAAAAGGAATGAAGGCCTAAGGATCACCGAGTCTACTTGGTGAGTCGCCGAAGGATCTTACTTCGCCTTTTGTTCTACTGTGCCAAGCCCTGATGTAAAGGATCAAGTCAACGAAAAAAGAGAGTACTCGACATATTACCGAGAAGTTCCGCAAAGTAGTACCATGTCGCCCAATGACCCAGAGCACGACGATGCTGAAGGATGGTGCAAGACGGCAATGAAGTACACCAAAAGGCGAATTCCCAAGTCGATCGGCGATTTCAGCTAAGGACGCCGAATGATTCACTGCAGCACAAATCTGTAAAAGTTATAAATACTAGTTATAGTTGTAGTTTAAGAGTCGAACAATTATTATAATTTTCAAATAGTATAGTACTTTTTGAGACTTTTGCTCCAAGTTTGAGAGGGTTTGGAGAACTTGAAGAACAAAAGGGTTTCATCTCCAATGATTTGGACTTGGGTCTCTTGGATTCTTTATTCTTGGCTTGTAACAAGACTTAAATCTTCATACCCATTTGAATGCAAGCTCATTTAGTTATAAATTACTATCTCTTGATGTGTGCCTAAAAACCCCAATTCTTGGGGTGTGATTTAGTGAATATGGGTTAAGATAATTATTTGGTCTTGCTTACTGATAGTCTATTCGTAGTTTAAATATGATATCGTTTAGTGGTTGTGGATGAATTTAATGAATTTGTAGTTGCAAATACAACTTTATTTATGTGTTTTCGGCTTGCCTGAGAGAGAGGTCGTAAAACTAAGACCACTAGATTGATGGCCAGTGTGAGTGGGTCGTCATGAGGTTCAGCTCGAGAGAGTGAACCCTAGTCTCATGTCCACACACTTAGCTAGAGAGAGTGAGGGGGTTAAGGAGTAGGCTGGTCTTTATGCGGAAAGTGGATGTTCCAATGGAACACATTTGAAATGGGGTAAGTTGCTCGATAGAGAGCCTATCCACCTTAAATTCTAGTCTAGTCACAATTATTCTATGAATCTTCTATCGAAAGCATGTACCCAATAATCTAGCTTAACCCATATTCCCATCACATCCCAAGGATCCCCCCTCATTATTTAGAAATTCTTGTTTATTTTGCTGTTTTTACTTACTAGTGACAAAAACCCCTTATTAATTGACACTCTTTTGTCCCCCTTTACTTTACAATGCTTTTAATCATTAATGTCTTTAGCTACGACTAGTTAGAACTTAATTTTATTGTTCTATTAATTCTCAAAACAACTTCCTTGGGAACGATCCCAACCCTTGGTTGGGTTATTATACTATTGCACGATAATAGACACTTGCATCGGAAGTTGTGTCCTTGATTACGCAAACATCTAAATGGCGCCATTGCCGGGGAGTGGTGTTATTTTAGAATTCTTAGATAAATAGTATTTTTGTTCTTATTAATTGTAGTCTACTTACCTAATTTTTAGTTTTGTTTTGTTTGATGTGTGAATATTTCAGAAACTATGATTGTTATGGTAGCAACGGTAGCCAAGTAGGCCACAAAGATGACATTGACCAAGAGCCCAACACAAATGACCCTCATCTTATGGGAGGTGTTGGAGCCATTCGTTTACCCCCAGCCGAGGGAAACACACTATTCCACATAACGAGCACCGCGTTGCAACTCTTGCAACTAAAGAGACTTTTCAGTAGATTGGCTCATGAGGATTCTCACGAGCATCTTCAAAACTTTATAAATGTGAGCAAGCCATTCTCGTTCAAAAACATCTCTCAGGAGTCGGTTCGATTGAGGCTATTCCCTTTCTTGTTGATGGGAGAGGCTTGCAAGTGGCTAGCCGAGCTACCACGTAAATCCATCACTTTTTGGGAGGAGTTGGTAACCGCATTTCAAGTGCGATTTTTCGCTCCCTCAAAGATGATGTCACTACGGGATAGCATCCAGAGCTTTAAATGTTTAGAAGGAGAACCTTTGCATGAAACTTGGCTAAGGTTCAAAAAGTTGGTGCTGGAATGACCAAACCACGGTATGCTGGACAACATGCTACTTCAATACTTTTACTGGAGTTTGAATTCGGTAAACAAAGGTGTCGCTGACCAACTTTCACCTAGAGGCACTACAAGAAAACAGAGATACGATGACATTATATAAATGTCGTATTAGTACATTTAAATGTCATATATTCATTTACTAACATTTAATTTACATTTGAATTAAATGTCGAAAATTTGTTTGTTGAGAATTTTCCAACATTAAGATAAATGTCGGTAACAAATAAACGACATTTATTTATGACATATATAAAAATGTCACTTAGATTTTTTGACATTTGGATAAATGTCGATAAGAAATAAATGACATTATATACCATGGATATGAAATGTCACTTATTTTATTTATTTTTTACATTTAGATAAATATATTAAAAAAATTAGGACATTTACTTATGACCTTGAAAATGTCACATTACAATTTGTTATTTTAGTCAATATAAATAAAATAAGGGTAAAATAAATTTACAACATTTATGAAATGTCGGATCCACATTTATGTTTACTTGAATGTAAAAAAAAATTAGTGATATTTTAACAGGACTTTTACAAATGTTGCATTAACGTTTTTGACATTTCAATTATTCTAGGTGCCAAATTTACTCAAATATTAATAATCATCTATTAAGTAAACAAATAATTATATTAATTTGCACATTCATGTATATAATTTTTTATGAACCTGAAATATATGTAAAAGTACATGTCTTTTAGTATTGTAACCAAAGAACAAAGTAATAGTAATATACAATAAATACTTTCAACAATTTAATAATAAATTAAATGATTTGATTTCACTCAAATAAAATTCAAATCAAAGTATATCAAAAGACAATAATTTCAACATCTAACTACATAATCCTAATTCAAATTAGTTTCCTTATTTGTTGAAGTAACGAAGCTTTGCAAAACGATTTCTTCACAAATCAAGCATTTCGTTGTCCGTAATTGATCAAAAAAATGTTGCACAAGAAGATCAGATAGTAAAAAATGTAACTATACAATATCATGATAAAGGAAAAAAGTGTTTTGTGATTTTTTTAAAGCTTACCTGCTTCCTTCTTAATTTTTCTTTGAGCAAACTCAATTATTTTCAATCTTGTAAATGGTAAACCTGAAAAGAAGTATTAACAGATGCAAATATTAATAGATCAAACATTTTATACATAAAAAAAAAGAAGATAAATCACTAATTCACTTCAATACACTGGAGAGTATATAACTTTTAATAAGGGAGGACTAGGTTTTGGAATAGTTTTTTTGGCTGCTTGGGCCCATTCATTAAAAATGATTTTAAAATTTTTTTTTTTTTTGAAATAACTCAGTAGTTTCTTATATACAATTAAGTATTAAGTATAATTATAAATAAATGTAGTCATAAAGTTAAGGGGTTAGATAAAATACTGTAAGGCATGAAAGAAGATGTTTCTACCCTTAGCCAGACCGTCACCTCCCATTCTGTTTCAATCAAGCAGTTGGAGACCCAGATGGGTCACATCTTGTCTTACCTCAACCCGAGACAGCAAGGGGGTTTGCCTAGTGATACTATGGCTAACCCCAAGAGTGAGGTTTGAAGGTGGACTTGCGTCATGCCATGATGTTAACTAAGGCGTTGTTTGGGAAGCAATCCAAAACTATTTTTTTCTTTTTTTGCTTTGATAAAAATAATGATGTGTTGATTGTGCAGATGGAAGTGTGGAGAGTGAACAAAAAGTGCAGATTGGCGAGCAATAGGTCCAATCAGTGAATTGTCAAATGGTTCGGCGACTCAGAATTAGATCGCCATTAGACTCAAGACCATCTTGCATTGGAGTTTATAAAACTCAGCGAGCATAGAAAGTTATTAGCGAACCGCCAATCGTGTCGGTGATCCCAACACAGACCGCCGTTTGGACTCCCACAAAACATGGAGATTCTGTTAATTTCGGCGAAGAAACTAAATAATCGGCGTTCCATCGAGTGAGTAGCTGAGCTTAACTAATGTCGCCGAGTCATCGAAAACAGGATGGTTTTTGCAAGCCAAAGGTTTAAAAGTTTTAACTTCATTCACTTTCCCTCACTTTTTATCTATTCAAACTCACACCTGCACTCTAGTTTATATATTTCTTGCACTTTTTGAGCTTTTTAGTTGTTGAATTGTGCTTGGATTTGGATTACATTGTCGCTTAGCATTTCAATCCTCTCCTTAGTGACACAAAAGATTAGTTCTCTATGCCCCAAGTTTAATTTATCATAAGCTATACTCATTTTCTATAGCATAATCTGGTTGTAGTGTTCTACTCCTCCCTGAAAAGATTAGATTGTTTACATGCATGATTTAATTTGATATCCTTGCTCGGGTGGTTGTAATTGTCGAATTCCCGTAATTGCATGCCTTAAACTAGATTGAAATTCGAGAATGTTGTGTTTGGGTGTTATGGGTCCTATTTTAATTGTGCATGTACATGCTTTGATTTTGTTTTTGGGGGTTGCAGGGCTAATTTTGAGAAGTTGGGTCAAAAGTAGGCATGTTACCCTATCTCGCCCTTGTTATCATGATTTACTATTTGTGGTGTTTATAATTTTCAACGAGAAGTATGAGGTCACCAAGAGCACTTGGCTACTCGCCAAAAGTCTTCTTATTCGCCATTTATCTGCACCCCTAACTCCTTCTGCATTGTGACCTTTGGGGCATTATCTATGGCTCGCCAAATGGACTATCTAGTCTTTCTGTAGCTTAAAGTCTTTGTTTTGGTTATCAAATATATTCTAACATTATCTCAAGACTTTACATACAAGGCTAGACCAAAAGTTGCAGGAAGAAACATGACACCAAGACACATAAGAGCACAACAGTTTAGAAGAACTGAGAGGAGCGACAACAAGACAGCCAGTTCAAGGAGGAGGATGCCAATCAACCTTAATGTCCCTTCATGGATTTGAGGGTTCAGCAATGCGATACACGCCTTTGTGGCAGCTTACGAGTTGGACAATATGATCAAGATTAATATCGCTGCAAAATCTAATGTAGAGCGAAAAGAAAAAGAGAACCAAAAGCAGAATGATAACACTCCGGGCACTAAAGCCCAGACAGATAGAGAAACCAATTAGATAGGATCCCCTCTTTACCTCCGTCTCTGTATTTCTTTATTTTATATTTCAGATTCTGTGTTAATTGCATCTGGGGACATGTTTCTTTTATTTGTGGTGGGTTGGGCCCACATCTTTTATGTGCTAATTTTGTTCATATGTCGTGTATACTTCGGCTTTGTGCTTAAATTATGTTAAACACTATTTCTGTGGATGTTTCAGCTTATGGCTCCTATTATTTTAAATTGCAAAATAATTTTTGACCCGTTCAAAAATTTTTGCCAGCTCTCGTATGCTGAAAGTGGCTATTCTTTTGCAAAATTTAAGTCTCGGTTCTGATCAATATCGATGACTTGAATTGTGCTTACAATCGAATGAGCATGAATGTACAACTATGATGAGGCCAAATGAAGTTGCATAGACTATATGTGAACTCCTTGCATCTCCTTGTGATTATCCATTTATCAAATCGATTCTCTTATGATGAACGTTGCACATTAGAGAAAGTGTGGAGTCTTGTTTGACTTAAGTGTCGATGCCTTTTGTGATATGCTTACTGGGACCGCATGACAACACCTAGAATTTGCCCTGTTGGTCCGGTTAGCTAAGTAAGACTTTCTCTTGATATGATCTTAGGCAACTTCGAAGAGTGTGAACCAATTTGACATATTCCTCTTTTGTGACCTACCTTGTGAGCGTGTTATTCTCTTTTGAACACCCCTTGAGCCTTCCCTTTCTTTGAAAGAAACTTGATGAAATCATAACTTTTTTTTTATCCATTACCTATAATACTCTTGAATTGTAGTTAGTTGAATAGCCAACTTAGGCCAAAAGCCTAAGTTAGGGGTGTGGTAAAAAGATAAAGACAAGTCAAGAAGTACAAAGAAAGTCTCCTCTTACCCATAGTTTTAAGAAAATTGAAACCCCTCCATATAAAAGAAAAGAGAGAAAAGAGAAAGAAAAAGAAAAAGAATGAAAAAGAAAGTTGTGGAATAAAGCACAAAAGAGATGGGGTTCCCAAACAATCCATGGGAAGCGAATAATAGAATGACCTATGATGCACTAATGAAAATGATGAAGGAAAAAGAAAGAAAGTGTTTAGAGCACCACATTTCATGAGGATAAAAGTCACTAAACCTAAATGACCATACCTTTACACTCAGCCCCATTACAAGCCTTGTTAAGACCTTTGTGATCTTGAGAAAGTCGAAACAAATGTTGATTGGAAAATACGGGCTAACCTTGGGTGAAAGCATGCATTGTGTTCATTTTTGTGAGTGTGAGCGTTGTACCTGACTCTTGAACTTTATATTGATTATACCTTTGCATGTGAAAATAGAATAATGATTTGTGTGAGGGCATTCGAAGGCTTTTGTTAAGCTTGAACTTGCATTTGAAGCAAGTATTGCGAGCTTGAGAATCTTTGGTAATGGTGTGTCACAACTTGAATCTCTAAGTACACAATTGATCCTTGCATAAGTAAATTGAGTCTTGTTGTGTGCAATCATGATTGAGCCTTGTCTAGCACTATTCGAGACACCCTTTTTGAACGACTGAAGCAGAGTTTGCTTGAGGACAAGCAAAAGTTTAAGTTGGTGATATTGATGAGTCAACAAATTGGCCTCATTTAAGGCTATATTTTAATAGATATTTTGTCCTCAAATGCTTATTTTATCTCAATATCTGATGTAAACCTTTTAAGTTTCAAGTATTTGAAGTTTGAAGGAAATCATTGACACTAAGTCGCAAAAAAAAAAATGAAAAAGCTGAAAAGAACTAAGAAATGAAGGCCTAAGCATCATTGAGTCCACTTGCCAAGTAGCCTAAAGGTCTTACTTCACCTTTTTTTCTAGTGTACTGAGCCCTGAATGAAAGGATCAAGTCGGTGGAAAAAGGGAGTAGTCGATGCATCACCGAGAAGTTCCGCGAAGCAGTACCATGTCGCCCAATGACTTAGAGCACGATGATGAACTACACTAAAAGGCAAATCGCCGAGTTAATCAGCGATTTCAACTAACGACGTCGAATAATCCATTGCAGCATAAATCTGTGAAAGTTATAAATACTAGTTAGATTTGTAGTTTAAGAGTCGAACAATTATTATAATTTTCAGTTCCAAGTTTTAGAGGGTATGGAGAACTTGAAGAACAAAAGGGTTTCATTTCCAAGGATTTGGACTTGGGTCTCTTGGATTCATCATTCTTGGCCTGTAATAAGACTTAAATCTTCATACACATTTTAATGCAAGCTTATTTGGATATAAATTTCTATCTCTTGATGTATGGCTAAAAACCCCAAGTCTTGGGGTGTGATTTAGCGAATATGGGTTAAGATAATTGTTGGATCATGCTTGTTGATAGTCTATTCGTAATTTAAATGTGCTTTCGTTAAGTAGTTGTGGAAGAATTTAATGAATTTGAAGTGGCAAATAAAGGTTTATTTATGTGTTTCCGAGTTGCTCAAGAAAGAGGTCGTAAAACTAAGACCACTAGATTGATGGCCAGTATAAGTGGATCGACATGAGGTTCAGCTCGAAAGAGTGAACCCTAATCCCATGTCCACACACTTATCTCAAGAGAGTGAGTGTGTTAAGCTGTAGGCTGGTCTTCATACGGCATGTGGATGTACAAGAGGAACACATTTAAAACGGGATAAGTTTCTCGAGAGAGAGATTATCCCTCTTAAAGTCTAGCCTAGTCACAATTATTCTATGAATCTTCTATCGGAAGCATGTACCCAATAATCTAGATGAACCCGTATTCCCGTCACATCCCAAGGATCCCCCCTTATTAATTAGAAATCCTTGTTTATTTTGTTGTTTTTACTTACTAGTGACAAAACCCCCTTTGTTAATTGACACTCTTGTGTCCCCATTTAATTTACAATGCTTTTAATCGTTACTGTCTTTAGTTACGACTAGTTAGAACTTAATTTTACTTTTCTATTAATTCTCAAAACCACTCCATTGGGAATGATCCCAACCCTTGGTTGGGTTATTATACTATTGCACGATCATAGACACTTGCATCAGAAGTTGTGTCCTTGATTACCCAAACATCAATCCACCTTATAGCTATATAGTTAGTTCTACCCTAGGAAAGTAGGACAAATTCTTTCGGTGTGGGGTTATATGACACCGGATTCTATGTAGCTCACATGGTCTATGTCAGTTATGACAACGTTTCCCTATGTAATGAATATAATGAATAAGATGTGAACTATACTATGACTTCTTGATTAGTTTACTTAGTAGGAGTGGAACTGTGGGACTTCACTTCCACATTGCACAAGTAGGCTTAATAGGATGTTATGGGATGGTTCTTTTATGTTATGATGAGATTGAATGTATGCATGTATGTTGAATGGGTAGTTGATACAAATGACTTTCCTTATGTTCAAATAATGCACATGACTAGTTCCTTATTGATGACTATTGATTATGGTAAGTCCAAAGGTGATGTGCATGACCAAGGTAGTTCCAAGGGAATACTTGGTATGGTTGGTATTATTGGATGCCAACCATACATTGCACAAGTATTCCTTAGGGATTACTAAGGTGTGGGTGTTACCATGTTGTGATTATAAATGTGATTTGACTTGTCTTGGACATTGAAAATGTATGTTGGTTTCTAAACTTCATGCATTCTTTAAAAGTAAAATGTCCTTTTTATCATATCTTAAGGATTTTATGCATGTTTCCATACTTAGTACATATTATGTGCTAACCCCTTCTTCCTTTTGCTTTACTATGAGTGTAGGTTTCGGTCATTGATACCTACTACTTCCTTGAAAGTGAAGCTTGGGCCGACTATTCCCTCGGCTTGGTGAGTCCTTAAGTTCAGGGTCAAGTTGTTATTGTTTATAGTCTCTAGTTTACTTCCTATGTTCAAGACTATATTCTATTTCCTATTTTTGGAGACTTCTTGATGTAAATGACTTGGACCCAATTTGTACTCTTATGTTTAGATGGTGATTGAGACAATGTTTAGTTTCTATTTTCCTTATATGAAGAGTTGAATTTTATTGAAAAAGTTTTAAATTTTCCGCATTATTTTCTATGTCTTATGTAATGATAATGCTAAAGGCTTGTATGAGACCCTTTCGAGGTCAAGTACGCCGTGTCGCGCCTAGGGGCTAGCCTTGGGTCATGTTAAACTTGGTATCAGAGCATAAGGTTTTGGGAATACGATTTAGGTTGATGTCTCATGAACCTAGTAGGATCTTGTTCATGAGTGTGAAGCGCACCACACTTATGAATGAGGGGCTATAAGATATTTATGAACTTTCACTTCTTTCATTACTCTTTAGTCGTTCTTGGAGTCCTAACTATATGAACTCCTTTCTTTTAAACCCTTTTCTTGTGATTATAGGCAATGAATACAAGAAGGACTAATGCTAGAAAGGCTCAATGGGGGAACGTCAATAAGGAGATTCCCCCTCAAGCTCCTCAAGACCCTCAAGCTCCTAATGATGAAGTGGTCATGACTAATGTTAAGATAAGGGCAGCTTTTCAAACTTTGACCAAACTCATCCCGGTTCAAACTCAAACCGTCACCACTCAAGCTCAAACTCTAACGGCTCGAGCCAACCAAGAAGTTAGGCCTCGGATGGAGCCCCATGTGAGTACCATGGCCTCACGATTTAGAGATTTTACTACGATGAACCCTCTTATCTTCTTGGGGTTCAAAATGAATTAAGACCCGCAAGAGTTTTTGGAAGAGGCCTATAAGATAGTGGAGGTATGGGGGTCACCTCTATTGAGAAAGATGAGTTGGCCAGGTATCAATTGAAGGACGTGGCCCAAGTATGGTACACACATTGGAAGGACAATAGGCCTATAAGGGCGGGTCCCATAACTTGGAAGATATTTAGAAAGGCTTTCCTTGATAGGTTTTTCCCTCGTGAGAAAAGAGAAGCTAAAGTTGAGGAGTTCATCAACCTTTGCCAAAGAGATATGAGTGTCGAAGAATACTCTTTGAAATTCAGTAAGTTGTCCAAATATGCCCCCTCTTTGGTTTCTAATCCAAGGGATGAGATGAGTCATTTTGTTACCAGTGTGTCCGATGCTATTGAAGAAGAATGTCGTGTGGAAATGCTCCATGACAACATGGGTATCTCAAGGTTGATGGTTTATGCTCAACAAGTTGAGGAATCAAGGCTTATAAAGAAGAGTAGAGAGGTGAAAAGGGTAAGGCCCGAAGATGGAAATTCTTCAAAGAGTAAGTTTGAAGGTGAAAGTGGACCAAGTTTTAAAAACAGGTTCTCCAATCAAAGCTCCTCCAATGCTCCTAATACCACCAACAAAGATAAGGTGTCTAACCTAAGCCTCAAGGAGGCAATAGGGGTGGATCTCCTATGGAGAAGCCTACATGTGCAGAGTGTGGTAAGAAGCATGAAGGGAAATGTGTTGCCGGTATGGGTGTGTGCTATGGGTGTGGCAAAAATGGGTACCGATTGCACATGTTTTCCATAGGGGTTAGTAAGGTGTAGGCGTTCCCATGTTGTGATTATAAATGTGATTTGACTTGTCTTGGACATTGAAAATGTATGTTGGTTTCCAAACTTCATAAATGCATTCTTTTAAAGTAAAATGTCATTTTCATCATGTTTTAAGGATTTTATGCATGTTTCCATATTTAGTACATATTATGTTCTAACCCCTTCTTCCTTCTACTTTACTATGAGTGTAGGTTCCGATTGTTGATACCTACTACTTCCTTGAAGGAGAAGCTTGCGTCGACTATTCCCCCGACTTGGTGAGTCCTCAAGTTTGAGGACAAGTTGCTATTGATTCTAGTCTTTAGTTTACTTCCTATGTTCTAGTCTATATTTTATTTCCTATTTTTGGAGACTTATTAATGTAAAGGGCTTAGACCTTATTTGTACTCTTATGTTTAGATTGTGATTGAGACAATGTTTAGTTCCTATTTTCCTTATATGAAGAAGTTGACTTCTATTGAAGAAGTTTTAAATTTTCCGCATTATTTTCTATGTCTTATGTAATGATGATGCTAGAGACTTGTATGAGACCCCTTCGGGGTCAAGTATGCCGTGTCGCGCCTAGGGCCTAGCCTTGGGTCATGAGAAAACCTTAGTCAACATTTCATGATCATTACCAGTCATAACAGAACCCAACAAAGGATGGAAGAAAGCATCGTTACCTACATTCCCTCCCACCTTGGTGATAGTGATAGAATTAGGAGCATTCGTGGGAGCTTGAGTTTCTTGAATAGAAGAAAGCACTCCATGACCAACCAACCATTTCAAGAATGACATAATCTGCTGAGCTAACACTGGATCTAAGGGGGGAATACCTATAGTCTCAGCCTGCACCTCTTCTTCGTGTCCCACATCTTTAACATTCTTAACATTCTCCTCTACCTCTTCATGATACGCAGGTGGATTCTCATTTCTGGGAGAATTCTTGACAGGAGCTTCATCCCTAGTAGGTGCTACTCTTCCACGGCCTCTACCCCTACCTCGACTGTGACCTCTCGCTGCAAATTCCTCAGATGGAGCATTGACGGGAGCTGCGGGCCTCACGCCATTGAATCTAGTGTTAACCATCTGCGGACAAAAGAGTTGAGGAGATTACATACATATTTGAATCGATAGATACCAATTGGAATAAAGTTATAGTATGAAGGAGACAAGAGAAAATAGAGAGATTTACTAAAGCCCTATATCCTCTCGAAGAAAAGTAAAGGTATCCCCGTACCATTTCACAAGACTCTACCTAACTTGTTTTGGTACATCGAGATCAACGAATCTAATCTTTGATACCAACTTTGTCATAACCCAGACCATCGTGATTGGCACCCAGACTAACCCTCCAGTGAGAGAACCACTACTACAACCTAAACTAAGCAACTAAACAAAATACTTCAACATATAAGTTACGAAAAAAAGGTTAAATAGCTAAAGATTGAAATTCCCATAAACTTCCAAAGGATCTAACAACTAAACTTTGTAGAAAATACGCCTAAAACCTGAAAGTCCATGTACCAAAGCATTTAACAAAAACCAAAGTCTAAACAAGAAGGGATACGACCCCAAACTAATGAACTAATTAACTACTAGAAAAGAACGTGGTAACCGATCCATTCAACACACCACAATCACAATCATAAGTATCTTCTCAAGTTCATACAAATAAGTAATGATTCATAGCATTTATCATTCATCTATCTCATTTGCAACAAATGTGATCAATAATGCAACATTCCCATATATACATATATCATAATGAGCCAAGAACAAGCATACATCACACAATCAAAGAATCACAACCATGACCTTACCTTAAAACAAGCTTGAATCCCTAAGAAACTTGATCCTTTACTTTTCAAATTCGTTCCGCTTGTTCTTGGTCTACAAACAATAAATATAATACGGAAATCACTAAACAATCACTAATTACCCGAATTACTAATAATTCTAACAACCCTAGATCATACCCATGATCCAAAGTATCAAAATTAAGGTTTTTTCCACCATAGTTTCTAGATCAAAACCCTCCACCATCGATAATTACCCATTAGATTACATTCTACAGATTAAAAAATGGATTCAGAGAGTTAAAATCTTACCTTTAGCCTCAAGAATGGTGGAAAATTGTCAAGAATTGCCTAGGATTCGTTACTTAGCTCTAAGAATCGAAAAGTCCAGAATAAAGACGTTATGGGTTTATTTACGACGTTAAGTCGCGTCTGGCCCGCCACAACAGTCCTCACCCCGCTATAGTGGCACCACCAGAGCGACCAAAACCACCGCCATTTTAATAATTCCAAGACCCCCATTTCACAACACACCTTTAACCAACGACGCTCAGAAAATACCATTCACGCTAAGATAGATTTCGGGAGTTCTACTCACCTAAATTCAATTCCGTAAAGTCGCAAGGGTTCCTTAACGACTTATCTACTCATGTAATCAAAATTGTAATTAAATCACTCGATAGTTACTAGATTTCCTACACCTTTAAGACTCCAATTTTGTCCAAATCTAGAATAGGTTGGGAAATTTCAAGGTATTACGAAAAAAAATTTTGACCCAAAATTTTTTCCTATTGACTTTTCTATAACGACGGAACCTGGTCGTTATAGTTATCACATCGGGATAACGAAACCACATTGTCTCCAGCGAAAGAGACTGAACACTTGCATTATAACCATTAATTATCTCATCTAGATAAAAGATTTTCCTTGTTACCAGACATTATAAATTTTTCAGTTTTGATTTGATCAATTTTGTCAATTTGTTTTAGTTATTACTTTACCGAATAATCAAAATAAATGATGGAACTCGATCTACATTTTGTTGATTTATTAAAATTTGAATGAAATTGAGCAAACATAACAAAATTGATGATGATCTATTAAGTTTATTCTTAATTATTCCCTTTTTTCTAGTTTCGGTGCTCGAAAGAATTTTTTTTTGGAAAATCTAAATAAGTGTTTAACTGAATAGTACATAGTAACAAATATGGAACAACAAAATCTTTTGATACTAAATTATCCTAGAGTGTTTCAATTTATAAATAAAGAATTTAAATAGAAATCTAAACTTAATTATCACTAATGCAGTCAATTGTAAATCATAAGTCGTTATCATGACTTTAAGTTGTACCTTTAAGATGGAAAGTTTATTGTGCCAAATTGAGTTTCTACTGGTAAATTTTGAAATGCATTGTGAAAATTTTTAATTCAGGTCATCGTTAGGCCTTGATTATGACAAGACAACATATGGAGCATTTTTGAATGTGTATCCTGTTAAGCAAAAAATTTCGATGAGGACTTTGGTCAATTTCCCTACCAAAATACAAATCTTTCAAGTTTTGAATATTTCCACACATGTTGTATACGGGACCTCTAAATGAACTTGTAATAGGTAATTTGATTGTTCTATTGATTGGTGATGTCTATCAAAGACAGACCTACGTTGTGTCCAGAAGGTTCGTATGAACCCACTTCATAAAAAAATAAAATTGTATATATAAGTATGTTTGGTTTGTCTTCTAAAATATCGTACAAATAATATTGACCTCATTTAAACAATTGATGGATTTATACCAAACAAAATGACCATAACAAACCCCAAAATGCTATATAAGCATGTTATTGTTGAACAAAACTTGTTGTTCACAACATGAGTTTCATTATTGCACGAAAAAATTCAATTCAAGTTGTAAATTTTTAAAACTTATTTTTTTCTTCCACTTATATCTAGCAATTCTCTTTGTTTCTTTTATTTCTCATTTTCGCTCTGACACTTTCTAATTGCTTGATCACACATTTCTGTCTTTCTTTCTCTCACTTCCTACTTGAGCACCTCCTCACTTGCTCTAACTTCCCACTTGAGAAAACCTATGACTCAAATGACCAAACAATTTATCTAGTGAACATGTATACCAAATTTACTATTTAGAATTGATGGAGAATAATGAACGAGAAGCTTCATTTAATATAAGTATTTGGTAAAAATGTTGAGAAATAACATGACTTTGAAACAAATTTGAATGTTTCAACCACAAAAATCTTTATATTTATATATCTATAAAGCTGAAAATAAGCATGTTTATGTGGCATGCCTCATTGGTCAGCATTACTATTCATCTATTTTCTCAAAATTTTGAATTTTTTTCTTCATTTTCTGCTCAAAATTCTTTTAATAATTAACCTATTTCCTTATTATTAACCTTTACTACATTTAGTTTTTCCTTTCAAATGAATTTGTGCATTCTTTAGTACATAATGGGCAATAAAATTATTGTCTCACGTAACTTCAGTTACTTTTGATGCTCTTTTGTTTAGGGGGAAAATGACAAATATACCTCCAACCTATTGTAAATTGTATAAAAATACCCTCTGTCATACTTTTTGTTCGTTAGGGCCCATGCCGTCATAAAATAAGAGCATATTTTCTCCTCAATCTAATGGAAGAATAATTAGTGACATGTGGTGCAATCCTACGACTCAACCCAATTTGACCAATTAATTAACCCAAAATTCAAATACCCGCCTATCACCCATTTTAACCCATCCGATACACCCATTACCCACACAAATACTAATCTATTTAAGAACCTAAAAACAAATCCCTATTTCTCTCAAGTCTTTTGTTAATCTCACAAACTAAAACCCTAGTTAATTAGATATTCTTCGTTGTTTCCATCCTTTGTTCATCGTTTCCATTGTCTGTCTTTTGTCTTTTCTTAATCGATTCCTCATTTATTTGTCATTTTCCTCAATCAGACCTAAAACCATGTCTAAAAGTAGTTGTTATCCAACCTTGGAAGAAGGTTTTATAGGTGTTCTAAACCTAAGGTAAATTTTTCATTTAATGAAAAATTTTATGATTTTTTCTTGTATTTTATTATGAGTTCTTCTATGTCTTTCTCGATCAGATTGAAAATTGTTGATTTTGGAGGTGGGAAGATAGTTCTCCAGGAAGTTCTTCCATTGAAGTAAATTAACTGAAGTCTAAATTGGAAGTTTCTACATTGAAAATAGAGAATTTGAGAGAGTCGTTGAATGTGGTTAAGATTCAAAGAGACAACTTAATTATTTTTTTTAGAATTTAGAGAGTTTAAACTACTTCGATGTTTTTTACTAAACCTGAATATTTATATGATTGCTCGCCTACTATACTATATCTCATTACTTGATCAGTTCTATACCCTTCTTAATATAGTGACCATCTTCAAACAAATGATAATCCTATATTAGATGTATCACTTCATGAATACTCTGTGCTTTTATACAACACATATATTTAGCCTCCCCTAACACGCTGGCCCATCGACATGACTCTATTCTGGTTAACAATATACTCTATCTCGTCATGACTAATAAATATTCCTCTTATCACTAACTCTTCTACAACCCTACTATTCCTTACTTGACACATGAAGGAACTCATCACTTATAACTGACTGGGTGCACGATTACAATAACATAATCTACCCCATCACTATCTCTTTCCCTTGAATTACTAAACCTCTACATACTTTCCTCTAACTCTAGGTACTTTCACTACTACTGCTCATGATCTCGTAACTCATACTACCTTTTTGGGTGAAAATATTACCCAAGCTTTAAAGATCTCAGCTGACAAAGGTTTAGGGAATAGTGAACAACTCGCTTTTGGCTCAAACGCACGATTCATATGAACATGAGTGCATTCCTTTGAAACTCAATAATTAACTCACTCATGGGCTTCACTCAAGCCCTTATGGAGTCTCATGACTTCCTCAAGACTCTTGCTAAGAGGAAATCATCGATAAAGGACTGACTTTGCCTTTCAACCACCTCTAGTATGGGGGTAGTCAAATGGATATAAGAATACACAAGTTAGAATAAATATCTAAACATAGCTCTATTGCACAATTAATAGTATAGAAAAAGGGAAAATTTTCTTAAATGTATGTAGTCCCTCATTTATTGAAGTGGGGCCATCACAACAATAAAGAAGATCCTGTTGATATGGCTTCATAGACAAGAAAGGAAACTTGAACTCTATGCTTTGATACAAACTTTTTCATCACCCAAGACTACACCCTAGACATGGCCGGCACTCAAGAATCATTGCTGGTCCCCAAGAGAACCCTCATCCTGGATAACTACAAGCGAAAGACTATGTCAAGCATACAAAAGCTTAAAAACTGAATAAAATTCATGAAACTCAAATACAAATCTTTAAGTCAAATAATTTACTTTGAATATAAATAGAATATTCAACTAGCCAATAATAGGAAACTCAAGTCTTTAAAACATTTAGTAAGATAAATGAAACCGACTTCTCAAACTCTATTGTCTATCTATGAACCCTCTACTGTTACTAAAGAATATCAGGATAAGACCCACGGCATCTCAAAACTACTAATTGTAAGGTATAGGTAAAATCCTCTGGAATATAAGAAGGCTTACCAAAGTTGAATGTAATATAATCTAAAAAGGATTAGGAACTCAATACTCAAGACTTAGAACTTGAAGATACTACTCCTCTCAAAGATACCCAAATTATGAAGTTCATGCGGAATTATGGGCATGAACAATTTGACTTGAGGGTCTACATTAAAATCTGGAACTCGATTATACAAATCTTCTCATTCTCATACTTACTTCCTCAAAACTTAGCTCAAATCGATAGTTGATCTCAAAGGATTCACAATTGAACTCAAATACATTCATGGACTCTACTCTTGACTCTCTCTTGAATTTGGATTATGAATTCAAGAGTTATGGTTCATGATTTGAAAGATCTGGTGATGATAATGTAGACTCATGAATACATTCTTCTCATTCTCATACTCACTTTCTTGAGCCTTGAAACAAGTTATTAGAAGTTGTAGAAGACTTCTCAAAAAGACGGAAAGGGACTTTCTCAAATTGGTCGAAAGAACTCTTAAGACTTAACTCTTAACTCTACCTTAAATTTGAATTATGAATTCAAGGTTATGATTTATGTTATGAATGATTTCTAGGTGTTTAGAAGTAGTTTAGAGTGTTTAGAATCAAAGTGGAGTAAAGGTACCCTTTGAAAGAACTCAGACGGAAGAAACAATGGAGAACGGGTGGGGGAAAGCAACCTGACACACAGAGTGGTGCAGGCGCCAGCCCTCTACCTCTATAGGTTCGGTTGGGGTGCAGTGGCTGGTGTGGGGCGCTAGGCCCCAACCCAAAAAACCCCTACAACTTTTGTTTCTCATTGTCGGACCCTAACTCGCCTAAAATCTAATGGTTTCTTCCCCAATCACTTAGATTCGAATACCAAAAAAAGTACACAAGAATCCACTCAAAAATAACTCTTAAAATACATATGATTATCTCAAGAACATATTGATATCCAAAAAAGACAAGATTTAAAATGAAACTTCAAGAACACTTATCAAGAACTCATTAAGAGCTTAAATCCTTAAATCTAAAAATGAAATTACGCTGAATAAACCATGATTGGCATATGGGTGAATGAACCAAATACTATGGAAACTTACATACCTCTTAGGTATCAAACCCATGGCAAAAATCCGCAACAATGCTCAAGAATCTCAATGAACGCTTTGATCCTTTCCTCTTTTCTCCTATTTTCTCTTCTTTTCTCTTCTTGAACTCTCAACTAAAATCCTAAGTGTATTGGGAATGAATCAAACCGATATAATTTGTTAAGACCTCTAATTTATTACTAAAAATTAATAAAATCTTATTGGGTAAGGAAAAGACGAGAATACCCCTTATAATTTTGGGTAACTTTCCTTAACTGGATAACCTGAATTCCAAAGGGCATATCTCACTCATACAATCTAAAAAATTAGCAAATTCGGTGGCTTTGGAAAGAAGACTCAGAGATCTTTCATTTGGTACCTTATGGCTCTCTTAACTCATCCTGTGCTAAAATTTTTGGTCGTTTAAAGAGTTGGCCCAAAACATAGAAGAACCTAGGAATGAATTGAAGGAACTCTCTTTAGTTCTTATTGGAACTCAAGGCGCTACATCTAGTGACCTTAACACTTAAGAAAAATTTAAATTCCTTGGAAAAATCTCACTTATAACAAATAATATTTCGACTCTTAGGCCTGAAATTTTTTGGGGTGTTACAGTTTTCATGACATGCAATTGACCAAGCTAAAACATGATATAAAAAGGGTTAGGAAAACATAAGTTAAAAATATGGTCAATGCAAGCTAACATCATTAAAACCTTTGAACACATATGAGATACTTCTTGAAGTAACCTTAGTTCATTATTATTGTGGGAAGTCGCCACAACCTACATAGAGACCATATGAGTTATAACATGATCCCCCGATGTCTCCCAAATCGAAAAGGGTTGTCCTACTTGCCAAGGTAAGGACCATGAACTTCTAGCTTAGGTGGATCTACTAGCTAATGTCTATATAGAGAATCATCATATGTGGGCACATAGGTATGGGATTCGGAGATTATTTCTAGAATCCGAACCTTTACAAATGGGAGAGCTTCCATCTCAATATCTTCTCGGTGCTAACCATAAATCCCATGGAATAAACAATTCTTTCTTGTTCTTGTTATCCATGGAAGGGCACATCACCTTTCCAATCCAAGCTTAAGTCATTATCCGTGGAAATGTATCCTTCAATAACCAATCCAAACGTGGTTTCATTAGGATAGCTCTTAATATTTGATTCAATTAGGTGAGAAGACCTTTCAATCTTCGAATCATTTATTATGTGAGATAACCTTTCACATCATGTGTTTATGTGTTTCATGAGAAATCCTTTCAATAACACAACAATAACATCATCATTGATACTTTACTTTCAAATCATCCTTAACACATTTGCATAGATTTCACAAGAATATGGATATTTCCATAATTTACCTTTCAATGTTCAAAACCCACTTCACATCATCAACATCTAGAAAACATGGGTTAGATATGGATTTCATCATTAACTCTGTAATTCCATCAATACACGCTTTATTTAATAAAACACTACATCCGTAATCAAAATCCCACATCACATGATCATAACTTGAAAAATATATACATAGGGGAATCATAATAAAATCATAGTATTTCATCAATTCATACATAAGAGATCAAAATTCAATCATTTAAAAGAAAAATCAAGAGAACCCTTGATAATTGAAGAAAACCGTAACTCAATGCCAAGGAAGGAATCTGGGAATTTGGGAACTCCACAAATGGAAGGAACCCATGGACGAAAACTATCATACCTCAAAGCCAATTGCTTCTCTTCAATGTAGGAATTCAAACTTGACTTAAAACCCTAGGTTGAATGCTTCTTCTTCAAGTTTTCTAGATATAGAAATATTTGAAAGTTCTTCTTTTTGGTGAATTTGAAGAGAATGAAGTGAATGAACTAATTTGGGGGTTGAAATCACTTATATAGAGGTCTTAGTGAAGGGTAAAATGACCTAGTATAGAAATAAAATAATTAGGAGAAGACCCAACTACCCCTAATACATAAATGCCAGGCATGACCTATGGACCCCTATTGACGGACCATGGACTGACCGACGGTCCGTCCTTCACGGTCGTCGTCCATAGTCAGAAAGTTAGTTTTAGGTGTCTTGACCAGCAGACCCTTGACCACGGACCATAGTCTGACCGACGGTCTATTATTCAGACCGTGATTTTGGACCTTTGGGATTCAGTAGGGGTGGCTAACCACGGACCACCCCTATGGTCTGTGATCCCATCCACGGGCTATGGGTGGCCTCTGTCGGCTGGCTCTTGAGACTCCTGAGAATTGTTACTTTGCCCTTTTTCGAATCTGCAATGTTACAATATCTCCCTATTGGGATCATTCATCCTCTAATGAGATTCAAGGTAGTTTAAAAAGAGTAGGAGAGGAACTAACAATCCAACAATCAATGCAACTTCATATACATGCATATAGCCAGGGAGGAATGATCAACTTCAAGCTAAGACGTAATAAAAACATCATAAGAGGGGTTGAACTAAATCTAGCATCCCATCATGCATGTAATACACATATCTGAGAAGGAAACATCAACTCAAATCTAATATCCAAGGAGGAAACATCAACTCCAAGTTAAAACATGCTCATATCATCATATCTTGTAGTCTACATGTAATTCATACTCAAATGAACATAACTGATATACTGTGAGTTTACGGTATTTTTGATACATTTCACTTAAGAGTTTTGAGTGTCTAGGGCCATTTTGTATTGATTTTTATGTATTTTGATCATGTTTGCAGGAAATATGTTCAGACGTGGAAACTAAGAAACATAGATGAAGGATGTGCAGAAAAGGGCATCTGTAGAGGTGATCCACGGACTGTAGGTTCATTCATACTCCGTAGATGGGCAAGAAAGGCACTAAAGGAGATCAAGGAATTCTTGACTAAGTGTTGAACGATGGTTGCAATCAACGAACCGTAGATTGATCTACGGACCGTACTTTTGCTCCATCAAATGATTCAGAGATAGGGTTCCAGTACCTGATTTTGAAGATTCTAAGTGTGGAGCTATGGAGGAGGATCTAAGGACCATGGATCAAACCACGGTCTGTACTATTGATCCATCATTTGCATCAGAGATGGTGATGTTTCGAAAGCAGAAAATTTGCCTAATTCCTGAGTCACGGAAGGGACCTACGAACCATAGGTTAATCCACGATCCGTAGGTCGGTGTCATAGATCGAAGTCGCGTCCTAAAACATTATTTCCTTCTTTTGTTTCATTTTTAGTTAGGACTTGTTGTTCTATATATAGGGCATGTAAACCTTGTTTTTGGGGTTAGACTTTATTACTTTTATTCTAGTTTGTGACTTGGGAGATTAACTTGCAACTTTAGCAATTCTTAATTTCCTAAGTTTGTTTTGAAGATTTTGGTTTGGAAATTCAAGTTGAAATTCTGGGTTTATTCTTCTCATTACGTAAGTTCATGATTTCTTCATCTAAAAATATTATTTGTGTTCTTGTTATAATGGGTAACAAAATTCACAACTAGAGTTGTGGGAATCATGAGCGATTAACAATGTATGAATAGTAACTAAGTAATTCTTGAATAGCATTATTGCATGCATTGATAATTCTTTCGCTTAGAAATATTTTTTAACGGTCGCCAATGTTAGAACTTGCCTCGTTACTACTTGTTGGACCAAGAAGGTAATTAACGAGAAAATAATTATCAGCATAGATTTAGTGTGATACTATCTATTAGTCTAATGTTGATTGGTGCGAGGGTGAAAACTAAGCCATACATCAATGTCATGTCTAATATGAGGTAAAGGTCCGTAAATTATACACATGTAGTCGGACTTTAGTGCAGGGTGAAATTCTCTAGATGCCGGACCAAGGATTTAGATATACCTAACTTATCACTTTGCATGTAATACACTAGGAAATGATTGCTATTACTAGGATTACCGCATTACGAGCTTATAGGGAACACATATACCCCAGTTACTTTCTCATCTTGATAAAAACTAAAGTTTAAATCTTGCTCATTGATTACTTACATAATTTCCTAAATTTCTTTCACAAATCCCCCCCCCCCCTCCTTTTTATTAATTGTTTTTTCGGAAATACATTGACTAAACAAATATAATCGTTGGTTAAAGTTATGTCTAAGCCATATTCCTCATGGGATCAACCCCAACCTACAAGTTGGGTTCTTTACTTGATAACGATCGCTTATGTTTCTTTAGGGAGGTGTAATTTGAGCGTATCAAATTTTGGTGCCGTTGCTGGGGAATTTGGCTTTTAGATTAAATTTAACTACATTATTGAACTTTAGTAAAATATTTCCTAATTTTACTTTTTCTCCTGTTTTTGTTTCTCTCAGGTTCCTACTCTAGTGTATGCCAAGTACACGGATCCAAGGTGAACCACGTACTCCCTATGATCTAAATTGAACAAAACTTTGCGGAGAATGAATAATTAAGGAATTCGAGTTAATCCTATTGGAGGAGAGTTAGGTAATGGTGTTGGGTTGCAGCCTCTAAGGGTTGGTGATGAGAATAACCAGATTCAAGTTGAGAATTTACTGAGAGATGTAGTGAGGGTACAAGATCCACCAGGACCAAGACTGCGTGATAACTATAGGGTCAAATTTAATGTTGCTGAATCTAAAGGACCTCTTATCCTACCCCTTCTACCTCTAGGGGATACATTTGTGGTGACTAGCAATTTGATGTAGATGCTTATAGCGACGGGCTTGTTTCCTGGTTTGGCATTAGAAGATCCACATGCTCACCTAACCAAACTAAGGAGTGTTTGCAAAAGTTGTGTAGGGCGACCGAACTTGGACATGGATGTCATTGGATTACGAGTAATCCCTCTATCATTGATCGGCTATGTTGTTGTGTGGTTTAATAAGCTTCCTTATAGCTCAATCTACACATGAGGACAACTGATTCATGTGTTCCTAGTAAAGATTCTTTCTAGTGTCTAAGAAGCTGAACCACAAAGATAAACTCAACAATTTCGTTGCACTACTTGGAGAGTCTATGAGTAGCTCTTAGATAGGTTCACTGCTTTCACAAAGGGTGTTCTGAATCATCGTATTGATGAAGAGTCACTAAAGGAATATTTCTACAGAGGTTAGGATGACAACAGTAAGGCAGTGCTTGATACTATTATTGGAGGTTCATATGGTCATTGCACTTTTGACAAGATTACGAAGAAATTGGAGAAGATCTCTAGAAACAATAAAGCTTGGAGCACTAGAAAGTTGAATACTGGGAGAAACGTGTTTGCCATTCAAACTACAAACAACCAGTTTGCAGATGAGATTCGTGAGAAGATGGCTCAGATGAGGACTGAACTAGGGTTGGTTTTGAAGCATGTGAGCGGGGGAGCGGAGAAGGTAAATGTTGTGAATTATTTGACTAGGAATCCACCATTAGTTGAGGAGTGTTAATATGATGAGGATACTTATGTGGTGAATGATCAAACGGGGGGTTTCCAACCAAACGCCCAAGGTTCAAATACGGATAATTGGCGCCAAGGTCAAGGAAATCAAGGTCGGCACTGTGGCAACTACAACCGAGAGGGTCAATATGTCCAGGATAGAAACTTCAATCACGACAACAACTAGAACAGGAAAAACTATGGCAACAGAAAGGATAGGGTTGGACCTTATGTTCCTCCTCAAAATTGAGAATCTGGTACTAAGGAAGCTTAAGGTAATATGTCATGTATTGAGGATATGATGCCGAAGATAATGAGGAGGTTTGATGCAATTGATTAGAATGTGGAGGAGATGAGAAATGACTTGTCTGGTATTGGTTAAAAAGTTGATGCCTATGTAGTGTCAATCAAGCATCTTGAGCAGCAAATTGCTCAGCTGTCAACAACGTTAAATCCATGTCAACCTGGAACTCTTCCTAGCAACACGATCAAGAATCCAAATAATGATGGCCATTATATAGCAATCACTTCTTGAGGGGGTAAGCAAACCATTGATCCACCTATGTTGTCTGGAGTGGAAACTGAGACTAGTAAAGATGACTATGTGGTAGAGGTAAGTGGAGAGTTCGAGAAATGGATAGAGAGTAAAGGTAACTCAGAAATTCACCCCCATACCTAGACCTCCATCTCCCTTCCCACAAAAGTTAGTGAAGAAGATTGAAGAAGGTAAATACCACAGGTTTATTAGCATGTTGAAATAGCTCTCCATCAATGTCCCGTTAATAGAAGATTTGGAGCAAAAGCTTGGATATGCAAAATTCATGAAAGATCTTGTGACAAAGAAGAGGGCAGTGAGCTTCGAAGATGATGATAGATTGCAACATTGTAGTGCTATTGCTATAAGATCCCTTGTGCAGAAAAAGGAAGATCCTAGTGCCTTCACTATTCCACATACAATCGAGTTGTTGCATTTTGCAAAGGTTTTATGTGATCTTGGTGCTAGCATTAATCTGATGCCATTGTCTATTTACAAGAAGTTAGGTCTAGGATATCCAAAACCGATTGCGATGCGGTTGCTCATGGCTGATAGAACTGTGAAGAGGCCCATTGGTGTGCACCACAATGTACTAGTGAAAGTTGAGTTGTTAATCTTTCCAGAAGATTTTGTGATTCTTGATTGTGAGGTAGAATTTGAGGTTCCCATCCTTTTTGGGAGACCGTTCCTTGCCACTAGGCGCGCCTTAGTTGATATGGAAAAGGGGCAGTTGAAGTTCAAACTGAAAAATGAAGAGGCAAATTTCAATATTTGTAGGTCTATGAAGAAGACTTCCAATCGGTATCTGCGATAACATATAGAGTTGAGAGTGGGTCTGAGGTGCAGATTGAAGAGAGGCTGGGTGTTGAGGCACTCGTTGCGGTTATGATGAACTTTGAGAGTGATGGTATTAAAGAGTATGATGAGTTGGTCGCTGCACTTGATAGGTGTAAATATCGTTCGAAACCTAAAAACCTGTAGTTAGACATGAAAAATTGTGAGTCCCCGCCCGTTAGGTCGTCTATTAAGGAGGCACCGAAATTGGAGCTTAAGGCTCTACCATCACATTTGCGGTACATATTCTTTGGAAAAGATGATGCATTACCGGTTATCATTACTGGGAATGGGCAACAAGTAAAGTGTTTGGTTTATGTGTTAAAGAGGTTCAAGCATTATTGGGTGGACTATTGTGGACATTATTGGGATCCCTCCTGGTATCTGTTCTCATAAAATCCAACTCATGCCAGATCACAAGCCTAGTATTGAGCACTAGAGAATATTAAATTCACCTATGCAAGATGTAGTTAAAAAGGAGATCATCAAGTTGTTGGATGCCGGAGTTATCTATCCCATTGTAGGTAGTCGTTAGGTGTGTCTTGTTCAATGAGTGCCCAAGTAAGGTGGGATCACTGTGGTTCCTAATGGGAGAAATGAGCTTGTTTCGATGTGGCCTGTGACTAGATGGAGAGTCTACATGGACTGCCAGAAGCTAAATACTTGGATAGAAAAGGACCATTTCCCTATGCTATTCATGTATCAGATGTTGGATAAACTTGCAGGTAAGGGTTGGTATTGTTTTTTTGATGGTTACTCAAGCTACAATCAAATTTCTATAGCCCCAGAAGACCAAGAGAAGATCACATTTAATTGCCCTTATGGGACTTTCACCTTCAAACGGATGTCATTTGGGTTGTGCAATGCTCCAGCTACCTTCCAGCGATGCATGATGTCGATATTCTCTGATATGGTGGAGGAAAATACTGAGGTATTTATGGATGATTTCTCTGTGGTAGGTGACTCTTTTGATCGATGCCTAGATCATTTGGCTGAGGTGCTTAAAAGGTATGAAGACTACAATCTGGTGCTAAATTGGGAGAAGTGCCACTTTATGATGAAAGAAGGGATAGTTCTGGGTCATCAGATTTCTAAGAATGGCATTGAGGTTGATAGAGAAAAAGTAGAGGTAATAGAAAAGCTTCCACCACCTATCTCTGTAAAAGGTGTTAGAAGTTTTCTTGGGCATGTAAGTTTTTATAAGAGGTTCACCAAGGACTTCTCTAATATTGAACATCCATTGTACAAAATGCTCGAAAAGGAGTATAAGTTTGATTTTAATGATGCATGTCTGAGAGTATTTGGAGATTTGAAGGAGAAGTTGGTTACTGCACCTATCATTATTTCACCGGACTGGGGACAACCGTTTGAGGTTATGTGCGATGTGAGTGGAGTGGCGCTTGGTGTAGTATTAGGACAGAGGAGAGAGAAAATTCTCCATCCTATTTACTATGCTAGCAAAGCTTTAAATGTGGCCCATAAGAATTATACTGTGGCTGCACAACAGCTTCTTATGGTGGTTTTCGCATTCGAGAAATTCTGATCCTACTTTCTTAGCACTAAGTTCATAGTGCATACTGACCATTCTGCATTGAGGTATTTGATGGCGAAGAAGGATGCAAAACTGACGTTGATTAGATGGGTATTGTTGCTGCAAGAGTTTTATTTTGTGGTAAAAGATAGAAAGGGGATCAAAAATCAAGTTGTCGATCATTTGTTCAAATTAGAGGAAGAGGCTATGCTAAAGCTTGGGGATAAGGCTGAAATTAATGATGTTTTTCCAGATGAACAGGTATTGGCTGCTTCTCATGATCGGATTCCTTGGTTCGCAGACTTTGCTAATTATTTGGCATGCGATTTGGTGCCCCCTGATCTGTCTTTTCACCAAAGGAAAAACTTTATTCATGATGTGAAGAAATTCTTTTGGGATGAGCCTTATTTGTATCATAGCTGTGCTGATGGGATTATTCATCGTTGTGTGCCAGAGGTTGAGATGTTGAGTGTACTTGAGGCGTGTCATTCATCGCCTATTGGTGGGCATCATAGTGGTATTCGGATTGAGCATAAGATTTTGTAGTGTTATTTCGCAAAGTCTTCTGACCATTGCCAAAGAGAATGAGGGATTTCAAAGAGGCAAGATCTTCCTATGAAGCATATATTGGTGATAGAGTTGTTTGATGTATGGAGCATTGATTTTATGGGTCCATTTGTGAGTTCACATGGGATGATGTACATTCTTGTTGCGGTTGATTATGTGTCGAAATGGATGGAAGCAATTGTGCTCCCTAACAATGAAGGTAAAAGTGCCACCGCATTCTTGCAAAGGAATATCTTCTCCAAATTTGGAACACCTAGGGAGATTATCAGTGATGGAGGTTCCCATTTTTGTAATAAGTTGTTCAAGGCGCTACTTGAGAAATATGGTTTCCAACACCATGTAGCCACTTCTTACCATCCGCAAACTAGTAGGTAAGTTGAAGTGTCCAACAGAGATATCAAACAGATTTTGGCGAAGACTGTGAATGCTAATCGAACAGATTGGTCAAGGAAGCTTGATGATGCTCTATGGGCCTATTGCCTGCATACAAGACACTCGTAGGTATGTCTCTTTACCAACTTGTATATGGGAAGTCTTGCCATTTACCAGTACGGCAGCATAAGGCTATGTGGGCAATGAAGAAGCTAAATTTGGATTGGGGCGCCGCATCTAGTCAAAGAGAACTTATGTAGGTGATCACTTCTATTCAACTGTAGGTTGTGCTTGTTTCCGGGAAATCTCAAGTCCAAATGGACCGGAACATTTTTTCTCACAAAAGTGGTCCCCCATGGAGCGGTTGAGCTTGAGAACAATGAAGGAACACGGTTCATGGTAAACGGGCAATGAATCAAGATATATCTTGGAAACGCAGATAGTGTGGAAGAAGTTGTTGAGGCCTACTATCTTGATGAAGTCTGAGTAATCAAGAGGCATGCGTCGTGCCACGATGTTAAATCAAGCTCTGCTTGGGAGGCAACCCAACATGTAAAATCTAACCAACAATAGGTTCTTGTTTTCCATTTAGTAGTTTTCTTTGTTTAATTATTTCTTTGTACTCATTTGGATAGTTGTTTTATTTTTGTTTTAGAGTTCACTAGACATAGCATAGGGTCCGTGTCTAAAAAGTGTCCAAAAAATGTAAAAGAAAGGG